>CM060934.1:956061099-957261099 GCA_030765085.1 Allium cepa
TTTAAATCAATGTCCGCCATTAAATTAAGCTGTACTAAATCCAGGACGTTTATGTCTCCGTTTATTATGCAGTCAACACTGGCAATGGTCGACTATTCATGCCCTAGGGTCGACCACTACTAGTCGACCAGGGTGTATATTGGGTTGACCTGTAGCCTTGCCAAATGGCAGATAATTAAAGTTAGTTAATTTGGTTTATTTAATTACTTACTTACCCGACCACTATCGTTTATTTCATGTTAACACTTTCTTAATGTTTAAGTTACTGTTAAGTTTAACTGTTTGCAATTAATGTTAGTCAATTATTATTTGTTTCCTTAATAACATACAGAGTTATTTTTTATTCCAAAACTTTAAACGTCAATAATTTTTTCATTTGATCTCCAATAGGAAAATTTTATACATGAAAGTTGATCAAAAAAATCGCTGTGAACCCGATGGTGCAAGTTTCAAAGCCAAATTATGATGTTTGTGAAAATTCTATTTTTCAGCGTTACTATTAATTAATTAATTTCATTTAGATTAATTAATGTTAAAATTATGAGGTGTTACACTGCATGATGAGAAGATTGTAGAAGATGATGGCATTCAATTCAACAAGTATTGGTCATCCTATTAAGAGATTATAAGCAAACGGGCAATCAAACACCATAAAGTTTACATGGACCTTTACAGCAAGGGGATTTTAACAAAATGTTGTCATAATGAACTCATGCCCATAGTAGCAATGCCAACATCCCAACTATAAATGGGCAAGGCGCATGGGGTAATGCTAAAGGTATGATGCTTAGGAGTCTTAAAGATGTCTTTGAACATGACATTAACTAAGATGTCCCCATCCATGAAAGCTCATTGCATATTGGAGTTGGTTACTACCAAAGTGATGGCCATGCTATCATGACGGAGGCAGAAACTACTTCCCTATTCTCATCCGTGAAGCTATTCGGCTGTTCTGATCCCCGTTAGGATGCTTTGGATGCTTGAGACTATAATGAATAGATCTGACAGGCTTTGCCCAACTCTCTTAGATTCAAGACCAAGCCACTTAGCTACCACCGGCCACATGCAAACCTCCACATATGGTCAAGACTTTGTTGAAGGCTTGTACATTTATGTTGGTGGGTTGTTGAAGCTGAGTTGGCCGTTAGTCATGGTTTTCCCATTGCTTAACTTGATGCCAAACAAACTTCAAAAGTGTTCCTTTCTAGATGAGCTCTCAATTTCATCTTTAAGTATCCAACACTTTATTGTAGAGTGGCTGTTGATTTGATGGAACTCACAGTATTTTCTATTGTTGTGAGGTCCCTTTTGTTTTCCATTCCTAGTGATGTTAGGTCTATTAAAAAGCACCCAATCTTGGGTGGCGAGATATGTCATGGCGATATGCATATTCAAATTAGTGTAACTATTATACCTCAACTTGTGTTAAGGCCCGACCTTTAGTCACCTTCTAGTGTTGGCTAGGACTATTTCTTCGTTGATCCTTATTATTGTGAAGACCTGCTTGGGTAGGGTGTGTTATCGGGTATCTTGGCCCGACTACATAAGGTTGATCATGAAGTCCATACTCGATTTTTAATAGGAATGCTGATCATGAGATAACATCTGCATGACCAGAGTATAATGTGTGAATAGTTATATCCAGTGTAGGATAGCTAAGGTCGATAGATAGATAATGCAGGAGAATGTCTTAGAATTTGGTTTGGTTGAAATAGGGATCGGAGTGGATGTTAGACAAATTGAGTAAAACCCAAAGGGGTCGGCATGACTTGTGAAACCCAATGAGGTTGGCATGTTAATGTTTCTATAAGAGTGATCATCATGATGAGTTTGGATTGACATAATATGGATCGGTATAGAATGTGGAGATGATCGAGTCGGCATACTAGAAGGGTTGGCATGGTAGGAATCGGGTCAGCATGATATGTTCTTAAGTATACAATAGGCATGATGTGTTCATGAGTATACGCTCGGCATAGCCTGTGAAATCGGTGAGGTCGGCATGGGATATGGAAAAAGGGGGTCGGTATCTTAAGAATGATGATATGGATTAGCATAGTGAGTTGGGCTTAGTCTTCCCTATGGTAGGCCCAAATGGTCAAGGGGGTCCAGGTCTCGAGATGTCGGTCAGGTTGGAAGCTGCCTTTGGGGGAGGGCTTTCTCTGTCGGAGCTCTGCCATTTTTATTCTTCTTCACTTTTGTACTGATGGATTCCAGCTGATCCAAAAACTTTTGTAATGATAATCAAGTGGAATATCAATAAAAATATGAAGTGGATATAGGCCAAGATTGCCGAACCACTATAAAAAATTGTATGTTCATTTATAATTTCTACTCTATTTTAATTTCATTCTTCATTTAATCTTTATTAGATTCTATTTGGCGTTGATGTCCATTTTTAGCGTCAATAGGGTGCTTTATCACATTGTCACTATATAAAAGACTTTTATCTTACATTCTAATCATATTGTTCACCCAATGATAAAATCGTTTAGTGATAGAGCTGGCAACTTCAAAATTTCAGTTCATATTCTAGACTTTTATATGACCCTTGAACGTAAATCCACGACTAAGTATTCACGTCAGCACCCCAAGCCTGGGTAGAATCTTAATTGAAGCGAATAAATTACGACCATAAGCATTTCGAAGGACCTTGCTTGATATTGCCTGGTTAACTAGCCATCATGACATGGATGCTAGAAGTGAAGAAACGAGTCTTGAAATCAGTGCATAATTGGGCCTAGGAACTGAAGTTTCCCAGATGCAGATGCAAGAACCAATGAGAGGATAGTCCTATAAGAGTGGATGGAAAGAGCAAACACTCTGTCGAGATGGAAAGTTGGCCGGCATAAGTAATGCGACTGAAGGTAGTAATGTGCTTGGATAGGACAACACTCCCATTATACTTGTCAACAAATGGCAAGGCATACCGCCAATGGATGTAAGTGTTTAGAATTTCATCGGGACAACTGTTTCCTATTCTCATCATCAAAATTGTTGCCCCTACATTTTAGGCTTGCATTTTATTGAGTTGCCGACGCAGGATACGCATTCCTTCCTTAGGGCCAACATCGGCCTATTGAGTGATGTTCTAGTCAACCACGGGCTAACGGCTCATCCTGCACTTGGATGGAGTAGGAGATCGAAGATATGATGGAGAATGGTGATTATGAGGAGTGAGATACCTCTCCTAATGCATAGAAGGCAACCTTGATATGTGGCCCATCCTTCTCTTGATTTGTTCTAGGCCATAACCCTATGAATTCCAAGAGAGTCATATGTGCCCTACTGGTGGCACAAGCATCACTATTGAGGTGTTCAAAAGCAGAAGTTCACAAACGATCAAAAATTGGTGGTCATTCCGCTGAAGGGGAACAATGGTGTCTTGGCTCTTTGGACGCAGCCACATCTAGAGTGATATCAATTTAGCTAGGCATGCGCCCAGCACGCCTTTTGGGATGAGAATGCGTCTATGAGCTCATATCAATTTCTGGCACTATCCTTTCATGGGACTCACCATTGTTCATGAGGTCAGAGGCACCGGGAAGCATGCATCTATGAGCAGGCCTAAGCATGCATCTATGAGCAGGCAGCTTAAGGCCGTAAGAGGAGTTGGTGGGACAAAATTTATAGTTACTTGGGTGTCCAACCATGTCCTTAAGCCATTCACTTGGTGGGCTAGTTATCCCATGTTTGATAACTGTAGCAACACAATATGCCTCATTTCTTCGTTGACACCAAGATTGATTTGGACATCACTGGTGACAGTATTGCCATTAGTTTCATGCCTATTTGAGTTGTTACGTTTGATTACCAAAGCTTGGTTTATTGTAACAAATCAAATTAGATTTTTGTAGAGACAAAAAGTAAAGAAATGTGAGAGCTTTTGAGGGGAGGCCCTTCTTCTAGCACCAAAATTTTGGCTAAATTTTTATCAACCTAAGAACTAGACTAATGCATCGAAGAGAAAATGTTAATTAGGCTTGAAATGAAAAATGTGGAAGAATGTATGCAATTAAAGAAAATGACACCAACTATAAAGTGGTTCGGCAAGTTTTTCTAGTTCGCTAGGAAGTTCTCTTACTATAATTCTCTTTTATAATTACAAGTAATTACAAGAGAATAATAAGAAAAGGGATGAACTTAAAACTAATAAGGTAGCTAACCTTAAGAACTTGTTGTGCAAGGAGCTCTGAATTGTGTATGGTACCAAGTATTTTTATACTTTCTAATCCCTTAAAGTGGCATTGCATGACGTATTTATAGTAGCTAAAACAAATGATGAATGACTAAGATTTCTTTGCATAATAGGTGGGAAGTGTGCTTGGCTATTAATCCTGTTGCTTAGGTTGATGAGAGATTGATGTAAAGTACAAAGAGATGTATGGTCGAGAAATATACTAATCACCCCTTTATTCTAGGCGCAAACTTTGCATTTAATGTGCATTAAATGTTGATAGCTTGCTACAAGAGTATATATCACTTCAGCTGCCTAGCAATATTGCTTGGTACAGATCGACGGACAACTTGTCGCTTACTTTTATGTACTTGTGTAGCAATGCTTGCCGAGCTAGCCAGTTGCTTGCTGAAGATATAAAGGAGAATGAATACAACCAAGGACCAAGCTGAGGAGATGATGCTAAGACTGGATTTGAGATGATTGGAAGGGTTGCTTGGGATCGATCGAAGGCGGCTGCACTAAATCCAAACTATGGATGTGTCACGCTTGAGCGGCCTTGTCAAATATGCTTGACGCTTGAAGCAAATTTGAGTTGGTCCAAACGAAAATTGAAGCAATATAGAGTAAACAAGCTGATTTGGAGTCAAGATGAGAGTGGGTTGGTATGAGAGAGCCGATCGTCTTTGATCTAGGTAGGAATGGACCAGGATGGGCTACACATAGCCTTGTCTTTAGCTGATGAATTGACTATGAGCGCCGCCTAGGGCTAAGACTGCCGCTCTTTAGCTAAGTGCCTTGCTGAGTGGATGGGCTTGTTTGGAACCAACTTGAGTCTTAGCTGGCATGAGTGAGCCGGCCGAAAATAATCGAGCTAGCTTTTATTCGGCTAGGTCACGCCTTAATTAGCATGCTAATTACTTACGAGGAAATTAAGCAACTGCATCTTTTGTAATTTGTATTGATGGATGTTAGGATAGTCTCATATGATATACATAGATGCCACATTAAAATTTTAGTGTGGAGCATATAGGATGGATTCCTTATGCATTGGCAATAGGAACTATCACACATGCTATGTAATCTACTATATAACATTTCTCTTTGTACATGGTGTTAGGATTTTTGTTGCACAAAACCTAGTAAAGGATAAAAATGTTGCGAAAGCATAACCTAGAATCTTATACCATTCAAGTAGAAACATTATTTGAAGATAAACAATGGTGAAGATAATTCATAATCATAAAGAAATTAAGAGAACAAACACATAAGATTCCACCCAACAACCATTTATATTGATTCTTGAAAACGATTATATATAATTAACCCACTAAATCAAAGTAACAAAAAAATCAATAACCTAATTGAGAAGGAGTCTTGTTCCTTATAACAGTGACTTTTTAGTATTTGGAGAAGAAGAACATAAATGGAAGAAGAGACAAAAACCAAATATATTTCCATACTATTCCACTTTCTCTTCAAAGCTCTATTTACAACAATCAAATACTTAATGTCCAAGCTAATATTATATGGCAAAAAATAAATTAATCAGTCAATTAGAGAGAGAAATAAATATAACTAGATATGCCTATTAGATAAGTAAAACAGAATTTTATCTTTCGTTCTTTTGCATATATATTTCCTTCTAAATGTGATTTTAGATCACCAAAATCTACCACTCCACATTGATGCAAAATCACATATCTCCAACAAATTCTGGATTCCACCTTCAATCAAAATATCTCTTCAAAATGAAAAATAAGAAAGTGACATCATCGAATAAGACACACAAGCTTACCATCTGTAGTCACCGCTTCTTTCTTCTTAATCACATCTAATCATAAACCACTACCACCATCTACAAATGTTGTATCCCTCACTATGAGATGCACCACATAATTTGACCTCAAAATGTTTTTCATACCATAAAGACCTCCATAATGTCTATGTGGATTTTCTAACTCACTCGACTACCGATTGAACTGAGCTCTCCACATGATCACTGTTGATACCTCAAGCATCATTAAAATGAAGACCCATGTCAAAAATATGACTACCAACATGACAATCAAAAGCAGTGTGCCTATTCACCTCACCATCTACCTGTGAACTAGGCTCTTCAACTGTCACTTGCTTCCTATTATCAACCATACGACAAATTAATTCATAAAGGTTTCCATCATTTAATACCCATTTCATCACAATATAACTGCCCTTCTTCACTCTCAAAATTCCATCTCGAGTCTCACAAGTGTAAACACGGTGGTCCAACTAACCAAAAGAAATGAGATTATGCAAACTAGTGGGTACATGTCTCATCCCGAGACTTCTCTAACCACATCGTCATGCATACGCAGCCGGATAGATCCAATATCACAAACTAGTAGCTCTACTCCATTAGCGGTCCTAATTATGTTGACGATCTTTTTATAAGAAGAAAAACACCTCATATCACTACATATATGAAAACTAGCACATGATTCCATCTTCCAAGGCTTAATGTCACTAATGAGGACGTCATAAGAAGTATCACCGTCGCTACCTTCAGCTATGTCCGCCCATATATAGCTATCACTGTCACTATGTATAGTTTTTTTGATAACTTTTATACGATTCACACCTATTGCGCATATGACCATTTTTATGACAATAACAACAAATGATACTTTTTGACATACCTTTACCACTAGCGACTTTTTCTCCGGTTTTGTATCCCACTTTGACTCCCTTGCTACCATAGCCTCGTCTTGAACTGATTACAAGGTTGACCCTTTCTTTCTAAGTTTTTCATTCAAGAGACTATTTTGGACAATATCCAATGAGACAGTCCTATTAGCATTGGAGTTATTTAATGACATAATCAGCATTTCCCAACTCTCTAAAAGTGAACTCATCAATAAAATAGCTTGTAATTCATCATCAAATTTGACCTCTATACTTGACAACTAATTTATTACATCTTGGAATTCATTTAAACGCTCTGCTACAGACTTCTCTCCATTCAGCCTCAACTGAACCAATTTTCGAACAAAAAAGGCTTTATTGGCAGCACTTTTAATATAAAGATGCCAACTCGTCCCACAATGCCTTAGTGGATCTACAACTAGCCGCATGGTGGAAAAATGAATCATCAAGGTATTGATGAATCAAAGCAATTATTGTGTTCTCCATCTTCTTCTATTTACCCTCCTCTATATTCGATGATCTCTTCTAATCATCTTTAATTGGCTCATAAAGATCGTTGAGATATAAAAAAAATCCTCCATCTTAGGCTTCCAAATACCCTAACATTTTCAATTTAGAAAAGAAAACTTCAAGAAGGAAATCAAACCGACATCTTAACAATTATATAAATACAAAATTACCCTACGCCTTTCGATGATCTAGCTCCTATACCAATTTGTTAGGATTTTTGTTACGCAAAACCTAACAAAGAATAAAAATGTTGGTGAAGCTTATCCCAGAATACTATATTACTAATGTACAAAGGGATAATATTGGATGAAAATAATAATATTTAAAGATAAGAAATGGTGAAGATAGTTCTAAAATACTAAAAATCAAGAGAACCAACACATAAGATTCCATCCAAAAACCATTTATACCGATTCTAAAAAATAATTGTTCCAATTAGCCTACCAAATAAAAGTAAATAAAATGAAAGTAGAATCAATAACCTAATTCATAAGGAGTCTTGATCTCTATGATAATGGCTTCTAAATATTTGGAGAAGAAGAACAAAAATGGAAGAAGAAAGAAACACCAAATGCTTTTTCACACTATTCCACTCTCTTTTCTAGGCTTTATTGATAACAATCAATTACTTAATGTATATTATATGGCAAAAAATAAACTGATTAGCCAATAAGAAAATGAAATAAACATAACCAAATATGCCTATTTATTAGGAAAAACAAAATTTTCTTTTTCTATCTTTTGCATATTTATTTCCTTCTAAATGTGATTTTGTATCACCGAAATTTAACACCTCGAATACTGATCAAATATTAAATCTAAATTAAGATCACTAAATGATAGTTAAGAGTGTTCTCAAATATTTACGAAATACTAAATAAATATGTGTAGAAACAACGAACTCTTTATGAAGTGGTATTCAAACTTAAACCCCATAAGTGATATCAAGTATAATACATCAATCCTCTATTCATGTTTAATCCTAGTTAAGGAGCTTTACGTGGAATTGTTCCAAATAAAAGGCTATGGCTTATTCAACCAAAATGCCAAGTACATCGCTTGAAACAATGTCGTAGTAAAAGCTCTATGCATGCATAATGCAAGAACTTATAAGTGAGCTGGGAGTGGTTCTAAATGTTGAGGATCCCTTGACTTTATTTTATGAAAATATTGCCATGATAAGGATGGTGAATGAACCTAGAGCTCACTAGAAGTTAAAAAACATACTCCGAAAAGTTCCATAAGATAAACACATTTTATCAATGTCAGAGAGAGTTTATTGGTAGAGTAGATAGGTAAGACAATATAGAAAATCCATACATGAAGGGACTAGCTTGATCAGTTATGACCAAACTGGTCAAAAGGATGGGATCAAGAATCTACAATTGGACCTAAATGCAAGTGGGAGATTGAAAGAGTTAATGGTATTCCCTAAGGGAAATTCTGTAATTTATTGCAAATTATTAACTCTATAATAAAATCTCGTTCGTAATAAAAGGTGCTTGTGTTCTGTTTCATACTTATTATATTATGACATATTAATTAAGTAATCAATTTAAGTATATTAAAATAGAAAATCCATAAATGACATTTTATGTGGTAATGACTATAAGGAGTTGCAATCATGAGAAAAGTATCATAATATAAAATAACATATTATTTTAAATATTCCTTCTCAAAATGTATCGAGAAAGGATATCAACACATGCGCTGAGACCAGAGTTCGTAACGCTTTCTAAATGTTGGGTAATGTAACATCCCTAATTTTTAATAATATTATTCAGAAGATTTAATTAGAAAAATTAAATAGAATAATTATTATAAGAAGATTAAGATTTTAATAAATTACATAACTAGGTCGTGCTTATTAACAAAGTAAATGGGCTTTAAATTGGTTTAAAAGGTTAACTAGTCTACACATGGGCATATTAGTAAATAGCCATTTATTTTACACGGCTATATCCTTTTGTGATTGTCCATTCACATTTCATGTTTTATTTCCACTATGACAAATGAAAATTCTAAACCCTAAGGAAAAGCCGGCCATTGCCAAGAAAGGAATTTTATTCTAAAGCTAAGGGAAATCTGGAGAGGATTAATCAACAACAAATCTCAAATTCCTTATCAAGTTTAAGGTGAATAATAATCTTCTAACATCTTTATTTTATTCTATGATTATATAGTTTCGGATTTGTGATTTAATTCGTCTTTGTGATAAAATGGATGATGATATTCTTGAGTTATATTATGATGATTTATTTTAATTCATAAGCACATAAATTTTGTACGATTTTAGTATAAAACCGAGACTATATGATTTCATATTGCTATGGAAATTTTTTATGTTAAGTAAAACATCGTTTTGGAGATGGTTTTACTTTTTAGAATTTTCCAAGCTATGGAAATTTTATTATGAATTGTTGATGAAAGATATGATATAATTGGGTTTAAAATTAATTTCGAGAATTTCAGGAAGAAATTGGATCTAAAATTTTAATATGTTTGATTACGTGATGAAATCGATTTTCTATGATTTTTGGAGATTTTTCCTAATTGATTTACTAAGGGAAATAAATTATTTTGAAAGAAGGGCTTTTTAGCAAATGTCGGTTTTTGGTTATATGGAAAGGTTTTAATGTTAATTTCCTTTAATTTGGACCTTAATTAATGTGGCAGTTTTAAAAGTAAAGTATTTGAAAAGTTTTTATGACAACCAATCAATAGTTTACAAATAGACAAGTTAATAGAAAGTAATTACTAAAAGTGCTATAATTCATCCTTTAAACCAGAAAAAGATGTTCCGCCCCTATTAGTAAGGACCTTTCAACTCCTTTGATTCCACCTCATCTAGTCGAAACCAACATAGTCGAAACCCATGAAGTCAAAACCAATACAAAGATATCACTTAGATGGTATATAGTGGCTTGGAAGGAAGGCGGAAGCCATGGTTTTGAAAGGGGTAGCTCCCAATGGGGTCGAAATGCTTTGTTAAAGTTAAAGTCTTTCCTAGTTTTACCAAAGCTTTCAACACAGTTGAAAGTTATACTATTGAAAGTTTTTATAATTGGCTTTCGAAGAAGGTTGTCATGTTGTGTAAAAGTGTTTGCTTTTAAAGGAGTACCCTTTTTCTTTTAAATAGTTGCTTCCGAAAGGAAAGGTTTTGCCTCAGTCGAAACCAAGCTGCTAATCTCCCTTTCAACTGCACTGAAGTCATCTATGTTGTCGAAGGGGTAACTTCTGTTTTAACTTAAGCCTTTTTCTTGAATGCTTTCGAAGCGGTTGAGGATTTTGAAGGTGATGAAGTAGATAGGGGGTTTCGACTCTGTCCTTTGAAGTTTTGATTTCTAAAGTCTTTTCCTTTCGACTAAGATAGTTCCGGCACCATCAATTTTTCCCCAAACTAATTTATGTTGGTTTCGAAAGAGATACTGTCCTATATAACCATTTTGATCCAAATGATTTTTAAAGAGTAAACCCAATGCTTTCTAAAGGGGTACTTTCATTTGTTTCGAAGCTCTATATTTATAAAAGATGATTTGATACCATCGTAAGGTATAGTAGGTTTCAAAATAGGATGTTTATTAAGGGCTTCCAAAGGTATGTATTTAATGTTTTGAAAAGAGATCTTTGCTATCGAAAGAAGGCTATCCAGAGGTTTCGAAAGAGATGTTTTTCTTTCAAAACATAAACCAAATCTCAATTTAAAGTAATAACCATGACATAAATAAAGATATTGAAATGTTATTCACTTTGTTATTAACCCATAACTGTATTTTGGAAAAGGAGAGAATAACCAGTTAGGTTTACCCAGTAGTGAATATAACTTAACAGATGTTAAATTTTAATTAAAGATATTAACATGGGCCAATAGGTTTGCAGTAAGACCGTGAAAACTATATGATATTGGCATGGGCCAATAGATTCGTAGTCAGACCATGAAAGTTATGATTTGATACCGGTAGGGGTCAGTATGTTTGTAGTTAGCTCATGAAAACTATATCCGGGTTAAGATATTGGAAGTCATCCAATATGTTCCTCGTTAGCCCATGAAAAATAGAATAAGAAATAATATATTGGAGATACCAATAAGTTCTCAGTAATCCCATGAAAATTAAGTAATTGGACAGATAGTCCTTATCATTAGGTTAATAGTAACCCTAGAACCTATAATTGAGACAGATAGAATGAATGAGGATGGGTAATCTAGAATCGATTTAATTGTTTTGGATATCATCATAATGCTTTGAAATACTATGTTTTAACCATTGTGGATGTAGGAGCACGGTATATGGTTTTATAAATGTTTTAGGATATAGTGAGGGGAAAACTCGTTCCGCTAAGCAGCGTGGTCTCACTAGATATGCAGATGGTTTGAGATGGTAAATTATTATTCATACTAGGCTTTTTAACTGACTTGAAGTTTTTGTTTTCCCCTTAAACTCTCAGGTACTCAATTGATTTTGAATAGGATGAGAGTTAAGGTTTCCAAGTGTTCTTTTTAAATGAATAATAGCTTCCAAGGACGTGCAGGAGGCAGAATAGTTATTAGAGTACTTTTATTTCCGTTGTGTGTTTTGTTTGTAAAGGCAAATGGTTTTCTTGCCTATCTATATACTCTGATCTACCAAAGAGGCATCTTCATATGTCGCTCTTGGCGTATTTTGTAATAATTATATGTTATCTGAACGTGGTATATGAATTGGGGTTATGCAATCAATTTGGAATATTTTGAAATGAAATGTAGAGTTTGTTTTTCTATTTTTTTCATATTTTTGTGTTTCTGTGTATCAGTGTATCTAATATCGCTGTGTTTGGTCGTCGAGAATTAATAACTATGGATGACCACAGCATCTGTAGCCGTTAGTTTTGAGCCCTCAAATTGGGGGATGTTATAGGTAGTGTATAAATCATGGCTGCTGGAGGCACCAAGGTGTTTTATGCTCGTGATTATTGGACAGCAATGGAATTACTCGTCCGAGAGTTCCTTGTTGGTTGATAATAACTTGGTCAAACTAGAAATATCGATGGACAATATCACACAGTCCCCTCAACTTGAGAACACTATGGAACATCAATGAAAATACTCCACTTTGATTATAGTCAAATCATGGCATGACAATCTATTGAGCAACTATAGTAGGGTCTGAGTTGAATCATTGGAAGTGAAGAATGAATCAATAGATAATTTGTCTCGTCAGTGAGGTTAACACCACTGTCAATAGTAGTCGACTCAAGTTCATAATCTCCGGTCAAGCCAGTATGGTTAATAATAAATGTTATTATTTAACCAAGGACTATGTTTATAGACTAACTAAGTTGAATAAGGATGGTATTGCAATTTGGACCAAAACTAATTCCATAATCCTAAAGTGATATAGTATTGACAAAGAGAATGTGTGTAAATTATCATTACTAATTGATCCTCTTAGGAAAATATGAAACTGGATTTTGTTAGAAAGGTCTATAAGTAATTGATTCAGCTAAATCATCGTACTTCTAGCTAATGTGGCATGTGAACATTAGTATTTTAACTGTCCAAATTAATCGCTAACTGATTCACACCTCCAAGTCACACAACTGCATTTGTGAATTCTCCAAAAAATCACATGATTTACTTAGTTTATAAAGTATTACAAGTTGATTAAATTAGTTAATTAATATTTAAGAAATATTAATTATTAATTGATGTTATGTTTTGGGTGTTGTTAGTAATTATTTGGATATATTTATAAAATTTATGTATGCGAATATCGATATATGATATCTGTATACATTTAAACAGGCTTTTAAAAAAAAATTACTTAATTGGTTTTTGAAAAGTTTTCTCCAAATAGAGAATTGTATAGCCATCCATGGTAGAGAAAGGAAATGATTTAGATGGGGATCTAATCTATTCTATTATATATAAAAGTGAATATCCGATTATTTAAATTCTTACTTCTCATTTAGAATCCTCTTCTCTCCTTAATTTGAGGGAAAATTTTCATATACCCTTATTTACCATTCAAACTCGCAACTAAATTTGATTATATGATAATGAACATAATAGTATATCCTTTCATTTCCTATTTCGTCTATTCAGAAATATCTTCAAGCTTCATCTTCTCATTTTACTTTGATTTCCTTATCTTCTTTATTCACTTTCATCTATTCAGATGTGTCATCCACCTTCATTTCCCCTTTTTACCTTTATTTTCTCCTCCTCTTTGTTTATGCTAAAATCTTAAATTCTTAATATTATCATCTCCTATGTTTTCTTGCCTTTAACTCCAAGTGGAAAGTTTGCTCCTCTTGTCGTTTGAGGTTTCTTCTAGCTTTGATTGTAGTCATAGAATTACCTCTTCATCATTCATAACATGAGCCATGGAATTGGGTGTGTGATATTTTATTCTATATTAATTTCATTTGCAGGAAATAGGGTGGGATTCTTTGAAAAAGAATATTTAAAATAAAGCATTACTTAGTCTCCAACATGTAGTCAACTAAAAGGATATCATTCCTCCACAAATTTATTGTAGTTGTATTTCTTTAATTGTAGGTAATCTGTTCATTGAACAAAGTAAAGAAATCGGAAGAGATTTTAATTCAACATCCATTGTAATTTCAACCCCATACTTTGATCTATTTTCGAATGTATTACATTTTTGTATGAATTTGTCATCATTTCTAATTGGTTGTATTATTGTATCTATTTAGTTATGTCATTATACATATAAAATTATTTTTTGTCCTAATTCATTTCTCCATTTACTTTAATTTCCTCGTCTTCTTTGCCTAAAATAAAATATTTAATTTTAAAATATATTCATCTCCACATTTTTTCTAACCTTTAAATCCAATTGGAAAGTTTGCTCCTATAATTTATATTTTCTTCTTGCTTTGGTTGTAGTCATTGAATTCCCTCTTCCATCTTTCATGGTATATACCATGGGTTGGGTATGTCTATTCAATTGCTTTGTAGTATTTATACTATTCATTTGAGACTCGGTTTATTTTTTTTAAGTTCTCAAGTACATATAATTTCACATTTTAACATAGTGTAATTTGAACTTTCTATTCTTTTTTTGGTTACTTTAGATATCCTTTTGTATCGATGACCTCTATATTATCATGTGAAGGATAAGCTATGAGATGACATGCCAACGTTGAAATGTGCCGAGTATGATTTGATTTTCGTAAGGATGTGTTGTGATGGTAGATAACTTATGCTTAAGTCTGTTTGTTCTTATTGATATGCATGATGTTGTTTTATAAAAGAATATGGTCTATTATACAGATAGAAGTTCGACCATCGACCATTTGTATTCTTTCTCTCTCATATTTCAAGAACAAAATCATAATTCCTTTATTTAACTATTTAATTTGCATGTTTCCATTATAATACTATTATTTCATTCGCCACACTCTTTACCTCAAATATACCTTTATAATCTAATGGCAGATTTCTTCCTCTTCTCCACACTTTGGATATAATATATTTTTTAAACTCGTTATTTTATTTTTCACATCAAATTTTTATCCATCTCGTTTCATGTTTTTTCACAGTTTTCTCACTTTCCTATTTCCATTTTCATATTTATAATACAATTTTAAAAACTGTATTCTCTAAACTTAAATTAAGGATCACTCCAGATAATTTTTTAGTTGATCTTATTAGTTTCTATCTTAATAGAATTTAATTGAACCATTCAATAGCCCTTCACTTTTATACTTTCCTCAAATTTTCTACGATTTTATCGTTTTCCAACAGTGCCAATTTTTAGGTTTGGCCTTTTGTGACAATTTTATTTAAAAGTCAAAAAAACCATCATTTATGGCATCGATTTAGCATAGTTTAATGTTTCGATCGGCATTTTATTATCTACATATTATCTAATTTAAGGTTGAATTTGTTGTTTTATTCTGAATTTTGAAATTCAAAACTTCTCTTCGAGCTTTGTGTTTGAAAATTATTTTCTATGATTTTGGTTTTATTTAATAACATGAAGAAATTAGTTTCCTCCATTTAGTTTGTAGAGTGTTATTGGATTATAAGTACATGGACACATAAAATCTTCAACTGTTCGGCAAAATTTGTTGCATGTAAAGTTGATTTTTTTTCTCAAGTAATATGGCAAATTTGAGTTTTTATTTATTTATTTGATTAGTTTGATTATGAAATTAGTTTTTTCGTTATTTTTTAGCATGAAATTATTGTCAAGGACAAAATTCTCAGCGTTTTAGCCTTAAGGAAAGATCTTCTATATTTTAACCCGTATGACAAGTTTCTTTAGGTATCAATTTTTAGTTATTGATAGCAGTTTTTAGGTATCAGATTATAGTTATCGGTGGCAGTTTTTAGGTATCAGTTTTTAGTTCAGTAGCAGTTTTGAAAGAATATTTGTCTTTATGAATAATCTTGGAAGAGTGTTTGTCCTTATGATTAATTTTTAGGAGAATGTTTATCTTTGTGGTTAAAATATTGACGTCGTATCCTTGAGGCTAAAAATACACAAATTTTTCTCCTTTAAACTAACTCCCCCATTTTTTAGTACATTGTTATCTTATCAATATTTAAGTGCCACAGAGCCTTAATTGTTCTGAATAATCCAATAGAGGAAAAGTGGATACATTTTCATATTCTCAAACGTAATTATGTGAAACATCACGTGTAGTATCCTGAAAATTTCATGAGAAACTTAATAAGAAAATTAAATTTAAAATAAAACAAGGACTAAAAGTAAAATTTTCACAAACGTTCGAATTTGGCTACGAAACTTGCATTTATAGTGGTTTTTCAGAAAATTTTCATATATAAACTGCGAAATCGGAGTTAATACGGAGAAGTTATAGATGTTAGAAGAATTAGAAATAGAATAACAAATTAAAAAAATTAATTCACAAATTTTCACTGGAGTCGGTCAACCCATGGTGGTCAAAGGTTGACCGAAGCAATCGACCTAAAATGGGAAGCGATTGACCGTTAGTCGAGTAAAATCGAGCATTCTCAGTTTTGTGATGTGTTCGAACAGACCAGTCAATTGCTTTGCACGCAAGTGCTTGATGAACTGACCTAATTTCAAAAAATATTCGCTTAGTTAAATCTAATATCCCAGATTAGTTTGAAAATCCTATAATACTAGCCTAATCAAACTCTAATTGTCATATAACCATTTATTGTGACCAAACTTTGCCAAAAAATTTCTCTCTTCCCTTACTCAAAAAATTGCTTAAAAATCAAATAAAAAGAACCTAGAAGAAAGCAAGCATTGAAATCAAGGTGGAGCAAGCAGAAAAAACGAATAGAGGAGCGATTCTCAAGCAAGAGCAATAGGAAGAGCTTAGGCTTGATGTGAGTGAAAAAAACTTTGATATGCTAATTATTATAGTTATATTTAGACTATTTTAACTGATTTAGGATGTTAGAAACCCAAATTGATATGCAAAACCCTAACTTAAAATTTATAATCTTAAAATAAGAATTACAGTATACTGTTAATTGGATGTTGATTTATATATCACTTTTTACACTTGAATCTGCAAACCAAAAACCATCAAACCCTAAGTTGAACTGTAAATTGATAACTAGACTATTCATTTAGTAATTAGGGTTCACCAATAACTACTAAAGGCATTGATTAAACAATGAATAAAAATCGATAATTAAAATGCCAAGAACCTAAATTCTTTTTATTAGCAGTCGACCTTGGACCCCCGACGGTTGACTGCTAGCGGTAGACCATCGAGGAACAATGGTCAATCGTTCATAATGAAAACTGCAGATTATGAACCTCAACCTAAGGTCCAAATTGATAATAAAAATTATATAATTTCAGTTAAAATTTATATAAATGGAAATTGTTTATTTGAGCCTATTTTGGGCTAAGTACACATGCTAAAGATTTTAGGGAAGTCAGTTCCCTATCAAAGGACATTAGGTCATCGTGGTATTGGGTAACAGTTAAATACTCAAATGAGAATCGAGAGTCGACTAGGCAATGTATTTCCTAAATTAAGAGTTGGGAGTCGACTAGGGAAATGTATTACGCAGACACACGGGAGAATTTCCATGGCGGATGCGCATCACTGATGGAGACGCCCGTTAAACGAGCCTCGTGCTAACGTGGGATTCTATATGGACAGGCAGGCCTGGTGTAGTACAATAAGAGGCTATAGAAAAGAAAGGAGCCCGATATTAACGAAAGTTCTTATATGCATTGATCTGATGTGACGTGGTATAGGTGGATACCGTTGCAGTACAATATGAGGCATTTAGCACTATGATCGAGAGATGGACACGGGTGCATATAATGAGTCATACGGTGACTTTGCATTTTGGGGTTCTTCCTCTTTAGGCATAATGATGGTATTGGTATTTATGGAAAAGCAGTTCCCACAGTCGCTTACGAGTGGTATTTTCTTATAGGATGACTCTAGTGATGTTGGCCGATCATTAGTGTGTGGTTCGATTTGTAGCTCAACCCTTTGTTTTAGATAAGAACCCTTAGGTATTGGAATTTAGGAGTTCATGAACACTTGTAATACACCCTTTGTCATGTAAAATAGTTTGAAGTTAAATACACATGATCATCACACATTAAACTTATACTCATTCACAAGACTTTTGTCTAACTCATTTTTTTAATCTTTTCCTCGCCATAGATGGACATGGCAATAGTTGATTGTCCCATTCTTGATACATGGAGAGTCATTGTGAAGACCCGCAAATCCATACTCCTTGAATATACACTAATCTCCATAGATTAATTCAAGATGAACAGAAATACGAATTCTCAATGTTTAAGAAAAAGAAAAAGACAAAGAAAAAGGATAGAAGAAGAGAGAAAAGGTAGAAAATAGAACGAAAAGAAAATAGAACGGAAAGAAACAGAAAACAACAGAACAACAACAGAATCTTACAATTCGCAGCGGAACAACATTTAATAGATAAATGAATAATCTTTAAACAAAGAACTATATCAGTTATTACATTTTATACATTTCATTACATCATATCATCAGAGTGTACAACAACAAACAACGGAAAAGAAATACTATATAAACTAGTAATACGCCATGCCATCCAGCTTGCCTCCAGCAACTCCAGAATATCCAAAATATCCTGATATACCTTAACTCTTGACTGCTCGTGTGGAAATTGGTGGGCACCCAGAGTTTAGGAAGGAAAACAATAAACTCCGAGCCAGTCATGTGACTGGTGTGAGAACTCAACACAGTTTATTTATCTTTAAAAATCAAAATAGAGGAATATTTTTAAAGTCAATTCGCAATGCTTTTAAAAATGAGACTACCATAAGGCCTCCCGCACACACACACAATGTAAACGCAGAATCGGAGGAGATTTCTCCTTATGATAGTCAAAGATGCTTGATACGCATTAAAAAGAACATTTGATATTATTACTAGTGCATAGTGTAGGAAAATTTTATTTCGAAAATAGAATATAAATCTTAGCCAACATACGACCATTATCGTATGCCTACTATAGCTACCATCTAAACAGTGGTGACCACCATAAGTAAATGGCAGGTTCTACAACTAAAACCGTACAGGGTTTCGTATTGGGAATTGGATTTCCAACGAATGATCAGGCCAAGGAACTTCCCATTGCCACATGAGAACGCCTCTGGAAGGACGTCCCCGAGAACCAAACCGGATCTCTGCCAACACAAGGCCGGGTTACCCCTAACTGGGTAACAACTGACACGAGTATGCCATCCCCCGGTCCTTTGGGACCTTTAACCGAGCGCTCGTCATCAACATCACACAATCATAGATAAAGTGTTTCAACATGAGTAAGTATCTGGGCTCCATACCATGATACCACCCTTTTCCAGAAGGAAATGCACATACCCTAAAGGGAGCTACCCCTCATAACCTTGCCGCATCTTTCCTGTTTTGACCATTCCGGGGTGTGAGGCTCGACGAAGTCACGTCCACAAAAACATACTTTATACAAAAGCCATGCTTTGGGTCAACAAATGATCATAGAAATGATCACCAAGATAAACGATCAAATAAATGATCCTATCACAAATGATCAACACAATGATCATTTCACAGCAACACTCAGCATGTCACATTACCAAATTGGAAATATATCGCTGATAACATTCAACTACATAACCTCTGAGCTCGTACGTCTCAGAGAAGGGTGTTAAGCTAAGAGAATAAATTCTCCGCCACCAACAGAAATATATTTGAAAGAAATCAGCTTTATATCTCAATTTGTAATGTCAGATATACAATACATACAAGTCTGTTTCGGGCTCGAACAGAACCGAAGGCACTTACAAAGAAGTCCTTGCAATCCGGATATCCACAATCCTGATCGGATTCCCCATCACATATGGAGAACTCTATACCGAAGCAACTCGGTGCAGAGTCAATCGACAGGTCATCCTATCGCTCTCGCAAATACCCGGTCTTCAACACCGGTCATCAATGCTATCCATTACGTCGTATCACTATTCGGAATGGGTAATCCGAATAACGAGCGCAATAATTTAAAAATAAGTGTAGCATTCAAATTCAGCAAATCACAACAAATACCTTTCAAAGGTAAATATTGATAGTCGGTTATTGAACTATCAATGGATATGCACAACATCACCAGATTCCAAATAATTTTTCAAATTATTTATTTCCCAAAAATATCTTTACAAGATACAAAATTTTCACACTTCAAAAATAAATCAATATTTTTTTTTTTAAACAAATTCCACTTTCTTTTATAAATTCCTTAGTGAATTTATATTTCACAATATCTACGGATATCCGATTTCAATTATTCATTTTCAATTTATCTTCAAAAAGATAAATTCTCAAAATATTCACTTTATATTGGAAAACATTTCCATACTTATTTATTAATAAGTAATTCACAAATCTAATTATTTTCAACCGTTGGAAAATATTCAATATACTTAAATCGAGATTAAGTATATATTTCATTCTTTAAGGAAATCATTCTCTCAAACATATTTATTTGGGCCAAAACGAATGTTACGTAAAACATCGTTACGACAACCCAAAATCACTAGTATAGGGATTCGAAATTAAAATAGATATATAAATCTCAATACTAAATAAACCATTTCCTTTCGGAAATCATTTACTATAACAACAGTGTTATAGTCCACCATTTTCTTTTATTTCTCGAAAACGTCTATTTCAACAATGAATGTTGAAATCTATGGTTTCGAATCTCAACACATTTAAAACATCGTTAGATCGTTTTAATTCTGTTTAAAATATCACATCCTAAACATTTTCTTTAACATATTATTCATTATTCAAAAACGTTAATATACTTTGTTAACAAATTTCATCCTTTTATTCATTTTATTTCAAAGGATTATTCATAGTCAAAAACGTGAATATAACTCCATTAATAGGTTTCAACAATTTACTTATCAAAATAAGTTGTTTGCGAATTTATAAAACAATGTTTATAAATTCCTTTATTAACCTATATTCAATTCATAACCCAATTATAAACCAAAAGTTCACATTATAAGTTAAACACTTATAATTTATTTGTTTACAAGATCGTTCCTTTAAACTTCATAATTATAAATCTTATAACTTATAAGATTCAATTATTTATCCAAAACCATTCTTTTAATAACTTTGCAAATTTTATAAACCTACTGCTTATAAAATTCCTTTCATAACTTCACCATTTATAATTTTATAAATTTCATTCATTTATGAAATTCATTCACAATTCATTCTAACACTTATAAAAACTCGTTTTATAATTCCAATACTTTAATTTATAAATATCAATTTATAAATTTCTTATATAAATCACCATTATGATTTATTAAATAATCAAATTTCATAAATCCTAATTTTAAACTTTTTATAATAAATTCAGAAATCCCGATTTACACTATTTTATAACATTAAAATTTATACGTTTATTTATTTAATATGAATCAATTCCAAAATATTTTATAAACGTATACTTTCAAAAATCACTTTAAAAACATTTTAAAATTCCAAAATTTGGTCCAATGATGCTACATACCAAATAGTCAATCACAACATCCAAATATCATATATCGATATGATAATCAACAAATATCACAATATCTGTAAATAAATCAATACAGTTGAGGAATCCAGTTGGATCCCTCCAACCTGTTTCTCTGCATCCACAAACATTAGCACAACACCAATTTCGTTCCAGTACGAAATTATCGCGGTATATGGGATTTAAAATATTATCCGCTTAATAGACGGCGCAATAGGGTCTCATCCGCTATACAATGCGGAAAATCAATAACTGCAATATATACATATGCCAATATATATATATATATATATTGCTATTATATATAATACCAATTTCACTGTTTATGAAATATTCGCGGTATATGTTTTTAATAAATAACATCCGCTTACTAACGGCGCATAATGTCTATTTTAACAATCAATAGATAACAATCATTATTCAAACATGCATTCAACAATTTTTCAATATATCTATTTAAAATAAAATTGAAACCGATTCGATTGAGTGAGAAGTTCTCACCTTGATTTCAAATTCGTTTTAGCGATTTATTTCGAATAAAATTAAACGCGCGTTTAATTTTACCCGAAATTCTCACTAACTCCAAACGACTCCAATCCAATTCCATAGCGTAGTGCTCGTCCATACGATTCCAACGCAACTGGTTTCGCGCGTTTTCAACCTCGTATGAAAAAATATGATTTTTACAAGTTTCACGATTTTTATATATATAAATTACAACATATTCTTTTATATTTTTCAACCTATTCAATCTCAGCCACTGATTCCATCACCCAGCAACATCTGGCCGTGCGCACCCCCCCCCCTTCTTCCTCTTCTCATTCATGCGTCCCTCCCTATATATTGAAGCCGAACCCATAGCTCCAATTAGGGTTTTGATTTTGCAACTTCCTTGCTCGATAAAAATTTGATCAGGCACCTCAATTTCAAAGCTCGGCACGAACTCCACCACCACCAGCAATCAGGTGAAACTCGGCCACTTCTGGAGTCTCGATTCGCGTGCCCAACTGCAGCCGAACGCGGCTATGTAACTCACAACATTTAGCTCCATTTCACATCTCAACCGTTGAATAGCTAGTTCGCAACATGATCTACAAGTTTCATGTTGAAGGATTCTTGAAACGAGGCTTGGATTTGAAGAAATTGGAGGAGGAAGAACGTGATTTTCTGGCCGTTCATATAGGGGTGGCGGCCGCATTAGGTTTAGGGTTTTATTTTATTTTATTTTTTATTTGTGTGAAGGTGGGCTATTTATAGGAAATAAAACAAAACACTATTCATTTTGGAATTTTCGGACTCCGATTTACGCGCGGTGACCGGCGTTTCTGCGGTTTACCCTACGTTCCGGACACAATGGAACAGGTTTCGGAAGCTAATTCGGTCATCTGTGCGAGTTATGGCAATAAACGTTCAATTTAAATTAAACCGATTTAAACGATTTTCTAGGCGTTTTAGCTTGCACCGGACAAACGGTAAATCCGATTGACATGAAATTTGAAACCATACAATAATATCATATTACGGATCCAATGGAACTAGTTTCGTCCAATTCTGAGACTGTTCGAAATTGGCTATTTTCACTAGTCGATTAAATATTAAAATATTCAATTTTCACAAATAAACTTTTAATTCGATTTTAAAAGTTCTAAAACATCGTTCTAACTTCAATATGATATAATAAAATTTTACAAATCATTTTCAATCATATTTAACCCAATTTTCAATTTTTTCCCATAATTTAACATATTAAATTATCGATTTAATTATTCAATTAAATCCAATTATTCAAAATAAAATTTATTCGACTTATAAATTCACTTATTAATATTTAAAATTAATTAAATATTCGAATTTTAAATAATTAAAACTCTGGGTCGTTACAGACTTCCCCCCTTAAAAGAATTTCGTTCTCGAAATTTACAAGCAAGAAAAGTTACAGAATCCATTAATTTTCCCAAAATCCATAGTTAAACTTCTTACAATACTTTACTAATTTTTCAAATCATACTTAGTTATCTTTTCAAAAACAACTACTATTGTTTAACTTTCAATTCCAAATCAAAGTTAAAGTTTTCAAAAAAATTCCAATTTTTCTCAAAAATATTCTAACGCCTTAAATTTTCAGAAAAATTCGCCATAGTCTCCTTTGCGCGGCTCTGTCCAAAAAAAAATGACAGTATATATATCACAAATATACATCTCATCAAGTAATGAGGCATCCCGCAGGGAAAAAAATGTAAAAGTACGATATTTAATCCGAGATATGTACCTTATATTTTATTAGCGAGCATATACGGCTAATATAGCGCGAAAGCGAGCTCCAAATGCGAAGCAAACGCGATCCACACCTACTAAACACTCAACAAACAACATGAGAACATGCATATATGAAAATAATCTCAATATACATCATATAGCAACATAATAACTATATATGCCAACTTAGCAAATGCAGTAAAAGCAATATATTCAACCATCAACCAACTAGCATTCATAACCAATAAATATTCATTCATATTCTCATTAATATTCAATGAAATAGGTTTTCAATTCAATCACATTTGATTCATTAACAGTGGATGTTTTTACTAACATTCATTTTCAATTAGTTTATATTCACTAATTCATATTCAAGTTGGTTCACTTCCAATCAAATTCAATTCTATTTAAGATTCATTTAACTTCCAATTGAATTTCAATTACTTTAGCTTCCAATTTCATTAATACTTAATGAATTATATACAATCAACTAATAATCATATAACAACCAATATATATTAATTACAACCAAATTACTTTGCTTTCAATTGGTTTAATTAAATTGATTTTCATTCAATTATTCAACTTCTAATAACATTAGATTTTAATGAATTAACACTTACATTCATTATTTCATATCAACTTTATTTACATCCAATTGATTTACATTCAATCCATTCATTCAATTCAATTGGTAATTCATTTAACCATCTTAAGTTGAATTTATTACATAACTCAAGTTCACATTCATCACTTAACTTTATTAATTTACTTTGATACCAATATCAACTTCATTCTACATCTCTTAAGTTATACTTCATTTAAACATTATTTGTTTTTACTTAACTTAAATTCCCACTTATAAATCCAATTCAGATTCCCATTCTAAAGTAAATTTCCATTTTTTTATTTACAACTCATATTCATAAATATATTCATATAGTTTCATTCCTTATATATATAAGTTTATTTCACAATTGTAAATCACTTTAATTATAATTCAATTTTTATAATTCTTTTTGCTTATACAATTATTCTTTTACTTAGATTATTCAAACATCTAAACAATCAACTTATATACACTTTAATAATTCTGAAAAATTATTCCTTTATATATAAAATATAATCAAGATAAAATTATTATATTTACCCAGTTTAAACAATATTATGTCGAATTGTTCTATTCAAATGTTTATAAACCCCTTCGGCATAGTTGTCGAGACCGTGCTGACGAAGGTTCATATGCCACTCAATAAACCAATCATGACAATATAAAACAATTTTATATATTCACTAACAAATACGCTCTCATACCTAATATTACACTCAAACTCATTCTAGAATACTATTGACTCTATCTCTAATGAGTAATACCCAACAGAACCATGGTTGTCGCTTAACCATATGCTCTGATACCACCTGTGAAGACCCGCAAATCCGTACTCCTTGAATATACACTAATCTCCATAGATTAATTCAAGATGAACAGAAATACGAATTCTCAATGTTTAAGAAAAAGAAAAAGACAAAGAAAAAGGATAGAAGAAGAGAGAAAAGGTAGAAAATAGAACGAAAAGAAAATAGAACGGAAAGAAACAGAAAACAACAGAACAACAACAGAATCTCACAATTCGCAGCGGAACAACATATAATAGATAAATGAATAATCTTTAAACAAAGAACTATATCAGTTATTACATTTTATACATTTCATTACATCATATCATCAGAGTGTACAACAACAAACAGCGGAAAAGAAATACTATATAAACTAGCAATACGCCATGCCATCCAGCTTGCCTCCAGCAACTCCAGAATATCCAGAATATCCTTATATACCTTAACTCTTGACTGCCCGTGTGGAAATTGGTGGGCACCAAGAGTTTAGGAAGGAAAACAATAAACTCCGAGTCAGTCATGTGACTGGTGTGAGAACTCAAAACAGTTTATTAATCTTTAAAAATCAAAATAGAGGAATATTTTTAAAGTCAATTCGCAATGCTTTTAAAAATGAGACTACCATAAGGCCTCCCGCACACACACACAATGCAAACGCAGAATCGGAGGAGATTTCTCCTTATGATAGTCAAAGATGCTTGATACGCATTAAAAAGAACATTTGATATTATTACTAGTGCATAGTGTAGGAAAATTTTATTTCGAAAATAGAATATAAATCTTAGCCAACATACGACCATTATTGTATGCCTACTATAGCTACCATCTAAACAGTGGTGACCACCATAAGTAAATGGCAGGTTCTACAACTAAAACCGTACAGGGTTTCGTATTGGGAATTGGATTTCCAACGAATGATCAGGCCAAGGAACTTCCCATTGCCACATGAGAACGCCTCTGGAAGGACGTCCCCGAGAACCAAACCGGATCTCTGCCAACACAAGGCCGGGTTACCCCTAACTGGGTAACAACTGACACGAGTATGCCATCCCCCGGTCCTTTGGGACCTTTAACCGAGCGCTCGTCATCAACATCACACAATCATAGATAAAGTGTTTCAACATGAGTAAGTATCTGGGCTCCATACCATGATACCACCCTTTTCCAGAAGGAAATGCACATACCCTAAAGGGAGTTACCCCTCATAACCTTGCCGCATCTTTCCTGTTTTGACCATTCCGGGGTGTGAGGCTCGACGAAGTCACGTCCACAAAAACATACTTTATACAAAAGCCATGCTTTGGGTCAACAAATGATCATATAAATGATCACCAAGATAAACGATCAAATAAATGATCCTATCACAAATGATCAACACAATGATCATTTCACAGCAACACTCAGCATGTCACATTACCAAATTGGGAATATATCGCTGATAACATTCAACTACATAACCTCTGAGCTCGTATGTCTCAGAGAAGGGTGTTAAGCAAAGAGAATAAATTCTCCGCCACCAACAGAAATATATTTGAAAGAAATCAGCTTTATATCTCAATTTGTAATGTCAGACATACAATCCATACAAGTCTGTTCCGGGCTCGAACAGAACTGAAGGCACTTACAAAGAAGTCCTTGCAATCCGGATATCCACAATCCTGATCGGATTCCCCATCACATATGGAGAACTCTATACCGGAGCAACTCGGTGCAGAGTCAATCGACAGGTCATCCTATCGCTCTCGTAAATACCCGGTCTTCAACACCGGTCATCAGTGCTATCCATTACGTCGTATCACTATTCGGAATGGGTAATCCGAATAACGAGCGCAATAATTTAAAAATAAGTGTAGCATTCAAATTCAGCAAATCACAACAAATACCTTTCAAAGGTAACTATTGATAGTCGGTTATTGAACTATCAATGGATATGCACAACATCACCAGATTCCAAATAATTTTTCAAATTATTTATTTCCCAAAAATATCTTTACAAGATACAAAATTTTCACACTTCAAAAATAAATCAATATTTTTTTTTTAAAACAAATTCCACTTTCTTTTATAAATTCCTTAGTGAATTTATATTTCACAATATCTACGGATATCTGATTTCAATTATTCATTTTCAATTTATCTTCAAAAAGATAAATTCTCAAAGTATTCACTTTATATTGGAAAACATTTCCATACTTATTTATTAATAAGTAATTCACAAATCTAATTATTTTCAACCGTTGGAAAATATTCAATATACTTAAATCGAGATTAAGTATATATTTCATTCTTTAAGGAAATCATTCTCTCAAACATATTTATTTGGGCCAAAACGAATGTTACGTAAAACATCGTTACGACAACCCAAAATCACTAGTATAGGGATTCGAAATTAAAATAGATATATAAATCCCAATACTAAATAAACCATTTCCTTTCGGAAATCATTTACTATAACAACAGTGTTATAGTCCACCATTTCCTTTTATTTCTCGAAAACATCTATTTCAACAATGAATGTTGAAATCTATGGTTTCGAATCTCAACACATTTAAAACATCGTTAGATCGTTTTAATTCTGTTTAAAATATCACATCCTAAACATTTTCTTTAACATATTATTCATTATTCAAAAACGTGAATATACTTTGTTAACAAATTTCATCCTTTTATTCATTTTATTTCAAAGGATTATTCATAGTCAAAAACGTGAATATAACTCCATTAATAGGTTTCAACAATTTACTTATCAAAATAAGTCATTTGCGAATTTATAAAACAATGTTTATAAATTTCTTTATTAACCTATATTCAATTCATAACCCAATTATAAACCAAAAGTTCACATTATAAGTTAAACACTTATAATTTATTTGTTTACAAGATCGTTCCTTTAAACTTCATAATTATAAATCTTATAACTTATAAGATTCAATTATTTATCCAAAACCATTCTTTTAATAACTTTGCAAATTTTATAAACTTACTGCTTATAAAATTCATTTCATAACTTCACCGTTTATAATTTTATAAATTTCATTCATTTATGAAATTCATTCACAATTCATTCTAACACTTATAAAAACTCGTTTTATAATTCCAATACTTTAATTTATAAATATCAATTTATAAATTTCTTATATAAATCACCATTATGATTTATTAAATAATCAAATTTCATAAATCCTAATTTTAAACTTTTTATAATAAATTCAGAAATCCCGATTTACACTATTTTATAACATTAAAATTTATACGTTTATTTATTTAATATGAATCAATTCCAAAATATTTTATAAACGTATACTTTCAAAAATCACTTTAAAAACATTTTAAATTCCAAAATTTGGTCCAATGATGCTACATACCAAATAGTCAATCACGACATCCAAATATCATATATCGATATGATAATCAACAAGTATCACAATATCTGTAAATAAATCAATACAGTTGAGGAATCCAGTTGGATCCCTCCAACCTGTTTCCCTGCATCCACAAACATTAGCACAATACCAATTTCGTTCCAGTACGAAATTATCGCGGTATATGGGATTTAAAATATTGTCCGCTTAATAGACGGCGCAATAGGGTCTCATCCGCTATACAATGCGGGAAATCAATAACTGCAATATATACATATGCCAATATATATATATATATTGCTATTGTATATAATACCAATTTCACTGTTTATGAAATATTCGCGGTATATGTTTTTAATAAATAACATCCGCTTACTAACGGCGCATAATGTCTATTTTAACAATCAATAGATAACAATCATTATTCAAACATGCATTCAACAATTTTTCAATATAGCTATTTAAAATAAAATTGAAACCGATTCGATTGAGTGAGAAGTTCTCACCTTGATTTCAAATTCGTTTTAGCGATTTATTTCGAATAAAATTTAACGCGCGTTTAATTTTACCCGAAATTCTCACTAACTCCAAACGACTCCAATCCAATTCCATAGCGTAGTGCTCGTCCATACGATTCCAACGCAACTGGTTTCGCGCGTTTTCAACCTCGTATGAAAAAATATGATTTTTACAAGTTTCACGATTTGTATATATATAAATTACAACATATTCTTTTATATTTTTCAACCTATTCAATCTCAGCCACTGATTCCATCACCCAGCAACATCTGGCCATGCGCACCCCCCCCCTTCTTCCTCTTCTCATTCACGCGTCCCTCCCTGTATATTGAAGCCGAACCCATAGCTCCAATTAGGGTTTTGATTTTGCAACTTCCTTGCTCGATAAAAATTTGATCAGGAACCTCCATTTCAAAGCTCGGCACGAACTCCACCACCACCAGCAATCACGTGAAACTCGGCCACTTCTGGAGTCTCGATTCGCGTGCCCAACTGCAGCCGAACGCGGCTATGTAACTCACAACATTTAGCTCCATTTCACATCTCAACCGTTGAATAGCTAGTTCGCAACATGATCTACAAGTTTCATGTTGAAGGATTCTTGAAACGAGGCTTGGATTTGAAGAAATTGGAGGAGGAGGAACATGATTTTCTGGCCATTCATATAGAGGTGGCGGCTGCATTAGGTTTAGGGTTTTATTATTTTTTTATTATTATTTGTGTGAAGGTGGGCTATTTATAGGAAATAAAACAAAACACTATTCATTTTGGAATTTTCGGACTTCGATTTACGCGCGGTGACCGGCGTTTCTGGGGTTTACCCCGCGTTTCGGACACAATGGAACAGGTTTCGGAAGCTAATTCGGTCATCTGTGCGAGTTATGGCAATAAACGTTCAATTTAAATTAAACCGATTTAAACGATTTTCTAGGCGTTTTAGCTTGCACCGGACAAACGGTAAATCCGATTGACATGAAATTTGAAACCATACAATAATATCATATTACGGATCCAATGGAACTAGTTTTGTCCAATTCTGAGACTGTTCGAAAATTGGCTATTTTCACTAGTCGATCAAATATTAAAATATTCAATTTTCACAAATAAACTTTTAATTCGATTTTAAAAGTTCTAAAATATCGTTCCAACTTCAATATGATATAATAAAATTTTACAAATCATTTTCAATCATATTTAACCCAATTTTCAATTTTTTTCCATAATTTAACATATTGAATTATCGATTTAATTATTCAATTAAATCCAATTATTCGAAATAAAATTTATTCGACTTATAAATTCACTTATTAATATTTAAAATTAATTAAATATTCGAATTTTAAATAATTAAAATTCTGGGTCGTTACAGTCATGCTTACCTTTGGAGGCTGCTTTTATCATGTTTACTCTTCATGTATTATTCTATCATATCGGTACATTTTATTTCCCTATATCAAACTTTGAGAGATATTTTTCTATGCACTCTGTATTGGACTACGTACTGATTTTTCTGAAACTATGATTTGGATATTTTCTAAAATGGACCTTTTTCCATATTATATATGTTTTTATTCTTTTCGCTATGGGTTCTAAAATTTTGGTATATCTTAGATTATATCTACCTATCTTAGTCTCTGAAATGCTAAAGGTTAAAAACCCAATGATTTGCATTTCTCGACACGACACGAGTCCGAAAGCGACATTGAGCTTTGGATCGGGGTGTGTTGGAAGATGCAAGTTGTTACATCAAATTTGTTAAGAAAGATTATATCAGAAGTAAAATAATATTCAAACCATAAATTTCATACCATTTTAGGAAAATGTATAAATTTATATGCCGCACTTTTGTACTACCTATAGTAATCAAAGATTAAATTTTTGTTAAAAGTTTAGTTTGAATATGTTTTTTGCAAATTTATTTCCGATTTAATGTTTATATAGTCGTAATCGACATAAACTTATATTTGTAAAATCTAATATTATCCATAATAATCAACATTCTGTTGACAATATCTTTTTATGCAACTATTAAACTCTCGGGTATCTTATAGAATGTTTTGGGGACTATATGCAAGTTTCAACAAACATTGTTTACTGTTATGCTATTTCTAACCTTTTAGATTTGGAGATGTTAAGAGAAAATCATAAATGAAGGATATGTAATTTTTTGTAAGTAAACCAACTTTCTATATGAAGGATCATATCAATGAAACTGATAAAGGAATTAATAAGAAAGAATTAGTTGCTATCAATTTAGTTTGATTCGAATTGAATCCAATTGGAGCATTAATTGTAATAATTTATCTTAAATTTAAATTCATTTTAATGAGTGAATCACTCTAATTAGTTGGAGAATTAATTCTAACATATTATCCATATATAATCAGTAAAATTCAAATGCGTTGCAAGTTTCCAATATGCGAGGGAACATATAAAGTCATTTGTCATGTAGCTTTGACAAATTGTTCCATACTCTAAGAGGTTGTAAAGTAGGAACTCACTACTTATAATACAAGAATTATTTTATTTCTTTAACAAACATAGCATGAGCACAAAAGAAATAGGCAAAAGACATGTTTGTAGATAATTTATGTAGAAATTCACCAAAAAATTGTTGGGATAATAATTGATTATGCTTTGATGCAACATCATATTTTACACATTCCCACATGCTTGAAAGGTAATATCATCTACTCTATGTATTATAAAACTTAATTAACATTTTCATCTTAGATGCACAACAGTCATACAAGTTTATGAATATTATATTATGTAATATTGGATATACATATAAAAAATATAACATTCGTATAAATGTTGGATTACCGCGTCAAATAAAATTTATGGTCGATGTCTGATTGGAACAACAAATAAAACCCAAGGTCAATCATAGAAGTTGTGATAGTATAAAAAGAGTAGAAAACGAATAGCTGTTGGTTACATGAATAAAACAATGTAAAAGAGGTAAATTATTGAGCAAGGTATCAAATTTAAATGAAACTATATTTGAATGTAAAGTTAGGTGTGCGATAAAGTTTGTTTTTTAAAAGAATTAGTATGATAGATATTTTTATTTAACTCATTTTAGAAAAAAATTGAAAAAAATAAAGATGATCTTCGATGAATATAGTAGATATGTAAGTTTTCGCTTTTCTATTTGCGGAAAGATGGCATAATTTATTTTAGAGTAAATCAATATTCAATATTCCCCCAAAATCTACTTCTTAATAAAGCAAATTAACATTGACAACTTCTTGCATTGTTCAAAACTATTACTTTACTAAATATCACTTCCAGTTTCATTGAAAATTTTCTTGTTTTCTATGCATAAGTTCGTATTTTGTATAAATTAACTAACATAGCCTACTACAGTGAATTCATCTCAATAATAATAATAATAATCGGTATTTAGCAGTGTAATTCATTGCCTGCATCGATCTTATTATCATCTTCAATAAAATGTCATCCAAGGTATTTTTTATATGTACTCACATGTATTTTTCGTTATGGTTATATACTTTATAATTTTGATCCAGTCTAATAGATTTACTATTTAAGTTATTATATATGCATGAATATTTGGCGTTGATAGAAAAAATAGTTTGATTGTTTAGAAAATCAGAAAAATAATATTTGTACCTTACGTATGTTTCTAATATCATTTTATCTTACATTTATTTGAAAACTGGTGTTCAAAGCTACCATAATTTTTCCAAACCAATTAGTTATCGATAAAGTTGAAAGGTGTGCTAATATAATACTTGTACCATCACATTTGGACTATTTCACCTTTAGAACAATTTTTCTGTGCAATATTTGGAATACAATTATCATACAGAACAATATACATATTCAAATTTATATGATAAATATATAAAAAAAACCTTTTAAATCTATCCCTTTTGCATTTAAAAATTAATAGGCATGCCTACTATATAATTCTTGTCAAGTTAGGAATATTAATAGTTGGTGTTAGCATTTGATGTATAAAAATGTTGAGCTCTAAAAAAATTAGTTATACTTTGTGTGGTTCATGATTATTTAAGAATATGTTTGAGTATGCAATGTTTTATATCATTGTTTGAAAATCTTGTATGTGTAGCATGTTCATATTTGTTGAGAATTAATAGGAGTTAAAAGGAGGAAAGTTTAATAGAAAGAAGAGGAAAGATTCTTGTTCTTTCTTTAAAACAAATCAACTCTTTCATTTTATTTTTTAATCCCCTTTTTCTTCATGCTCTTCCAAACCATGGTTGCAACTCCCATACCATTCATGTACAAAAATTTATTTTCTATTACCTAAAGTTAAATCGAACAAAATCAAAACAAGATGTTTTTATTCTTCCCTTGTAAAGTTTGGTCTAGCGCTACTTGGAGATCCACTAACCAAAAAGTATTTTTGGTGGTGCATAAAAAATGCTACATGACTTACGGTAGCATTTTAGAGAATGTCGTTAAAAAAAATCCAAGATTTTATGTTGCGTTTTAGTAAACCCGACTATAAATGCTACTAAAACTCTTTATTGTAATGTTTGGAAAACACTACCAAAAAGTACTTTCCACTACAACAAAGTATTTTAATAGCGTTTTTTGTTTTCCACCATATACATTTTGGTAGCATTAAATAAATGATGCTAAAAACTATTGATTTTTTTGTGCAGGTTTCACTCCTTGTGGTGGCTCGTTCAATTTCCACTTTATTTTGTTCACAGCATATATAATATTTACACACACACGCATACATATATATATATAGTAATAATTAATATATTTCATTATGAAACTAACAAACAATCATATAAGTATCACATTCAAACAATTGAAAACACATTAATCGCATAATGCAATACGGTGCATAAACACCTTGATGCAAATTATTTCAAAAAAAACAACCATGTTTACAAAAATACGTAATTAAATTACAAATCATAGTGTGCTTAATGGGAGAGACTTGACTCTTCATACACTTCAAGGGAGGAAGCATGGACAAAGTAAAGGGCCCAAATGAGCCCGAACACTCCAAGCAAAATGGTTCTTTATAACATTCTTAGCAACAAATTAGAACATTATTGTGACGGCCTATCTTTTCGACCATCAAAAGTCAACACCAAATACATCTACGATATTCATATGCCGAACATTCAATTGTCGAAAAGGCAAATTTGTTAGGATAAAATAAAAAACAAATAGAAAAGAACAAGGGAAAACAGAATCTCATAGCGGCAATGACAACATATAACAAAATAAAGATGGTATAAACTATCACTCCAAAATACAAGGTATATCAAAGTTAAAAACAAACATTACCTGCTGCACAGTTATAAATTTTTGACCTTACAATTGCTGATAGGTATATATAGTACAGTGAGAAATAAAATTCTACGATAAGTAAACATACATCTCTACTCCATGAGCTCCTTGTCCCACCAACGACAACCTGAAAAAATAATTGGTCTGACCTAAACATTATAATAAAATAACACCCGGATCAGTGTGGAAAATCAGCATGAGAAAACTCAAGTAATATGAGAAACGTATAATAATTCTATGAGACCGCACTGCTAAAAACAACATGGTTTTTTACCTCACAAGAACAACATATATATTAGAGGAAATGGTAAACAATCAGGATAGCCATCCAAACAAGAAAGGACGTACACAGAAAAGATCAAATCCTAACTTAAAGAATGGACAAAAATAATTAAACATCGAGAAGATCTTTACACTTCTCGATGCAAATTAGGAAAATGATTCAAAGATATTAATTAAATAAGAAAAGAGAAGTTTTTCAACAATGACTAGGAGGGTGCACCCCCTTACCAAAAATATACCTATAGAAATATACTTGATAACTCTGATGGCTCGCGGAAACCTCCAAGCTGAACCCCGCCAACCTTTGTCTAGAATCCAAGTATTTCACATCTCCGAAGCATACAACCTAATCCAATCTATAGTAAACTTGAAGATACCTTAATGGGAATAATCCTACATAACTTGGCCTCCACTCACGCTTTGGTTTTAGTTATTTTCGACAAAGGATAGAAATGCTCAGATGAGTAACAAATCATCTTGGATTGACGAAACACAAAAGATGAAAAGATTAATCCTAAAGTTCAAATATAACAGGGAAATGAATTTATCCAACATGACTATGAGGGTGCTCCCCCCTTCACCGAAAGTATGCCTCTAGATAAATATATTTGAGAGCCCACCCAAAACGCAACACTCTCAAAAACTTCTAAGCTGAACCCTGTTAAAGTCACAAGCATCCGAATATACTCACATCAATGTATGCATGCTATCGACACCACTAGATAAATGTGAATATACCAAAATGGGTTGCGACCCACTTGGCTTGGATCCCACTTGCTCTTTGGTTTAGTTTCCACGGTGTTGGATGTCGGTGATCAAAATGAACGACAAATCGTCTTAGAATGAAGAAGTATAACAATGACTAGGAGGGTGTGCCCTTTTACCCACTCATTGGTTTTAGACATTTTTGACAAAGGATAACAAAGCTCAAAAGAGCAACACATCGACATAGAGTAACGAAATGCAAAGAAGATAGCAGAATCAAAACCAATAATCGAGAAATCAACTATTGGGAATAACAAAGTGATTTGTGCGCAGGAGTTAAATCGCATACACTTATCACCAATAAACGAATCAAAAATTTTAAGACATTTGATTCAAACCCGTGCATGATTTTCACATTTCCATTATTTTTGAAACACTTTAAAAATACTCTTTGGAAATGATCTTTTAAAATGGTAAATTATAATACTAAGTGTATTAAAACAAGGGTCAAAAAAATGTCACCAAAACGTTGTCTACGGTATACCCAAAAACAATTTACACCTAACTTTATTTTTAAATAATTTCCCTTAAAAGATTTTTCTCATTAGTAAACCAGTATTAATAAATTTAAAACAATACTTATCTTCCTAAACGATAACAAATCAATTTAAATATCATTATAAATTTAAAACAATGTTATTTTATCCAAAAGGATATATATACAACTTTATAATCATTTTAATAAATCAAACACTTTTTCAAATTAATTAATTAACTTTAAAACATTTTTATTAAATTAACTAAGTAACTTTAAAACACTTTTATTAAATCAGTTATTTATTTTAAACTCTTTTTATCAAATCACTTAATTAACTTTTAAAACACCATTAATTAAAATTATTAATTAAATCCAAATATCATTAACTAAATGGACTAATTAAATTCAAACATCATTAATTAAAATGATTAACTGAATTTAAATATCATTAATTAAGACTAATTAATTTTTTAATATCATTAATTAAAATGATTAATTAATTTCGAAAATTATTAATTAAAATGATTGATTAAATTCAAATATCATTAATCAAAACGATTAATGAATTTTAAACATCTATTTTATGAAAATACAATCTCAAGTTCAATGTATAAAGGTTTAGGGAGATGATATTCAACAAGTGATGATATAGCGAAAAATCGCTATAATGTTACTTAAAAAATTCAAATAGACAGCAACAATCATTTCAACTAAACATCAATATAAACATTAAGAGAATATGAGTATGATGCAGAAATAGTAAACAAATAAATGATGGTGGGAAAACCCTTTGGGTCTCTCTACACTTGTCCCTTGTAAATCACATACACGTATATGTATTTTTCGAAGTATTCTATAACGACGTGTTCACTACAAAAACACTCCGACTACTCCTTTTTTCCCGTACAACAAAACGGTTATTTATGCCATCCACTACTAGGCGGGAACAAACAATAATATATAGTTATGTGAATTTCCAAAACTGGAACGCAACCTAAACAATCAATCAAATAACTATATAAACTAACATCCAAGCAGGCAAGGAATAATTTTATCTACTATATAATATGCTAATTAACCAAAAAGGCGAGTTTAACTCACCGAAATTTCAGCTATCCTTTTTAGTTCTGACTTCGTCTAAATCGACCAGCGTTCGATTTTAGCTTAGAATTTTGTTAGCTTCAATTCCTACTAATCCAATATCAAAGCGAAGACATCATTGATATGAGTCCAATGCGACTGATCATGTTTGATTTGAACCTTGTATGAACAAGTTATGAATTTTATAAGTTTTTGAATAATTTTAAATAATTAAATTCCTCTAATTTCACTTAATAATTAATTAGCATATTTTAAAACTAATCCTCTCTCGAGCTCCTTCTTTTTCCTACCTAATAACTTGCTCCCAAACGTTTTCCATGGCTGATCCTTTGCTCCACTATTCCATGAGCTATGGTCCGCCAAAACGCGAACGACAAGTGTCGATCTTCACGTTGGAAGACAACAAACACTTTGAGACCCTCGAATCGACGCCTGCACCTCCTTGATAAAACGCGACTTGGACGACACCACCCTTATCGTATATAATTTCACACCTTTCTATGATGAGTCGCACACCCCCATTCTCTGCCTCCAAGTGCCAAATGACCTTACGAACCCAAGTCCATCAATATTCAATTCTAGATCTCCACTAACGACACAAAAATCAAAACCCAAGTTTCAGCCAAGCATGACTACCATGCCTAAACGCGGCCACATTTACTAATATATATACACACACATCATACATACATACATACATACATGGAAATGAAGGTCTAATCGATATAAGTCTAAAGATCTTTGTTTTGTAATTTTTTATTGAGTAAATGATTTTATATGCATTTTAAATGAGAAGGATTTGAATTTTTTGGCTTCACTGGAATGATGAAATGGTAAAGAAGAGGGAAATGAAAAATTAGAAAGGAGAGAAGGGAAAATGGCTAAGTTTTTTATTCTTCATTTGCCCTTTCTTAGAATCAAAACCACATGCTTTACTTGATCTATAGGTTAAATAAAGGTCTCCAAGCAACCATCAAATTAAAGCAACTTTTTCAAGCAAGGTATCAAATCAAAATCAAGTCACCATTAATAAGTTCAAAATTTATAAATTTGACATGATTTTAAAAAGCTAAGAAAAGAAATATTTGCGGTATCCCACAACACGATGTTCCGTTCGCGTACGAACCGCGAATGACAGAAATAAAAATATGATAGCTCACAACAATGCAATGCGATCACCAAATAAAAATAAAATACATTAGTTATTAAATTTTGTAAAATAACAAAAATAGTATCATTTGCCAAAAATCATCAAATGAAAATTTAAAATAATTCAAAATTAAAAATTATGGAAAAATAAAATAAATTCAATTAAAAATACTATAATAAAAATTGAATCATTTTATTAACAATCGATCTTCTTATTGTTTATTCAAACCATTTATTATTGTAAATAAATTTACAAATGAATTTACCATTATTATTTATTAATTAAAAGGAGTTAAATATAAGTCAATTAAATCCATTTAATTCACCATTTGAATATTTATTCAGAATTGAAATATTTAAATAATCCATATATTTGAATTTAAGTTATTAAACTCTAAAAATCAATTATTTAAATATTTAAAATTAATTAAATATTCCTAGCTAAAATGATAAAATTATGGGATGTTACATTCCCCCGTAAAAGAATTTCGTCCATGAAATTTCCAAGGAAGAAAATGTCACCAAACCCTTTAGTTCTAAAACTATTAATCAAAATGAGTTATTAAACTTACTACTTAACTAATTCTCAAATATTATGAAAAGTTTTGACAGCGTCTCCTTTGCACGGATCACTTGTAACAACAACAAATTGCTTCTACAGACGCCAAACCAACCAATGAAAACAAAAGCTAAGTGGTATTGTATATCTAGGGCATAAAATCATCAACCAATTCCAATTTCTTAAACTACTACATACATTATTGCGTTTAATTTCTAATTTTTGCAAGCAACTTATTAAGTTAATGCAAACGTAGGTGCATAAGAATTATATAGCAATTTCTTATTTACCTATACTTGCATAATCCAAAAGAGAGTCAGACGGACAAAACGCAATATGATGTAAAAAATAATAATGATGCAATACATGTGAAAATTAGCCAGATATAAATCTACATGCAACTCCAGGGTGGTATAAAGTCATATGCAACCAAAGCAATATAACAAGCATATGCAACCAAATTACAGAGGATATCCTGTAATAAAATAATATGCATCCAATTATTTTAAAAGATAAATTTAGAAAATACTGCTCGGGATTTTATATTCAAAATATATTTTCAAATTTCTCCAAAGAAAAATGAATGTGAATCAAATTCAATTATGACAAGGAGAGGCTTCTCCCACCGATGCATGGTACAACATTAGAATCAAATCACATGGAGCATCCAGTGGTATTCTGGTTCCTCCTAAACAACAACTAGAGAAAACAAGTATATCTGGCGAGTCTCCTAAATATGAAAACCCCCAATTGCTCAACTTTGTCATAACAAAAAATATTTGGAAAATCGCTTTAGCTAATATTTATTTTCGAATATACTGAAATAATAATAATACTTCCCCAAAGTTTTCAAAATATTAATATTATTATTTCTTTCACAAATTCTATCGAAATCCCTTTTATTCAAAAGCACTGAGATTGAAGTCCTAACAAGCAACGATTCTATAAACCGTAGTCTATAAAATAACACCATCAATCAAATCAATCAAAATCCGTAAAAGAATAAACTAACACTATCAATTAATCAAATTCCATAAGAGAAAAATCTAACACTTAACATTATTTTAGAATGTTAAATGAAAAAGAATCAAATCTCAGCTTAGGTTCAAAAACTTTCTTGATTGTCCAAGGATATAGATAATTCACTAAGTGCACCATTTTGCTCATCAGCCTTTGGTTATTACTTAGAAGAAAATCATATAAGCTCCTAGACAAAATTTGAAAGTCATTCTCTAAATTCTCCTAAGTCACCTAAAGCTTACAAATATATTTATTAGTTTCTTAACTACACCAATTTTTTCTAAATCGCTTAGATTTTTCATTTAGTATTTTACTTATTACTAACATTATTTATGAATTATTACATAAGTTTTTTTTCCACCTGGGTTTATAAATAATTTATAGGGTCATTTCTTTATAAAACATTAAATAAAACTTACTCCATTTTATTTATTTGTATAATATCCTTCTAGATCCTAAAAGTATATACAAAACACCCATTTTATTTTACTTTTCAAATTTTAGATGGAGACTTAATCAAAATATGGGCCTTTTTTAACTGATCAACCCTTTGACCAGAGTAAGCTAAGGAAAGACACTTACAAGTTATCCCAATATTACTAATTAGTTTATAAAAATAGATGATTTAACCAAAAGCTACAGTTTTAATAAAACAATGTCAACTAAAACCTTCTTATCTAATTTAAATCATTTTAGAATTTGTGCTAAATTATCCTTTTTTCTATTCAAGGGTAAAAATTGATTTATCAAACCATCCTTTATCAAAGATACCTTTTATTAAGATATCAATTCCCTTTTAGGGAACTTAAAACTAAATACCTGGTTTTTATTCCAAAAATCCCTTTTCAGGAGACATACTACCTATATTTTTGTGTGAAATAACTTTAAAAATTTATTAACTAAAACACTTTGGGTTCATTTGGATTTGAACTCATTTCAATCGCACAATGATAAAGAGAATGATTTACTAAGTGCCCCACAACATTCGTCTAAGCAAACATCCGATCGTCACTTAGAAGATTATTCAGATTACCACAAAACTAATAGAGATGATTTCCTCTGAATATCCTAAAGAAAATGCATTCCATTTAAAATTTTACTTCCAAAATATTTTTAATTATAAATACCACCAAGTAGTACTATAATATATGTTTTTCCAAAAACCTTTCGAAATTATTTCAAACGACTCTGGGATTTTAATTCAAAAATCCTTTTTAAAACATATTTTGTAAATCAAATTTATATAAAATTACCTTTATATAAAATCATTTCATATTATAATAATTCCCTTATTATAATAAAATTTTCTTAAATATTTATTCTGTAAATGTCTTACCCTTCTATTTAGATTATATTAAACAACTTTTGATTAAAAATTTACTTTTGACTAAACATGATAAAAAGTGAGTTTTAACTTAACATTTTTTCTGAACACCTTATAGTCAAATTATGAAACTTAATTCATAAAGGAATTCGTTATAATTCACTTATAATCATCAATAAATGCTCATAAATGGATGAGCATAAATTAATAAATAATAGAAAATGCTCCTAAACCATCTGAGCACGATGAATCAAATAATTATGGTAATAAATAAATATTATCGTTTTCAAACAAATACACCATAATAACTATATAAATTTTGAAAATTATTCATTTATATATAAAATATATAATCCTTAACAAAATATTCCAAATTTCAAATTTCAAAAATCAATATCATGTCCATTTGCCTTGCTCAAGTGTTTAGAAATTCCTATTGACACTATGGTGTCTCACGTCTCGACTAGAATTCATAAACAACTCAATAGACCAATTAACACGATACGTTTTAACAACAATAAAAAATACGCTTTGAGAATATATAATACTGTCAAATTCATTCTACGGTGTCACTTACCCTATCTCTAATGAGTCATACCCTTCCAAAGCTAAGGTTCTCACTTAACCTTTAGATCTGGTACTAAATGTAACGACCTTCCTTTTCGACCATCGAAAGTCGATACCAAATACAACTACGGTATTCAAATGTCGAACATCAAATCGTCGAAATGCAAATCTGTTAGGGTAAAATAAAAAAAACAACGGAAAATAGAATCCCACAACGGATTGAAAACATATAATAAAACAAAGACAGTATAATTGTCGATCCAAAATACAAAGTACATCATGTTGGGTCACAAGTTTTATGAAAGTTTTGATTTCTGACAAATAACTAAAGGCGATCGACAAAACAAGGTCATTAGAGCTACATATGTTACTCTAGATTATAGATTGATTATTTGATATTATATTAGTGATAAAATTGTTAAAATCTATCCTCAAATAATCATGCATTTTCAAGAAAATTAATATATATACGATTACAATGTAGTTGTACATTCAGTGTGCAACTTTACAGGGACCGATCGACCGGTCACAATCTCGGCGGTCGACCGTTCCTGCATAATATGCACACTGAACGTGCACACATACACATAACGTATATATATTTTAAATTCCTGTCTACTGGTCACTTTTTAACCTGTCGACCGTTTTTAAACAGAAAGCAATTTTTCCAAAAGACACTTCTCTTCTCCAAAGGTTGCATCTCTTACCTTTCACCAAAGATCATATCTCTTAATGGCAAAGAGTTACAACCATTCTTATCTATATAAACTCATCCAATTCGTTGATTAAATAACAACAATTTCATATATTCTTTTTAATCTAATCTCTGATCTTACTTTATATACTCCTGCATTCTAAAAAGCTCTCGATTATTTATTGAATCATTGAAACTATTTCATATCTTTTGATTCAATAAGTAATATACTTTCTTTAATCTTTTCAAAACATCATTCGCATACTTTGAGGATAAGATTATAGGAAGGGTGTACTGTTAGTGACAAATCCGTGTTTTCAAGAACACAAGTTGTCAACAACAATTGTATTTGTTCTTTTGTTGAAGTCCTCTGTGTTGTAAGAGGCAAGTGTTGAAGTCCTCAGTGTATTAGAGGCGTGAAATCCCGTTCGGTTGTTCGGGTGTTGTAAACCTGTTCCTCCGGGTGAAGCGAGAAAGTTAATAGTGAAAATCCAGATAGAAGTCTGGGACTGGACGTAGGACAGTGCTCCGAACCAGTATAAAAATCTCTGGTGTGATTTTTCTAATTTTTATTTACTATGCTATTATCATCTATTTCCGCATTTGTATTGTAATCCATATTACACGATCCGTATATACTATATTAGCACATATAATTGTATACACACCGTACTTTCATTTGGTATCAGAGCGAGGTCATCATATAACCGTAACACAGTTATTTGATATATTATAGTAATATGGCAAATAACGTAAGTACTAGCACTCAAAACACCACTTACACAGAGGGTCAATCGACACAAAGACCTCCATTTTTCAATGGTCTTAACTATAGTTATTGGGCAACACGTATGTCATTCTTTATGCAATCAAATAGCTATGATGCTTGGAATGCCACTCAAAGAGAAATAGTGAATCCAACAACTGATTATTCAGAATGGACTGCAGCTGAGAAAACGGCAGCAGCCGTAAATGCAAGAGCAATAAATATGTTGTTCTGTGCATTAGACCAAAATGAATATAATCGTGTTAGTATCTGCACTACTGCATATCAAATTTGGCAAACACTAAAAATCACTCATGAAGGTACTAACAAGGTTAAACAAGCCAAAATAGCCATGCTGAAAAGTCAATTTCAAAATTTCAAAATGAAACCAAACGAGACAATCAATGACATGTATTCACGGTTTCAAACTATTCACCATGCACTTATTGGCTTAGGACAAAAGTATTCTGATTTCGATGTTGTTTCAACAGTCCTACACTCTCTGACTAGTGAATGGGAAGGAAAAGTATTAGCAATTGAAGAAGCTAATGACCTTTCCGTCATGAAGCCAGATGAATTGATAGGAAATTTAATTGTCCTATGAAGCAAATTTGCAGGCTAGAAAAGAACAGAAAGAAGAAAAGAAAAATGTAGCATTTCATGTTGAGAAAGATGAAAATGAATCAGATTCTGAAGACGAAGATTTGGCATTCATTGCGAAAGGATTCAAAAAATTCTTAAAATATCGAAAAGCCAGTCGTTACAATAAAAGGAAACCTGGATCAAATAAACCATTTTCATCTGCTATAGAATGTTTCAACTGTCACAAAAAGGGACACATGCAGAAAGATTGTCCAGAACAAAAGAAGAAGTCAGAAAATGACAAATTCAAATATAAGAAGGACAAATCTAAGAAACGAGCCTTCTCAGTAACATGGGATGATTCAGAATCATCTTCATCAGAAAGTGAAAGTGATTCAGAGAATGAACAAGCAAATGTGTGTTTTATGGCAACAGAAGATGAGGTACAAATTCCTACATTTGATGAATTACTTGATATTAATGCTGAATTAATAGTCAAATATAAAGACATAAAACGTCAATTAAAAGTAGTCAAAGCAGATTTAAGTAGAGCAGAGTTTGAACGAGATATGTTAAAAGATGAGAAGAAAATATTAGAAGAGGAACTTGAAAATATTCAAGAATCATCATCTAATGTTGACTCTCAAATATCTATTTTGATTCAAGAAATAGAAACTCAAAAAGAGAAAAATAATGCTCTCACTACTGAAAATCATGAGCTTAAAGCAAAAGTCAAAATTCTAGACCTAGAAAAAGCTAGCTTACAAACAAAGTTTGATGACATTGCTCAAAATGTTTCTAATTTTAACAAAGGTCGAGAAAATTTGACAAAAATCATTGAAAGTTCACAATCTATTTCAGACAAACAAGGATTGGGATTTAACAAACAAGAAACCAAGAAACATCTTGGAAATAAAAGGAAAAAGAAAGTACAAAAAACTGAAGCTAAGAAAAATCTTAGTCTATTATATTCCAAACCAAAACCAGTTGTGAAATTTCAAAAGAAAAATGTCAAGACTATCAAAATATGGGTTCCTAAAACAAATAATAATTTGATTAGGAACAAATACATTCAGCAATTCTTGAATACTGTGCATTTTAATAATAATTATATATATAAAGGGGATACCGGACCCAAATGGGTTTGGACTCCTAAGACCTAACTCTTAGGACCCTATAAAAAGTGGGTACCATAGACTTAATTCTATTTTTTGCAGCTCCCACTTAAGAAAAGAGGAAAGTGGATATTGGACAGTGGTTGGTCAAAGCACATGACGGGAGACAAGAGTTTATTAACAAATATTACATATTCAGATGGTGGCTCCGTCACTTTTGGAGACAATTCAAAAGGCTATATCATCGGCAAAGGCGATGTGAGCAATTGCGGTACATCTAACTTACCTCTTATTACTAATGTCATGCTAGTTAGAAATTTAAAACACAATTTGCTCAGTATTAGTCAGTTATGTGACAAAGGTTTTATAATTTTATTTTCAAATAATAAGTGTAGTATTTTAGATAAAGACCATAGTTTGGTTTTCGAAGGTTATAGAGACAGAAATATATATATTTTGAATATGAACATTAATCATAATTCAGATATGTGTCTTGTGGCTAATGACAATGATCCATGGCTATGGCACAAACGCTTATGTCATATAAACTTCAGAACTATTGACAAGCTAGCCAAAAACAATCTAGTTAGAGGACTACCCAAAATGAGTTTCAAAGTTAACAACATTTGTGATGCATGTCAATTAGGAAAATTGACCAAATCATCTTTTAAATCCAAGAAAGTAATATCAACATTACAACCACTTGAGTTACTACACATGGATTTATTTGGACCTACTAGAGTTCAATCAATAAATCACAGTCAATATGTGCTTGTAATTGTTGATGATTTCTCTCGTTATACATGGACAATTTTCTTAAAAAATAAAAGTGACACTTTCGATCATTTCAAATCTTTCGTCAAAAGAATTCAAAAATCAAAAGGAATTAAACTTAAAAATATTAGAAGTGATCATGGCGGAGAATTCGAAAATAATGAATTTGAACATTTTTGTACAAAGAAAGGTATATATCATAATTTTTCGTTTTCCAGAACTCCACAACAGAATGGAGTTGTAGAACGGAAGAACCGAACTTTACAAGAATGTGCAAGAACATTATTGAATGGAACCACATTACCAAAACATTTTTGGGCAGAAGCTGTGGCAACTGCCTGTTATGTTTTGAATCGTGTATCCATAAGACCTCTTACCAAGAATACTCCTTATGAATTATTTAACAAAAGGAAGCCTAAAATTTCATATTTCAAAGTTTTTGGTTCCAAGTGCTTTATTTTAAATACAAAAGACCAGTTTGGCAAATTCGATCCAAAGGCCGATGAAGGAATATTTGTCGGTTATTCGGAAAGAAGTAAGGCCTATCGGATATTTAATAAACGAACCAAAACTATTGAAGAATCACTTCATGTCTCTTTTGATGAAATCTATCAGCACCCTCACACTATATCAGATGATGACGAATCAATAGTCACTGATAATCAAATCATCACAAATATTGATTCTGACTCGGAAATAATTATTGAGAATATTCCTCAAATATGTGAGTTACAATCACCACCAAGAATATTAAGAGACCATCCGCCTCAAAATATAATCGGTGAAATAACATCACATGTCAGAACAAGGAGTCAACTCAATCAAATGGGTCATGTCGCTTTTCTCTCAAATATCGAACCGAAGAATCCAAAAGAAGCTGCTACAGATGATTATTGGATCATTGCCATGCAGGAAGAACTAAATCAGTTTGAGCGCAATGACGTTTGGGAACTTGTTCCACGACCAACTGATCAGTCAGTAATTGGTACTAAATGGGTCTATAAAAATAAGGCCGACGAACAAGGAAATATCACCAAAAATAAAGCAAGATTAGTAGCACAAGGATATAATCAGGAAGAAGGTATCGATTATGAAGAAACTTTTGCACCAGTTGCTCGACTAGAAGCTATTAGAATCCTATTATCTTTTGCTTGTCACCATAATTTCAAACTTTATCAGATGGATGTCAAAAGTGCTTTTCTCAATGGATTTATCAAAGAGAATGTCTATGTCGAACAACCTCCTTTGTTCGTACATGAAAAATATCCTGACCATGTGTTCAAACTTAAGAAAGCTCTGTATGGTTTAAAACAAGCACCTCGTGCTTGGTATGAACGACTACGTAGCTATCTTATTAGCTCAGGATTTCAAATAGGCAAAGTCGATCAAACTTTGTTTATTAAACATTCTCGAAAAGATATTCTAGTTATCCAGATATATGTAGACGATATCATCTTTGGTTCAACAAATGGTAAACTCTGCAAAGAATTTGCAAGTATTATGACCAAAGAATTCGAAATGTCTCATATGGGAGAACTATCTTATTTTCTTGGACTTCAAATAAAGCAACTTTCAAACGGCATTTTTATCAATCAAGAAAAATACCGTGAAAACCTTATCAAACGCTTCGGATTAGAAAATACATCTGGTAAACCAACTCCTATGAGTACAACTACACATCTTGACAAAGATGAAAGTGGTAAGAATGTTGACCAGAAATTGTATCGAAGCATGATTGGTTCTCTTCTTTATCTTACAGCTAGTCGTCCAGATATAATAATGAGTGTTTGTTTATGTGCTCGTTTTCAAGCCGATCCAAAGGAATCACATCTACGAGCAGTGAAACGTATAATTCGTTATCTTAATAATACCAAAGATTTCGGTCTTTTTTATCCAAAAAAATGTCCATTTGAATTAGTATCATATAGTGATGCTGACTTCGGTGGCTCAAGAACGGATAGAAAAAGTACAAGTGGTACGTGCCATTTTATTGGAAAATCACTTGTCTCTTGGTTCAGTAAGAAACAGAATTGTGTTTCACTATCAACATGCGAAGCTGAATATATATCAGCAGCTCTCGCTTGTACTCAAGTACTATATATGCAACAAACACTTCAAGATTTTGATATTCATTTATCAAATTCTATTATATACTGTGATAACACTAGTGCTATAAATCTCTCTAAAAATCCAGTAAATCATTCTAGAACCAAACACATTGATATCCGTCATCATTTCCTTCGAGATAATATTGACAAAGGAAATATATGTCTTGAATATGTTCATACTGACAATCAATTAGCAGACATTTTTACTAAGCCTCTGCTCGAATCTAATTTTATTAGATTACGAAGAGAGCTTGGTTTAATTTCAAGAAAAAATCTTGACTAAGTAATTTCTAAAGAACGTCTTCTTGTTAGTTATCCTTTAGTTATTCTTTTTTTTTTTTTTGAAAAGCAAAGAGCAATAAGCTCATTTTATTGACTTAATCAAATTACAACACACACCAACAAAACACAAAATTACAAGCAATTGCAGTACATTTTTGACAACAGACTAAACTAAATATAATCACAATACAAATACACTTTACTGAAAAGAAAAATTGACAACTAACTGTTACTACAAATGAACCATAATACAGTCATCAACATATCATCATGCTTTCTTCTAACCAATCATCCACTCCAAGCCATGATAACAGAATTATCATACTTCACTTGCAAATTCATGCATCATGCTATTAAAAATCCAAGCATCAAACAAGCAGTAGTTGCACTTTAGTTACAAACAGATTGCAAATCTCTAAGAATGCTACCATGAATGGAATTATAGAGTTGAGAGGAGTTTTTAACATCAATACCAAACACTCTATTGTTCCTTTCTGTCCACACAGCATACACCAATTTCTTAAGCAACTTTAGGAGTAGATTAGTCATTCTAGTCTTCCATCTCGTAGCCTTAAACACATTGAACCACTCAATAGCACTGACTTGTGATGGTTTATAGAAACCACCATTTGATAGAAGTCTAAACCAAATCTGATATACAAATGTACATTGAAAGAACAAATGAGTATTTGTTTCTTGTTCTGATCTACAAAGAACACAAATATCATCTGATATTAAACCCAATCTACATAGTTTATCCTTAGTATTCAGAGCATTTGCCATCACCTTCCATAAAAGTAGATTTTCTTTAGCACTTCCACCAGTATTCCAGATTCTTGAATGCCAAGGAAAATACAAACTGTTACCACAGAGAGATTTGTACACAAGTTTAATTGAATGTTGCTTTCCTTTATCAGACCAAATCAGAACATTTCCATTATTAATGATGGAATTATTTGAAATAATATTCCAAAGTTTCCTGAGTTGAACAGAACTAGAATAAGGAAGAACAATTGTATCACCCTGAATAAAATCATCAACTATAGCTGAATCAGGTATACCAGAGTTGCATCTGAGATTATAGTCCACAACAGAACTTAATATCAGACCTTTACTAGCCCAAGGAGAATGCCAGAAAGAAAGACCTTTAATTAAAGAATAATTACATTGCAACAGTGGTATGAATGTCTGCCTAAGCTTAAGAATGCTTCTCCAACTCCAGCTGCAGTTCTGAGGAATATGCATTGTCCAAAAATTCTTTTTACCTATTAAATTTTGATTTACCCATTGTGACCATAAATTGCCATCAGATTGAAAGATTTTATTGAAGTATACTGACATTGCTGCCTTATTCCAAAGAAATATATTTGTTATACCAAGACCACCATATTTTTTTTGGATCAAACAGCTTTAAAAAAGAAATTGGGATGAGTTTCCTTGAGAAAGGATCACCATGCCAAAGAAATTTATTGAGAGCACCAGATATCATGTTGATCACCTTGACAGGAAGTATATAATGCCTTGTCCAATAATTAGTCATAGCAACAGCAATAGATTGAACAATTGTAAGCCTACCAGCTTGGGAAAGCTTATCAATAGGCCAAATTCTAAGTCTTTCAATTATCTTTTCAAAAAGAGGTAAGCAATTATGTTTAGTGATTCTGGAACTCAAGATAGGTAAACCCAGATAATAAGAATTCTTAGGCAATTCTTGTAAGCCAGAGAATTCAATGATTTCTTTCCTTTGAATTGTATTTAGACCAGCAACCAAGATATTAGATTTCTGAAAATTTATTCTCAAGCCAGTAATAGAATAGAAAAATTCCAGAGATGATGTGATACTTTGAATATTGATGGAAGTGGGCTTAGTAAAGATAATAAGGTCATCAACAAACAAAAGATGAGTGATAATAGGATTTTTACATTTGGGATGAAGCTGCAACTTTTTTTTATCAACAAGATCCTTCAGAATGGAATTCAAAAGCTCCATAACAATAATGAACAAATAAGCAGAAATTGGGTCACCTTGTCTTACACCTTGTTTGCCCTTAAAATAACCATACAAACCACCTTCTCTAGAAATAGAAAACCTTGGTGAAGAAATACATGTGTAGATCCAGGCTAAGAAAGGTTTTGGAAAGTTCATTCTAGACATTATAGCTAAAATAGATGGCCATGCAATAGAGTCAAATGCTTTTTTAATATCAAGTTTAAGCATACACCTTGGAGAAATATTAGCTCTCTCATAACCATACAACAATTCTTGTGTCAAGAGAACATTATCACTTATTGATCTACCAGGAATATAAGCTGCTTGATTATTTGAAATGATAGAAGGTAAAACTGTTTGCAATCTATTTGTCAAAATTTTTGAAATAATTTTGTAAATAATATTGCAACAAGAAATTGGTCTAAAATCAGCAACTGAAGATGGATTTTTAATTTTAGGAATCAAAGAGATTGCTGTTGCAGCAAGACAATCAGGGAGTTTATTATGAAGGAAAAAATATTGGATGGCCTTAACAACATCTGATCCAATTATTTTCCAACTCTTCTGAACATAATGAGCATTAAATCCATCCGGTCCACCACAACTATTACTGTCTAAACTGAAAACTGCAGATTCAATTTCATTCTCAGAAATGGCATTAATTAACTCATTTGATTGATTGGTAGTAATGGTAGGGAGGTTGATGTTAAAAAGAGACTTTATATCAGGAGTGAATAAATTGGAAGGTGCTAAAATAGATTTAAAATACTGCACAAAAGCCTCATTTATCCCATCAAAGGTATTAACCATGTTACCAAGCATATCCTTGATCTGAAAGATATATTCATGATTCCTCTTGACCTTTAGAAAATTGTGGTAGTACTTAGTATTCCTATCAGCCTCTCTTTCCATTCTCAAATGAATCTTTTGCTTGAGTGAAGAAACTTCCTTTTGAATAGTTTGTTCCAAGGAATTTTTTAATTTTAGTTCAGAAAGAATTAATGATGTATCAAAGGGCCTATCATTGAGCATAGCTTGAATAATATGAAGCTCATCTCTAATCTGAGTGGATAGCAAAGAAGCCTTACCAAAGTTGATAGCAGACCACTTCTTAAGATGAAATTTAAGTGCCTTCATTTTGAAAATAATATTGGTAAGAGGATCACTTCCATATTGCATATTCCACACCTGATACAAAATAGTAAAGTATTCATCTTGTTTAGTCCAAAAATTAAAAAATTAAAAAGAATGTGTTCTACCACGAATGTCATCTGTTCCACAATGAAATACTAAAGGGCAATGATCAGAAAGAGAGGGATGCAAAATTTGATAATAAGATTTAGGCCAGAGATGTAGAAAAGGAATGTTTAAGAAAATATGATCAAGCTTACATAATGTAGATTTACCACTTCTATTACAATTAGACCAAGTAAAATCATGACCAAAATGCTTAGCAGAGAAAAGGTTAGATTGAATTAGAGCACTATTCAAAGGAGAAATATCTTTAAGAGTTAAAGGACAGCCCCCACTTTTCTGATTACTTTCATACATGCAATTAAAGTCACCACCAATTATCCAAGGAATAGAAGTTGATTTTAGCGATGGAAGGAAATCAAGAAAGACCTGCCTAAGAGATAAGGAATTATGAGCATAGACAGTTGTAAGATGAAAAGAAGCATTAGATGGCAAATGCAAACAAAGATAGTGAATGAATTGATCAGATGCATTTAACCTAGAAAGTTTGAAAAAGTTAGGATTCCAAATAGTAAGCAATCTTCCATAATTAGCTTGAAGAAAATTATCATCATACAACCAGGTTGGAGCAATCACATTCTTAGCTTTGATAGTAGCTTGTATATCAAGTTTTGTTTCAGATATACACATTAAATGAATGTTTTCCTCAAAAATAAGATTCTTAATCTCAACTTGCTTAGCTAATAAATTAGCCCCTCTAATATTCCAAAAAGCAATATTCATCATTTAATAGGAAGTGGTGGTAACAAAGGTGATGGATTTTTCCTAGTATGTCTATGATGATTATTATTTTTTGATGATGATAAAGGTAAAACTTCATGAGGCTTAAAATTTTTACCATTATTGAGATCATCAGAATTTACAACTATTTTATTACCAGACTTTGTAGTATCTTCAGAAAGCTCATCAGAAACAGATGGAGGAGGTAATTCAATATGATTTGGTGGGGACAGATGCAAATAAGGGGAAGTAAAATTAGAAATGGGTGATTTTGTGCTAAATTGAGAGGAACAAAAAGTAGAAGTAGATGCAATTGAATTGGGAAGAGTAGAAGAAGCTACAAAAGATGTTGATGAAGATGAAAAATTTCCAGAAACTAAACATGATGTTGAGGGAACAGAAACAATATCAGATGAAGTATGATTAATATGTGAAAGTACATTAGGACCAGAATCAACAGAGTTAATGATAAGAGTATGAACTTCATTGATACTATCATTATGGGTTGCAAGAGAGGAGTCATTTAAGACTGCAAAGGAATTTTGATTTTCAGGGATACTTGAACTATTACCATGATGTACAACAGCTCCAATTTCCTTTGCTACATCTAACTCATTGATAGAATTAACATTAGAAATAATATTCTCCTTTAACACCGATTGCTTCTGTTTCCAAACCCCTTTGCTTCTTTTATTAATAATTCTCCAATTATGATTAATTGCACTATCATCCCTATTGCCACCTTTATTAATATTTACATTCACTCCTACCACCTGATTTATTTTTCCAACAGTTTCACCAGTATCACCCCCCACACATTGCTTATTCACAAATTCACAGGAAATAGTATTATGACCAAAAATTTTACAGTGAGTACAGATGCTAGGTTTCCAGTCATAAGACAGTTGAACATCTGGACAATTACTTCCCAATTGAGGAACATGAATAGAGTCAGGTAAATCACAATCAGGAGAAATCTCAACTAATGCTTTAGCATACTTGAATCTTTGTAATTTCTCTGTACTACTATCAAAACAAATCAATCTACCAATATGACAAGCAAGCCAATTTATACCAACTAAAGTCCATAGTATGGTGGGTATCTTATGAAAATGAATCCAAATAGGAACTTTCTTAATCTGAGCTTGCGATAAACCAAATGATGGATCCCATTTTGTAATTATGAACATTCTACCTCTAATGAATAAAGGATCCGAATCAAGAACAAGATCCCTATCCTCCTGATTAGAAAACTTGAAATAGAAATTAAAACCATCCGATTTAAAATCTACTTCACCTTTGAGTTTCCAGTATCTCTTCAAGAAATTAACAACGGTTAAAAATGAGAGAGTACCATCCAAAAAGAACCCCACAAGATGATCATTCCAATACTTAATACCTTCATCCCTAACAAGATCTGGAAGCACAGTGGGTGGCTTGTCACGAGGAATATCAAAGTGAATCGGATTATAAGATCCAGCATTCTTAGGAAGGGATTTGAAAAGTGAAGACCAATTCGATTTCAAAGAACCAGAAGCAATGGGAATAGAGGAAGTAGAAGATATGGGATTGACAGATTTGATAACAGTAGAAGAGGAAGAAACATAAGATGAGAAGGTAGAGGAGGAATCAGAGGAATGAGAAGATGAAAGAGGAGGAAAAGAGGCGGAATCAAGAGAGAATGAGGAAGAAGAACGATCAGGCGCCATTAAAATTTCAAAAGGAAACAGACTATTCAACAACTGATGTTTTTGCACAAACTTTTTAGTTATTCTTTTTAGTTATCCTTTAACTTTAACTATTGCATAAACTATATTTTTCTTACATTAAATATAAGCCATTGCTTTATTTAATGGTTAAATTCTTTTTACTCATTTTATAAATTCAGTTTTAAAAAGAAAGCTATTTTTAGATTTACAATAAAATTTCTGCTTATGTTTTCTTGGTTAACATTTATCATTAACTCACATCCATAGGTTTATACTCAAAAAACTTGTATATAAGCTTGCAAAAATTTTATATTTTGTTCATCTTTTCTTTTTTACCTAACCATAATATTCTATACAACATACACTATGACTCACATTTGTGATAAATGTGCTCAAGAATCATACATTTCAATTACGAGTTCTGAGTCGGAGGAATTTTATTCTCCTACAACTCCAAAACAAAAATCAAGTTGTCATCATCAATGCTCTTGTATGTCTGATAAAACTCCAAATTCAAAACGAGTGAAGAGGACATTATTCTATTCTCCTCGTACCAAAGCTCAAATCGATGAAATACACCACTACCAGAAACATCAGATAGACCTTCAGAGACAGCTCCATTACGGGCAAAGTCAACTTTATCACGAGCAACAGCGGACATCGGCACGATTATCCGTTTTAGAAAAGTTGGCAACATTTTTCTGCGGTTCCAACAAGCATGACGTGCATGAACCAATGCCGTCTAGGCCATCAACATCTAAAAATCCTAACTCGTGGGATCAGAACTATGAGAAGAATGAAGGAGCTCAGAAACAATGGAGTCCATGGTCGAAATGTATTGAAGGAAACAACGATAATTCTAATGACGAATTCTCTCATTAGATTTATATATAGTTATTATATCTTTATCTATCTCTTGTGTAATGACGGTTATATTTTGTATTACGTATAAAATATAATATATATAGGTTGATATATGATAAAAACTTGAAAAATAAACTTAAATTTCACAGCAGACCAAAACCGGTCGACCGCCCCTATTATAGCCGGTCGACCGTTTGCTCTCTGGTTGAAAACGGTCGACCGGCCAAAATTAGTAGGTCGACCGGTTGACGTATTTTCAGTTTTTTATATAAACCTATGCGTCATTCTTCCCTCTCCCCTCTTTCACTTTTTACTCAAGCTGTTCCTTTACCCAAAATCACAAACCCTAATTTCCTATTTTCAACTCCCAAATCTCAAATCCTCCAACAATGGCTCCTCCTCAAAAGAAATCCAAGAAAGGAGCAACCTCTGAAACTTCATCTCCTACCATCTCCGTCAAAAAATGGCTTCAAAGTCCAATTGCTGTAACAAGATGGAATCAGATGACAAATTACAAGTTTCATCCAGGCTCTTTCATCAAATTTGATGATTTCACGGCTTATGGAGTTCGAAGGCTAGCCAATAATTCCAACATTACACCATTAATCGATTTTTCAGAAAATAGTGTGGAGATAAATCATTTGATGATCAAATTGTTTTACGCCAACATGAATCTTGATGAATATCAACCTGATAATCCAAACGGCGTCATCTGGTCTGTGGTCTGTGGTAAGCAAATTTTTCTTACTCATGCTAGAATTGCCTCTATACTTGGTATACCAAATCGAGGCGAAGAGTTTTCATCTAACTTCTGCGAAGTCTTCACTCGAAATAATACTAGTCATCAGTTCATAGAAGACGATAGTGATGGCACTAAGTCTATTGGACTTCGACCGACAGCCAGACTACTTCATCGGGTTTTGATGCATTCTCTTTTTCCTAGACTTGGAAATTATGATGCAGTGTACAAAGAAAACTTCAAGGCACTCTATGCTATTTATGGTGAAATCCAAATCAATTGGGTTCACATGCTTTTTGATGAAATTCTCAAGGTAAATAACTCAACACGGCCTCATTTCTTCTACAATGAATATATCATGAGACTTTTGTTAGCTTGTGGGGTCAATCCTCCTGATTCTGCAACCTCAAAACCAAAATGCATTGATTCGATCACCATCAAGCGGATGAAGCTTCCTCCACCTTATCTTGAGATTATGCCTTTTGAAGAATGGCAACAAAGAGGACCAAGGAAACAACGAGCAACTTCCTCTCGTCCTCATTCCGATGAAGTAAAACTATTAAAATCAAAGTCATCAACAAAAGAATCACTTGAAACAATCGCGTGTAACCAATTTTTGCTTGAATCACGTCTCAAGCGCATGGACTCTAATATCGATAAGCGCTTCAATAAGGTCAAGTCATTCTTTGGTATGCTATGGGATGCTATATCATGTTCCACATCCACCTCTGTTCAAGCACAAGACCCAGGAAAACGTCCTGCTGCTCCAGTTTTCACTTGGACATCATCTGACGAGTCTACAGGAATGAGTGGTCATGGACATGGAGAATCATCTAGAGGGCACAATGATGAGGAAGAAGAAGATGATGATGATGACGACGATGATGATGAAGAGGAGATACGATCTGCTTCATCCTAGATTCTATTATGGTTTAGCACTTTAAAAAACATTCTTCGCCACTTGTACTTCATAGTGTCGTTATTTTTGTTTTTCATTTGACATTATGTTCTGTAGTAAACTCTGTTATGTTTTTGATGTGATAATGATTTATTTTGCTATGCATTCTACTATTCTAGTATCTGTTACTCCTTTTTGTCGATGACAAAGGGGGAGAAAGGGCTAACAATTGCTTGCAGGAACATACATATATAAGAATTCAAAGAGAGAGAGATCACATACTCAGGGGGAGATTCAGATTTGCAAATATATATTGTCATCAATCAAAAAGGGGGAGAATGTTGGGTCACAAGTTTTATGAAAGTTTTGATTTCTGATAAATAACTAAAGGCGATCGACAAAACAAGGTCATTAGAGCTACATATGTTACTCTAGATTATAGATTGATTATTTGATATTATATTAGTGATAAAATTGTTAAAATCTATCCTCAAATAATCATGCATTTTCAAGAAAATTAATATATATACGATTACAATGTAGTTGCACATTCAGTGTGCAACTTTACAGGGACCGGTCGACCGGTCACAATCTCGGCGGTCGACCGTTCCTGCATAATATGCACACTGAACGTGCACACATACACATAACGTATATATATTTTAAATTCCTGTCTACTGGTCACTTTTTAACCTGTCGACCGTTTTTAAACAGAAAGCAATTTTTCCAAAAGACACTTCTCTTCTCCAAAGGTTGCATCTCTTACCTTTCACCAAAGATCATATCTCTTAATGGCAAAGAGTTACAACCATTCTTATCTATATAAACTCATCCAATTCGTTGATTAAATAACAACAATTTCATATATTCTTTTTAATCTAATCTCTGATCTTACTTTATATACTCCTGCATTCTAAAAAGCTCTCGATTATTTATTGAATCATTGAAACTATTTCATATCTTTTGATTCAATAAGTAATATACTTTCTTTAATCTTTTCAAAACATCATTCGCATACTTTGAGGATAAGATTATAGGAAGGGTGTACTGTTAGTGACAAATCCGTGTTTTCAAGAACACAAGTTGTCAACAACAATTGTATTTGTTCTTTTGTTGAAGTCCTCTGTGTTGTAAGAGGCAAGTGTTGAAGTCCTCAGTGTATTAGAGGCGTGAAATCCCGTTCGGTTGTTCGGGTGTTGTAAACCTGTTCCTCCGGGTGAAGCGAGGAAGTTAATAGTGAAAATCCAGATAGAAGTCTGGGACTGGACGTAGGACAGTGCTCCGAACCAGTATAAAAATCTCTGGTGTGATTTTTCTAATTTTTATTTACTATGCTATTATCATCTATTTCCGCATTTGTATTGTAATCCATATTACACGATCCGTATATACTATATTAGCACATATAATTGTATACACACCGTACTTTCACATCAGAGTTAAAAACAAACCTTATCAGTTGGATGATTACAAATTTTTGACCTTACAATTGCTGATAGGTATATATAATACAACGGAAAATAAAATACTACTATAGGTGAACGTTCAGCTCTACTCCATGAGCTCCATGTCCCACTAATGATAACCTAGAAAATACTCAGTCTGACTCGAGAATTATAATAAAATAACAACCGGATCAGTCTAGAAAACAGCATGAGAAAACTCAACTAATATGAGAAACGTATAATAATTCTGTGAAACCACGCCGTTAAATGCAGGATGGGTTTTTACCTCACAAGAACATATATATATGAACAAATGGGAAACGATCAAAATAACAGTCCAAACTAGAAAGGATGTACAAAGTTAAGACCAAATTCAAACGTAAAGAATGAGAAAAAATAATTAACATCGAGAAGGGTTTCAGACACTTCTCGATGCAAATTAGGAAAATGATTCAAAGATCAGAATCAAATAAGAAAAGGGAAAATTTCCAACAATGACTAGAATGGTAGGCCCCCTTATCGAAAATATACCTATAGAAATATAGTTGAGAACTCCGATGGCCCTTGAAAACCTCCAAGTCGAACCCCTCCAACCTTTACCAAGAATTCAAGTATTTCACAACTCCGACGTATACAACTGAATCCAATCTAGAGTAGATGTGAAAAATACCCTAATGCGAATAATACCACATTACTTTGCCCCTACTCACACTTTGGTTTTGATCATTTCCAACAAAGGATAGCAATGCTCAAATAAGCAACAAATCGTCTTGGATTGACATAATACAAAATATGAAAAGATTAATCCCAAAGTTCGAATGGAATAAGGAAAATGAATTTGTCCAATACAACTAGGAGGGTGCTTCCTACACCGGAAGTGAGCCTTTATATAAAATATACTTGAGAGTCCATGCCAAACACAAAACACTCTTGGAAATTTTAAGCTAGACCCGGTTAAATCCACAGACATCCGAATATACTCACATCAATGCATGCATGCTATCGACACCGCTAGAAAAATGTGAATACACCCTAATATGTGCGATCCACTTTACTTGGCTCCCACTCACTCTTTGGTTATAGTTTTCATGATGTTGGATGCCAATGCTCAAAATGAGCAACAAATCATCTTAGAATGACAAAGCATAATAATGACTAGGAGGCTACGCCCCTTTACCTGCTCTTTGGTTTAGTTGTTTTTGACAAAGAATAACCGTAACGACCCGTAATTTTATCGCTTTGAATAGGAATATTTAGTTAATTTTAAATATTCAATTAGTTGTTTAAATGATAAATAATTCACCTTAATAATTATATAATGATAATAAGTGATTTAAAATGGTGTTATAAATATATAATTTTCTATAAAGATATACAAACTTCATGGCATTTTGGCTGATCAATGTCGTATCTTTATAAATGGATTTAAATATTATCTAATATTGCTTTATAGCTTAAATAAACTTATTCTAATTATTTAAAGATGATAAGAATTTTATGTTCAAATTTTTTTTACATAAATATATAGTTTGATTAAAATTGAAAATGTGACCAGGATTCGGCTTTTGGATTTTCAACCTTTCGTCGAACGGAAGTTGCTTCAAATCATTGCAATGTTATTTGACACACATATGCATATGCATGTATATACATATACATATACATATGCATATACCTTAATAATTAGTCAAATCAAAGCAAAAGAAAATATCTAAAATAAAGTATACGTGTTTATGTATAAACTCCTTATATGTATATAAATGCACACTCACCATCGATCAATCTAGAGAAGACAAGAACATGGAAGGGGCAGTGGGTTCGGATGAAAGTCATGGTGAAAGGGAGGGGTATTTTGGTAATTTCATGCATAAGGATTTCTACCCTATAAATACACATGCATATCCTCACCTTTTTTCACAAATTCGCTTCACTTTTCTTCTTCATCTTGAGCTCTCTAATAGTCCTACTTCAATAGTTTCCTAAATAGTAAAAATATTTCAACACCGCGTTGAAGTTTTGTTATCATATACATATGATGTCTAATCGCTTCAAAAATGTTAGCCAAACTCCACCTCTTCCTCACTAAAGTGCATGGCCTACACCACCACCATCTCAAAGTCGAGCTTCCACCTTCACACAAGCTTGGCCGAGCATCTCCAAGGTCTGAGGGCAAGTTTCATAAGTTTCGGTGAGGAGAAAAGGATCGTTCCATCGATTTAAAAAACGCTTAGAGTTGGATAGCATGAAAGTGAGAGCACTACTTCCGACTTATTTGAATTTATCTTAAAATTATCAATGATTGGTGTTATGCAAGTATACTTGGTTGATTATTATAGTTTGGATGCTAAAATGATTGATTATTGGTTGATTGGTTGCTTATGTTAATCATATATTGACTTGGTTAAGTTAAGTTGAATTATTTTGATAGTAATGTAAAAACCATATCCATCAAATTTTAAATAATCCTTTAAATGGCCATTGTAATTTCATAAGAAATAATCTCTATTATATTCTAAAATAACGTGTTTATAAGGAGTATCAAGCCTCTTTTGAATATTAAATCAAATAGATATTGTTTTTCGAAAATAGAAATGGTTTTGGAATAATAAAGATGAGTATTTAATTTATTTAGTAAAAAGTAAACCAAATGTTTTGATTTTGAAAATAATATTTCAAAAAGGTGGAAAATACATGGAAAAATATCATATGGTTTAATAAAAAGAACTTTGAATTAATAAGCTGGAAATTGAAAATTATAATAATGTAATATTAATGATATGGAATAAAGTGAAAATGAGATTTTTAATAAAGTAAAATAGGGGGAAATTGGTTTAATAAAGTTAGTATGGTACTAAAACGATTTAAAATTATTTCGAAAATGTTTTGATTTTTTTTATTAAAGGGTGAAAAATAAGGCATTGCTTTGCGGCAGTTCGCGTTTTCGCGATTTGAAAAGTTAAATGGATGTGTATGATAAAATATGGGTTAGAATTCTTTAAAATAAGAATTTTCTAGACCCTTATGATCATAGTTTTAAATGAAAAAGAAAAATCAAGATTCCAATTTGCAAAGTTTGAAATATGTCCAAATCAAGTTTTTAAAATCATCATGTTTAGGCAGTTCATAAAATATTGTTTTCAACTCTTTAAAATGGATGTTTTTAAATCTTTAAAAATATTAAATAAATTATATAGATATGTTAAAATGTTTTAAAAGGAGTTTGAATTATAAAATGGGCATATATATAATGAAATTGGTGTTTTAATCTATAAAGCTTTAAACTCACTATTCACAGACAATTTAGTAATGGAATTTGGTAACTGTTGAATAAATGATTTAAACTTGGTTTTTCTTTACGAATCTTTTTGAAATCCTTTTCAAATAATAAGTCAAATACTTTTAAAAGTTTAGAGTCTATCAAATAACTTGGTCATCTTATAAGTGATAGAAAGATGGTGTATAGGTTGGAGTTTGAAAAACCAGTTGCCTGCTCCTTCTAGCTATCCGGAATGACCTGACAGAGGAGGTGGTTAATTTTATTTACTCGGATCAAATTTCTTAAAATAAAAGAAAAGAGATTTGGAGTTAAAGGTTAAACAAGATTTAAATAGGTTTTTGATGGTAAAGAGAACATTCTAGTTAAACTCTATATTAAATTCCGAGGAGGAAACTTGTACCATCCGTGTGAATTTAAAAAGTGATTTTACCGTTATCCGATAAATGGTATTGGTTGAATATGCAAATTAGTATCGAGTATAATTAATCTGAAATCTAAGAATCCCTTTTACTCAATACTAAGTGATTTTGGTTTACAGTAACTGCTCGCTACGAATCCTAGGGGTGATTCCCAAATAGGATGTAGTAGGAGCATCTTCAGTTTGTTCTATTCCTAGACAACTTGTATGGACGAGTATTTGACATTGCATTTCTAAAACCACGTACATTTGTTTTTACAAACGTACATCTATTTGGTGGTGTAGGAGGTAACCCATTTTTGCACTAAACATCCTTCCCTAAGGCATATGAACTCAGTGGGTTGTACTTTTGTGGAAACCGTTTGGTATGTTGTCGGAAATGGCATTGTAGCATTCAAAGTGAGATTTGTCATGTGAAAGGTAAAAAAATGTTACCTTAGCCTCACACATTGGTAATGGCAAAAACATGGCAGATGCAAGAGGGCTATGTGGGACATCCCATTAGGATATAGTCGTCATCTTTCTAGATTACCCTCTATATTTCTGGTTTCACTACTAGAAAACAGGCCATTTGCATCGGTTGTTTACCCCCTTTTTGCATCAGTTCAACAACCGATGCATATGCAACCGATGCAACAGGCTTAACACTTTTGCATTAGTTCTGAAACCGATGCAAAATGGTCCTTTTTGCATCGGTTCTTACTAACAACTGATGCAAAATATCGTGGTTGGTAGCTTGGACATAGCCCCCATGTTGCATCGGCTGTAACGAAAATCGATGCAACAAAGAAACTTGTTGCATAGGTTATTGTTGAAAACCGATGCAAACTAATCTCTCTATTGCATCGGTTTTTATAACAACCGATGCAAACTAATCCCTCTATTGCATCAGCTATTTATACCTAATGCAAAAAAGCTATTCTCAGAAACCATTATTACAGTACTCAAATAGACTGTATATATATTATTGATTATAACAAACAATTATTGCATGCAATTCATTTAAAATAAAATTTGATGGCAAATACATAATCAGATTTAATAATTCGACAAAAGAATGAAAAACATAAATAAATTCCACAGTACATGATCAGACAGTCAGTAGTAAAAAATAAATGTAGCGTGTTATATGTAGACACACAAATATATATATATATATATATAAATATAAATAAAGAGAAGAGAATGTATCGTTGATAGTGGATAAATTAAGCAAAAGATGGTCTTCAAATGCACAAACCTTCATCCTATTTTGTACTTGAGCTACCTGAAGTTGAGCTGTGCAATCTGCATATGCATATAATCCTGCAGAATACAAACATGTGGTTAGCTTCCTCATGTATTCACCTCCAAATAAATAATGATGGAATGATGGAAAATGATGCACTGAAGGAATAAGCATCGGTTGTTGTTAACAGCTTAGAACCCTCTTAGGGTTTTAAATGTAATTTCACACAATACAGCTGGAACGAGTAGTCAGCGGAATAAGTCAATATAGGCTGAGAGATGCAAATAAATAGCTACGCCAGTGTATTGTAATGCATTATTATCATCTCTAAAATAATAAAACAGTTTGCATTATCTCATTTCCCATATTTCTAACTCAATAGAGTCTCTCCCTTTAATTAGTATTCAGCTACCATGAGTAAAAGCATGCATCTTATACCACTAATAACCAATGCTTTCTGATTTTAGTCCCATGTTTAGCCTTTTATCTAGATGAAAATTGACTCATGTACAAATATACATCCTTGTATCTTGCAAGCTTGTTGAAATAAAAATTAATTAATAAATCCTGTCTTGGTCATCCTAAAAAAGCGTCGCTGATACCCAATCGATGCAACTAATCAACAGCTGCTAACATTTTCTCGCCAAACCAATTACTGTCTCAAATATTGATTAACCAACCAACTAACAAAGTGCGGCAATTACACAGGTTAATGATGCAATCATTTTAAAACATATCAAGAACTTCTGCCGTACTAAAACACGAAATTAGTAGCAAAACAATAGGAAACCATTTAACCTAGTTAATTAGGAATTTCACAGTATACTTAATACCTTTTATTCATTGCCATTTTTAAACTCCTAAACTTTAACCTTAATAAATTAATAAGGTTGTATCAAAATCATGGAAAGAGAACGACACAGTAGGAGAATAAGGAATTACAAAATTTGCCCCAAAATATTCATAGAATGGAAAATACATTATTAAATTCAGCGAAAGTTCGAGTAAACAATAATTTTGAAGCACTTGACGGCACCGATGCAAATGGAAGAAGAGTAAAGTCTAGAAATAGGTAGATTTTCAAATGTATTGCTCCTTTAATACTTTACTCATATATTTTGTGTGCTGTGTGTACATTAAGTAGAAGGGACTTTTGTTTATTTTTCTTATATAGATACCCAGAAATGTAACTTACTGTTGTGACTTCATGCCTGCTTTGTTCCGGTGCAAAATACATTATACTGATTTCTATTTATTTGTAAGGCTTTTTCTTTCCAAACTAAACTAGCCCATTTTTCAAGATTTTTTACCAAAGTTAGTTTATTTTAAAATAAATTACAAACAAAATTGCATTGATGTTGTCTGAAATTTTGTCGGTTTAGATTAATTTGCAAAATAATGTTGATTCTGCATCAGTATGGAAAAAACTAGTCCTATTTCAAGTAAATTAGCTTAAGGAGATGATTTTCTTCGGAAGGACACAAGTTTTAAAATTTGATTTGAAGGATATTGCATGCTCGTTTATACAACATCAGATAAAATGGAATGTTATATTAAACTAGCATTCGACGAAAGAAATGCTACATTAAACTAACATATAGGTAAACTAAAAGTAGAATTCATTTCAACATTCATGCTTCCAGGTGGTTTCTATTTTAAATGCAGTTCATGTTAGGCTTATGTTAACAAATTGGTAGAGAAGTGGTTTTTCAAATGAAATAAATATTGAACAACTACAATTTTCATTTTCTGTGCATTTAGTGCTATAAAATGAGACTGGTCAACATCAAATATACTAACCAGATCTTGCTAATGTCTGTCCTCGATATGATGCCAAAAATCGTAGTTCCAGTGTATCAGTTGAGCTTTTTTGTAAAGCCTCTGCAGTTGACTCACCACGACCAATTCATTCTAAAAAGTTTGTCCATTCATCTGTGAGAAAAATTAAGTACAATTTCAATGCAACCATGAGACCTTTTGGTCAGAAATAGAAACCATCGCTTAAAATATAGTACAGACTACATGAGTTCTTCACATAAGCAAGCAAACGTGTGTGACAGAAAAACGAAAATAGCAGGAAACTGTAACCATAAAATAGAAGATAAATTACCAAGAAAGATTTTCTGAAGATAGAAAAGAGTAGAAATCTCATCTTCATTCTCCTTCTGTAGTTCTGACGAACTATAGAGAACAGTTTCATTGTAATATGGAGTAAAAATGCTGCAACCAAAAGATTTATTTCAATCAGTCAGTCAAACAAAACAGAAAGAGGGAGAAAAGGAAAGGTTTGATCCTCTAAAGCTTGATGGAAAGATCCAAATGTGAATGAGATTAGCAAGCACCTAAAAAAGGCATCATCTCAGAAACAGGTTTTGCAGAAGGCGTATCCATGAATAACGAATTTGTAAAGAACTGCAATCTCCTTCTAGCTTCCAAATTTTTTGGAATATTTTCAGCAGAATCTTTCACTTTTAACAATAGATTCGAACGTTTCACCTGCACTTTCTGTAATAAGCAAGTAGTGTCAGTATATTCTGCGTGCATATTCACTGATAAAAAAATATAAGTGAAGGCATACCAATTCTGGATCTCTCGGCCATGCAATTTTAGAAAATAGACGACATGCATTTCTTGCACGTGCCAAAATGTTCCATGTATCGTATTGCTCCCTACACACGCACATAAATAAATAAATCACATTTATGTCAAACACATGGAAAATGCTGGATACCATATATGCATAATACACATGAGAGCTTTAAATAGCCTTAAACTAGGTTCCAGCAAGTCATGGGTCACAAAGTCATAAAGGTCAAATACAGCTTTAGAAGCACCTGCCGCAAGTTCAGGTGTCTCATCTTGTGCCTGCAAACCAAAACTGGTTAACCTTAAATATCTGATAAGGTTGAAAAGAAACTCAAACATGATGCTGCAGCAGTGATTAGAACAGATATATGACAATAGTCCTAACTAAACAAAATTACCAAATAAAACTGGTTACTAAAACAAAATAAGTCACAAGAAAAGCAGTAGAAATATTGTTATCAAAAATTTTAAAATCTTATGATTTAAACCCTATTTCAGATCGAATACCTCCCATTTCGATTCAATTTACATTCCGATTCAAACTCATTTAAAATCACAGTTGAGAACTATTTTGAATCCACAATCCAAATTCTAGTGTTTTCTAAACAAAATAAAAATGAAACAGGAGAAAGGAAGAAAAACGGTATCTTAAGGTGAGATGTATAAGTTCAAACATCATAATCATTTCATAGTGTGCAAACCTTAAAATATGGATTATTTCAATCAACGATTTATCAACTAAATCACGTTTCAATTTAAAATTTTAACTTTAAGATTCACGATTTGAATCATGTTTTGATAACCTTGAGTAGAAATGCTAAATCATAAGAGCGGTCCATATGATATATCGATTTGTATAGAATATGTATTTAGCTCAAATTAAGTTGAAAATTTAATGCAGAGATAGATTTAAATTTAACATACTTAAAACAGATTTAAATGTATCTGATACATGATGCAATCTATCAGTTTAAGAGTCATATGCACAACATATTAATTTACCAAAAAAGTCTAAGTGGAAGAGCTGTTGTACCACCTGTAATGCTATTGGCAAAGGACATTTCCAGTATTGCAGCGAACAAGGGAGACTGTATTTTTTTCATACACGATGATAGTCTCAGTTTTTCACCTAGCAAAATGCAGAAGACACTTGACATGGACATATTCTACCTAAAAGACAACCGAATTGTCCCTTCGGATATCATTAACGACCATCCTCAGCAATTCAACCATCCTCCACCATTTTGGTTTACTCCTGTCAATGAATAGAGGGGACAACCAAATGGTCCTTCTCAACAACACTGTGGTTCAAACAAGTGGTGCTAAGGAATGCTAATTATCCAGTATTCTGAAAAAACAAGAAAAACATGTAAGTTATTTTTCAGCACTGCTGGGTTAAATTATGATTATTTTCTATTTAGTTCTTTTTCAGTCACATAAATTTTATCATTTCAAGCTACATTTTAGCTTGAAGACAATTCATGAATTTCTTATCATATGAGTGTTGTCCTTGCACATGTATTGTAGTATCCTCTGTGTTCATGCACATATGTCTTGTGTTTGGTTGTGCTTGTGAGTTGCATGTTGTTCCAGCGAAGCAGATTGATTGATGCAAGTGAAACTAATTCTGAGCACAATAGGACCCATCGAGTTTAAGTATATGCGATTGGTGAAATAAAAAGCATTTGATTGAGCGTGCAATAATATACCTATTGTGTTAAAGAAGTTGTAAAAATGTTAATCAAACAACCAAGAAGTTGAATCAGGTTCAGAAGTTGCAGAATTTGGTAGCACCTGATGCTAAAAATGAATCTGCTGAATTCTTGATTATTGGCAATTGGTTGAGCAGCTGTTAAAAAGAAAAGATTCAGAAGTTGTAAATCTCTTTGAGTGCATGGGAATGGAATGAAGTTGCATAATCGGACCATGCATGATTCATGTAATATTCTGTTCTATTGTTACCTTTATAAGCAAAGTAAATCCCATAACTAGGTACATATATATGCCACCAGGCTCTGGCATACTTATTTCTCTTATAAAGTAAGAGAAAATGGGACTCTCAACTTGTGTTAGTACTTAATAGCCAGATGGTACTATATACTTTTGGGACATGTAGCATGCCATTTTAGGATAACATAAAAACTAATGCCACTTCTGAATTCTTGGTTTAGTAAATTTGTAAGATGTCTTATGTGAAATGGAAATTGCAAATTTTGTGTGAGCAGTGGTTAAGTTGCTAGAAATCCTAAATTGAATTACTTGCGCTTTCTTTCCGGGGCAGTTTCTTCTTCATGCATATTTTAGAGGAAAAAACCGAGCATATTGTGAATTGTAACTACGTATGTCATAGATAGATATATTTTAGTAGACATATACACTGACTACTTGACCTAATTGAATTCAGTATTGAGAAGAAGAAAAAACATATTTTTCCAGATTTTAAGTTTGATAACACTTTTTTTGTTCTGTTCCACTTACCAGCTCTTCTTCCTAAACCTAAGTAATACTTTGTCATTTATACGTTACCCAATCTTGCATTATATATATCGAGTGTTTACATAGCAGGATGATTATTGTTTCTTTCTGATAGGTCAGAGATACTTCATGTATGTGCTAATCTTCTAACTAAGATTTCTTATCTCAAGTGTTTATTTCTTCTTAACCGTACGATCGCTGAAATTTCTTCACCTATGCCTTATATATATATATATATATATATATATATATATATATATATATGTATGTATGTATGTATGTATATAGTTTGTACTATTACATATATGTGGATATTTAAGCATGCAACTCAAATTTTATCCCTACTATGAATTATCAGAAGCCATCACTTAATATATGTAGATTTAAAGCAACTTAATTGTATTCTAGTTTCTTGAAACTACTTAAGTAGAGCATGGAAAAATAGCTTAAAAATAAAAATATTAAAATAGGTATTTTTTGTTGCTTACAACTTATGATTCATATGCAAATGCAGCCAGGTTTGTAGGGAAAAAAGGCTGGCAACAGCTTCCATTAGCCATTTTAAGTATAACCAGATTCTGAAGAAATTACTTCAGCGCCCTCCTAACGATTCTGTTATTCGTGATCATGCTGTTGCTTTGACTGCTTCACTCCACTCACAATTAGGTTCACTTATATCAAATCAAAATCAAAACAGTTTTGATGCCCCTATCGAAACTGTAGTAAGCAATAATCGGTCTGTAGCAGAGAATAATGAAACAGGTCTGAGCTCCCAACCATTAGATGCTGAAGAAGGCAACGATCAAGTTCAAGGTGCAACGAATCAAAATCAGTGTAAGTATAATGAAGCGAGGTTAGAATAGGATTCCAATTATCCTCCAAAGAAAAAAGCTCACTTTCTGAATCCTTGCCCTGAAAGCAAAACAAGGGAATAAATGACAATGATTCTGAAAATGCAAATGACAATGTGCAACTAACCGAGTAAAACTGGAAAGGGTACCAAATGCTATTCTAACTCAAACTTCCTTCACAAAATTTATGATACTTGCGTTCTTCGCTTCTGTGTCCGACTGTATTTCTGAAGATAGTAAACTAAGCTGTAGCTGTAGCTGTTGTCCACAGGAACCGTTTTGGTCATTTGAATCTATAAGCAAAAGGCAGCTGGTTTTCTTTTTTGAAAATAGGATAATAAAATCGATAGAAAATGTCATAGAAACTCCGAGTAGTTGAAGACCCAAGCAATCATATCAATGCTTGAAGTCAGGATCCTTGACGATTATCACAGGGCATGATGCATTTGACAATACATAATTTGTTACGCTTCCCATTATAATCCTCTGAAGTTGACTGAGGCCTCTACTACCCATAACCAAAGAATCAAGCTTCAAAGCATGCTCGACTTCACATAGTTTCTCTCTGGCATCTCCCCAGTAAATCTAAAAGAGTTTTAAACTCTGCAATACTTTCTTGATTAATTTTGACAGAGAAAAGTATGAACAAAAGAAAAATACTTGTTTCTATTTTACTGAATTGAATAATACAAGCATGAGAAGCTACGGTCTTTATAATACAGTTTTGTACATTGATGGGCTTCGGCCCAGAGACCAAAAAATAAACAAATAAAATTTCAGTGGCTGAGATTGAAAACTTTTGATCAAACGGTTGGGAGCAAGAGGCCACTTCATATATCATGCAGGTGAAGGGTTTACTCTCTTCATAGCCTCCCGCAAACCCTTCAGCATCTAGGGTTCGCAGAATTCCCAAATCGTATTCAAATTGATAAATCTCGATTCTTGCTCAACAAATTTTGAGATTTTCAAGGCAAATCTAAATATCCTCAATCTGAAGAACTCTCAGCTACCAATTTTACTGCTGTGTTATTTGAGTGTAGCTTTTCTCGATTGTGTGTTGGTTGAGACTTGAGATTGTTGGATCCCGAGTTTTGTTCGAACTTGGTGAGAATCATACTACGGAATGCTTCAGTCTTCTCGGTTGAATGACAGTTCAAGCTTCTGTTGTTCTGAGACTTATCTGGTCCAGTTGAGGTAGATCTTGACTCGAGACTGTCTCTGGTGGAAGACTTGAGCATGATCTGCGACCTCTGTAAGTTGTTTACCTTCAGCTTGTCTCTGAAGTTTGTAAAGTTAGCCTTCGACAGTGACTTGGTTAAGATATCGGCAATTTGGTAAGTTGAAGGTACATGATTAATGTTTAATTTTCCCTTAGCTACTTGCTCTCGAACAAAGTATAAATCGAGTTCCATATGTTTTGTTCTAGAGTGTAGAATGGGGTTTGCTGTAAGATGAACTGTACTTAAATTGTCGCACCATATAGTTGCTTTGCTGTCAGTTTTAAACTGTAGCTCATCAAGTAGTGACTGTATCCACATTACTTCGGCTGTTGCATTAGCGACACTTCTGTATTCTGCTTCAGCACTTGATCTTGACACAGTTGGTTGTTTTTTTGAACACCACGATATAGGACTGTTGCCCAAAAATATATAATAGCCTGTAGTGGATCTTCTATCATCAGGGTCACTTGCCCAGTCAGCGTCTGCATATCCTGTAATATTGATGTATTTGCTTGAACTTAAAGTCAAGCCAAAGTCAAGTGTCCCTTTAAGATATCTTAATATTCTTTTTACAATTTTCCAGTGTTCAGTAGTTGGCTTTTGCATGAATTGACTGACTTTGTTAACACTGTAGGCAATGTCTGGCCTCGTAATTGTTGCGTATTGTAGAGCACCGACAATACTTCTGTATTGTTTCTCATTTGATATTGCATCACCTTTAAACTTTGAAATATGCAAATTGCCTACCATGGGTGTTGAAATAGAATTAGCTTGATCCATCTTTGCTCTTTTCAGTATTTCATGAATGTAGTTCTGTTGACTTAATTGCAAGGATGAATCTGACAACCTCTTGACTTCAATACCGAGAAAATAATTTAAGTTGCCGAGGTCTTTGACACTGAATTTTTGATCAAGCTGATATATCAGTGCATTGATTTCCTCAGTTTTGTTACCTGTAATAATAAAGTCATCCACATATATTAGTACATATATTATTGTGGTTTTACAAAATTTTGTAAATAGAGAGTTGTCAGATTTTGTAGATTTGTAGCCTAGCCCAATAAGAGTTGTCTTGAGCTCCTCAAACCATACTCTTGGGGCCTGTTTAAGGCCATAGATAGCTTTATTCAATTTACAAACCAGATTCTCGTTTTCTTTTTGCACGAAGCCATGTGGCTGTTCCATGTAGACCTCTTCCTGTAAAACACCATTCAAGAAAGCATTATTGATGTCTATTTGTTTGATGATCCAATTTCTGTATAAGGCAATTGTGATTACTATTCTTATAGTAATGGGCTTTACAACAGGTGAGAAAGTTTCATTAAAATCAAAGCCACTCTGTTGTGAAAAACCCTTAGCTACTAGCCTTGCCTTATACATAGAAATTGTACCATCAGCATTCTTCTTTAATCTGAAAGTCCACTTGCAACCAATAATATTTTTATTCTTTGGTAAAGGAACAAGACTCCAAGTCTTATTTTTTATAAGTGCATTGTATTCATCTGACATAGCTGATTTCCAGTTCTGACTTTCCATAGCTTGGCAGTAATTACTTGGCTCTTCAGTATCCAAAGTGATATTATAAATTTTGGGTTTAAAAATACCACTTTTTGACCTTGTAGTCATGTGATGGCCTGTTCTGGTACTTTGTTGTTTAGGAGCACTCTCACTTGATTGAAATTGCTCATTATGATGGATTGTTTCCTCTGAAAACTGTTGTGAATCATGTTGTTCACTAATTCTTTGCTGAGATGTCTGAACAGGTGTATCTGCTTCAGTTACCTCATGACCTGGTCCGCAACTGGACACTGTGTGTTGTGAGTGACCGCTGACTCCTGTCCAATCTCTGTGAGCTTGTGCAACTTCCTCAGGTAAAACAGGTATAGGAGGTAAAGTTTCCTTTGAGTTGTAAAACTTTTTGGATGTTTTGATTTCAGTATCCTTAAAAGGAAACACTCTTTCATTGAAAACAACATGTCTGGATATAATTACTTTTCCAGTACTGTCTAAACATTTATATCCCTTTTGATTAGTCGCATAACCAAGAAAAGTACATGGTGCAGATCTAAAATTTAACTTGTGAGAGTTATATGGCCTAAGATAGGGAAAACATAAACAGCCAAAAACTCATAGGTTTAAATAGTCAGGTTGGACATTATATAGCATTTCCAAAGGACTTTTAAGCTTTAAGACTTTTGATGGTAATCTGTTGATTAAATAGACTGTTGTAAAAAAAGCATCGGGCCAGAACTTTAAAGGCATAGCTGCCTGAGCTAATAATGTAAGACCAGTTTCAACAATTTGCCTATGTTTTCTCTCTATTATTCCATTTTGTTCAGAAGTGTATGGGCAAGTAGTTCTATGGACTATACCCTTCTTCTGAAAGTAAGATTTCAGTGGCATGTATTCTGTTCCCCCATCAGATTGAATTACTTTAACTTGACAATTGGTTTGTTTTTCAGCCTGAGCAATGAACTGTAATACAGCATTATGAGTTTCACTTTTTGACTTCAAAAAATATATCCAAACATACCTGGAAAAAGCATCTATGAAGGATATGTAATATTTATACCCATAATCACTATGAATAGGTGCAGGACCCCATAAATCTGTGGCAACCAATTCAAGTGGCTTACTATAAATTGTTTCTGAATTCAGAAAGGGTAATTTGTGTGCTTTGCCCATTTGACAGAATGTACATATATATGGCATAGAAACATCTTCATAAGAAATATTATTATTACTCAATACATGTCTTACAATTGTAGCATTTGGATGTCCCAATTTATAATGCCACATGTCAAATGTCTTACAAGTTTCTTCCTGTTTGAACTCAGAGTTATTACACCAATTTTTTATAGTTTCTGCATTTCCTGAATTAGCCACTTTGAACTTGTATAGCCCTTTATGTTCACTACCCTGCAAGAGAATTTCTTTAGTTAGGATGTCCTTAACTAGACAGTATTGTGGGTAGAACACAAAATACACACTGTTATCTTTAGCAAATTGTGACACACTTAGTAGATTTTTCTTAATTAGTGGTACTCTAAGCAAGTTGTTTAAATATAACTGTCTTTTTCCCATAATGTATGATCTGCCAGTGTGAGTTATAGCAATTGACTTACCATTACCTACATGTATGGAATTCATACCTTTGTACTCCCTGTTTCCAAGATTCAACTTGCTCAGATTGTTAGTGATGTGGTTTGTTGCTCCAGAATCTGGATACCAATCTTCATCATATATGTGTTCTGGCTTAGCTATTTCTGTTGATTGATAATCTTTGCTATCAGATTGATTGCTTGAATTATTTTGAACTTGAGCAACATTTGCACTGAGATTTTGATTTCTTTGATTATTGGAATTTTGTCCTGGATCATAATTCAGATTCAATCTAAAGTAGCACTTGGCAGCAGTATGGCCAAGTTTTTCACATATCTGGCATCTTGGCCTATTGTTGTTGTTCCATCTACCTCTGCCCCTTGATCTGTTTGAATATGCACCTCTTTGCACTGCTTGATCGTTTCTTTTATTTCCTTGATTTCTACTTTTGCTATTTGCTGCATAGTTAACTGTAAAATCTGAATCTTGAGTTTTCTTGTTGTCAATTCTTGCTTCATGAGCAAGTAGAACAGAGTGAACATCATCAATAGTTGGCAGATTTTTTTGTGATGATATTACAGCTACCACAGCTTCATATTCTTCATTCAATCCATTTAAAACTGTCATAATTTGTTCTGAATCACTAACTTTATGACCAGCTGCCTCAAGTAGATCACAAGTAGTTTTGATTTTAGAAAGATACTCTCTCATGTTTTGATTGTCTTTCCTTGCATTGTGCAGCTGTCTTTTATAGAACATAACTTTGGCTGCAGATTGTGTGTTGAAAACTTTGTCGATGGTTACCCAAATTTCATTGGCTGTTTTACACCCAATAACATGTGACAACAAATTTACATTAATTGATGACAGTAACCAAGAACATATAAGTCTGTCTTGCCTATGATACTTGATGTATTCTTCATTGCTGACAATCTTATTTTCTTTGTCAGTGATGTAAACAGGAGGAATTTGAATTGTTCCCTGGATGTAGCTTTCAAGTCCATACCCTTGAATGGCTGTTTCGACTTGAAGCTTCCACAGAAGATAATTATCTTCATTTAAATGCACTGTAACCAATTGGCTTTGAGGGCTGACCACTGTCTTGATTAGATTCTCAGCGGAATTAGCATGTTGAGAGGAATTTGCTGCAGATGATGTCTCTGAACCACCTTCATCAGCCATGATGATGAAAGTATGCTCGTCTGATCAGTAACAAACTAAAATATCGAACAGATAACTCAGGTTGGAGTTCAAGAATATAGAAAAGAATGCCAAAAACAGGTAAGTGCAACCAAAGAAATTCTTAAATGATGAATGTGATGAATTTTCTGATGAGATTTCTTTCTGGATGGCACTTCTCTGTTTCTTGTGTTGTTTTCTTGATTTCTTGATCTGATTTTTGAGTAATTGAATGAGATTTTCACAATTCAACAAGGAAATCCTGCTGCAGCCTGTTGAAACTGGCGAGGCAAAAGGATCGAGTTGAATGAATCCTTCAAATGATGAAAGAAATGATTTCTGATGAAGGATAATACTCAGATGATGAGATTATCCTCTGATGAGTTTCTTTATCTTCTGTTTAAGAGACTTGCTGTTAAGCAATTGTTGCTCTGATACCATAAAAGAGTTTTAAACTCTGCAATACTTTCTTGATTAATTTTGACAGAGAAAAGTATGAACAAAAGAAAAATACTTGTTTCTATTTTACTGAATTGAATAATACAAGCATGAGAAGCTACGGTCTTTATAATACAGTTTTGTACATTGATGGGCTTCGGCCCAGAGACCAAAAAATAAACAAATAAAATTTCAGTGGCTGAGATTGAAGACTTTTGATCAAACGGTTGGGAGCAAGAGGCCACTTCATATATCATGCAGGTGAAGGGTTTACTCTCTTCATAAAATCTTTGCCACAATCGTAACTTCTTTCTGTCTTGAAGTAGTATCAAGAAGATCAAGAACTTCAACATCACTCTCCAATCCATAGTGCTTCATTGCTGCTGGATCTCGCAGTTCCGCCAACGGGATCAATGGAGATCCAGACTCAGCCCAAATGGCATGCTTTCTCTCTCAGCTTTTCCATGCATGACATGACGAACGACCAAAGTATCCTTTTTATCTAGAAGGTTGTCGATCACCCATTTCAGAGCCCTTGTGCTACTCTTCGAGAAATCAATAGCCACTCCTCTTTTTCTATCTCCTCCCATCCCTATTTACTTCAGCAAAACTATTCTAGTTCGCGAGCCCTAAATTGTCCAAAGGCAGCTGGTTTAGTGTAAAGAAAAATAGACAAATCACTGGTTATCTGCTTCTGCTTAATTCTGTGGAACGAAAGTTGAATCTTACACCTCGATATTTAGAGTTATTCCAACCATTGAGGAAAAAAAATTTATATCTGGAACCAATTACTTAATTATTTCAACTATGCATTCAGCAACGCAAAAATGAACTGCAATTTGCGGTTGGAAAAATCAAATGTTTAGATGACAACAGACGAGAGCAGAAATCATAACCTCATACTCTTTATTTCTCTCACATATATATTAATCTACAACTATTAATTTCCAAGCGATTAATAATAACCGAGGAATCAACATCAAATCCAATCAACACTTAGCATTACCAAGCTCACCGTTCTTGCCAACAGAACCCTTAAACAAAATGCTGGTACCGAAAAGAAAAAACCCAATCGAATGCCCTAAAACAGCGACAATCAACACGCCAACGTTGAAGGACATCACGGAAAGCATCACCATGTAAGATAGCAGCTAAACTAAGATTAACCGTAATTTGATTACAGTGAACTAAGATTTGGGGTTTGGAAGATTGTGAATCTGGAGGTGAAGTATGAGGAGTTGCGTATGTGGATTAGCGGTTGGATTTGAAATTTAGGCTTAAGGAAAGATGGGAAGCGGGAAACGAAAATAAGAGGGCGGCAAACAACCATTAGCATCGGCTAATAAAAAAACTGATGCAACTAACACTATTTGCATCGGTGTATTTTCTTCGGTTGTTGACGATAACCGATGCAAATTGTATTTTTGTACTATCTACTGATTTTCACATACCAAATGCATCGGTTGTTAAAACGTAATCGATGCAAATACTTCCATTTGCATCGGTTGTGGCAACAACCGATGCAAATGAGGCGAAGCAACAGCGTTTTTTGTACTAGTGTTTGTTGTGTATGCTGTAGCCAAAGATAGGTCGGGAACTACCAGGGTGATGGTGTATTCGGTACTATTCAGGAAGAGGTAGGCTGATTCTGTGTTAGTAGAGGTCGGAGCCTTGGTACATTTTTCTAGAGATGTACTGTACGAAAGGTGTCTCTTACATTATCATTGTTGGAATGCATTCTCCAATACATACCTTTACGGACTTGATTGTATACCTAACTATGTTGTCGAATTTAACAAATTTAACAATTTCGACTATTTTAATATGTTATTTGAAAAGTGTTTTCAAAGCAATGTCGTTAGAAATAATATCAAATGATTTGCTAAAAATGTTTTAGTTAACATAAGATAAAAACCCGTCCATGTTTATGTGTGGCATGGTGTTTGAGATACGCTTCTTTTCAAGGGTTTTGTTTGACATCAAAGTCAATTTATAACACTGTCGTATATATTTATGATTTTCATTTGTTTTGCTGGTTTTCCATACTGATCTGGGTATTTTAAACACTGGGGTTAGATCCAAGTAGTTTCAGGATTAGTCGAAGACGCTTGAAGTTTGCAGAGTAGAGCTGAAGATTTTCATCAACCAATGGTCATAGATTATATTCCCACCGCATTTATTTCATTATTTTGGTTTTTCAACATTTGTAAGGACAGCTGTTTTATAACTATTTATATAAAAAAATAATCTATTTTCTCATACAATACCGATGCTTGTGCATCCATGTGCATAAATTTACCAAGGAAAGCAAATTGACTATATACCGTTTAAGTATACAAAGCCCTATTTTAAATAAAATTTAGTTGACCCGCCCCATAAATAATCACTAACTTCTTATGTAAATGATCAAAGATAATTTTACAAAATAATGATTACTGACTTTTTACGTAGCCATGCATTAGGAACTGATTATTTTACGGTATCTTGGTCTTAAGTAATTTACCTCAGTATTTATTCAATTGATTTCACTAAATTATCAAGAAACCAAAACTAACTTAGAACTTTTGTTCACTAACTTATTTTGGAACTTTTGTTCGCTAACTTATTTGTCATATAAGAGAAGTAGGGTGTGTGTATAACACTGAAGACATGGGTACTACAATTACTAAAATGATTCAGCTTCAAAATATATTATTCGTGCACGTTCCTAAGTGAAATTTCAACTAAGCTTCACGTTCATTTTCACAAATGGTTTATCTATGATATACTCTTCCATCTTCTTGTTCATTGTAATTTTAAGTTTCTATGCCATATATTTCATTTAATTTCAAATTGGAGCCCACTGAAACACCCTGCAACATTGTTCACATATCGTTATATTCTCAATTATTAAATTGTAGAGGACAATTATTGGTAGTTTTTAATATTAAGGTTGCTATATATATATATATATATATATATATATATATATATATATATATTTTTGATAATAGGATCCTTGTTTCTTATGTGAGAATATATAATCTATTCTGCAATTCACTAAGCACATCCAAACCAAAATTAATGAGAAATATGACCAAATAAACCTGACAATATGCTTTCCTGTTTTCTTACCTTAAACAATTTCATTTGGAAAATCCAAAAAAAAAAACAACGCAAGATCTATACAAATCAAAGTTACGTATGCAATAAAATTAGATATGCAACAACATAACCTCATCATCATCTTCAACATAAATTACAAATATAATTAGTTGGACTCATAGTACATATAAGATACTTATTTCATTGTAATCCATACATAAACAAACTCAAGTATAATTAAATCCTACCCACAGCACTGAATAGAGCACTGCATAGGATTGTTGCACTTCTTAGCTGCAGCAGCCTGCTTTAGAGAACAGGCTGTAGGACCACTGAATCATATAAAATCAACTATTCCTAGATTATTCCAATTAGGGTTAAATCAACTATTCAAGTTTGGGTTTATGTAGAAATCCAAAACTAAAATGCATACAAATTCATATAAAATTCAAATAGAATTACAAAATTGATTTATAAAATTCATACCTAAATATTAGGGTATCGCAAGGAGAAATTATTGTTGGAGGGCAACTGCGACGATGTGGAGAGAAGTAGAATGACGAAGTGCTATAGCGATGATGAAAATTGAGGAATGGTTGAATCGAAAATGATGGTCAAGGTGAATTTTGTTGAAACGAAAAACAGAAATTTCTGTTCGTGTATTAGGCTACGAGGTAGAGGAATTTTTTTAGTTAAAATGAGATAGTGTTAACTTTTTAGCTACATTTATTAGGTTTAGGCGGAGTTTTTTTAGTTAAGGCGAGATAGTGTAAATTTTTTGTTACGTTTATAAAAAAGGGTGAAATATTATTGGTTGCACTTACATATAAACGCCACAAATTTCTGCAACCAAAGGCTGGTTTTCTTGTAGTGATCAAAGAAGCGATTTTAAATCAATGTGTTATAAAAAGGCAATGTTTTCAGGTTCAATTTCCTTTTTATTTTTGTATTCATCCATGATGTTTAACCCTGACCAAATTCACATATATGTATATTGAATTGTAATTATTATTATTTTGAAAACCAGAGAAACTTGTTCTATCACCGCCGACATTGCGACTCCTGAACAGTAAATCTGGGGAACACACCTCACCTCATAGGAGGGAGGCCGTTGCTCTTGCCAACTACGCCAAGTGCGCGGACGCTATTGAATTGTAATTATTGAGTCTATTTTAAAACCTCTTGTGTATTATCATTTAAGTAAAATCAATTTATATTTGATTTATTTTGTGTATCGATATTGGTCGTTGGATCTAAATCAATAATTGATGTACATTTGATTCACTGTAAGATTTACATTTGTTATCCCGATTTAATTAATTAATTACCTAATTACTTAATTAAAACAAAATTTGTGTTTGATTTATTTTGTATATTGATATTGTTTGTTGGATCTGAAATTAGGAGTTAATATAGATTTGCTTTGCTGTAAAATTTACATTTGTTTTCATGATTTGATTCATTTATAGTTATGATGTAATGTTTAATAAATTAAATTATGTATGTATATACTCATATGCTTTATTCTTCATGTCATCCAAAATTGTAATTAAATATCAAGTTGAATCTTTTAATTAAGTTAATTTTGTTTTCAATTATACATTCAGTGTCGTATTATTTAGTCAATATATTTATTTGAAATTTAAATCTCAAATTTCAATTTTCATATGCGTGTATATGTATACATGCAAAAAAAAAAATTAATAAAATTAAATTAATCATGTTATTGAAGCAAAATATTAACTGCGACAATAGTTTATAATAATGTTTTCATGTTGAACGTATGTTTCCATATCTGCAATTTTTAAAAGCAAAGATATTTGTTGTGATTAAGCATATTATTCTTTTCATACAAATGTTGAACCTATTATTGGTTAGCATTTTTAAAAGAGGAAATCTAAATATCACCATAATTCTGGTTTGATTTGCTCTAGATCTAACAAGAAAATTTGTTTTCATCTTACTTTTTTCACCAAGTGTTCTCCTATTTTGAAAACAATTAATTGGCTAATTCTATTCATACATCAATATCTCCTAGCATACACCAAAAAATATAATGAACTAGTATACACTAAAAATTTACTTTACATACACCATCACTTTAATGAAATCACCCTTGTACATCTTTAAACCTTAAATTTATTTACACAAAACAAGAAATTCCTTGTACTAAATGAAGTTAAAATTCAATAAAACGAACTTTGATTTTTTGCATTAGTATTGTAAGTTCTCTCATTCTTTTTAAAATATATTAATTTCAATAAAATCAATTCTAAGTTTAAGATAGAAATCAAACACTTCTAAATTAGAGCAGTTAGTTGTGAAAGTTTTCCTAATTGACATTTTGGCTTTTATGGTAAAAACCCATTAACTTCTTCACAAAAAATGTATAGATTTGATCATATAATTGATTTAATTGTTTTAATTTGATGGGTTATAAGAAAAGTATAAAATTAATAAAAAAAAGTATTTTAGCAATAGATTTTTTATTTGCAAAATAGTGATGTATGTTAAGTGATTTTTAGTGCATGAATAGAATTTGCCTAATTAATTATATTATATTAATTTGTTTACATACATGTATGTGTGTGTGTCTATACATATATATATATATATATATATATATATATATATATATATGTATATATATATATAAGGAGCGTTCAACAGCACCTCAAATAGTTTAGCATCCCAAATGCCCTCATATTTCCACCACAAGCTCCGATTTAAATAATAGTTGCTTTTCTTCCCACTATCAATATTATTTAAATTGAAGCTTGTGATCCATATCAAAGGGCATTTAGGGGATTTTATTTTAAATTTACTTCTTCAAACAATTTTAGACTGGGCTGGTTTCTTCAACCTTAGATAGTAGTATGATGGTTTGATCGAATTCATCGATTATAGATTTTTTGGGTAAAATCCTATTCACATTTTATTTTATACGCGTTTTCTTTATCAACACAATATCACATTAGGATGTTTGAAGTTAAGCATTAGTCAAAACTTCAATATTATCCACGTTCAACTGGATTTGTTTAAGGAAAAAGCCTTTGATTCAATAATAACATTCGTTATCAACCGTTCTACTCTGGTTAGATATTTTGACTATGAATTGAATACACTTGATCATGATGCAATCTCATTGAGGATACAGATTCTTTATTGAACCAATTTCACTTTCAAATTTTAAATTTTTTTGAATTGTTAGAATGTTAAAAGTAGATAAATTGACTGAAAATGGAATTGATTTATCCATCAAATAACGAAATTTTAGAGAGCCTGAAGACACTGTATTCCACCGACCACCGACTGTTATTTTAACACTGCTGAACAAAAGTGCGGTCGGTACACGGTCTTCTAATTCCGCATCAACAAAAGCTAAAACCACAAACCCTAAAAATGGCGCTTCAATTATCGCTCCGCCGCCACGCGGCTTTCCGACATCATCTCCGTCAGTTCTCTGTGATCTTTCCTTCTCTTCCCGAACGCCAACGCGTCGTCGACCCCACTATTCGGCGCCTTCTCCGTGAAAAGAACTTCTCCCAAATCGAATCCATTCTCGAATCACAAAAATCCCAAAACCCTACTAATCCCGACACCCTCTGCTCCGTAATCGCCTCCTACGCCTACTCCGGCATGCTTGACCCAGCTATTAAAACTCTCACCCAAATCCCTAATCCTTCCACCACCCATTTCAATGCCTTCTTATGCGCATGCAACTTCAACCACTCTTTGTTCAAACAAGTTCCTAACTTGTTCCAAGATTTGATAAAAAAACACTATTTCATTCCGGACAAAATATCGTATGGTATTCTAGTGAAGTCATATTGCAAGTCTAAAGATGCAAAAAAGTGTTTTGCGATATTGAAAGAAATGAAGGAGAAGAATGTTGAGGCCACCACAGTGACATATACAACGATTCTTGATTTGTTGTATAAGGAGGAGAAGATCGAGGAGGCAGATATGTTGTGGGAGGAGATGATGAAGAAGAACATTGAGCTTGATGTTGCAGCATATAATGTGAGGATCATGAATAGAGCTGTTTCTGGTAAGATTGATGAAGTGATGGAGGTGATGGAGGAGATGAAGAGCAAGGGATTGGAGCCTGATGTGTTTACATATAATTACATGATTCAATGTTATTGTAATATGAAGAATTTTGACGAGGCGAAGAAAGTGTACATTGGAATGGAGGTTAGAAACCATATGACTTATAAAAATTTAGTGGCGGAATTGGTTAAGAATGGGGATTTGGAAGGGGGGCTGGAGGTGTTTAATGATGCAGTAAAGGAGAAGAAGGTTCCAGATCTCCATACGATCAAATTGTTGGTGAGGAATCTGATTGGTGGGGAGAAGATTAGAGCTGCAAAGAGGGTAGTTACAGGATTGAAGAAGAAGTTTCCAGATGATTTTATTGCAGGATGGTCGCAGTTGGAGAAGATGGTCGCGGTGGACAATGTTGAAGTTGAAGCTGTTTAAATTTTGGTTCTTTTAAAGGATTTCGGCTCTTGCTAATGGCATTGAATTAAGTGGAAGATGTTAACACTTGCTAGAGTTGGTATTCTAGAAAGAGGTATAACTGCATCGATTTACCATGTTGCATTTCTACTCAACCAAATTTATTATGTTTTCGGGGTTATAAAGGTTGCGGTTGCTTTTGCTGTGTAACAAACAAAACCCGGTTGTGATAAAATGATTCTTCCTTTTCTTTTTATTTTGTATTATTTAATTAATATGGATTTAAGATTCATATCAAGAGCACAACATTGGATAGATGGTTTCAAATTAGTATATAATCCTTCAGTTGTCTGTTTTTTTGATTAATTTGTCTAGTATTTGGTACGGTCCTTGTTATCTACTATTCATTACCCTTCTTCGGCAATGTATCATTGTTGAAGGAATAGGCTTTTGGATGATGTATGTTGCATTATTTAATTTTAAATGATGGTTTATTGCTATTCAGTATCTAATATGCATGCATGCACCGAATAGAGGTGGCTGAGGTCATCTGAAGTGCATAATGTGTTGAGTGTAAGGTTTATTAGATATTTTAAATTGTTAAATGTATATCTTAAATTGTAAGATGATCAAACTAACTGATACAGAGGATTTTTTTATTGTATGAAACCTATAAACGCTTTTGTCCCTCTTGTATGCCAAACAAATGCATCTTTTTTCTTCACTGTCAGATCTTTAGCTACCGTCCTTTTTTGCTGAAATGAGCAGTCAGCGTCTGCGTCCGACGCATGAAGCGTGGGTCCTATGTTGCTGTCCAGTTCAAAGCAGCGGTTGGAAATGAAGCGTTCGTGTTGGACGCCGTCTAACGCGAACTGTTCATCCTCAGCCACCATATTTCCCTCCATTCCCTACATATATCAAATCATTTCATCAAACAATCCGACAATTTCTACAAGCATAATCGTCGATTTTTTCGGGAATTTTTTTAATATTTGCGTTTTTCATATTATCATCTGCCATAAATATTTTTTTAAGATTTTTTTTGAATTGCTTTTTCCAAAGTGTCTAGCCACTCTGCTGCTTCTTCTACTAGAGCTATCGTCGACTGGAATACCGACAGGACAAACGCGTTCATCGATATTTGTTTCAAAAACATTGATACGCTTGCCAAACGTGTCGCACAGTGGTATGAAGATATCACAGTCATGTTCAATGAAAGAATTGGTTTGGATTACAATGTTGGACAAATGAAAAACAAGTTCGATAATCTAAAACGTGAGTGGAGCCCATAGAACAAGCTGCTTCAAATTTCAGATGGCTATTGGAACAAAGAACAGGACACGGTCGGTGGATCCGACGGGTGGTAGGATACAGCTGTAGCAAGGTATCGCAAGTACAAACATGCCTCGCCTGCTCGGTTTAGGCAGTTAGACGTGATTTTTGATGACTGCATCCGAACTAACAAATGTCGGTTCACAATTTCCACAAAATCCACATGTTTAGCTTAGAGTTATCAAAGCCCTCGTCTAGGCGCGCTTAGGCTCCAAAAAGCCCTTGGCTTCAAGCTGTGGCTTTTTTGACTTCTGAAGCACCATGGATGCACGAGGCGCCGGAAAAGCCCCAAGACGCTGCGTTGTTGGAGATTTTTTTTTGGGTTTGGGTCCGATATGAGCCCAAACACATACCTTCCCTTCAATTTATCCACATCCAGTTAAATCACCCAGCTCAAAAACAACTTCGTGTCCAGCCCCAATTCAAAATCAAGTCGATCAAATTAAAATACGTAAATCTAGTTCGAACTTCGAGAGCCGTCTAAACTGTTCACTGTCTCATGCTCAAGGCTCCCAAAAAAACCCTAGACGCAAAAAAGCCTTGGTCTCCAGCTTGGCGCTTTTTTGCGCCTTAGCGTCTTAACTACATTGGTTCGACTACAGTTCGACGCATGGCTTTATGGTGTGACTATCTTAGGGATGATGCTACGGAAATCTCCAGTCGCAGAGCGCCTAAACAGCAATGGTCCACTTGTGGTCCTTCTATGTCTATTGACGGTTCTTCGCACTCCTACCAGGTAAAAGGAACCTGTTTTCATTTCGCGAACTTACTCCATTCTCAATCCTTTTCGTTTTTTCCATTTCGTTTCATAAAACAAATCACCCTTAATTTCTTCAGTATCTCTCTCTTCTGCGGTCTCCTTTGGATCATCATGGGGAGTACCAAACAATTGAAGGCAGTTTCTTCTTCTTCAACTCCAATTGACGCCATAACTCTTATTCCTGCTAGAATTTCCAAATTCAATTGCAACCTGAAATGTATGTCTTGCTTCAAACAACTCCAAATTATCAATCATTTCCTTTCTTTGATGATCTACCAAAAGCATCGCGTTTCATCATCTGGCCATTAGTAAGTCTATATTTTTCTTAACTTATTATCCATTTTAATGTCCTAATTTTATCCAAATTTTCCTAGAATTGCCATCGAAATTTTCAATTTTGTTAGATGTTTACAAACTTGACATCATGCGATAAGAATACAGTGTAGAAAATAATGTGATCTGATCGTGCAATATATAAATCTGATACGAAATAGGAAGAAAATCAACTGATTATAAATAATTCGATTACTCTGTTCGGGAATGCTTTTTCTGGATCAGAGGAAAAAATCATTTCGGCTGATATGATGACATACTTTTCTTGAAGAATGAATGCATGCAGTTTCAGCTGGATTGAGTAGGCTTTCCAAGTGTGTTTTTTGTCACACTGACACTTTAGTAGTTTTAACAGTTCACAAGATGGACATCTATAGATTGCTGGTTCAGGTAATTTAACTGAATATTTCAACTTACACCGTTAAGTTGAGTCTCTTTTCTATGCAGTTAAAGCTGTTATCAGCTTTAAGGGGTGGGGGTGCAAAACGTTATAGCGGATATAAAACGGAGATATAACGGAAGTAAACGTAAAAATGCTTTATTATATATAAAATAAAAAATGTTTAAAATTAAGTTATTTTCGATCTCACACCATTTGTATGCGAAAAAGAAATATTTTTTAATTTATATAAAAAATATCATGTTTCATGCAAATTAGATTTGACGACTATAATAAATTTCTGACTTATATTGAACACTTATGTTATAACATTAGTTTTTTAACCTAACTTTATTGATTTATTTAAAACAAAACCACTTAAATCAACTTTTTGTATGGTAATTATGCTAAAACGAATGCTAAAAGCCTTGATTTAACAGGTTTTAAAAGAGTTTAAGTTGGATTTATTGTATGATAGTATTAAATTGAAGTTGGGTAGTGACTGGAGGATGCTATGCGCTATAACGGAGATTTTACGAAGCTTTTGTGACGCTTAAGTGCTATGCCCTTGTCATTGAGGTGAGTGAATAAATTGGCAAAATATTTATTCTTTGATTCCCTGCACAATGAAAGCTTGCCATATGGTAAGCATGGAGCTTGTATATGGATTAAAATAGCAAGCTCTTTCCATTCTTGGTAAAAAGGCTAAAGAATGCCGATGGTGCTTGTCTTATCATATGTTTTCATTTGTTGAACAGATCATCATCATAAAACTTGTTTTTTTCATCTTTTTTGATCCAAACTGTTATTTGTTAGTTTAATGAAGCGGCAAGAGAGCCTTTCTTTTTGTCAGAATAAAAAATATTAGAGCATCATGGTGTCATGTAAACACGATACTGATAAAATTTGATGTTAAAACTTTATATTTTAGTAAGACCATACTAGTGTTTTTTAATCTTTGTTGCTTTAAGAGGAATGGTTAAAAACAAAACAAATAATAACAGTAACATTTTGTGTGTGGCAGTTGTACGTCATTCTGAATGCACTCCGAATCCCATGTTTGATTTGTGCAGAGGTGGGTCAATGAAACGGTTTGCGCATGAATTTAACGCAGAATCTGACATGAGCTGGAAGTGCCCTTCAGTTTCATGATGTGAAGTTGAGTTGTTGATACGGGAACTTTTTTCTTGCAATTTCTCATTAACATGGTTGATTATTGATAGGGCTGTCAATAGATATTCGAAAAATTCGATATTCGTTCGTATCTGTATTCAAAAGGCCGATAAATATATCCAATATTGGAAAAAACGAATACGGATATAAAGACATCCGCACTCGAAAATATCCGTTCGGTTTTTGTCAAGATCATGGTTCAAATTATGTGTATTTTGGTGCTGTGAAAAATATTCGTTTATTATTTTATTAAGTTATTGCACTTAATTCTTTTTAACTGCTCGGAACTACTTATTATCATCTTATTTGTTAATTTTTAACATTTTTATAATCAATGAGATTGTAAAATATTAATGTTAAATTAATTTTTTTTATACTTCTTGATTTATCAATCGTTAGCGGATAAGATAATTATCTGATATCCGTCTGTACCCACGGATGCGAATATTCGTTATCCGAAAATGATTGCGGATGCGGATATGACACTATCTGCATTCGAAAGCATCCGTTGACATGCCCTATTGTTAATGCTAACATCAAGGCTTAAATCGTATTATGTATCAAAGGCGGGATTTCCAGTATGGATTGTTAGTCTCTTCAAGCCATAGAAAATCATGCTCTTGTATTTCTACTTGATACCTTTTTTTTTGAAGCAAAGTTAAAGAAGGCTTAAAGCCCAAACAAAACTTTCGGGTCAGTTACATAACCCACCCGATAACAAACCCTACCTCCTAATCTAAGGTTACAAATGGCCAACATAATATGAAACTCTAATATCCGAAACTTCAGAAACTCTCTAATGGCCAAAAAAACAACTTGGCTTCTTCATGGCTTTTGCCTTACTATTTCACACCGCTCACTTCTCCTCTTTTCCAATACGAGAAGCACACGTTAAAGCTTCTTCGCATCCTTTCAATTTCTCCACTAAAACCATCATTTTTCTAAAATTTGAATAATTAACAGATATGAGATCATTGCTACTCGGATCTGCTAATTATCTACCATGAATAATAACTAGACAGTTATTTTGACTTTTGGTGATATTTCAATCTATTATCATTGCCTTGTTGGAACTGCTTAAGTTGGAAGTCTTTCGAGGCGATACAAGAAGTGCTCCACATGCTTGCTATCCGCTTCTCTACTCCAGTCATCAGCTAAATAGACGAACTTGGTTTGATCCTTAAATATTTTTTTTCTTTTACCTATAAAGAATTACTCTGCTATCGGGTCGATAAGTAGTCATCTGCTTTTTATTTAAGCTAGCTTTGTTATGAGTTCCATTATTTCTTTCGTTCCATATATGATATACTGCAGTACCAGGATGTGAACAAAATCTCTCTCAAGAAATTTTGACATGAATTTATTGTTAATATGTTGTATTACTTGCTTAAGATCCATACATCTATTGCTCGTAGTACTCAGAATAGATTGAATATGATTCCAAATGTAATATGCATAATTGCACTCAAATAACAGATGATTAGCACGCTCATTATCTAATTTGCATAAGGAACAAAGTGAATTAGTATTATTAACCCATTTATTAATTATGTCCCAAGTTGGCAGACTATTATTAATAGCAAAATTAGTACAAAATGTATTTTGAGATTATTCACTTTATTCCAAATGCAAAATCAAACCATTCAACATTGGCCTGTTTATTTTTAATAACCTCGCAAGTGGTTTTAAAAGAGAACTTCCCTTTGTTGCTAACTATCAATTTCCCATAATCACTTAGCAGTAGAATCTAAATGAATTTTACAAATATTATGTTTATGTGAGTTCGTTATAGGATGTAAATGTAACTGCCATTGATTATCTAATCATTGCCACAGTTGCATTTGAACCACCACAAATAACTAAATTGTCCCACCTCACTCTATTTATAAAAGATTCCTTTTGAAACCAAGGATCAAACCATAAACTAGTTTCTTCATCAAGTTTAAATTTTCTTTCCATTAATGATTTACCAATTTCTCTTCGTGTTAATATAAGTCTCCAAGCATTGGATTGATTGTTTTTGGCATGATATTCTAAATATTGCCATTTTTAATATATTTACATCTCATCCAAGTGACCCATAGTGAATTTGCACTAATAAATCTTCAAAATAACTTTAAATGGCAAGTTAAGCTAAGATCATTCATGTTTCTTATGCCAATACCTCTTCTTTTTAGGCCTACAAACTTTATCCTAACTGATTTCATGATATTCTCCCTCCATAAAAAGTCAGCACATCTACTTTCTATTTTTTAATAGATGCAGCTGGAATATGATATGTTTGTAGCCAATAGAAAATAATAGCATATATAACTATTTTGATAAGTTTCATTCTGCCAGCAATTGATAATAACTTACTTGACCAAGTTTCCATTCTCTCTTGAATTTTTTCAATGAGCATAGAACAATCAGTATCTCTTATCTGATTAATAGATTAAGAGAAACCAAAATATTTTATAGGAAGACTATCTTAGGCAATATTTAAAGAATCTAAAACTTCCTTTTTATATCTACTATACTTACTGAAATATGTTTTACTTTTAAATTCATTTATATGTAGCGCTGCATACTTATACAAACACTTAAATATTTGTTTAGTTGCCTCTGCATTGCCTTTATCTGCCTTGATAAAAAGCATTAGCTCGTTTGCATGAATAAAAAGCTGAACTCTATTTATGGGGTAATATTACCCTTAATAGCCTCAATTTCCATTAAAATGGAAAAATATTTCATAACCATAGTAAACAGATAAGGTGATAGTGGATCCTCTTGTCTAATACCCCTATCACTTTTGATGAAACCCTCTGATTTGCCTTGAATAAGTACAGAAAAGTAGGAGTATTTCAAATATCAAATCACAAAACTTAGTAGAAAAACCCATACATCTAATTATATGATATATGAAATATCTGCTTACCTTATCATGAGCTTTTTTAAAGTCTATTTTAAGACATACATTACCTCCATTCTTGGTATTAAATTTTCTTACCATTTCATTTGCCAATAGAGAATTTTCACAAATAAGTCTATCTGGCATAAAAGCACTTTGATTTTCCGAAATAATAAAAGACAAAGGTCTACGGTCTCCAATACAAATGAGGTTTTTATTTTAGGTGTTAAAGTAATACATGTATGATTTAGTCTCTTAATAATTTTTCCTTTTTCCATAAGTTCATTAATAAGTCCAAAAACCCGACCCTTAATTTTTTTTCCCAATGAATTTTATAAAATTTTGCTTTAAATACATCAGGGGACGGGACTTTTATCATCTCCAGCATTAAAAATGAAAAATGACATATTTAATTTCCTTAGTAATGGTAGGGGCAAGTAAATTTTTTGAAGCATTCCCATTCAACATACTTTTACATACAATATGAGGAAACTTTGTTTCATTATACTCGGTAAAATATAACTTGTCATAAAAATCAATGGCTTCTTTGGCAACTTTATCATTGGTATTAGATAAATTTCCAAAATTGTCGGTAACATTGCTTATATTATTAGTATGTTTTCAGCTGCTCATTTTAGCATGAAATTTTTTTGTGCAATCATTATCTTAAGTAAGCAAATATACCTTTGCCTTTTGTTTTGAATTAATAGTATTAATATATAATTCTTTAGGTAGATTTTTCCAATTAATAAAAAAAAATCAATAATATTTAAATCATCAGGATTTTTATCAGCAAGATCTTATAACATTTTCCCTTCTTTTCTCAACAAATACACCTTGTTTTTATTCCGATTCTAAACTTTACTCCAGTTTTTAATTTTATTTTTAGCACATTTTAAAAACATATTGAACTGGAGCTGATTACTACCATTACATGAAAAATTAAATCAATTTTCCATAAGAGCTTTATAATAATCATGAAAAACCCAACCATTTTAAATGTAAGGGGTAGCTTTTTCTAAAAAATCCATACTTGAAAATTTTTAATAAGTAAAGGTGTATGATCGCTAGTATTTTGTTCAAGAGCAGTACAAAAAAATATATCATAAAATCTTTGTTAATCAGAATTCTATCCAATTTACAATGAATATTTTTTTCTAAATCAGATTTCCAAGTAAATTTATTTCTACTTATATAAGGTTCAAATAGACCAGTCTCAAGTAAAAATTTGTTTAGCCCATCTAATTTGCTTTGACGAATTTTATCACCACCAAATTTTTCAAAGGCATGCAAAACAGTATTAAAATCATCCATAATTAGCCCAGGAAAATTATATATTAGATTCAAAGCCTTTAACCTGCACCACATACCATTTCTCTCACTTTCAAAATTACTACCATATATACTAGTAACTTGTATAGAAAATTCCCCAATATTTTTAAACCGCTAATCTGTGTAATGTTTATCTTTGTTACTGTTAATATTTGTGCAAACATGGGAGTTACAAATTACTAAAATCCTACCTTTATAACCACAATCCTTTTACTAATTGATTTCCAATTACCAGACAGTTTTTAAAAAAACTTAATAGTATTTTCATCGTTCAACTTATTTTCAATAAGGGCAATAATAGAGGGCTTATAAACTTATCATATGTAATATGTCAGCTTGTTTAGCAGGGGAATACATTCTTCTAACATTCTAAGCAAGTATAGACATTATAAAATAAAAAGGCAGGTTTTAGATTGTACCTAGCACATTGGCGCCCTTACCTCTTCTTTTGTTTTCTACACTTTTAGCTTTGAGTCTAGTAATTGTTTCAATCCATTCTGGATTAACTGAAATGTACTTCTATTTGAAAGTTTTTTCTCCTTTTTACTCTTATTCTTACCTGCTGCTTTTACCTTAGGGACGTGTAGCTCTTAAATATCGAATTGGTCTGCTATATCAACCATTTCTGATTTGTCTCCTGTAGTATTCCCCTTTTCTGGAACTCAAATTAGTGAAATAACAAACTACCCAGAAATGCGTGGCAAGGCTGAGTCAATGCATTCCATATCCTCAGCTTCTGCAGCATGCTAGGGTGAAGGGTCATTTTCCATGATCATATTCGAACTCTGAAAGAGACACTACTAAAATGTTTTATTTATAATCATACCAATGCTATCTCACATTCAAAGACCGTTGCATTATATTTCCCCTCCTCTGAAATGCTCTTAATGTTTTCTTTTGATTTGTTTTCTTTACACGAATTTGAAAGATGAACTTCCGTGGCAAGGATCTGATCTTCTTGATCAGTGAGCTTCATAGGATTCTTTTCTTGATCGAAGATGATGCTTTCTTGGTTGATTCGATCACCTTCCCCAAATGGGTTTAAATGTTTTTGTAACTCTTCAATACTTTTTGGATCTTTAAACACCTATCAGAGTCACTTTCTTGATTGTTATGATATAATCATAAAATTCTTGATTACTTATTTTGGGAATCCATGCTTGTTTCGGATTGCACTGATCTTTAGTGTGTCTGAAACATTTGCATGCATTGCACTTCGGTGGAACGCGTTCATACTCTACCTTCTAAATAATATTCTCACTGTTGTATAACATCAAATTAATCTCTTCGGGAAGTTCAACATTTGCAGACACTTCAACAAAAAGGCGAGCATAATTCAATCTGATCTTCATGTTGCGGCTACATCCATTTTAATGGGTTTTTCAATGATACTAGCCATAATACTGAATGCCTCATGGTTCCATAGCTTCAAATTCACACTGGGTAGTCTTACCCAAATCGGTATTGTTGTTGATAAATCTCTATCCATTTTCAAAGATTCAGACCATCTCCTCGTTATGATGAGTCTGTTGTTGTAGAAAAACGGACCATTTTTTTAAAATTGAGTTGAAATCTTAAGTTTCTTTGAATTTCACGAGAAAGAAACTGTTTTCTCTCGTATATATTTCAAATTCGCCCACTTGTTTCCAAACTCGTTGAATGTAAGATTTGAAATATGAGTAGTATGGTTTGGTACCAACCACATATACAAGAATTGAATTACTTCAACATTCAGTTGTTCTCTTATAAACTGCTTCTTTGAGCAGACCATACTTCTTGTTGTTAATCTTGATTGGTGCTATATTCTCAAGGTTGCACTCATCCGCCATTCGTTCTTAAGGTTGCTCCGCTACTATATCTATCCATATTTTACGGTCTTACTCCTTGTTCAGTGAGAAGGCTACCAACTTCCTTTGTTGCTTCGGTGGATTTCCCTTATTTGTCTACGGAATGGTGGTTTTCTGACCATCTTTACCCTTCATATTACATTTACTGGTAACCGGTGGCAAATCCTGGCCTTTCTTGGCATCTCTCCTCTTTTTTAGCCTATATTGGACCAATTGGAATCCATTACTATTAATGACAACTCCTCCAGATGGCTTTCTGATGTGAGATAACTCAGATATGGTCTAACTTCAGAACTTGATTCGGAGAATATAGAGAGATTTTTGTGAGGATTTTAGTTTTCCTCCATGGTTGAGTGAAAACCCTAATTTTTTCCTCAAGATATTAATTACTTCGTTGTACATGATAAATTACCATCCATAAAGTTACAGAACTTACAAATGGCTTTAACTAGAATTTTAACTCTAGGAAATTAACTACTCCTATGTACCATCAAGAGAGGTTAAGTCAAAATTAACGTTTATTCAGGACTTCTAATCAACTAAAACTTCCACTTAAAATTTATTAGAGGGATAGATAATACGGAAATGAACACATTTGATATTTGTTAAAAAAAATTATTGACAATCTAAGTAGGGTATTTATGGAAAGAGATTTAAATATTTAATTTATAGGAAAAGAAGGGAGCACGAAGGTATACTAGAGTTAATTTACCAGCCTTGGAAAGTGCTTGCTTCCTGTTGTGACTACCCTGGTTCAATTTATCTATTACCAATACATTCTATCTGTTACTAATACATTCATGAATCATGAGCCCGATGTGCATATGCTTTCACACCATGTTTGAAGTCTGCAATTGAAGTAAATGGACATGTGTGTGCGCGTCACACACACACATATAATAACTAAATTTTAAAGGGTGTTCACGCAAATTTATGATGGTTGAAATAGACAATATAGCTGAAACCATACATGAAATCCCCATTAATGACAATAAATATAGGTTGCCAACCAATACTAGGAAGCTTGCTTGGACTTTAGATTCAAGTTAGGATAAACGAAACTTGCTAACTTTACAAATCAAACACCAGCGATTTATTTCTCTAGTAATAAGTCAATAGAGGCAATGGTGTAATAGAACTCTTATGCAAGCTGATTTGTAGCCATAAAGGATTTTTAAAACAACAAATTGATTAAATAAATGCAGTGACCTGGGATCGTTGGAGTTTTCCAAAACCATAGATGGAAGGTACCAGATAAGACGACCACCTTACACCTCTGATGCTCATCCAAGTTCATTGTATTTCATCTTCAGATCGGTCGGCACAAATCCCAATACTCTTCTAAAACTTATGTCGTCCGTTTTGGTTTCAGTGTAAGAAAATGGAACTTTTGCAACTAGTTATTTACAACTGGCGCAATATGACAGTGGCAATAAATGGTCTTTAACAACTGATATTTCATGACCAATAGGTTTTGAAAGAATTTGATAATGTTTGCTATACTGATAAGATTGCAGAATTGTAAAGATGAAGAGAAATAATATTTTTATTATTTGAACATGATACAGTGTGCTGATATTATATAAATATCTCTCTTTGACTAATGCAGCAACTAATAATACAATTGTACAAAGGCAGTTTACCAAAATACCCTCTAACATAGTATAATACTGTTGTGGTAATGTTGAAGTAATATAATTTTGTTATTACTCCCCTTCAATTCAAACTAGGTTTTTTTTGTCTCTCCTCAAATATGACGGCGAAGCTCAAATCTCATGCAAAACTTCGAATTGGCTTGAGAATTAAATCTTCTGTTTATATGAGTATCTACCTTGGTAGGCTACTTCAAATTGGTAGCGATTTTGAGTCTTTATTCGAGCCGACTATAAACTTATCAGCAATTTGGATGTAGAACTTTAAGTTGATGACCGTTGATGTGAATTCGGTTGCTGGATTTTTCGGAATAATGTTTTATATTCTTGTGCTGAAAGTTTGTGACTTTCAAATCATCCCTAAATCGACAGGAGTTCTTTGCTGAGAGGGCTTTAGTAAGTATGTTTGCTCTTTGGTAATAGGCAGGCACATGATTTATGATTAAATTTCTTTTACTTACTTGTTCTTTGCCAAAATATAAGTCAATTTCCATATGCTTTGTTCTTGAATGTAAGGTAGGATTTGCTGATAAGGATTCAACACTTAAATTATCACATCAAATTACTGATTTGTTCTCGAATGTAAGGTCGATTCTCGCCACATTATTTCTGCAGCTGAACTAGCTAATCTATGATATTAAAATTCTATACTTGATTTGGATATAGTATCTTGTTTTTTGAACATTAAAACACTGGATTTTCTCCAAGATAAATACAATACCCGGTTGTTGACTTTCTATCATCAGGATCTGATGCCTCATTAGCATCAACAAACCCTGTTATTGTAAGATTCTTACATGATTTAAGTATCAAGCCATAATCAAGTGCACCATTTAGATATCTCGGTATTCTCTTAAACTTTCCAATGCTCATTTAGTGGTTGATGCATAAATTGACTTACTTAGTTTACACTTTATGCAGTTTCTGGTCTAGTTATTGTTGTATATTGTAAACTTCCAACTATGTAAGGACCCGATTCTTCGACTTCCGAAAACCGACATCAATACGTTCACTGTATCAACTGCCGAGCAATCAAATGCCGGAAAACCGAACACTTAGGGTTTTAAGAAAAAGAAATCGATAGAAGAAGAGAGAAAAAGATAGAAAATAGAACGGAACAGAAAACAGCAGAACAACATCAGAATCTCACAATCGCAGCGGAACAACATATAATAGATAAATGAATAATCTTTAAATAAAGAACTATATCAGTTATTACATTACATTTTATTACATCAAAGTAGACAACAATAAACAACATCAAACAGCGGAAAAGAAATACTATATACTAATAATACGCCAATGCCATCCAGCTTGCCTCCAGTAACTCCTGAATTCCAGAATATCCTGATAAACCTGTCTCTTGACCGCCCGTGTGGAAATTGGTGGGCACCCAGAGTTTAGGAAGGAAAACAATAAACTCCGAGTCAGTCATGTGACTGGTGTGAGAACTCAAAACAGTTTATTTATCTTTAAAATCAAAATAGAGGAATATTTTTAAAGTCAATTCGCAATGCTTTTAAAAATGAGACTACCATAAGGCCACCCGCACACACACACATGCAAACGCAGAATCGAAGGAGATTTCTCCTTATGATAGTCAAAGATGCTTGATACGCATTAAAAAGAAACATTTGTTATTATTATTAGAGCATAGTGTATAAAACAATTTCGAAAGTAGAATATAAATCTTAGCCAACATACGACCATTATCGTATGCCTACTATAGCTACTATGTTCAATAGCAGGTTACCGCCACATTCCATAGCAGGTTATACAACTAAAACCGTACAAGTCTCGTACTGTTTCTTTGGATTTCCAACAAATGGTCAAGCCAAGGAACTTCTCATTGCCACATGAGAACGCCTCTGGAAGGACGTCCCCGAGAACCAAACCGGATCTCTGCCAACACAAGGCTGGGTTACCCCTAACTGGGTAACTACTGACACGAGTATGCCATCCCCCAGTCCTTTGGGACCTTTATCCGAGCGCTCGTAACCATCATCACACAATCATAAATAAAGTGTTTCAACATGAGTAAGTATCTGGGCTCCATACCATGATACCACCCTTTTCCAGAAGGAAATGCACATACCCTAAAGGGAGCTACCCCTCATAACCTTGCTGCATCTTTCCTGTTTTGACCATTCCGGGGTGTGAGGCTCGACGAAGTTTCGTCCACAAAGCCACGCTTTATACAAAAGTTGTGCTTTGGGTCAACAAATGATCATAGAAACGATCACAAAGATAAGTGATCAAACAAATGATCATATCACAAATGATCAAACAATGATCATTTCACAGCAACACTCAGCATGTCACATTACCAAATTGGAAATATATTGCTGATAACCTTCAACTACATAACCTCTGAGCTCGTACGTCTCAGAGAAGGGTGTTAAGCTAAGAGAATAAATTCTCCGCCACCAACAGAAATATATTTGAAAGAAATCAGCTTTATATCTCAATTGTAATGTCAGACATACAATCCATACAAGTCTATTCCGGGCTCAAACAGAACCGAAGGCCCTTACAAAGAAGTCCTTGCAATCCGGATATTCACTAATCACGACCGGACTTTCCATCACATATGGAGTCTCTATACCGTGGACCAGTCGATGCAAAGACATTCGACGAGTTGTCCTTTCGCTTTCAAAAATATCCGGTCTTCAACACCGGTCATCAATGCTATCCATTACGTCATATCACTATTCGGAATGGGTAATCCGAATAACGAGCGCAATAATTTAAAAATAAGTGTGGCATTCAATTTCAAGCAAATCACAACAAATACCTATTCAAAGGTAAATATTGATAGTCGGTTATTGAACTATCAATGGATATGCACAACATCACCAGATTCCAAATAATTTTCCAAATTATTTATTTCCCAAAAATATCTTTACAAGATAAATAATTTTCAATACTTCAAAAATAAATCAACATTTATTTTTAAAAAATTCCCCTTTCTTTTATAAATTCCATAGTGAATTTATAATTCCCAAAATATTTATGAATATACGATTATAATTATTCATTTTCAATTTATCTTCAAAAAGATAAATTCTCAAAACGTTTTATTTCACATTGGAAAACATTTCCATACTTATTTATAAGTAATTCACAAATCTCTTTTATTTTCAACCTTTGGAAAATATTCAATATACTTAAATCGAAATTAAGTATATATTTCATTCTTTAAGGAAATCATTCTCTTAACCATATTTATTTGGGTCAAAACGAATGTTGCGTAAAACATCGTTACGACAACCCAAAAAATCACTAGTATAGGGATTCGAAATTAAAATAGATATATAAATCCCAATACAATACAAAACATTTCCTTTCGGAAATCATTTACTATAACAACAGTGTTATAGTCCATCATTTCCTTCTATTTCTCGAAAACGTCTATTTCAACAATGAATGTTGAAATCTATGGTTTCGAATCTTAACACCTTTTGAAAACATCGTTAGATCGTTTTAATTTTGTTTAAAACATCACATCCAAAACATTTTCTTTAACATATTATTCACTATTCAAAAACGTGAATATACTTTGTTAACCAATTTCATCATTTCTATACATTTTATTTTAAAGGATTATTCACAGTCTAAAACGTGAATATAACTCCATTAATAAGTTACAACAATTTACTTATCAAAATAAGTCGTTTGCGGATTTATAAAACAACGTCTATAAATTCCATTTCTATTTATTTTATAACAATTTCCTTTTATAAACTTCCTTTATTAACCTATTCAATTCATAACTCAATTATAAACCAAAGGTTCATATTATAAGTTAAATGCTTATAAAACGATTATTTTACAAAATCGTTCTTTTTAAGACTTCTCAAATTATAGATCTTATAACTTATAAGATTCATTTATTTACCCAAAATCCATTCTTCAAATAACTTTACAAATTTTATAAACCTACTGCTTATAAAATTCCATTTATAATTCCTCCGTTTATAATTCTATAAATTTCATTCATTTATGAAATTCATTTACAATTCATTCTAACACTTATAAAAACTCGTTTTACAATTCCAATATTTTTAATTTATAAATATCAATTTATAAATATTTTATATAAATCAATTTATACTATTATTCTTTTAAAACGTCTTTAAACTCCTTTATAATTTCATCATTTTGATTTAAAAAAAATAATCAAATTTCATAAATCCTATTTTTTTAAACTTTTTATAATAAATTCAGAAATCCCAATTTAAACCATTTTATAAAATTATTAACCCCATATTTTCAAAAATCAACTTTTAACCATATTTCTCAAAAATCATAATTTTTATAACATTAAAAATTATAACGTTATTTATTTAAAATGAATCGATTCCAAAAATATTATAAACGTATACTTTCAAAAATCACTTTAAAAATCATTTTAAAACTCCAAAATTTGGCCCAATGATGCTACACACCAAATAGTCAATCACGACTACAACGACATCATATATCGATATGATAATCGACGAATATCAAAATATCCATAATCAAATAAATACTGTTGAGGAATCCGGTTGGATCCCTCCAACCTGTTTCCTGCATCCAAAGATGTTAGCACAATACCAATTCCGTTCCAGTACGAAATTATCGCGGTATATAGGATTTAAAATATTATCCGCTTAACAGACGGTGCAATAGGGTCTTATCCGCTATATACTGCGGGAAATCAATTCCAAGTAAATAAATAATACCAATTTCACTGTTTATGAAATATTCGCGGTATATGTTTTTAATAAATAACATCCGCTTACTAACGGCGCATAATGTCTATTTTAAAAATCAATAGATAACAATCATCATTCAAACATGCATTCAAGTATTTTAAATATAACTATTTAAAAATTAAAATCGAAACAGATTCGATTGAGTGAGAAGTTCTCACCTTGATTTCAATTTCGTTTTAGCGATTTATTTCGAATAAAATTAAACGAACGTTTAATTTTACCCGAAATTTTCACTAACTCCAAACGACTCCAATCCAATTCCATAGCGTAGTGCTCATCCATACGATTCCAACGCAACTGGTTTCGCGCGTTTTCGACCTCGTATGAAAAAGATATGATTTTTTTTAAGTTACACGAATTTTTAACTTAATAAATATACAACATTTTATTTAATTTTAAGCCTAAGTAGATCATCACCGTAGGATCTCCACCCCTCAACATCAGGCCGTCCCCTGCATTATCTTCCCCAACGCAACCCCCAGGCCGAACAAACCCATATAGCTCCAACTAGGGTTTGATTTCGAGCCAAATACGACGATCTTGAGCACGATCAGATACCACCATTTTGAAGAGCATCTCGAACTCCACCTCCACCATGAACCAATCGAAGCTCGGCTCCCTCCTTCCTCAGAAAAAACGTGCGAGAACGAGCATGAACGTGGCCACTTATCTATCAAACTACAGCTCGAAACCCAATCATAACTGTTGGATTGCTAGCTCTCATCGTACTCTACATCTTTGCCGTTGAAAACTTTTTGAATTGATTTGTGGATTGGGAGAAAAATGAAGAAGAGTAAGGGAGTTTCTCAGCCATTGAATGTAGAGGGAGGCGGCGGCCTGAAAAGAACCCTAGGGTTTTGAATATTTTGCAAAAATGAAATCTATATGTCCTTATATAGAAAATTCGCGCGACACTATTCATCCCGGATTTTCCGAATTCCAAACGAAGCGTGCCGGTTGGCGTTTCTAAGCTTTACCTCGCGTTTCGAACACAATGGAACGTGTTTCGGGAGCTAATTCGGTCATCTGTGCGAGTTATGGCAATAAACATTCAATTTAAAATTAAATCAATTAAACGATTTTCTAGGCGTTTTAGCTTGCACCGGACAAACGATAAATCCGATTGACACGAAATTTTAAAACATACAATAATATCACATTACGGATCCGATGAAACTGGTTTCGTCGAAATCTGACACTGTTTGAAAAATGACTATTTTAACTCGCCAAATTAATATTAAAAACAATTTCGATGCGTTTCGAGCTGCCACGATCAAATGAAAACTCCGATTGCTACCGATAATAAAAAACTATTACGGATCCAATGGAACTAGTTTCGTCCAATTCTGAGACTGTTCGAAAATTGGCTGATTTCACTAGTCGATTAAATATTAAAATATTCAATTTTCACAGATAAACTTTTAATTCGATTTTAAAAGTTCTATAACATCATTCTAACTTCAATATGATAAAATAAAATTTTACAAATTATTTTCAATCATATTTAACCCAAATTTCAATTATTTCTGTATTTTTACTATCAAATTATTGATCTAATTATTCAATTAAATCCAATTATTCGAAATAAAATTTATTCGACTTATGAATTTCACTTATTAATATTTAAAATCAATTAAATATTCAAATTTTAATTAATTAAAATCCTGGGTCGTTACATACTATGCATTTGTACTCGTTTCCATTTGAAATTGCTTCATCCCTATGTCTTGATAGTTGTAGATTAGAAGTCATTAGTGTTGGCAGTGGTTTTTCTTGATCCATTTTTGCTTTAGCAAGTAGTTCATTGATGTATTTTCTCTGGCAAAGATGTATCTTTGAATCTGATATAGCATATACCTCCATTCTAAGAAAGTAATTTAATTTTTCCCAAATCTTTGACCGAGAATTGCTTTTTCCAAATGCTGAGTGACATTATCTATTTCATTTTTACTATTTCCAATAATGAAGATATCATCTACATAAACCAAGATGTAAATAATGTTATTTCTGTAACGACCCAGAATTTCGGTCATTCAAAATTCAGATATTTAATTGATTTTAAATATTCACAAGTTAATTTTATAAGTTGAATAACATATATTTCGAATATAAGAATTTAATTGGATAATTAAATTGTTAATTTAATAATTGAAATTGCAGAGATAATTGGAATTTGAATTTAATTTGAATAAAAATGATTTATAAAGTTGAAGTAAATTCTATTTGAATTAGAATGATGTTGGTAAACTTTTAAAATTGAATTAAAAGTTAACTTATAGAAATTGAATATTTTAATACTTAATTAACGTGTGAAAATAATCAATTTTCGTATAGTCCTGGATTCGATGAAACCAGCTTCATTGAATCGGTAACATTATATTATTGTAGGATTTCAAATTTTGTGTCAATCGGATTTATGGTTTAGTCGTGGGAAGCTCAAACGTGTAGGAATTTGTTTAAGTAAATTTAAAATTTAAACAAGTCAATTCGAAAACCTACCTTCCAAATACGATCGAATTGGCTCCAGATATATATTTCATTATTTTTGAAATAGGGGTAAAACATTAAAAACACCAGACGGCAAGTTCCAATTGGAGTTCGAAAAAATTTCGGGTGAATAATGTCGCGAAATTTTATATGAAAGGGAATAATTTCTTTCCATTTGCAACAAACCTAGGTCAGAAAACCCCAGCCGCCATTTATATTTCAATAGCCGATATCTTCCAAACTTCTTCCCTCTTTTTCTTCCAATCCATCAACCTATTCGAAAAATCTCAACTAAGAAGTTGTAGAGCACGATGAGACGAACGCATCCATCGGTGATGATGGGTTTTAGAGCCATGGACCGGCAGCAAAATGACGATGAACGTCCGATGTTCAAACACGTTTTTTGAGGTCCACACTCGAACGAGCTTCGCGTCGTTCATGGTGAAGGAGGAGTAGGCGACGGGCTTTCAAATGGCATTGGGTGATCGTCGTCTCGACGAACGTAGGTGGTGCAGCATCGAAGGTTTCGAACACGACGATGGGCTGTTCGGCTGGGTTTTCACGCGAGGGAGAAGATGATTCATGGCCTTGATTTCAGGAAGAAAATCTAACAGCCGGATTTAAGTAGGTTAAAAATAAAATAAAATTGAAATTTACTTAAACATTAATTCATATAAACTTTAAAATGTCATAACTTCTTTATACGAGGTCCGTTTTTGACGAAACAAGTTGCGTTAGGTTCGTATTGACGAGCAAAATATTTTAGATCTGATTCGGAGTTGTTTGAAGCTAGTGAAAATTTTAGATAAAATTGTTTAATTTTTTTTCGAAATAAAACATTGCAACTGCTATTGGAATCAAATCGAGTACAACTAACTCTTTCTGACCCATTGATATTTTTATATAAGCGGGAATAAATTTATTTTTGTTGATTGATGATTTTTCGGATGATATAATATATACATATATATTTATTGGTATTTGGATATATTCCTGCCTATTGGAGCAGATGAGACCCTATACATTCCTGTGTATGAGCGAATGACCCTTTTGTACGCTCGTCTACCTCAAAGCGGACAGTATACACATATTCTAATATGTATATTTGTTGCAGGTGACAAGTTGGAGAGATCCAACTGGATTCATCACCAGTATTGGTTTTATTTACAAATATTATGATATATGTTGTTATCATATGATATATGATGTTTTGGATGCTGTGATTGATGTGAAGCATTTTATTTAGTGTTGTTGCATCATTGGGCCTATTTTACTAATTTAAAAATATTAAAGTGACGATTTCAATTTAAAAAAGGATTTTCAAGTGATTCTGAAAATAGATGTTTTATTTAATTTTGAATTGTTAAAGGAAATGAATTTATTTTGAATAAATAAAAGTTATAATTTTTATGTTATAAAAATTATGATTTTTATGAAATATAATCAGAATGTGATTTTTGAAATATGGAGTTAACTATTTTGTAAAATAGTTTAAATTGAAACTTTTGAATTTACTATAAATGGTATGTATATAAGATTTATAAAGTTGATATTTTATAAATAAAAATAATGAGATTATTAAGGAGTTTTGTAAACGTTAAAATGAATTTATAATTGAATCTAGTATAAATTTTGGGGTCATCATCGACGTTCATGACATATCTAGTCACATTAAGAACTTCGTCCTTACTGCCTTCTATAAGATACGTAATGAAGTCAGGACCATAGTCCTTCTCTATTCTTGCTCTTTTACTTCTCCTTCGTTCAGTACTATTATCTGGTACCGATACTTCCTTACTGTTTTGACCAGGAGCATAGTCATCGTCATTGATATCATCAATCATATTAGGTTCTGGACTAGATGATCTCAGTGGAATCTCAGTAGTTTGATTTTCAAAGAATTATATATCTACGGATTCTATAACTTCTAAGGTGTCAAGAATTAGGAACCAATAAGTTATACTATTGAGTGAATATCCTATAAAAGCACATTTAAACGCCCTATTTCCTAACTTTGGTCGTTTAGGGTCTGGTTTTCTAACATATACTAAACAACCCCAAACTTTAAGTTTTGTAAGATAAGGTTTCATATTAAACCACAATTCATAAGGGAAAACATTATTCTTTTTAATTGGTACTCTATTTAAGATATAGCATGCATATAACATAACATCACCCCATAGGTTATAAGGTAAGTTTGAACTTATGAGCATGACATTAACCATTTCTACTAAAGTTCTATTTTTCCTTTCAGCAACAGCATTTTGTTACGGTGTATATGGGGCAGTGCATTGGTGAACTAAGCCATGTTGCTTACAAAATAAGGTGAGTTCATTTGAGAAATATTCACCACCTCGATCTGAATGTAATACTTTTATTTTAACTCCTAATTGTATTTCGACCTCTGCTTTGTAAATTTTAAATTTACCAAAAGCCTCGTCTTTAATTTTCATTAGATACACATATGCATATCTAGTATAATCATCAATAAATGTTATATAGTATTGACTACCACCATAGGTGATATGATTTTTAAGTCACTCACATCGCTATATACTAAATCAAGCAAGCCAGTTTTCCTTTCTATAGATTTAAAGGATTTTCGGTGTATTTTTGCTTGAACACATATTTCATATTTAGAGATAGTATCGAAATCACAATCAGAAATTAATCATAGTTTATGCATATTATTATAATTAACATATCATAGTCTACCATGCCATAAACTAACAGAATCAACAATATAAACAAAAGATTTATTTATTACATTCAACTTAATCATGATGTTACAAGAATGTCCCTGTCCAATGAACTTCCCGTTTTCGAACAACACTAGTTTGTCAGACTCATATACTATCTTGAATCCTTCTTTGTTAAGAAGGTATCCAAAGGCCAAATTCTTACAAATATCAGGTACATGACATACATTAACCAAAGTAAGAGTCTTTCCAGAAGATAACGGTAGTTCTATAGTGCCTTTGCCAATCACCTTACTGCGAACATTGTTTGCTCTAGTAACTTGATTCTCATCTCCGCTAACATCTTCGTAGTTCTTGTAGAGACTACCGTCCTTGCATATATGAATGGTTGCTCCAGTATCAAGCCACCAATCATTTCCCATGTTCTCAACGGAGTTTGCCTCTTGCACTACTGCAGCCAATTTGTCTTCGACCATATTCGCCTTTAATTGTTTCTTTCATAGACGATAGTCACGAGCATAATGGCCGGACTTGTTACAGAAATAACAAGCACCTATCTTTTTATCTTTTTTAGAATGATTTTTCTTCTTAAACTGTGTCTCATTCTTAGGTTTTAGAGAATTTGATATTTCAATATTATTTGCCTTAGAATGAGACTCAGTTTGTGGATTATCATTTAGTTCTTTTTTACGAGAGTCCTCTTCTATACGAAGACGATGCTGTAAATTCTCTAAATCATAATCCATCTCCGCATGTTTCAATTTCTTTTTATAATCATTCCAAGAGTGAGGGAGTCTAGAAATAATAACTCTAACCACAAAGGATGCAGGGAGTTCAATCTTGGCATCTTTCGGCTGATTGACTATATATATTATATCGCTAACTTGTCCAATAATGAACTTATTATCATGCATTTTGAAATCCATAAAATTGCATACCAGGAATTTCTTGTTGCTTGCCTCAGATATTCGATATTTCCTCTCCAGGGCAGTCCAAATTGTTTTGGCTGTTTCCATACTTCTATGTGCATTATAAACTGATGAAGATAACGCGTTGAGAATGTTCTCTCTACAGAGGAAATCATCTTCTTTGCGTTTTGCTCGTTTTTCTTTCAATTCGTCAGTATCTTTTATCAATTTCCTCTGGCATTTCCTCCAAGTTATCTTCAAGAATATAGAAAAATTTGACTGTGATAAAAAAGAATTTCATCATATCTTTCCAACGAGTGAAGTTTTCACCATCAAAACGCTCCAACCGCGTCAAATACTGATTCATAACTTTAAGAGCATTGGTATTGCATGAACTCGAACCATCCACAGTTGAAGATATTGTCTAAAAATTGTTGGATAATCTATCGATGATTCGAGAAAGACGAAGATGATAACTGCTGTACTTCTGACTTTAAGGATCTACTGCGTAGATTCTTTTAGACAATAGTCCAACCCAACAGATACAAACGGGTTATCGAACCATCGAATTCATGATTCAATGAAGCCTTGAAACAGCATAATCGAATTCAAAAGTTGTACGATTTTGATCCGACCAAGAACAATCAAATTTAATCTCCGATGATGCAATTTAGTAAAGAATAGAATGAAGAAGAAGAAGAGAATTGATCTTCAACGTTTCTGCATTTGTAACACCTTACAAGCGTCGCAAAATGCGATGAGAAGGCAGTGTTCTGCAACACTTTCTGTGAGTCGCTGATCTGGAGGAGGAAGAAGAAGAGACAAGCAAAAGAGATTAATCCTCTGAAATGGTTCCTGGGCGTCACTATTTATACTATTGAGGAAGTATCCATTCGTCAAGCGTCGCATCCTTTCCAACAGTCCAAAATCGTTACAAACGATCGTGTCTTTTTTGCAACGGTTTAAAACTGTTACTAGACGGTCGCGTCTCTTTATTCAAATGACCCGCCAAAAATCTATCCGTTCAAATTCTGGATTCGGCCTGTTAACAAAATATAATTCATCATTTTAGACCTGAACCCGGTCAGGTTGGATGGACGGTGGCGCGTGCGTGTGGTAGTGATGCATAACTTCCTTCCTCACATCAAAGCAAAGCTTTGGGTGTCCAAAGGGCCCATCATTCCTTAGAGAAATGCATATATAAATGAATACATTCTCTTAATTTCCTAGATGTAGGACTATTCATCCCCTCTTCTTCCTTCTTCTTCCACTTCTTTCCCCTTCAAAAACAAACCCAAAAACTATTTTGAAAATTTCCCACAATTTCCCCCCATTTTCAAAATAAGTAAAACAAATAAAATAGACGGTTGCATCATTAGAGTGACTGCCTACATACCCAAGTTGGATCAAACCAATGTTGTTCCAAGATCAACTTTTGCATCATCGTGGAAACAAATATATAAATGATAGGTATCTTTTGATTTTGAAACTTCACTTAGTGTAAACCATTCAAAGTTCTATCGAGGTCGATGGTGAACGTATCATGAACCAAGTACCCCTAGTGATAGTACCGGAACAGTCACACATACGGATTTCTATATATAGAGTGTTATCTATGCTCAACACATTAATGGCCATGTGCTTAAATTCTGATTTTATGAGTCTACTTTAGAAAGCGGTCTTACTTTCTTAGAAAACGGTCTATTATCCGTCCTTTATTCTTGCAGAATCCAACACTAAATTTGTCACCTCCTGATATTAAACTATTTAGCTTATGATCATTTTGGTTTTTTCATTTTTGCTGCAAAAGGGCTATGCGTTTTACTTTTAATTTGTGTGTAGATCCTCCTGACCATGTCAACGAATGAAAAATAAGTGATGCTAAAGACCATCCGCTTGGTCAATGGTTCTTGAATTTCTCTGAGGCAGATGAGTTGCTGGAAACTTGTTATTGCTCAACAACAGGTTTTGGTCATTTCACTTGGGTTACAACAATTAATTTATATTATTTATACTAGAATTGACCCATGCTTCGCATACGGGCTGTTTATATTATTGTAAACGGAAAGGAAGGACATTTTCGGAATTTCAAAAAGATGCCGAGTAAATTAATTCAACGAATTTTTTTTATTAGCAGTAGAGATTAACATGATATGTGAAAATTAGGACCATAAAACGAAAAGAAAATGTCAAGTGCATTAAGTTTTATGTAAACAATTGAGTTGCACATTCCGCATTGTTCGTTGGACAACAATAGTTTTTGGCCTTTTTCTTTCACCTTCAATAGTTGAGTTGCATATTCCATGTCGTTAATTTGATAAATAGTTGTTTTAATAAAATGTTATGTCCATACTAAATGTTGATTACTTGTCTTAGTGTTATCTGTAAGAATAATTTTTAACTTTGAATATAAGTAAGCCATATATAAGATTGCGCAACCAACTAAATTATACACTGCAATTTATTTATACTTCCTCCTACATTTTTAACACTGTGGAATTCCTGACCTTCATGTAAGTTAAATTCTTTTAACACTGTCGGAGTTGCTTTTGTGAACCATCGGTGCTATTCAATTTCCTTGAACCCTTTTACAGACTTTTACAAAAATTAATTATTAACAGTATTCATATAATAACTTTCCTGTCAATTCAGAACCTATATAAAATTGTTTGGTGGTGTTGACAGAGTACTATTGCTGGTGATAGCGAAATTGGGCTGACGTGGAGCATCCTTGCAGCAAAAGAAGCAGAAAGAGTAGCTGCTATCAACTGTTCTGATCATGGAAAAGCTGGTATAAATGGAATAGTCATAAATGGAATAATTCAGTGCGAGTGCAACACTTTTATCACTTTCAATTTCTTTGAACATTTACCAAACTGACTTGTTGATGCAGTAGTGCGTGTGTTGATGGATATATTTTAGACATACAAAATTTATTTGAATTGTATATTTTTGAATGCAATGGGGATGTTATGTACACATATTATGTTGGAAAATAGGACCGGCGCATGCGGTCTTTTTCCCCTACCCTGCCCCAACGAACAACGGTCATTATCCCAGTTCACAAGATTATATATATTTTAGATTTCATTTTGTCCCAATTGAAATTCGTCGCACTTATAGAGTACATCTGTTAATATGTACCAGTAGTATATTTACGAAGGCAAATACATATTATTATCTAGAATGCTTTGGGTTCTCCCTATTTGTTTCTCTTAACTCGCACGCATAACTAAGTGTGATGGGCATGTGCTATACATATGTATGTACATATAATTTCCATCCGTTAAATCATGAATTCTAAATACTTTTTTTACATGCTTCTAATTTTTTTTATTTTTTAAAATGTAAATAATCATTTGTCAAACATATTATTATTATGTAGTCAAATGAAACTAATGAAAATGTTATATAACGTGTTTCAAGATTACGTGGTTAAACGGTCGGTTCTCTACCGTTATACGGTTGTACTAGCTAAGTAAAGAAAGATAAATGGTTTTACAAAAGTTAGTAGTTCAGTCGCAAAGTCATAAATTTAATAATGGATCAAACAATGAAGTTCAAACTCTTCATACACACAGGTGCTTGCAGAAACACGGAATATGATCTTTAATTTTTAAATGTTTTGATCGTAAAATATTAAAATGAAAGATAAAGTAATCCAAGCTAGTACTGTAGGGGTTTTTAGGTTCAAGGAAAAAGTTAGAGAAAAATTTAGTCTCAAGGACAAGAAGTTTGTTTTTTAGGCCGAAAGACACTTTTTAGTGTAAATCACCGAATGATTGTTGTAACTATCATTTTCAATTTACACTAAAAAGTGCCCTTCAGACTAAAAAACAAACTTGTCGTCCCTGAGACTAAATTTTTTTGCAACTTCTTCCTTATGCCTATTTACTTGTTTTATAAATATAGATTCAACATCCAAAAAATAAATTACAATGAAAAGTGAACCTTTATGTGCATATTTTCAAATCTCTTATTTCAAAACTAGCATCAGTCATATAACAGGAATGATTCGGTATAGCTATATTATATATAGGAAGTCTTTGACACATCACGTATTTAATATTACATTAAATAAAGAAAACCAAACTTATACTACCTTTAGTATGTAAAATTATTTAGTATCTATTGGAATAATTCAACATAATGGAGCCACATATTTTAATGTTTGAATTTGTGGGCTATTTTGTAATTAAGTCTACTTATGTGATCTAATTTTGGAATAAATATATTAAGACTTAAGGGGTGTATTCGTCATGTAAAATTATAACGTGTGGATACCGGAGTGATAATTTTAGTTTGTTGAAAGGCCGAACTGAAAAATGTCACACGCTATATATATGAGGTTATGGTTCTCAAATTACATAAGTCTTATCATATTCTCTCTACGCTCTTCTAAAGAGAATTTTCAGATCTAAGTCTGTGTCAATTTAAAAGATCTAATCCAAATCAATCTTTACATCAATTAAGAATCGTTGGATTCATGTATGACTTCTGCTGTTAATTTCATATACTTATTTCTCAATTGAATAATTATGGGTTATATGTATTCAGATCTAATATAGATAAATCACCAACAAGTGGTATCAGAGCCACCCATCATTGATTTTATCGAGAAATTTCTTTATTTTATGTATATATGAAATTAGGGTTCTGAGATTTATAATTTTGGTTGATTCATCTGATGTCTTTATTTCGAATCTATGAGATTTGCTATTTTCTTATTAATTCATCTGATGCCTTTGTTTTGGATCTATGTAAATAATTCATGAATTAATTCCGCTTGTTCGGATCTGATGTCTTTAATTGTTGCTACTCATATTATTCATATTTTATTGTCAGTGGTATTGCGATTGTACAAATTTTTTTATTGTTATAGATGGTTACCACGTTAAGTTTTGTTTCATTCACACGTATGGAAGCATCTTCATGCCTTTCAATGTTCCTGTAAAACGTATTGGACCATATAACGGTCAATTGCATTTATTTTTTATCATAATTACATTAAATGTGGTTGTTACATTAATAAATAAATAAATAAATTATTGTAAATATATTAAATGCGTCAGTTGCAATAAATTTAACGATGCAGCATGTTTGTATTTGGAATAAGAAAATACATATTGTTTATTATTTAATGCATTTATATTTTATAGATACATGTATTTTAAATGTATGGTCCGCTCATTAAAAATAAGTTTCAATTTCTGTAATATTATAACATATGTATTCATATTTTCTTGTTCAAATAAGCTTTCATCGAAAGCTAATCACCTACCGCACTGATATAATAAGCTATTTTGAAATGGACTATTTATTTTCTTTGCTTCCCACTATGTTTGAGATTAACCACTGCTATAGTTTTCAGCTATTCATTTTCTTGCAATATCACATGTATGGATCATGCTACGTTAAAATTTGTTTTATCTTCTACCTTGAATATCGACAGTTAAATAAAGTATGCAATATTTTATCATTAATTGTTATTGCAAATAACATTAGTTATGTATTGTTACAGTTTTAGTTGATGTCAATTTTTTTTATTACGACTATGAAACCATATTTTCAATACGTATAAAATTAAAAAAGAATTGAAATTTATGGAATATGCATAAATGAATGAGTTAAAATAAACCAATTCAAATATTATTTAGTGTCCCTTTGCAAACTAACTGTAAATATCCTACATTACAAGTGAACTAATTGAAATAACATGTCATCAAAGTGACCTCTTTTATTTTAATTATTCATGAAAAATGTTTGATGTTTGTGTGTATTTATTCATGCGTATATTAGCCAGCCCAATGGAAGACTAATATTTGGCCGAATCGTTTATATATGTGCAATGATGAATATGTGACAATCATATAGTTTTGCAGATGAATATCTAATCGACCCAAAGGAAGATTGATATTTGATTTGAACTTATTTTTAATTTTGATCATTACAACAAGAGTACCACCTACAATCAATATTGATGTCCAAAGACTTGATATTGATGTTGTGTTAGGTACCTTAAGAAGAGACTTACCAATCATTTGATTTACTATGGTTTTGTTTTACAATATGAGCATATTTGATTGATTCTTATGTTAAAATTACAGCTAATTTTACTACGATATCTGTCAGTCTTAACAACATTCCTATTGAACAAACTTTAAGGATTGGAAAGAGAACATATTGCTTGTTCTTGGCTGCATGGATCTTGACCACGCACTTAGGATGGAAGCACCCACCCCTCTTACGGATGAAAGTCCTTATGATGCTATAAAGAACTTTGAGAGGTAGGATCGTTCAAATCGCATGAGTCTAATGATCATAAAGCGCGACATTCTAGAGGCATTTAGGAGTGGGTATCTGAAAAGATAACCAATGCTAAAGATTTCCTTGCTGAGATTGAAAAACGTTTTTCTAAAAACGATAAGGTGGAAACAAGCACGCTTTTGCAGCGCTTGATTTCCATGAAGTATCAAAGCAAAGGAAACATAAGGGAGTACGTTATGGAAATGTTTAATTTTTCTTCAAAATTTAAGGCACTTAAACTTGAGCTTTTGGATGATTTGCTCATGCATGTGGTATTAATCTCTCTTCCTTCACAATACAACCAGTTTAAGATCGGTTATACTTGTCAAAAGGAGAAATGGACTCTTAATGAGCTCATTACATATTGTGTACAAGAAGAAGAGAGACTGAAGCATGATCAGACCGGAAATGCTCATTTGGCATACACCCCTAGGGTAAAAGACAAAAGGAGAAAGAAGGATAAGGAAACTGGTAAGGGTCCAATGGAAAAGAAACAACATAAAGAGGCTGATGGTTGTTACTTTTAAAAGAAGGCTAGACATTTATAGAAAGATTATACCAAATATCATGCATGGCGTGTTAAGAAAGGTACATATTTTGCTTTGGTCTATTCGGAAGTAAATTTAGCTACAATACCTAGAAACACTTGGTGTTTAAATTCCGGTGCTTCTATGCATGGTTGCCTGAGCTACCGAAATACAACTGGTGCTAAAAGATATGTCTATGTGGGTGATGGAAAATCGGTTAAAGTGGATGCTACTGGGAATTTTAAGTTGTTATTGATAACTCAGTTTTATTTGGATTTATTTGATACTTTTGTTATACCGTCATTTCGACGGAATTTGATTTCTATTTCGAAGTTGGACAAATCTGGTTATTCTTATTCATTCGGGAATGGTATATTAGTTTATTAATAAATTCAAATCTTGTTGGAACCGGTACTCTCGACGTTTATGATAACTTATATATGTTTGATGTTAATACCACTTATTATGAAGCCTTGCATGTGTAATTGCGTGGTACTAAAAGAAAGGCTAATAAGGAAAATTCAGCCACATTGTGGCACAAGCGCATAGGTCATATATCTAAAACTAGAATTCAAAGGCTTGTGTCAGATGGCATTTTGGAATCTGCCGATTTTTCAAACTTTGATGTCTGTGTAGAGTGCATCAAGGGAAAACAGGCAAAACATAAGAAAGTAGGTGCCAATAGAGCAACTGACGTCTTAGAATTGATACAAACAGAAATTTGTGGACCATTCCCTATGGCATCATGAAATGGTCAACAATATTTCATCACATTCATAGACGACTGCTCAAGATATGGCTACATATATCTTACACATGATAAACCGAAATCCATAGAAATGTTCAAGAAATTTAAGGTAGAAGTTGAGAACCAACTCAACAAAAGAATTAAAGCTGTCAGATCTGACCGTGGAGATGAATATTATGGTAAATCTGATTGATCGGGTGAACCATGTCTAGGACCATTTGCCCAATTCCTAGAGGAATGTGGAATAGTCTCACAGTACACCATGCCAGATTCACCTATCATGAGCGGTGTTGCTGAGAGACGAAAAAGAACTCTTAAAGACATGATGAGGAGTATGATTAGTCATTCTACCTTACCAAAATCACTCTGGGGGAAGGCATTGAAGACAACAATTTATATCCTTAATACGGTACCCACTAAAGCAGCTGCCAAGACACTTTATGAGCTTTGGACAAGCAAACAGCCCACTCTAAAGCATTTTCATATTTGGGGATGTCCAGCTGAGGCAAGGCCTTATAGGCCAAATAAAAGAAAATTGGACTCTAAAATAGTGAGAAACTACTTTATTGGTTATTCTGAGCAATCTACGGGCTATAAATTTTATGATCCCACACTATAAAAAAATTAGATGAAAACTGTAACATTTTTTGAGGATGTTGAGTTAGGGAGAGAAATAAAGTAAGGAACAATGTTTTTGAAGAGGAATCATCATCTATGATTCCTACTGCAGTTACTTCTTCTAACAATGCACAGATTATCATTCCTGTCATTAACGAAGAAGTTGATCCGGAACCATAACAAAACAATATTGAAGAAAACTCTCTACAAGATGAGGACAATCTTCCACAATAACAAACTCAATAACCTCAAAATGAACCGCCACTAAGGAGATCCACTAGAGAGAGGGAAGATGCCATTCCGGGTGATTATGTGGTATTTGTTAAAGAAATAGAGGATAATAATGGATTGGTGGAAAATGATCCTATCAGCTTTCACCAAGCCATGCAAGATACTAATTCTCAAAGTAGATTGAAGATATGAACGAAGCGCATAAATCCATGCAAGACAATAAAGTTTAGGATCTTATCTCTTTACCTCAATGTGACGATCCAGAATTTTGGAACATTTGAAATTGAAATATTTAATTGATTTCAAATATCTGAATTGTTAATTTAACTTGAATTTCAAGTATTATCTTTTATTAGGCAAATTAATTATTGGATTTAACAACTGGAAATTGGATAAATTGTTGCCTCGCCTAGCAAGTGTCAAGAGGCCAACTATCTCTTGGTAATATCACCAAGTCCCAATCAGTTGAAAATCTTCTCGTAGGTACTAAGCCATGCCTCAGTTATCAAGTATGGTTCTGTCCCAACAAAATGCCTCCACCGAGGCTAGAGAAATCCCTATAATATAGGAAAGTCAACAGTTAGTAGTGTTTGGGCTGGAATCACACCTTATATAGCAATGATAGTGGTGGCTATGGGTTCATTGAGGTTGGTACTAGCTTGGCTCGTTGCTTGGATATAGCGTCTGAACCATACTGGAATATTGATTCTACGGATATCCAGTATATCTACTTGGGTGCTAGTCTCGGCTATAGTTCTGCCTAACCGGTATTAGCTACGTTGGTATATGTTTCAATTTGGACTGAACTACTCATTTTTCGTCTATCTGTAAAAATGTGATTCATTAGCAACTTCCCAATAGATAGTCAACAACATTAGAAAAGTAAATGGTGCGTGCCTGAGTACATAACTCCTATGTGATGCCCCGACTCTAGTGATTGAAATATCGAAGGGAGTATACCATCCGATTACTCTGGTCAATGGGCCCAGAAAAAGCGATCTCTCATATACACTACTTTGGGTCAACACGAATATGTTTCAATACCTAAATACATTTGAAATAATATGTACTCGTCTCAATGTAAGGCAATGTACATGAGTTATAGATTTGAATAATACAGTATTAAAAGACACAAATAAAAAGTTTCTAGCTAATAATCAAGGTGAATTAAATGACGAATTTTATATCATAACCAAAAACTTAAAAAACATTTCATATACATATACAATACATCACATAAATACATTACATCATCCTTAACCCAATAAATACTCATCATTATCATTTGCTCTAACTTCTTATCGTAACCCACAAAGCACATATAGTCATATCAAACGTGTAAAAAAACCTTAATGTGACCCAAGGTTGTTAAACAAATATCAAACACCGAGTCGAGCTAGAAATCTAGCTGGGAGTATAAAAGTGCTCAATAATAACATATACATGTGGTTTCAGGTATAAACGTGTGGCAAACTAATCAAATATAATGATATCACTCACACTAAAAAATAACCCGTCCATATTTGTTTAAAATAATTTTAATACAAGTATCATGGCTCTAGTCATCATGACTTACAGCTGCAACTCTAATCAATTGAGATATCACAATCTATTTATATTATATGAGCTGCTTTCAATTTCAGTTCAAGTACACTATTTTAGTATCTTTGGAGTCTATTGTTGTTTACCACCATATGGTTGTTTTTCCCACATTTCTAAATAATTAACAATTGTACATATTCATTGTTTACCATAATACGGTCTTTTTGAACTGCATACCTAAACAATGTTCATATATTTTGATATGTATGTAAAGGAGTGTCATATCTTAAATCTCTTTTTTGAGTTCCCAACAGGAATACCAAGAATACCCGTTGGTAACACATTCTAGATTCACTCTTTACATAGACTAACTACCTCGATAAGCTTGTGTGGTCTTTTTCACTCGCCATTTACAAACAGTTGTGAGTGCACTTCCCATAATCCCTTAGTTGCACTGCCCTTTTGGCTTTTAAGGACTTATACATTTTATCTGCTGAGTTGTCGACCAATTCCATCTTGAGGTGCTAGCTCTTATGACACTATTTCTTTAATAATTTACTATTCATTATATGTCTATGCAATGGATCATTAGAATTTGTAACGAGAGACAAGTTCGTCGCGATTTGAGTTGCGATCCTCAAATCAGTCCACTATGATGGATTCTAGTAGTCTAGTAGTCAATACCTTGTATCATTTTCATCAAATGTTAAATTAAATCTTTTAAAAACATTTGGCTACCTAAAACATCGTTATTTTCCAAAATGATATTATAGCATATTTTTTATCAATTAAATGTCGTGTACGTGCATTTCATCGCATCATATTATGATGCATCATAATTAGGAAATTTAAACATAACAATTCATAAACTACATCAATACACAGTATAGGATAATAAAACTAAATCATGGTTAAGCATGCATCGTGTGTGTGTAATTGTATTTAAAAAGCAAACAAGTATTTTAAAAAACCCGCAGTCATTTAAAATACACATTTCAATCCCAAGGACTTGCAATTCGTTCAACGCATACTTGGCAATTTCTTATACATGCGTTACAGTTCATACATCAATGAAAGCAGGTATTATTCAATTTATTCAAATCTAACTCAATCAAGTAATTTCATCATTTAATAAAACATGATTATATTTGCATAATATGGATGATGTTTACTATTCAATTTCTTATGAAATTAATCAACAGTTTTAATCGCCTAAAATATACGTTTATACTTCACTTGTCTCAAAATAAATGTACTCAGAATTCCTTTAAAAAAAATCATTTCATAATTATTAATAAATCAATTCAAGTGGAGTTCTTAACAAAACTAATCAATTATATTTGTGTCCTAGAAAACAACTTTTGTTCATTTATCATTTTGGAAAAATCATTTAATAATGATTTATCATAAATATAAAATGAGCTGATTACATTTACAAAATCATAAACGAATCTAAAACCTTTCTACAAATTCATTCTCGTGTTCTTAGGTTTCAATTGAAAACCCATTATCAAATTCCTTTTTTCATTCATTTCAAATTTATTTTAGAATCAAAATCATTACTTATAGGTGTTCGCATGATCATAATGTTAGGGTTGTCTCGCATGTTTAATGGAGGAACGACGGTTTGAATTGGAAAAAGTCGCACATCGATAAATAATATGGAGAAGTGGTGTATAAATATGGGTTGGTAGGCAAGTAACATTAAGGATTTCTTTTGTTACAACAAAGTGTGTGTCAACCCATATGCGTACGCCACATGTGGGAGATGGGGATTTTTGTCCGACCGCCGTTACACAACAGATAACAACAAATAATTCCCACAACAATCACAAATAAGATCAAACAATGAACCTTGTTCGTGTATAAAATCATACATACATGTATTTGCACTCATAACATGGCTACTTTGATTCCTTGCGGTCAAAAAAATCCAATTAGCAACTTTAAAACTTAGTTTTAGGTGTAAACTTCAACATGACAGCAGATAACAACTTGTTATAACTCATATAAAATTAAAATCATCCAAACAAAGCAAAGTACACTCACTATAAACCAAGGTAGAAAGTTATACTCGCTTGAATCGAAATTTTCTCCTATGAACATTTGCTGACCTTTCGCTTCGCATTCCAAACATTTCTAGCCTTCTTCACCATGAACTCCAAACTTCCTACTTACCTTGCATTCACTCTGCTCTGCCATTATCGCATCTCAGCAACTGCACCAACTCCTTGGTGATGGGCTCGCTTATGGGCTCGCATGTCCTCTATTTGCACACATGCCTAGGCGCCAACCCCTGATGTAGGTGATGTAGACATGCTTCCACGTGGGTTATAATTTTTTGCTAATTGAATTATAATGAGTTGATTAGGACTGAGGGAGATGAGGGCCAATGGGCTTTGACGGGATAAGGTTAGAAAGGAGTTGGCGCCAAGCCCTAATTGAAGAACCCATTCAAATTTGGCAACCCATCAGAAATCCCTCTTATTCAGTTTCGGATTCCCTCTAAGAAATCCCTTTTAAAAACCTGTCCATCTTCAGTTTTAGCTATACCATACAACTTACTCATGGTTCCAAGAGAACATTGAACCGTCTACTGCTCTCAAAACTCCTGTAACCATTGTTGTCTACTTAAAAGAGATTTAATATCGATTTCAACATCCAATTCTCATCAGCAACCTCACCATTCTTCTCATCAAAGGAACATATAACATTGAACATTGCAGTTCCATCACAACAAAAAATAACAAGGAACGAATTCATTAAGTACCATCACATTGAAAGAAAAAGTCACCAACCAAATTAGTAGCCATATGAGAAGCTAAAACTATGAAGTACTAAGAAGCCACAAGTCTTATCGAGAACAAGTAAAATTATTATCCATGGAAAAATATCAATTCTAAAGAAGTAGCATAAAATGTTTTGAACTTTGCACATGCATGGGATGTTCAGGGAACCTACTAGTATCAATTATCAAATATCTTTAATCAAGGTTCAAAATTCCGACGGAATTCCGGTTATTCCGGTGATTCCGTTCCGGTTCCGGTCATAACCGGAACGGAATCCGGTCTAAATTCCGAATTTGATTTTCAAATATTAAAAAAAATTATAAATAAATAAAAAAATACAACAAACATATAGCAATTAAAAAAGAAAAGCAAATTAAACAGGACAACAAATAAATTGACAAAAAATCATGTGTATGGATAAAAAAGTTGTTATATTTTTGTTAATTTACATCGAATCATAATAAAAATTTCAAAAATTGACTAAAATTTTAAAATCTTAAATGAACAATACAAACTTTTTAAACAATGGGTTTTTAATCAAAGCGTATTTTATATGTAATTTAAAAAATGTATTATAAATTTATGATAGTATTGAATGTTTATTAGTGAAATAGCAAATTAAAGCAAAAAAGTACCGGAATTAGAAAACCGGAATTAAAACGGAACTTCCGAAATTTTCGGAACGGAACCGAAATTTTAAAATTACCAATGACCGGAACGGAAACGGAAAACGGAATTTCGAACCTTGTCTTTAATCCTATAATTTTCAAATTCAAGAATTATACATACATTAATAACATTAATCGTATCACTTCATGAGATTGTCTTAACAAACCTCAAAATTTGAAACTTGTTAAACCATTCAGCACAAGCACTAAATTTTTTAAAAGTTTATGCTGTAATAAGAAACTATTCGACATAAAAAAAATAAAATTAGACACTTTCTCCAATACGTTATGTGCACGCTACATAATCTAGCTTACTAATAGGGGTGCACATACATAAGTCTATCATAATGCATAAGCAAGGCCGCCTAAAAGGGTTATAAAGGTTTCTGGAAGGTTGTTACATTAAAGACTTTGCAAATCATGTAATGTAGAGGTGACCAGCTCTGAAAAGGTAAAAACACTTTTGTGGAATCATTAAGAAATTTAATTGTTAAAAATTTCCATAATGATGTAAGGACATCTGCTCATTTGGTTGCAAACAAATAGCTATTTTATATGCCTATATACATGGTTTTGGAAAGAAATATGGATTCTCTTCTTCCTACTTCTATGTTTACTCCCCCTATGTTTCTTTTCTCTATTAACATTCTCTCTTAATCCACTTCCTATACAATTATTTCACTAGTGTCGTATCATTTTGGTGCTTTGGTACTTTCACTTGTTTTGAACCATAGTTCTAACTACCATCCGCAACCAAGTTATCATCCAAATCAATGACTCCCTTAGCCACATCCTCCATTCACTAACCGAACTCTTTGCAAGAATCACAACCGCTATTACACAAACCCCACCCACATAGCCCACTAGCATACCAGAATCTCTCTTATCACTAACCACACCTCCACCTCCAAGCCCGACAACGCCTTCCTCAACTTCATCCTCAAAACCAACAATACCTCCATCATGTCCCATGAAATACCTTACCTATTCGGAGATGCAGCAGCTTTGTGATCTTGATATATGTCTCAAACTGCAATGAACAATAGACACCAGCCCGTCGCTGTCGACAACAGCGAGTACTCCCGATATTGATAACTCGTCAACTTTTTATATTAGTTAGGAATGAAGAGAAGATTATGGGAAAATGACTATGTCATAATGATTATATACTTTATTGAATGGGTTTGCATGAATGCAAAATAAAGATGGGTGAAAGTAAAGTTTTTATCTTGATTCGGGTGAAGTTGTTGTTATCGGTGAGTTCTCGTTCGACCTTGAGGGCAAGGTGAACCTTGGAGAGTAGGTGATGATCGGGCTGCACATACAAAAACTTAGTCTAATGAATAAGTAAGGCCTAAAAGGATTATAAAGGTTTTTAGAAGGTTGTTAAAACAAAGTCTCTGGAAATCATGTAGGTAAAAACACTTTTGCAGAACTATTAAGAAATTTAATTGCTAAAGATTGCCATAATGATGCAAGGACATATGTCTATTTATACATGATTTAAGAATGAAATACGGAAATAATTTCGAAAACCAATCCTCTTCTTTCTATTTTTATGTCTACTCCCTCTGTGTTTCTATTTCTCTGTTAAATCTTCTCTTTTCCTTCACTTCTTATATAATTCTTTCATTAGTGCCACGTCACTTACTATAACAAAAGACAAAAACAAAATCTTAAACTCCATCGTTCCTCAATGTGCAAAACCAATCATTATAAAATTTTCAATTTGATAAATAAATTTATCTCAAACGTCCACACATGAATAAACAAAAGCTTTACCTAATTGTTCGAACTACAATTCACAAAATTGTTTTGCCATTATTTTTGCATATATAAAGATATCTTTTCAAATCGGATATAAGAATATTTTCACCACTAAAAGGAGAGATGGATGAATCAACAATAATCCAAAGAAAACACACTTTTTTCAAAGAGAACAAAAGGTTACTGGTTGTTGCATCCATTGAAATGCATATCACGGCAATGTAAATCCAAAGAAATTCATCTATTTCATTGTCATTCTCCTCTGACAAAGCTGCATTCCTTCTCTTTAGAGTTTGAATTGAGCATTACGTGACTCCAATTTTGGATAAGAAGCGGTCATTTTTTTCATTTTTCAAAAATTGATGGGAGGATTTGACACCCTCTTAACCACAAAAAGCCCCTAACTGCCTACTTCAGTGACCCTATACTACTTGACTTCTTTTCGATAATATCCAACCGAAAATGGTTTTCGATGAACCGTCATCATTTTTTTCAATTTAATTCGATAGGGTGCAGTCGAATTTTGCTTCGCACAAGGGATGAAATAATAAACCATTTTATATGACGTTTCGTCCTATAATAATTTTTATGTAAAATACCCCTAAAATTTATCCCTCGTATCCAAAAATGAAATCACTTCAACGTCTTTTTTGTTTCATTTTTTTAGTAAAGTTTCTCTTCTTTGCATAGGAGAGGCAACGAAACTTACCGAGGTAGTGGGACTGATGGAGTCAGAGGTGTAATCGGCAGAGGACTTCTAGAATTAGCGAATGAGTATTAAACTCCAATAGCCTTTATGCTTCATATTTGGGCAATGCTCCTCAATAGAAGATAACATTTAGTGACCAATATAAAATCATGAATTGTTCCGGACGCCTGTTAAATAGGCATCCAATGTTAAACATTCATTAAATAGATGTTCAACCTTGGGCGCTCATTTAATAGAAGCTTAACAATTTGCTTATTAAATATTTACTCTAAACTCAACGGTTTTTTTAGGCCGGATGCTTATTTAAAAAATGTTGGAGGCTCGGATGCATATTAAATAAAGGCCTGGAAATTAGATGTAAGCTTCTAAACTCAAATGTCTATTAAATATGCACCATTTTTGGTCAAACCTCTTACCATTAAGGATTAAACATTCAGAGAGCCTGGATATTAAGCCCTTTAGTTGCTGGAGATGCTAGGCCCAAGCATTAGTTATTCAATTTTATGACTTGAACTTTTTTTTGAAAGTAGATAAATTGATAAATGGGCCAAGCCCAGAAATTACAAAAAGTAAAAAAAGGGAGACCCCTAAGACCCGAAACCAAACTAAACTACCCGAAACCAAACATATCGAGCAATACATCGCAAACCCTAGAGCAGAAAACAAAACAGCGCCACCACTTAACTTTTTAAGAAAAATGGCGGAGCTAAGGGAGGAAAGAACACTGCTTTAATCTCAAAAAAATACTTTCTCAAACCAAAATATAGACTTAAGGAGGTCTCCACTCTCTTATTTCTTTAGCGCAAGGATGGAGATCTCTGGAACAAAGATAGAATGGCTTTGGCAAGTTGTTTTGGTCTTTGTATCCTTGTATTCATCTTTCTTATTATCATGATTACTCCCAGACTTTAGATCTGGCGAAGGATTGAGGATCGAAGCTGAAGATTCCTTTTTATCGGACCTTGAAAGATTAGTACAGGCGTCTGTAAAGGATTTGCTGCTCTCTTCTTTTTTCCATACAGATAAGTGATATATCTGCTTGTTAATCTTGCTTATGTGGTGGGAGTTTCCTAATCTTTGCTCGCTAATAGCCAGATATGAGTTGTAGACTTCTTCATCATTATTGCGGTACCTCCTATTATAATCAGGTAAAATAACATATGTGTTAGTACACAACCTTTTACTTATCCTAAAGTTATCAGTATTAATAGCCTTGTCTCTTCCCTGACAGGTTAAGATCTGATTTTTAAGGGGTTGTCTGCAATAATCTTGCTAGCGGCATTGAGTTGTGCAAAAACAGATAAGTGCTTGGAATTTTTAATGGCTTTATCCCTGGGTACATCTGAGTTAGATATAACGATGTTGCTTTGAATTTGCCCGTCATTAGAAAACAGAAACTTAGAATTGAAAGGACGGCTCTCCCTATGCATATCAGGTAAAAAAGAGTGTGAATTTTTATTTAAAATTTTTTTAGCATTAGTATTGGAATTGAAGATAAGATTACTTCCCTTGCAGGAAATATTTCTAGTATGCGTAGTTGCGTAGCAACCTTCAACTGAGAAACTGTGAAACATGGATTCAGTTGGCTTTACCACGAGATAACCATCGGCAGCAGGATGTTGAGAATTTTTGTTAAAATTCTCCTTTTGTAAGTATTTTTCAACGAAGTTCTCATAATTTTCATCATCTGTGTTATGAGATGTGTTGTTGTTTCGTTGAATTTATGAAGAATAATGTTGAATTCGATTTCAATAGTTTTCCAAAGTTGGACGTTGTTTGTTTCGACTTTGTTATGAAATCTATTATTTCTCTCTTTCCAAATAAAGTAGATGACTGTAGAAAGCATTACAGTTGCTTTATTGAAATCTGCTTTCTTACCTTTGAAAGCTTTTTGAAAGTAATGAATGTCGTCTCTAATGTTTTGGAGAGCCAGTTGTTGATTTATGCAAAGCTTATTTTTGGCAATGAACCAAACATGTCTGGAATAAGGACAATTAAAGAAAAGATGATCAATGTTTTCAATTTCAGTTTTGCAAAGCGAGCAATTTATATTTCCTGAGTTTTTGTTCCATTTTCCACATCTTTCTCTAGTTGGCAGACGATTTAATAATGCAAAGTAGGTGTAGTAAGCCATTTTAGGACAGTTTGCTGAGTTCCAAACTGATTTGTGCCAGTCAACTTCCATTTCCTCTCATTTTAGAAAGCCCCAAGTATTTTTGAAAGAGAAATTGTCTTTTAATTATAGTTTCCAGCTCCAAGCATCTTTATCAGTATTTGGGTCAATCTCAATTTTATTAATAGAAGAATTAAAGATGGTAGCTGCAGGGAATGCTTGGGTATTACAAGTAGAATTTTGGATGATATTGTCAACAGAAGCATTGACTTTTCCAAAGTTATAAAGGTTGTTCCAACCTAACAAGTTGATAAGAGAATTTCCATTAATCCAAAGGTCAAACCATAAGCTTGTGCATTTACCATCTTTAAATTTTCTCTCTGTAGGCTTGGCTCCAATTTCTCTACAATTTAAAATATTTTTTCAAACATAAGAATAATGACTTTTGATGGGCATGGTCCAGAAGTTTTTGTTTTTGACATATTTGGACTTCATCCATTCAGCTCATAAAGTTTTGCCTTCTATGAATTTCCAGAAAAGTTTGAATTTGCATGCTTCATTAATGTCTGAAAAATTTCTGATTCCCAATCCACCAGCTTCTTTGGTTTTTGTTATGGTATTCCAAGATATTTTGTGTAATTTTCCATTCCAGATGAAGTTGGTACAAAGTTTTTCAATTTTCTCTAAAGTTTTTACTGGTATGTTGTGAGATTGCAGCCAATACATAATGACTGCTGTGATGACTGTATGAACTAGCTCAACTCTTCCTGCTGTAGATAACATTTTACTAGACCAGTTGTTGATTTTATTTTGAATGGTTTGATAAAGTCTGGCACAATCTCTTTCCTTGATTTGATTGATACCGAGTGGTAGACCAAGATATCTGACAGGGAGATCACTTTGTTGGAATTTTAGAATGTTGAAGATTTCCATCTTTTTCCCACAGTCTTTGCTGAAAAATATTTTGCTTTTATTTTCATTGATTTGAAGACCTGCCAGTTGTTTGAGGTTGTCAAAAAAAATTCATGATGGTAACTGCAGAGAATGTATCTGCATTTAAAAATATTAATAGATCATCAGTATATAAAAGATGTGAAATACAAGGAATAATTGAGTTAATTGGTTTTATATTTTTACACATCAGTTCCTTCTCCATTTGTAAAGTAAAATATTCCATAGCAATAGAGAATAAATAAGATGATAGGGGATCTCCTTGTCTAATTCCCCTATTACTGTGTAAAAAACCACAAGGAGATCCATTAATAAGTATAGAGTAAGATACATTGCAGATACATTCCTTAACTAAGTTGCAAAAAATTTCATTGAAGCCTAGTTGACCCATCATGTGAATAATAAAGTTTCTGTTTATTTTGTCAAATGCTTTGTGAAGGTCAATTTTGAGACACATTTTGTTTTTAGCGGCCTGATTAAAATCCCTTAGAAATTCATGTGATAAAAGAATATTTTCAACAATAAGCCTGTCTGGGATAAATACACACTGATTTTTAGAAATGAGAAATTTTAAAAAACATTTAATTCTTTTACTAAGGATAGAAGCTATAATTTTGTATAAGAAATTACAGCAAGCAATTGGTCTGTACTCTTCCAGACATGAAGGGTTTTTAGTTTTAGAAACAAGTGTTATGAAGGTATGATTTATGTTTTTTTAAAAGCCTACCAGTTGAGAAAAATTCTCTAACAGCCTCAAGTAACATGTTTTTTATATCATCCCAGTGTGTTTTATAAAATTTAGCCCCAACCCATCAGGACCAAGGCTTTTATCATCATTGGCAGAAAAAACAATTTTTTTATGTCTTCAAGACAAATAGGGGCAAGGAGGATTTTCTCACTATTATAGTGTAGTATAAACTTAGGAGAAATAATTGGGAAAGTGCAAGGGTTCTCCTCAGAATGAAACAAGTCAGAGAAATAGAGAATAGCTTCTTTCTCTAATAAAGAGGCATCATTAATAATCTTACCATTACTATTGATTAATTTTCATATATTATTATGGTATTTCCTACCAGACATTTTAGCATAAAAGAATTTAGTAGGGAGATCCCCTTGAGAGAGCCAGCTAATTTTGGCTTTCTGCCTTATATTAGCAGCTTCAACATGAAGCGAATTGGAAAGATTTTTCTGTAAGAGATAGATTCTTTAATTTTGGTTTAATCTGAGCTGTCATTATCAATATTGTCTTGCAATTAACACAATCCTCTCTAATTAGGTTAATTTCATTATTATTTTTATTTTTAGTAAAATTCCAAGCTTTTAGATTATTTTTAGTATGATGTAAAAAAATTCTGGACTTAAATTGGGCAGAACCATTAGAGGAAAATTGAAAGCAATTTTGAATAATACTTTTATATTTAGATTCATAAACCCATCCATTCTTAAATCTAAAAGGAATATTTTTCTTGGTTGAAGAGTTTTGAGATAAAATAAGTTGAATGGGAGTATGATCACTAGTATATTGGGGTAAAGTGTAGCAATTAAAATTAGAAAAGTGATTTATGAAAGAACTATTAACAAGAATTCTATCTAGTTTACAGTGAATATTTCTATATTCACCTGATTTCCAGGTGAATTTATTACCTTTAATGGAAGGCTCAATCAAACCAGTTTTAATAAGAAAATTAGAGAAAAAATCCAGTTTTTTTAATGGGATTGGAATTCCTCCTCTTTTTTCATTAACTTTAGTAATAGTATTAAAGTCTCCCATTATTACCCATGGGAGAGAAATATTTGTATTAAGTAGAACAAGAGAGTTCCATAACTGAATTCTTTCATTTTCAGAATTGAAGGCATAGACAAATGTGACAAATATTTGTAAGCCTCCTTTATTTATAAAGTTGCAATAGATATATTGAAGATTGAGGGTGAAATTGCAAAGGTCCCAAATGATAGGATTCCAAAGAACACCGATCCTACCATTTCCCTCCATTGAATTATTATGAATAAGTTGCCAATTATTAACATTAGTAATTCTAAACGAATCAATGTTTTTATCTGATAATTTGTCATGAAAAATAAACGAATCAATGTTTTTATCATGATGTAAATGAATATACATCTCTTACCATATCTCATCTGATAGTGATCTACAACATTCAAACCGTAGGTACTGAAATGCAACAACTCGTTTAGAAGATCGAAAATTGCATTAAAATTTGTAGTTTTAGAAAACTATAAATGATGATTTTATCACTTCGTAAAGGCACCATTAAATCTTATACAATTAGTTCCTCAATTAGTGGTGGTTGAGAAAAAAAAAAGACATAATCCGATCGGCCTCGATTCTAGGCGGGTCGACAGGTTGGGTTTATTGGGTTCAAACTATATGTTTTGAAATCTAGATCTGACCAACTATGTATGGTTTGACGAGATTTTCTGGCACCTACAGCATACGTGAAAATAAAAGCCTCTTTTAAAATTATTAAAATTAAATTTTCTATGTAATTTGATAAAAATAAATTGAAAAAAAAAAGTATTTTTTTGTTGGAATATGGTTGATCTTGTGACATTGCTTATATTGCAAAATTTTCATTTATAGATAGACGTTAATTTTTATTACAATGGAGTTTGAATTCTTGATTTTTTATTTGCATATAAAGATAATTTTTAGGATTTCACGGTGGGATCAAAATATTGTGTTCTATTCCAGCAGCGATTAGTGAGAGGGAAAAAAAAATTATAAATTTCTATATTTTAATAATGGAGAATGAGGATGCGTTTGCTTAACACAAATACAACAGCATGATATATGTAAAGAAAGTTGCCACTCAAGTCATTAGGTGTTCAAATCAAACCGACCGCCTAGTCTACTATGAAAGTCAAAACCAAATTCTTGGAAGTCGAATAAACGTGTAATTAGTGTCACTGCGGTTTCCCCGAATACTTCGATTTTGTCGTTTTGCGTTGCATACTATGTTCCTCTTTTTCCTCGACTCTCCTTCAAAATTTGAAATTAAGATACCAAATTAAATATATCCAACTCTCAAATCAACTCAATTCGAAATCCTAACTATCTGTTGGCTTTACTCTCAAATCTGCGCTTCGTCTGTACCTCCCACCACCAATTGCCACAACCCGCTCCTCGATACCTGATGCCACGCAACCATATCTCCTTCAGTTACGATTAGGTGTTGTATACTGCATTTTTCACACTATTTGGTTTTCTTACCATTTGGTATATTACTGTCTGTTTGCACAATGGTGTTCGCTGCTCAATTACCTTCTTTGACTCTGAAATTTTATACCCCATTTGGCTTCGTTTTGCGTTTTGTTTGACTCTGAAATTTTAGACTCCTGATAAATCGATGTAGCTGTTATGGTAACAGTAATTTACAATTACCGTATCATTACCAGTCAATCGTTTACTATTTTAAAATAAAGTCGGTATATCAGCATAATCAGTACGGTAACGTTAAATTTAACTTTTTTTTCGATAAAACGTCGTAAATATTTTTTCAAAATCAACGATAACAGTAATTTACCAGTCCATTCATAATACATTGATGGTCATGTAAGATATTTTATTATGGACATTTAAAAGTAAGAAAATAGTTATATTTATTTCAATAAATCAACTGAAATGATGATAAATATAATTTTTTATATATTTCTTATTAAATGACCCAATGAGATATATAATAAATCATCATTCAGTGTAAAAGTATATCAACTTGTTATTTTTTTAGATAAACGGTAATTAACCATTACCATTATAACGGTTACCAGTTTATTGGTATACCAGTCATCGATATACCAATCAATCGGTAACGGTAAACAATTTTTATTTACAAAAAAAACGATACGGTAACGGTATTTGCAAAATAATAACGGTATCCATTATCATAACAGCCATATGCACGATAGTCAAACCAATCGATAAAAAGATTTATTATCCTATACCAGCAACCATTGACCAACCTTTATAAGTTATTTTTATAATCAGGTAGCATTGACCCGTACTTCGCACGCGGACTGTTTATGTTATTGTAAATGAAAAGTAAAAGCATTTTCGAAATTTCAAAAAGACGCCGAGTTAATTAATTCAGCCAATTTTTTTATTAGTAGTGGCGGTGTTTGGAAAATCAATAACCATGAAGTCAAAATAATATTATTATTTTTTCTAGTATGTATATGATTTCTTCTATTTTCTCTTTTGCAAACATATGTTGCCAATTGTACCTCTCTTTCCTAGGTTTTTTGAAACCAAAATAATGACTTCTTTCTCTTCTTGTTACTAAGAGTACATTTATTATTTTTCTCAAGTGCAAACTGAAATTAATGAAAATAATAACAAATGTTGTTTGTCAACTTTTTTAATCGAAGCGGATTAATTTGGGAACGAGTCGAAATGCTGTCAAAAGGAAAAGCCAAACGGCAAAGAAGCTGAAAATGTTTCAATATGCAGGTGACAGAACATTAAATACTAAACATTATTTCTGACCCTATAATACTCAAATCCAAAAATACAATTCATGAAATGTAGTAATGAACAGATTTACTTTATGAGGACGAAACAACATGCCTCAAAAGTCAAAATTTATTAGACCATTCACCATAAACACCAAAAATTCAAAGGTTTACAATAAAGAAAACAAATCCAAAATGAAACATAAATAAAGATGGAAATCCACCATCAGCATGTAACAAACAAAAAACTCAAACTAAGCAACAAACAGAAGGATGAAAATCAGTACTTGTAATCCTTAACATGAAGACTCTCAGAAGCTCCCTCAGCCAGAACAGCATCTCCCTTGTAGGTTCCAAGAGTTGCTTCGGAGTTAGCTTTGCACCTAGCCAAAAATGCAGCCCTAGCCTTGTCAATGTTCTCCTTCTTTCCAGCCCATGTCTTAAGGGTGCTCTGTTGCAAAGCTCGTCCAAAAGAGAAGGATAGAGACCATGGCTTCTTGCCCTTGAGCTGGTTCATGGCATTCAAGTTCAGAGTAGCTTCCTCCTCACTTTGCCCTCCTGATAGGAACACGACAGCTGGTACAGCAGGTGGCACGGTCCTGAGAAGAGCTCGCACGGTGTACTCGGCTATGACCTCGGGTTTCACTTTAGCAGAGTCTGATCCAGGTGTAACCATGTTAGGCTTCAACAAAGTACCTTCCAATAGGACTTTATGCTCGTTTAGGGCCTTGTAGCATGCAGCAAGCACTCTTTCAGTCACATCCGCACACCTGCCAATTTCAAGGCCATTCCATATATGTTAATCAACTAACTTCGTGGAACTTACAACATTAAGGTACCAAAACACGAACATGTTACTCTTGCTCGTATTTCACACTGAATAATGTGGTACACGTTCGGTTTTTCTCATTAATGGGTGCTGAAGTACAGCATAAATAGATAAATCATGTTCTCTCATGAGCTGATGATTCATTACTAACAGTAGCATTCCTACTTCGTTCTGACCCATTGATCTCGTTTAGAAAGTAAACTTACAGAGAACGAACCTGTCAATGTCATGGGATCCATCTACAAGAATCTCAGGTTCAACAATGGGTACAAGCCCATTCTCCTGGCAAATGATAGCATAACGGGCCAGGCCTTGAGCATTGGCATCAATAGAGAGCTGGGATGGCTCATTAGGCCCAATCTTTAGGACGGCACGCCACTTGGCAAAACGCGCACCAGCTTCATAGTACTTAGCACACCGCTTTCCAAGGTCATCGTGGCCTTGGGTGGTGGTCTCACCGTTGGTTCCAGCAAGCTCGATTGTGCCTTTGTCAACCTTGATTCCAGGTAGAACACCTCCTTCCTTTAGGACATCAACGAAGGGCTTTCCATCAGCTGTCTTCTGGTATAAGGTTTCCTCAAAAAGGATGCAGCCACTAAGGTATTGGAGGGCACCTGGTGTGCAGAATAGGAGTTCACGAAGGGCACGGCGGTTTTCTTCGACGTTTTCCACGTTGATGCTGGCAAGACGTTTTCCTATTGTGCCAGTGGATTCATCAGCAGCTAGGATACCCTTGCCTGGGGTGCCAATGTAAGTTGCATTGGCAATGAGCTCATCTGTAGAAAAACATTATTAAATGGTCAGAGTTTAACTCAGGTAGATGTTTGATTATAGCTGTAAGAAAGAAAATCGAAGCATAAAAAATTAGGGCCGGTTTGGTTTGAAAATGGAATTTTGCGTTTTGTGCTTTCAGTATGTATTCAAAAAGGTGTTGAATATGGGGACGGCATGGGAAGGAGTGGAGAACATGAGAGGACGTGGACGACGTAGGGAGAGTAGAAAAAGAAGAGGAAGGAAAACGGCGAGAAACTTAAAAAAATCATTTTCAATTTTGTATGTTAAAACTATTTTTCCAGATTTATTGATTTTGGAAATCCAATGCATTTTATCGTACGTACATCCAAAATTGAAAATTACAGACCAAACGGACTCTTACTTTTTTAGTATACTAGTTTGTATGAAAACTTCCATAGCATTTGCACCACACTGCGAGCATTCAATTTCAAACTACTATATATCATCTAACGTCATGAAAGCTAGCTGAGGTTTTTCCTTTTTTTTTTAAAAGTAAAAATAAAATAAAAATCCTTACATGTACATGCCTCATATCACCATATGTAATCAAACTTATAAAGATTCAAACCACTGATCTAAGCATAATATCTAATCACTAATGATTAATGAAACAACTAAATCATGCATGGTATGAAGCAGTTACTGTTGAGTGTAAATGGAAAAACGCTAACTACACAAAAGTGTAACATTTTTTTTAAGCCTGGATATACATAACTGGTAAAATACTACTGCACCATGGTGACATTTGGGTATGTAAAATACTTGCAAGTAATACAATCATTTAAGAAAGAATAATATAGCACAAGTTGATTTTAGGCAAATGGCACATCTTTTTTCATTTAAAATTCTAAAGGGCATGAAACTACACGATCATTTAAACTCCACATAACAATTCTGTGTTTCGACAAAGGAAAATATAGACCTCATATGGGATCGTTTAGCTAAATCATGGATCCTTTAGCTAGATGGCATGGGTATAACTGTGGTTTACTATGTTGGCAATGCCGTATTTTGTTAAAGCAAAGAAAAAAGAGGTTTTTTTTTTATACCGATAAACAACACTAGGATGTAGTAGAAAATTATAACTCCTTAGGTGTTGGGGTATCAACCTAACGAATAGAGCTTAGGCTGTCTACATACAGCTAACAGCACTAAGATAAAGGTATACTAAGTTGGTATACCATTTTGAATAGGCTAAATGCTACTGGCCCCAATTTTCATGTGTACATAGTTACAAGAAATCTGGACATCTAGTGTAGTTCTCTGAATATACGCTTGCTTTTCACTAGCATACATACAGGCAGATGCGAAATTTTTATAAAAAAATTACATGCACATAGTTTAATCATAGCTTTTATCCACCAACGATGTAGGTGAACGTTCCATCTTCTTTAGTTACTTGCAGCTAAATAGAGAAAATTGACTAACAATAATGAAAACAACCACTATAATTATGCAATGAGAATAGGGAGCATTATAAGTTTTAAAATGTCAAAGTACCATACTCCAGCTCGTAATCTCAACGAATGTATAATTTCTTCTTCTAACAAAACAATTTCAGTCAAATTCTTTTTGCCACTATATTTTCTTTTGATACACAGCTTCTTTACACATTTCTAAGGATCCCATTATACCCCTTTGGCTCTTACTTCATTCCAAAAAATACACTCACGTTGTCTTTGTTCCTTTTCTTATGAAGGTTTTGTTAATCTATGCTCTGACAGTACATGCGATGATTGTTAAAATACTTAAACATCTTGAATCGGTAACTAATTAATAAACCGAACATTTTTTACATTAAGCACAATAAACATCCCTCATCATTGTAAAAATGTGTGCTAGCAGAACATGATAACATTTCTGTTTAATTACTCTTCTTCTCTGAAGAGAAACCAAACACAATACCTAATAAGACAATCAGGCACCCATAAGTTTGACACTAAATTTATCTGATTTCTCTAAAAAAAACTTCACTTATCTCAAGTTTATGATATATTAGATGATTTTAGGTTATGTGATTGTTGGATCACAAATTTTATGTTAATACAATGTAATTTTAGAATTTTATGTTAATACTATATTTTCTTTTGATACACAGCTTCTTTACACATTTCTAAGGATCCCATTATACCCCTTTGGCTCTTACTTCATTCCAAAAAATACACTCACGTTGTCTCTGTTCCTTTTCTTATCAAGGTTTTGTTAATCTATGCTCTGACAGTACATGCGATGATTGTTAAAATACTTAAACATCTTGAATCGGTAACTAATTAATAAACCGAACATTTTTTACATTAAGCACAATAAACATCCCTCATCATTGTTAAAATGTGTGCTAGCAGAACATGATAACATTTCTGTTTAATTACTCTTCTTCTCTGAACAGAAACCAAACACAATACCTAATAAGCCAATCAGGCACCCATAAGTTTGACACTAAATTTATCTGATTTCTCTAAAAAAAACTTCACTTATCTCAAGTTTATGATATATTAGATGATTTTAGGTTATGTGATTGTTGGATCACAAATTTTATGTTAATACGATGTAATTTTAGAATTTGGATGATTCAGATTACATCATAGTACTAAGATTATTTTTAATCCCCCCCCCCCCCTCCAAAAAAAAAAAACATAGTGAGAACAAATTGGTACTGTATCTTCATGTCTGGATACCGTACACAAAAATTTTGAGAACAGAGAGATTTTAACAAAATTCCATTTTCATTGAAGGACTTCAGCAATTTTAGATGTAAATACAAAATCAAGCTCAAAACCAAATCATGGCATCCTTCCAAAAAAATACGTATCTTGCAATGCATTAAATGATTTAACACCATTCACATCATAAACCGTAAATCCAACGCGTAGATATCAAGACACGATAATAATAACATAAAATAATTGCAAGCAGCCAGATCTAAGAAATACAGTTTGTAAACTGAGACTTCCAGATATGATTCTACAACGAATGGATAATGATTTTACACAGCCCACATCTATGAATTCATGCAAACACATAAACAGAATCATAAGTTACAAATAAGCGAAGAGATTTGATCAAAAATAGGTAAATATATCAAGTCAAATCTAGATCTAGGAGTTCTGAACAAACTTTAGATGAAGATCAAAATATTGTAGGAACCGTGAACTTAATCAAAAGATGAAGACAAAAGGAATCATACCAGCGTATTTTCCACGGTAGCAAGACATAGTTTTTGTTCAGATGAAGATTTCGTTGAAAATGGGAAAAGGAGATTAGGATGAGAAAGCAAGGATACTGATTATTTATAGGAGGAACTGCAATTGAACCGTCCAGTTGGCTTTTGGAATATTCTGGTTAGTAGTTGTTTTTAGCATTGGGATTTCCGGACCGGGTTTGTTTCGGTGGACCCACTTTTCCAATCTGTTTCTTTTCCTGCAAGACAATGTTTGAAATTATTTTCAATACAACAATTCTAGAAACTACTGCTAGGCATGAAAGCTGATGTATTTGAACGCATGAAATATGATCTAAAGAAGAATAATGGATCGAAGGTCAAAAGAACTTACGTGTTGAACATAAATCTCTTTTTAAAAGACAAGGAGCGAACAAAGTTGATCAGCCTTACACTCCTTTCTTTTTTATTCATATGGCAAAGTTCATCCCACTTTAGTTTACTCATGTCCAATTGATCGCAGTGAAATTACTTTTGTCCGGTCTATCTTATGCTTCTTGGAAAATTGTTATTTTGTTTTGGGGTTTTTTGGGCTCCAGAAAAAAGTTAGAGAAAAATTTAGTTTCAGAAACTAGAAGTTTGTGTTTTAGGTTGAAGGACACGTTTTAGTGTAAATCACAGAATGATAGTTGTAACTATCATTTTCAGTTTATACTAAAAAGTGTCCTTCAGGCTAAAAAACAAACTTGTTGTCCCTGAGACTAAAATTTTTTGCAACTTCTTTATTGTGTCTATTTACCTATTTTGTTTTTACTGCTTTGTACAAATAAAATTAAGTTGATAGAATTTATTTTAAATAAATATTCTAATATTAATATTTGTTTAAACAATGTTGCACTTTATTATAAAGTATTAATTGTAAATCATATTTCATTTATAACAAAATATTGGTTACTAATTGTATTAGTTAAACATACTGATAATGATTTAAAAATTTAAACAATTAATCATTAATAATCGAATATTTATCGTTAATAGGGAATTCTATACGACCATTGTTATTTGATATGTGAACCAAGCAACATTTTAGTGGATTCACACTAAGAAATGATGAAAAAATGAGTCAAGAAGATTAGAAGACATCAAGAGCATCAAGATCGAAGAATTGAAGGAAAATGGCTAAGTTTTGGAAAACTTACATTGGTCATTATGGATCCATGTGGATCGACATCGAATGATCTAAAGGAAGTACAAGGACTCGGCTTACCTTGTACAAGAGCCAAAGTTAATGTTGAAGAGAAGATAAATACTTGATGTGACATGGGTTGATATTAAACCATATGTGTCGCTACCGAACCATATGGTTCGATAATGAACCCCATAGAGTTTTGAAAAGCAAGCATTTCAAGCTAAGGACTTGTGTTACGTAAGAAAAAAGACAAAAGTGGAGTCAAAGCCATCGGTCGGTACAGAACGATATCGGTTGCTGGAAATAGTGTGTTTTGACATGTTATTATGGCTGAAACTTCGGATCTGGAGATGTTGCTTGTTCAAACCAGATCTAGCGATTTTCATGCTCAAATTCGTCTATGAATAGAGAGCTAATAGCAACTAGGAAAGGACATTTGGATTTCTCTGTGAGTTTTGCACTGAATTGCTGCTATTTTAGAAACTAACTTTATCTAAATCTGAAATCATTGCAAACTTGATTGTAATTGCAAAAATAATCTAAAATAAAATTAATAATGGACGCAAGCTTAAAATTTTAAACGAACCACTTTAAAAATTGCATTATTTGTCTTATTTCTTTTGATTCTTACTAGTTTAATTTTCATTTTTAATTCAGTTGGGTGTTTTCCTGTTTTATGCGCAAATAGTTTTGATGTTTTTTCAACGAGTAGGTCAAAGAACTCAAGGTCGGATCTGATTGCTACTAGGACTTGGATAAAGTTTCCACTCAGATCAAAAGGGTAAAATGACTCCAAAGTAGAATAAAGCTACTAGGTCCAAACCTATAATTGAAGAGGAAAATGAAGGTGTAACAACCCTCACTTCGAGACTCGAATATGAACACCGATGATGCTGTAGCTATCGGCAGAATTATCTTCCAATGATGGAAGTGAATTCAGAATTTTCAATTATAGATTAAGTAAATGGAGCAGCTAAAGATTTTATTTTACATAGAAATTTCTTAATATTCATTACATACAATTTTCGACCTTAAAAAAAATGTCGTGCCCAAGCAGGGGTCACATAACAATAGAAAATAATATAGTAAATAGTTAGGTTAACATATGATGATGCCGCTTGTGTAGGATCGTTTTCACCCCAGAGGAGTGGTGAATAGAATCTACTAAAAATTAATGCGGAAATAAAAATAATAACAAAAACAGAAAGTAATGCTGTAAAGATCACAAATAGTTTTACCCAGTTTCGGCAAAAACCTGCATACGTGCTGCCCCCAAGGTTTCTACTAGAAATTAAGTAACCAGAAGCTTACAAAAATACGTAAACTTGCGATACCCGCTAACTCGATTAACCTAACTCTAAACTCAAAAACGTGCCACAACTCAGCCACGGAGTTGCGAATTCTCCGAACTACGCCGCGTAGTTCGTAGCCTAGTTAAAACTAGAGTTTTTACAAAGTAAAGAAAGGAAAAATAAAAATTTAATTTAAAACCCTAAATTTTAATTCAGCCCAAAAAAAAAATATCGGCCCAAATAAAAATAGTGCGGTCCAAAAATAAGATGATTCTCTTATTCTTGTTTGTATATCCAAGCCGATTATTCCTCTTTCACTTTTGATTTAGGATTTTTTTTCAATTGAAGCTGCCGATTCCTCGAATTAAATCGTCCGTCTTTAATTAAGTCTTTGACCCAGGCTTCAACAATTTTGGTGCTTTCGAATCCCCTCTCTTGGTTGAGTTGATCGATTTTGATGAATTTGGATTCTGTGCTTCTTCGATAAGTGTTCTTCGATCGCTCCAGAGGATTTGAGTTCGACTTTTGTATAATATCGGTATGTGATTTTTACTTTATTTATTCTATTGATTTGCTTGAACTCGAACTCCTAATTGCCAATGAGGAATTTGGTATTTATAGGGATCAAAACCCTAAATTTTGTTTCGTATATTTTGATTTGAATTCTTCAATTCGCTGTGGTCGGCCATTTGATTCTTGTTGAACGATTGTGTGATTTCTAACTTATTCATTGGTTGAATGTATTTCCGATATATTTGAACATGCTTAAATTTATTTGCTCTGGTTCCGTTCTTTGCTGCCTACGGCTTGTTCAATTTAATCATTCGCTGTTCCATTTTCTGAAATATGTTTCCTTATGACCTCTGATTGATTTCCCATGACCTCTGATTGATTTCCCTTTATTTTGTTCAAATTGCTACAGATAATTTTCGATTTTTTGAACACTTCAATAGTGTTTTTCGTTTGGCCGTTTCTTTTTGAAACATCTCCTTGACTGATTCATGACCTACGGTTGCTTCACTGTTTTTGCTATATTATGATTAGTTGGTCTGGGTTCTGTCATTTCATTGCTCTGGTCTTGGAGTCTTGGATGTTAGCCTTGCGTTGCCTTGTACTGGTAATCTAAATATGATGTGTTGTATTGTGATTTGCTTCGAGTTAAATTGCCCCTATGCATGTGCATACTAGTTGTTTACTGTGCATATATGTGTGTGTATACTTGTGCACTTCATGTTGATATCTTCTGCGACTTTTTCTACTCCTTCCTGAATTTGTTCTATGCTTTGTTTAGGATTATGATATGATTTTAACTTGTTCATCCTTTGAATGCTTTGTTACTATGCTTTGATCATGTCATGTATACATTGATGTGTTGTTCATTTCTTGCATTGTTTAAGAGAACTGCCTTGTTGCATTGGATCTGATGTCTCCATGTATATACATACATACATATATGTATATATGTGTGTGATTGCTATGCCTATGCTCTGTCCACTTCGAGTGCTTGCTTTCTGACTTTCTAGTGTTTGGTGCACTTGTATTCTTTGTCCATAAATTCTGTGCTAGTTATTGGTCGAGTTCCATGTCTATTTCCTTGTATTCTATTCAATGTTTGCTGGGTTGATTTTTCTGCATGCACCACTTTGTACATATGCACTACATGTTGATATCAGCTTTGTACTTGGCTCTGAATTCTGATTTTGCTTGAACATTTTGTATACTTCCATGAATATGTTGAAACTGAACTTGATTGCTAATCTTGTTATTCAAATGCTTTCCTTGTGCCTTTGTACATTTGGTGGTCTAGTTCCTTATGAACTCTGGTTGCATGTTATTGCTTTGCATTCATGTTAACCCATTTGGATATGACATGTCTAAAGCTTTGCTTGTATGGTTCCTACTTTTGCTTTATCCTTTGTACATGTCTGGTGCACTTTGGTCTATGGTTTGCCTAGACAGACCTTGGTTAGTTTTGGTTTGTGTTTGCATTGCACTTGAGTTGAATCCAGTCTTGGATTGAGTTTGACATTGTGCTCACATGTCCCTGCAATTTTAACAAGTAAGTGTATATCGGTGTGCACAACCTTATGGCATGTACAGTGATACACTGTGCATGTCACAAGTTGTTTTTGTATTTTTGATTCTGATTTGAAATAGAAAAATAATGACGAACAAACCCAATAACCGAGGCAAACAATATTTTCAAACACACACAGACTTCTTTTTCAATTTTACTGCATCAGTCTTTATTTTGCAGATAGTTCATATGTTGGATACAAGTTGGAATAGATTTGAAGATCAAATATGAGTGATGAGTGAATATGTAGTGAGGTGAAATATGTATGTAAAATTGTATAGTAAAAATTTTGTTGTATTTGAAACTTGTATTTTGAATGGTGTAAATATAGTGAGTGCTTAAATTTGTAATATTTGAATTTGTAAAATAAAATATTTGTTTAAATAAGAATTCCAAGTTATTTATTTTATTTAACAAATATTTATTTAATTATGTGGAAAAATAAAATAGTACAATAGCAAATACGTTTAAACGAATATATATAAATGTTTATTATCATCAAACAAAAATCATACACTAGTATATTCTACAATCTCCCCCTTTTGATGATAACAAACATATATTAAGATTTTGACTCTATTAAATGTATTTGGTCTTGATGAATTCTATTAGCCCCCTTATTTGAATACTCCTTCTATAACAAAGCTCCCCTTTCACATATGCATAAAAAACACAAATAAAAAACAATAAAAAATGCAATGAACTGAGAACATGCAAATTAAAAGAATTGATTTAGTTGCCAAAATCTTAACTTCTCTCCCGATTTTGTTATCAGCAAAAGAGTAACAGTGTTAGATAAAAGTGATAAAGTGATAGACATTAATACAACATTAATAACTAATTGAGTATAAATATTAAATTTCAAAAAAAAATCAAACAAAAATCATAAATTCTCTTTAGGCGCATATTCCATTTTAGATTGATAAGGGTGATGTCGGCATAGAAAACCATATAGTCGTGTACATTTGTGGTATATTTATGACAGGATTTTAAATACTTACTAACCATGCATAACCGTTAGGAGTTTTGAATGAGATTAGTAGTATTCCATATTTTTGTTTAAAATGAATTCCAAGCATCTTCTAACCACGCATAACCGTGAGGACTTTTAAATTGGGTTAGAATCAACTCGTCTATTTCATCCAATTTAGATATGTGTTCCACACATGCATAACCGTGAGAACTTTTAAGTGAGCATAAAAGCACATAATCAAAGATTTCAAGTAGTTCACCCATGCATAACCGTGAGGACTTTTAAATGAGAGTGGGTACTTTTGGATGATTTTATTGCTAAATAAAAAAATGAATAATTTCCTGTTTAAATACCACATTTGACGTACTATATTGAATTTTGATGAGTGATTGTCATGGAAACATGATAGGAATAGAGATGGTCATGGAATTTTTATCAACCAAAGTTATTACAAATTTTGTTTAAATTTTAAATAAATTTTCTAAATATACTCTCTTAAGACATAATGTATGATCAAGGTCAACATTCATCACTTTTTTCATCACTATTTATCTTTTCGATATCAATAGGGAGTCAGATTAGTTAACATAGGCATTTAAGATCAAATCCAAAAAGTATAAAATCACATTTCTGAAATGCCTAAACTGAGAGAAGTCGACAAAAATTATTTTCTGGAAGGGGTTTTGTAAAAATGTCAGCGAACTGAGAATTAGTTGAAATGAAGTTTATACAGATATTCTTTGGAAATGTGATCTCTAGTGAAATGATGTCTAACATCTATATGCTTGGTGCGAGAATGATGTACAAGATCATTTGGGAGATCAATTGCACTTTTGCTATCACACATAAGTGGTACTCGTTTAAAATTTAGATCATAGTCTTGCAAGGTTTGTATCATCCATAACATTTGAGCAGAGCAACCGCTTAGAGCAATATACTCTGCCTCAGTGGTAGATAATGCAATACAATTTTGTTTTCGACTTGACCAAGAAATAAACGAATGTCCCAACATAAAGTACGTTCCACTCTGTGCAGTTAATGCGCTCGGTAGATTCAAAGCGGTGGAGGCGCAAAAAGACATAGCGGAGATACAGCGAGGATATAGCGGGATATAACGAATGGCCCTAAAATAGCATATAAAACTCGTACTTAATGTTTTTACTAGTATATAAATGGTAATTAAATGAAAAATTATCATTCAATTGAATTATAAAGAATACATAAATAATTTTAAATAAAAACACGTGTGAATATACATTAAATAAATGAAAAACTGTTATATAATATTATTGAATTCGGTAGAAAATTAGAGTATTTTCATTTCTAAAAATATATCAAAAATTAAGTCAAATAAATTAATTTCATAATTTTATAATGTATAAATGCAATTTTTCAATTCATTTTATTAAAAAAGATATAGCGGAAATAGCGGAAATAACGGGATAAAGCGGAAATAGCGGGGATTAAAGCGGAAAGGCTATATTTTGGGGCTATATGGAAAAATCATAGCGGTAGAAATCCGCTATAAGATATAGCGGGGTTGTAGCGGGGCAATAGCGGGGCATTAACTACACAGGTTCCACTAGTACTTTTTCTATCAACCAGACTACCAACACAGTCTGCATCTGAATACCCTTTTGACTCAAAGTTATCATTAGTTGGATACCATAGACCAAACCATGAGATTTGCAACAGATACCTTATAATCCTTTTTATGGCTTTTAAATGAGAGTCTTTTGGATTTGATTGAAACCGTGCACATAAACAAACAGAGAACATAATGTCTAGTCTAGAAGCAGTAAGATAAAGAAGTGATCCAATCATACCTCGATATTTCTTTTGATCAACTACCTTACATTTTTCATCCTTGTCAATTTTAATTGTTGTGCTCATGGGAGTTTTTTTAAGTTTAGCATCTTCCAATCCAAATTTCTTGCCAAGCTCTCTGATAAATTTTGTTTGAGAGATGAACGTACCTTTTTCGCTTTATTTGATTTGAAATCCTAAAATGAATTTCAACTCTCCTACCAAGCTCATTTCAAACTTTTCCTGCATGACTTTTTCAAATTTCTCACACAAAAGGTTGTTAGTGGCACCATAAATAATATCATCAACATATATTTGAACAATCAATAGGTCTTAATTTTCGTGCAATAGAAATAATGTGGTGTCTACATAGCTCTTTTTGAACCCATTTTCAAGGAGATAAGTGCTAAGAGATTCATACCAAGCCCTAGGGGCTTGTTTTAATCCATATAATGCTTTCTTAAGTTTATATACATAGTTAGGGTATTCTTGACTTTCAAAAACTTTGGGTTGTTCAACGAATGCATCCTTTTTCAAAATTCCATTAAGAAAAGCACTTTTAATATACATTTGTCTTGGGTTAAATCCTTTATAACAAGCAAAAGCTAGCAAGATTCTAATGGATTCTAGTCTTGTTACTGGTGTAAAAGTTTCATTAAAATCAATTCTTCAATTTGATTATAACTTTAGCAACTAACCTAGCTTTGTTCCTAATCACATTTCCAGATTCATCAAATTTATTTTTAGAAATCGATTTAGTTCCTACAAATGGATAATCATTAGGTCTAAGTGCTAGAATCCAAACATCATTTCGTTCAAATTGATTTAGCTCTTCTTACATAGCCATAAACCAACTCTCATCATTGAGAGCTGATATATGTTTTGGGTTCAATTTCTGAAATAAACCGACCGTATAGACACAAATCACATAAATTTGTAAAGGAGAAACGAGTTTGAATACCTGTGGTAGGATTACCTATTATCAATTCTGGAGGATGATCTGCTTTGAATTTCAATCTCTCTGGTTCCAGATTTCTTTGGACTTCTTTCGTGGTTGTAGTTTCTTTTAGATTTTCATTTTCATCTTTTTCGTTCTCCTCTTCGACGTTGCTTTTTCTTATTTCCTTGCTTTGATCATCAATGCCTTCGTCAAATTTCACGTTGATTGATTCCATGATTGTTCTCATTTTTTGTTGTATACTCTATAAGCTTTGCTTCTGGAAGAGTATCCCATGAACATGCCTTCATCAGCTTTTGGCTCAAATTTTCCAAGTTGATCACCTGTATAGAGAATAAAACATGGACAGTCAATTTTTTTGAAATATGCAATGTTTGGCTTTTTGTTGAACCATAGTTCATATAGTGTTTTCTTAAGAATCGGTCTAATCATGACTCTATTCATTACATAACAAGCTGTATTTACTGCCTCGGTCCAAAAGGACAAGGGTAGTTCATACTCATTTATCATAGATTTAGCCAACTCTTGTAAGGTTCGATTCTTTCTCTCGACTACTCCATTTTGTTGTGGAGTACATGGGGCAGAGAATTGATGTTTAAATCCATTTTCATCACAAAAAATTTCAAATTCATGATTTTCAAATTCTCCACCATGATCACTTCTTAGCGAAATAATAAAAACTCTTTTTTCATTTTGAACTAATTTTGTGAATTTAGTGAAGTATGAGAAAGCTTTTGATTTTTTAGCTAAGAAGTATACTCATGTGTATCTAGAGTAATCATTAACCAATACAAAATAATATCTCTTACCACCTAAACTTGCAATATCGTTAGGTCCAAACAAATCCATATGAAATAGTTCAAGAACTCTAGAGGTACTTACAGTGTTCTTGGCATGAAAAGATGATTTTTTAAATTTCCAATAGTACATGCTTTACATAGAGTTTCTATTTTGAAATCATGAGATGGTAAACCTCTTAACAAATTTTTTCTTTTTAGTTTGTTTAACAGATTCATGCTAGCATGTCCTAATCGTCTATGCCATGAGTTTACTTCTTCATCCTTAGCTACCAAACATTTTGAAAGAATGAGATCATCAAAAGATAGAGAGTATATATTGCCTTTCCTCTTACTTGAAAATAATGTTTCTTTTGATGATTGGTCAACAATTTTGCAAAAATTAGAATCAAAAACAACATTCATTTCCTTATCACATAACTGGCTGATTGAAATCAGATTATAGTGCAGATTTTCAACATATAATACATCGTTTAAGGAAAATGTGTCATTACCTACTTTATCTTTACCGATAATTTTACATTTATCGTTGTTACCTATTGTGACTCTCTGCCACCTTTGTACTTCTTTAGGCTAAGGAACTTTGATTTGTTGTCCGTCATGTGCCTGGAACAACCAGAATCCAGGTACCACTCTTGCTGTTCCTTAGCCTGCTAACACACCTACACGAGAAAAGAGTTTACTAACTTTTTTTATAGGTCCATGATTGTTAGTGAATTTTTTTTTGAAAAACAAGTTTGCGTAGAACCAAGGCAGTTTACATTTGTTCCTTTTGGCACCCAGATTTGTTTGATCTTAATGGATTTTACATTAATTCCTTTAGGAACCCAAATGGGTATGGTTTTCATGTGTTTGGGTCTATACTAGTAATTATTTTGATTGTGTCCAGTTTTTCCACAAATCGTGCATTTGGAGTTGACATGATTAGTTTCACTTCTACCTTTTTCAGATTGAGTATACCTAAGTTATTATCTAATAGTATTAACAGTTTGTTTCCCTAATAGCATATTTAGTGATCTGTCTCCTTTAGAGAATTTTCCTAAAATTATAGACAATTGTTGGACTTGTGACTTGATTTTCATTTGATAACAAAGTGCACCTTTTAATAGAATTTTCTCTCCTAATATTTTCACTTTCTTTTAAAATCATAATTTCATTTTCAAGCGGTTTAATTTTAGTTTCTGATTTTTTTTATTTCCTCCTCTAATGATGAACACTTATCACACTTAGGGCTCTTTTTTCTATAGTTTTGAACCATTTTATCAAGCTACACATTTAGTTCTATCAAATTATCTTTTTGTGATTCAATTCTAGCGCACTTCTCCCCATGTCTTTCAAAACAGTCATTTACTTTATGAAAATATATAAGTAATTGCGAGTGAGTAAGTTTTGATTCCTTGCTTGGCTCGTCATCATTGTTGTCACTTGTTTCTCCTAAAAAACACAGATTTGCTTTTTCACTCTCACTTCCAGTGCTTTCATCATTATCTTCATCACTTTCATCCTAAGTTGCTGCAAAACTTCTCCTTTTCGGTTTCTTTCCTTTGCTGAATTGATTTTGAGGAAAATTTGGCTTGATATGACCAGGTTAGTTGCACTTGTGACAAAGATCTTTTGCTTTTCTGAGTTGTCTAAAACTTTGACGATTATGCTATTTAGTTGTTGATTTAGGGCTGGATTTCCATATTTGCGGCTCCACCTTTTGAATCTCTTTATTATCAGTGCTAGTTCAGCTGCTCCTTCATCACCACCATCATAATCTTCACTTTCTATCATTCTTTTAAGAACTATTGATTTCTTTCGCATATCTCTTACTTCACGTTCTTCCTTGGATTTGATTTCTAGCTCATAAGTGGTGAGATTTTCGATGAGTTCTTTAACTTTAACATATTTCAGATCCTTTGATTCTTAGATGGCAATCACCTTTGCTTCAAAATTTCATGGATGAATTCTAAGGATCTTTCGGACTATTTTCAATTCTATGTATGGTCTTCCTATAGATTATGATTTGTACATAAGATTAGAAAGTCTTTTATACATTTCTTTGACACTTTCATCCTTTACCATTACAAAGTTCTCATACTTGCTACTAATCATGCCAAGGCGAGATTCTTTAACCTAGGAAGGTTCCTTCATGAGTCACTTCAAGCATGTGCCAGATTTCCTACGCAGTTAGACAATGTGAGACACAGTTAAATTCAATTCGATCTAATGAACAAATAATAGAATTCATAGCTTTAGCATTAGCAATTTGCAGTTTATTTTCAAGATCTGTCTATTGATCCATAAGTTTATCAACTTCTTTGTTGCCTACCATTACTGTTGGTGTGCTATATCCCGTTTCAACAATATTCCATGCATATATGGTTTTTAGAAAAAATTTCATTCCAATTTTCCAATATGCATATTCATCATTAAACATGGGTGGTCTAGATATGGACTGACCTTCAGCAAGAGCATTATTGAAGGAAGCCATTGAAAGAAAAAATCGAAAAAAAATTAATAGAAAATAATTTTTGACCTAGCTCTGATACCACTTGTAGGATCGTTTTCACCCTAGAGGGGGTGGGAAAGGGTCTGCTAAAAATTAATGCGGAAATAAAAAAAAACATAAAGTAATGCTATAAAGATCATACACATTTTACCCAGCTTCGGCAAAAACCTGCCTACGTGCTGCCACTAAGGTTTCTACTAAAAATTAAGTAGTCAGACGCTTACAAAAACACGTAAATTTGTGATACCCGCTAACTCGATTAACCTAACTCTAAGTTCAAAACCTTGCCACATCAGCCACTGAGTTGCAACTTCTCCGAACTACGCCATATAGTTCGTAACCTAGTTAAAACTAGAGTTTTTACAAAGTTAAGAAAGGGAAAAAAAATTAATTTAAAACCCTAAATTATAATTTAGCATGAAAAAAAATTATCCGCCCAAATAAAAAATAGCACGGTCCAAAAATAAGATGATTTTCTTATTCTTATTTGTATATCCAAGTCGATTATTCCTCTTTCACTTTTGATTTAGGGTTTTGTTGAATTGACGCCGCCAATTCCTCGATTAAATCATCTGTCTTTAATTGAGTCTCTGACCTAGGCTTCAACAATTTTGGTGTTTTTGAATCCTCTCTATTGGTTGAGTTGATCGATTCTAATGAATTTGGATTTTGTGCTTCTTCGATCAGTGTTCTTTGATTGCTCTAGAGGATTTGAGTTCGACTTTTGTATAATATCGGTATGCGATTTTTACTTCATTTATTTTATTGATTTGCTTAAACTCGAACTCCTAATTGCCGATGAGGAATTTGGTATTTGTAGGGATCGAAACCCTATAATTTTATTTCATATATTTTGATTTGAATTCTTCAATTTGCTGCGCTCGGCCATTCGATTCTTTTTGAACGATTGTGTGATATCTGACTTGTTTATTGGTTGAATATATTTCTGATATATTTGAATATGCTTAAATTCATTTGCTCTCGTTCCGTCCTTTGCTGCCTACGACTTGTTTTATTTATCACTCGCTCTTTCATTTTCTGAAATATGTTTTCTTATGACCACTGATTGAATTCCCTTGATTTTGTTCAAACTGATACAGATAATTTTCGATTTTTTGAACACTTCAACAGTGTTTTTCGTTTGGCCATTTCTTTTTGAAACATCTCTTTGATTTATTCATGACCCACGACTACTTCACTGTTTTTGTTATACTATGATTAGGTTTTCTCAGTTCTATCATTTCATTGCTCTGATCTTGGAGTCTTGGATGTTAGCCTTGCATTGTATTGTAGTAGTAATCTAAACATGATGTGTAGCATTGTGATTTTCTCCGAGTTAAATCGCCCCTGTGCATGTGCATACTTGCTGTGTATACACATATGTGTGTATACTTGTGCACTTCATGTTGATATCTTCTGTGACTTTTTTTACTCCTTCCTGAATTTGTTCTATGCTTTGTTCAGGATTATGATATGATTTTGACTTGTTCATCCTTTGAATGCTTTGTTACTATGCTTTGATCATGTCATGTATACATTGATGTGTTGTTCATTTCTTGCATTGTTTAAGAGAACTGCCTTGTTGAGTTGGATTTGATGTCTCCATGTATATACATACATACATATATGTATATATGTGTGTGATTGCTATGCCTATGCTCTGTCCACTTCGAGTGCTTGCTTTCTGACTTTACTGTGTCTGGTGCACTTGTATTCTTTGTCCATAAATTCTGTGCTAGTTACCGGTCGAGTTCCATGTCTATTTCCTTGTATTCTATTCAATGTTTGCTGGGTTGATTTTACTGCATGCACCACTTTGTACATATGCACTACATGTTGATATATGCTCTGTACTTGGCTTTGAATTTTGATTTTGCTTGAACATTTTGTATACTTTCATGTACATGTTGAAACTGAAATTGATTGCGAACATTGTTATCAAGTGCTTACCTTGCGCCTTTGTACATTTAGTGGTCTGGTTCCATCTGAACTCTAGTAGCATGGTATTGCTTTGCATCCATGTTAGTCCATTTGGATCTGACATGTTTGAAGCTTTGCTTCTGTGGTTCCTACTTTTGCTTTATCCTTTGTATATGTTTGGTGCACTTTGGTCCATGGTTTGCCCGGACTGACCTTGGTTAGTTTTGGTTTGTGTTTGCATTGCACTTGAGTTGAATCCAGTCTTGGTTTGGGTTTGACCTTGTGCTCACAAGTCCCTGTAATTTTAAAAGGAAGTGTATATCAGTGTGCACGACCTTGTGGCATGTACAGTGATACACTGTGCATGTCACAAGTTGTTCACATATTTTTTTATTCTAGTTTGAAATAGAAAAATGATGACAAAAAAACCCAATAACCAAGGCAAACAATATTTTCAAACACACACACACACACTCTTCCTTTTCAATTTTGTTGTATCAGTCTTTATTTTGCAGATAGTTGAGATGCTGGATACAGGCTGGAATAGAGTTGAAGATCAAACGCGAGTGATGAGTGAATATGTAGCGAGGTGAAATATGTATATAAAATTGTATAGTGAAATTTTTTTGTATTTGAAACTTGTATTTGGAATTGTGTAAATATAGTGAGAGCTTAAATTTGTACTATTTGAATTTGTAATAAAAATTTTGTTTGAATAAAATATTTATTTAAATAAGAATCTTGAGTTATTTATTTTATTCAACAAATATTTATTTAATTATGTGGAAAAATAAAATAATACAATAACAAATACATTTAAACGAATATGTATGTGTTTATTATCATTAAACAAAAATCATACACTAGTATATTCTACGGCCTGAACTCCTTAAACGGCGGGAACTACATCTTTATTTACTAACAAAGCCTCATACTCCATCTTTGATCTGCGTACTACGACCCTCATTATAAACCTCTTAATCACATAAACTCAGCTTGCTCAAATGAGTACCTGTGAATTTATGGGGAAAACTTGATAAAAACTTGGTTCAGACGTAAATTCTAGTGTGAATAATACTTTCCCAAAATAAACACATTGTGAGACCAAGCCGTACTACATGGAATTTGTTTCCCCCTCACTGTCCCGAGATTTCATAAAACAATAATAGTTCCTTACGCTAGTTGTTCTTATTTACTATTGCGCCCTATGCATTCTTAAGCAGTTTCTGATTACTACTGCGCCCTCGGTGCAACCCTGAATAAGCTGCCACTTTAGATTTTTCTTAATTTTATATTCTCATCTACTACTACGCCCTCGACGTGTTCCTTGCAAGGTTCCTACTTAGCTTTGTCTTAAATATGAAAAATCTAGAGTCAACTCTTAGAAGTAACCTTTTAATTTCATTCATTAAGTTCAAACCATGCAGGCTCAACCACCCGTAGTATCAAGTTATTTGTTAGTTAAACCTTGAACCATAAAGAAACACTCACATGTTGTCCTGAAGTATTTTTTAATAGATTTTGGACCACTTTGAAACAAGTACCCTTAGTCCCTATTTAGTTATTTAAACTTTGGACTTACTGTGAAACAGCCACCCGCAATCGCTAAACATTTGTTTAATTTGAAACTGCTTGGAACTACCCCACCTATAACAACTTAGATTTAAGGGTAATTAAAAATAATAAATATTTAATTAATTAAAAATTGGTGTTTTAAGAAGTGTGAATGAATTAATTTGGAAATTAATTTATAATGAGAATATTGGGGAATTTAAAGTTAAATAAATTAAAACAAGGAAATGAATTCTAAAAAAATTTATAACGTTAGATAAATTATTAAGTATAGTTAATATAATATTATTTGGAATATGAATATATGAACGGATTATTTTGGAAATAATGATAAATTAAATTTTAGTAAAATATCAAGTTTATTTGATAAGTGAATAGATTTATTAACATAGTTAGAAATTTATTGGTAAAAGGTTTAAATAAAACGATCAGTTAAATAAATAAAATCTTAGAAAGGAATTTTTGTAAAATAGATCATGGGGTGGTTTATTAGAAAGTAAGGCCCTGTTTGTTTTCATTTTTAGTTTTTGGTTTTCAGTTTTTAGACTCCATTTTCAGTTTTTCATTTTGAGCGTTTTCATATTTCGAAAAATGTATTTGGTTCTACAGTTTTGAAAAATAGTTTTTAAATTAAAAATTAAAAATGCTATTCCAAAATAAAAATGCCAATTTCAAATTTGGTTAGAATTTAACCATTAAATATAGAAGAGAAATTAGATAATGAATGAGGCTAACAAAAAAATTCATGAAATAGAAAATCATAAATTGACAAGGATAACAAAATAATAATGACTACTAGTAAGTGAACCATATCAAACTGAGACTAACTCATGTCATGCTACAAATTAATCATATCTCAACCAAAATCATTACAAAATAGATAAGATATATCAATTGTATCACTACGAAAGAAGGGGAAAAAGTTTTGATGTATCTTATGCAAGTAGTCTTTTCTTTGTTCAAGTGGCTCTTCTTCCTCATGCTAGGCCTTCTCTTTTCTGATAAATAGAAATATACAAGTATATTAATATATATCTTAGGAAGTGATAAACATTTGAACATGATAAAGTATTCAATATTAACCCACAAGTTAATGATAAATTATACAACCATTACACAAATCTAATCAAATATCATTATTGGAATCAAGAATTATCTAAACGTACATAGAAGCAAGCAAGAGAAACTTAACCAATTAAGAAAGAGTAAGTGGTTGTGCAGCCTTATTCCGTCATAACCTGCATTGTTAAAATTATTATCATTAGCAAAGCAAGTTCCTATTAAGAAAAGATAAAGAAAGACAAATTTCATACTTAACTATTTAGGTTTACGGATGAGTTGCTATGTAATCATTCCATATTCGTATAGCAATTTGATCCCTGATATGTCCCATTTGAGTTGTTTGACTAACATCAAATTGTATGATTTCTTGATTTTGATTTTCCTCCAATGCATGTTCAAATACCATATTCTCATATGAGTATTGTGTGAAAAGAGCATCCAAAGCATGTTCTTGTAGAATAAAGTTATGTAATGTGCAACAAGCAATAGGAATTTGTCTTTGCCTACGAAGTGGATAATTAATCATTAGTTTTAGAATTGGAAATCTTGCTTTTAAAACACCAATACAACGCTCGATTATATTTCGACACGACGAGTGCTTATAATTGAACAAATCTTCCTTTCCACGTAGTCTTCCTCGTCCGTTATAATCACGTAAATGATATCTACGTCCTCGATAAGGAGCCAGAAATCCAGGCATGTTTGGGTATCCAACATCAACAAGGTAATATTGATCTATAAAATAATGGTCATGTATTATTATATAAATATTATAAAGGTAAGTATTGTGTAACTATTTATAAAATAATGGTTGATAGTTAAATTTTATACAATAAAATATACCTCCTCTAGGCATTGGAAAATTGTTTCCGGTTCTTATAACTGCATCGATGAATACTCGAGAATCGTTAGCAGCGCCTTCCCATCCAACGTATACAAACACGAATTTCATATCAAAATCACATGCCACCATGACATTTTGTGTTATATTGGTTTTCCTTCCACGAAAAGATGTTTGCCTCGATGCGGGCACCCATGCAGCAACATGTGTTCCATCTATTGCTCCAATACAATCCTACAATAAATAATACTACAATAGTTTTTATGTTTATTATTTGATAAATATAAAAGTTGTGCTAAAAAATGACCTTAAAGTAGGGATACTTGTGTACAAGACGCTCATGTATGACATCTCGATTCGTTGGACGTATTATCTTCGTGCACAAAGAACAAACAGCTCGTAAAACTCTTCTGAACCATTTTGAAATAGTATGGTGCGAATGCTGAAAACGATCGGCAATAATACTATATCTTGTTGTATGTCCTATTATCATTAGAAACATTTCCACACCCTCCTCCATGCTTACTTTTCTTCCATCAGTCAAAGGTCCTTTCCCTTTTAGAACATCATAAAAATTCAAGAATACATGCTTCTGCATTCGAAAAATTTGATGACATACAGAAGGATTTCCATTCAATACATCAAGTAAGAACATCCTTCCCGTAAGCATTGATGTTCTACAGGGTATTCTATTCATGATACTCCTCTGGTTAGCAACAAGATAATTAATCATTAGCATATCACCGAACTCTTCATCACAGTAGTCCGTAAATACAAGATTATCGTCAGAACTAGAGCCATCATCGGATTCATAAGAAATCATATTAAATCCAATAGACATTACTCTGCATAAAATTGATATTAACTATTTATCGTTAGATATGAACTGAACTTTTACCAATGATCTAATCAACATGAATTTCTCTATGGTTTAGCAGTATAATTCAGTATACTTGACTTGGTTATTAAGTGTTGACATTATAATTCATATGGTACAAAATTTAGACGCTAGCTCATTATTTGCCAATTTGGATTTGCACATGCATTAAGATAAACATAAAATCATGTTTAGATTACAATTCCATAATCATATAAACATACCTCCCAATGCAAGGACCGTGGCAAGCAGAGGTAAGCTAAACTACATGCACTAAACTCTCAAGATTGCAAGAGATGTACCTGCATAAGCATACAAACTAGTTACAAACTACATCAATAAATTAAGAATGTGGTCATCATATATCAAAACATACAAACTAGTTACTCCTAATAAGAAGAAATACAAAAACAATCATTCACAACAAGATAGAATATTTATAAACTATGAATTTCTGACAAATTTCCTAATTATAAGGCTATGGTTCACTCTCATTCTTCCACTGATCACTGTTATCTGTTAATGGAACTAAACACAGGTGATAGTAAGAAAGAAAACATACTTTTAAGTTTAATAATGCCTGGGTGGAGTTGATTGGCTACAAAGAAGTAGTCCAGTATTGCTTAACCATATCAACTGATGGAATCAAACCTATACAAAAGAGCACAAATTTCAAAAAATGAAACTCAAATGCATAAAACTTGGCAACATAAAGTACAGTTCTGCAAACCAATTCTCAACTCAAGCACACACTCAACTACAGCAAAAGATGTACAGACTCAAACTTCAACCCATAATGCAAATAAAGCCAAACCTATTGAACAACAGGTGTCTGTGGAAGAAACTTCTGTTAAAATTGGTAAAGACAAGTACAAGGCAGAAATACACACAATAACAAGTAATAAGTTTGAGCTACTTAACTTAGTGGCAATTAAAGAGGGAGATGGATCAAGCAACTCAACTAAAAAAGATATGGCAAATACAAAATATGGAAGGGTTCTCAAAAATCTACAACAATTAAGAAAGAGATGGAAACTATACAAACAAAAATGCTCATATCCCCTGATGACATGTCCCTATTTGACCTTGAACATATTCTACAGCATAACTTACTTAACACTCTTCGTAATGAGTTACATGTGATTAAGCAAAAGCCAAAGTCCTTGCAAGAAGATTAAAAACAATGCTACCGAGTTTGATTTCTTTGAATCAAAGTGGTTTCCTGAGTTAGAGAAGCATCATAGAGAGTATACTAATGTAGAGAGGTTTTATGCTTTGCAGAAGACTAAATGATTTTCTCTATGCCAAACTCCAAGTCTCCCAATGGCATTTTCTAAACTTTGCAATATTTCAACATGCTAACTGGCTTTACCATGAACTACAGCCATTACTTACACCACACAGCAGTATCCATCTCCACCTTACAACCAACGACTGCTGAACCTGCCGCCACCACCTACCAGAGCACATATAACACAGTAACCAACTTCTGCTGTACACTTCAACAACCACCCTCCTCAAAACCCCTTCCAAAACCAACTGGTTTACTTATTCCACCATCAACATCAAGTTTCAGACTTCAACTTCTTCACAATCCATAAACTGCTACAGTTCAATATCAACTGTGCACCTCTGTGCACAAGAAACCACTTCACTACAACCACCTTCCTACTGCCTACTTGATGCAGCTCAGGCCAGAGAAGAAAATACGCAAACAATAATTTTGCAAGAGATAAGTCGTACACGACTTATGGAAGAGTTAAGTCGTCCACGACTTAAGATGGAGGCTATAGGTCGTCCACGACCTAAGGAAGAGGTGCTAAGTCGTTCACGACTTAACAGGGTGAAGGGTAACGAGCTAGAAAGGGGAGATGACATCATGGAAGGCAAGGAAGGTCGCTCACGACTTAACAAGCAACGACTTAGTGGGGTTTCACGGGTTAACGACCTAAGTCCTTCACATGCCGCTTCTTAAGTCGCAGAAAGTCCTAAGTCGCTAAGTCGCTACCGAATTTGCTGCAGTAAGTCGTCTGTGTATAAGTGTTGTATCTGATTAAGTTGTTACCGACCTATGTTAGGTCATGAGTCGTTGTATCTTGAGTCGTTTGTGATGTGTTGTAACGTGTTGATTATGCCGACCTATGTTAAGTCATAAGTCGTTAGGTCGTATACGACCTAGGTATTGTAATATGTGTTGTGAGTCGTGAATCGTGAGTCTTTAGGTCGTGTGATTGTAAAGCTTGTGTGTGTAACTCGTGAGTCGGTAGACAGTTAAGTCGACCATCTGTGTGATAATGATAGGTCACTGCCGACTTGTATAAGTCGTAAGTCGCTCAACGACTTAAGGGTCTGGGTTGTAACGCCTATAAATAGGCCGAGTGGGGTCATCTAAATTGGTTGTTGATTTTTGAATAAAACTTTGTTTTGATTGTTGTGTGCTTTCATCTAAATTGGTAGTTGAGTGTGATCTCCTATCTCCACTTTCGGTTAATCAAGTGCGCTCGATTCAACGATTGTTGAAGCCAATTCACGGTATCAAGTGCGCTTGATCAACGTTTGAAGAATTGTAGATCTTCTTTCACGGTATCGTGCGCGATCAACGTGACGAAGATAGCTAGAATTCGGTATCTTTGTGATCAACGAATTTGGGGATTTCAGTATCTTCAATCCACCGTTTGCTACTTTCATCGATCTATATCGTTTTGTTAATATCCGCTGCGTCAGCTTTGGTATCAGAGCTAGACTTAGCCAATCATAGCTAAGCCGAGTCTTGGAGCCAAGGAGTTTGAAGTTGGTGTTCATCGTGTTCATCTTGAAGTTGCAACAAGAGGAGAACTTTCGATCCATTTCATTTTGGACCAAAGTTGGAAAGGTGTTTGAGCCGAGAGTTGAAGCATCACTTTGGTATCATTTGTTGAAGGTAGGCCGTGTATACTTGTGAAAGTAGCCGAGACTTGGTGAAGTTTGTTTTGAAGTTTGAAGCCGTGCTTCGTTTATTTGTGGGGTTTGGAAAGTTGTGAAGATTTTGAAGTGTTTGTGTTGATTTAATCATGCCGCCAAGGAGAGCTAATCGTCATCAAAATGTTGAAGCGTTGTATAGAAGAGAAGAGGCCGAGCAAATGGAACAACGTATTAATGAGAAATTTGATGAAGGTATTGGAAAGCTAGAGAAGTTGATGATTGATATGAATCAAACTCAAAGGAGGAGATCACCAATCTCGAACCATGGAGGAAACCGAGTTTCACCATCGTTTACGGAAGCGAGAAGGGTATCACCACAATCTTTTAGAGAGAGAAGAGAAACATCAATTTCATCAAGGAGAGATCACCATGACTATGGACATGAAGAAAGAAGAACTCCACGTGAGTTTGAAGATGAGCCATATCGAGATGAAGAGAGACATAGTAGAAGAGACATGCGTGATCAAAGGAATGTTGATGGTCGAGATCAATATAGACCTACATTTGATTTTAATGAAGAGGGTGATAGAGCTAGCATTCATTATCGAGATCGAGACCAAGTTCAAAATTCATATCGAGATGTAGATGGTGATCGTCGTTGGGAATCGGGTATGAAGATGGAAATTCCAGAGTTCAAGGGTGGAATGGTAGCAGAAGAATTTTTGGATTGTTTGTCTAATGTTGAAGAGATCTTTGATTTCAAGGAGGTTCCTGAGCAAAGAAGAGTGAAGTTAGTTGCTACTAGGTTGAGAGGGAGAGCTTTGGCATGGTGGCAGCAAACTAAACTTACGCGGGAGAGAATGGAAAAGTCGAAGATTGAATCATGGGAGAAGATGAAGAAGTTAATGAAGGCTACATTCTTGCCTTATAATTATCAATCACTCATGTATTAGAGATTGCAGAATCTGAGGCAAGGGACGAAGACTGTTAATGATTATGCTGACGAATTTTATCAACTGATTGCTCGAAATGACATTATGGAGACAGAGGAACAGCTGACTGCTAGATTTGTTGGAGGGTTGAGGATGCAGATTCAAGATATGGTGAATATGTTTGATCCTAGATCTGTAGCAGAAGCACATCAGAAAGCGTTGGCTTGGGAGAAGCAGGGAAGGCGTGGAGGTGGTGTGTTTACTAATTCCAACAATCAAATGAAGGGTGTTAGTGGAAGCTCTAATGTTCCTAAATCTATCAGTAAACCAGTGGTGAAGGAGGCTGAGAAGGCAAAGGTTAACAATGGTTTCAAATGTTATAATTGCCAAGAAGTGGGTCACAAGAGTAATGAATGTCCAAAGCCGAAGAAGCGAACTATGATTGTTGAAGTTGAAGGTGAGGATGTTGGGGAAGGTTATCCTTGTCCAGTTGAGGAGGAAGAACAGGATGTCGCGTCAGGAGATGAAGGATGTAATCTTATGATGAGGAGATCTTGTTTGATACCAAAGCATGAAGAAGAAGCCAGTTGGTTGAGGAGTAACATCTTTCAGTCCACATGCACTATTCTGGGAAAAGTTTGTAAATTTGTGATTGATGCGGGAAGTTGTGACAATATTATTTATACCGAAGCAGTGAGAAAGTTGAAGCTAAAAACAGAGAAGCATCCAAATCCTTACAAGTTAGCGTGGTTAAGAAAAGGAGGAGAGGTGAAGGTGGATAGGCGAGTTCGAGTTCTATTTTCTGTTGGGAAGAAATATAAAGATGAAATTTGGTGTGATGTTGTGGAGATGGATGTTTGTCACTTGCTTTTGGGAAGACCATGGCAGTATGATCGATCAGTGCAGCATGACGGTCGGACCAATAGTTACAGTTTTATGTTTGAAGGTGTTAAGATCATTTTGGTTTCAAAGAAGAGACAACAAGAAGAAAGCAAGTCAGAAGAGATTGAGGAGCTGAAGACTTTTTTTACTTTGAAGGAATTTATTGAAGAAGTAGAGGAGAGTCCAGAGGTATTTTTGTTGATTGGACATGAAGCCACCGAATCTGTAGAAGTTCCAGAGGAAGTCAAGCCGATATCGGAAGAATTCAGAGATGTATTTCTTGAGGAGTTACCAACGGAGCTACCACCGTTGAGAGATATTCAGCATCAGATTGATCTTGTGCCAGGGGCAGTATTACCACACAGACCACATTACAGGATGAGTCCTAAGGAGCATGAGGAACTGAGGAGGCAGGTGGAGGAGTTGTTAGAACAGTGGCGTGTTCAGGAGAGCTTGAGTCCTTGTGCAGTGCCAGCTTTATTGGTGCCCAAGAAGGATGGTTCGTGGAGGATGTGTACGGATAGTTGGGCTCTAAACAAGATTACTGTGAGATACAGATTTCCTATGCCGAGGTTTGATGATTTGATTGACCAGCTGAGTGGAGCTGTTGTGTTCTCAAAGATTGACTTGAAGAGTGGATACCATCAGATTCGTATTAGACCGGGTGATGAGTGGAAGATTGCTTTTAAAACCAGGGAAGGTTTATACGAATGGTTGGTTATGCCGTTTCGTTTATCGAATGCACCGAGTACTTTTATGAGAGCGATGAACTAGATTTTCAGACCATTCATTGGGAAGTTTGTGGTAGTTTACTTTAATGATATTTTGATCTATAGTGGAAGTAAGGAAAAGCATGTCCAACATTTGCGTGAAGTACTGTTGATTCTACGACAGGAGAAATTTTATGCTGCAACGAAGAAGTGTGTGTTCATGACGCACAGTGTTTTATTTCTGGGATATGTTCTATCGAAGGAAGGAATTCAAGTGGATGAAAGTAAAGTAGAGGCTGTCAGGAGTTGGCCACAGCCAAAGACAATTACTGAAGTGAGGAGTTTTCATGGATTGGTATCTTTCTATCGAAGATTCATTCCACATTTTAGTAGTGTGATGGCACCTATAACCGATTGCATGAAGGGAAAGAAGTTTGAGTGGTCAGAGGAAGCAGGGGTTGCTTTTGAGAAAATCAAGACACTATTGACGACAACGCCAATTCTAGTTTTACCGGATTTTCAGTTGTTGTTTGAATTACATACTGATGCATCGAAGGTTGGGGTTGGTGGAGTATTGAGTCAAAAAGGAAGACCAGTTGCTTATTTCAGTGAGAAGTTGTCTGGAGCTAAGTTGAGATATAGCACTTATGATGTTGAGTTTTACGCAATTGTTCAAGCAGTGAAGCATTGGAGACATTATCTGTTTCAGAAGGAGTTCGTTCTTTATACGGATCATGAAGCTTTGAAGCATTTGCAAGGGCATGATAAAATTTCAGCTAGGCACGCTTCATGGGTCGCGTATCTACAACAGTTTACTTTTGTTGTTAAGCACAAATCAGGGGTGACGAATCGTGTGGCTGATGCTTTGAGTAGGAGGAATCATTTGTTGACAACAATGAAAGTTGAAGTGACAGGATTTGAACTATTGCCAGAGTTGATTAAAGAAGATCCTTACTTTACGAAGTTCGTTGAGAAAGTCAAGGATGGGATTACTGATGAATTTGTGTTGATAGATGGATTCTTATTCAAAGGGAATCAATTATGTGTACCAGATTGCAGCTTGAGATTGAAACTTGTGAAAGAGTTGCACGAAGAAGGACATGTGGGGAGAGATCGAACATTGCAGTTGCTTTCTCAGTCTTATTATTGGCCGTCAATGAGAAGGGAAGTTGAAAGGTTTGTGCGAAGATGTCATGTTTGTCAGGTTTCGAAAGGGACAGCTACAAATGCGGGATTGTACATACCATTACCCGTTCCTACAAAACCATGGGTAGACATTAGCATGGATTTCGTGTTGGGACTGCCGAGAACTCAAAGGGGGAATGACCCTATATATGTTGTGGTGGATCGTTTCTCGAAGATGGTACATTTTATTGCTTGTAAGAAGACGGCGGATGCTGTTCATGTCTCACAGTTGTTCTTTAAAGAGATATATAGACTTCATGGTTTACCTGAATCTATTGTTTCGGATAGAGATACTCGTTTTCTGAGCCATTTTTGGTTGAGTTTGTGAAAGATGGTCGGAACGAAGCTGAATTTTAGTAGCGCTTACCATCCGCAAACAGATGGACAAACGGAGGTTGTGAACAGATCGTTGGGAAATTTATTGAGATGTTTGGTGAAAGATAATCTGAAAAGTTGGGATGTGAAGTTATGTCAAGCAGAGTTTGCTCATAATCATGCGGTGAATCGTAGTACAGGTTTCAGTCCATTTCAGATTGTTTATTCAAACTTGCCAAAGGGGCCGTTGGATTTAACGGTAGTGCCACAACCAAAGGGGACTGTTAAACGAGTTACTGATTTTGTTGATGGGTTGACCGAATGTCATAAGATCGTTCAGGAATGATTGGAGAAGGCAAATGAGAAGTATAAGCGAACTGCAAATCTGAAGCGAAGAAGTGTTGAGTTTAATGAAGGAGATATGGTGTATGCTGTGTTAACCAAGGATCGTTTTCCAGTGGGCGCTTATAACAAGTTGAAAGCCAGAAAAATTGGTCCTGTAGAAGTTGTGAAACAGATTAATGAAAATGTTTATAAGTTGAAGCTACCGAAAGATGTGTACACTTCTGACGTGTTCAATGTTAAACATCTCGTGCCATATTATGGGAATGAACAATCTGATGTGGAAGAATTTACAAATTCGAGGACGAATTTTTCTCAACCTGGGGAGGATGATGCAGCTCGGGTCAGAGAAGAAAATGCGCAAACAATAATTTTGCAAGAGATAAGTCGTACACGACTTATGGAAGAGTTAAGTCGTCCACGACTTAAGATGGAGGCTATAGGTCGTCCACGACCTAAGGAAGAGGTGCTAAGTCGTTCACGACTTAACAGGGTGAAGGGTAACGAGCTAGAAAGGGGAGATGACATCATGGAAGGCAAGGAAGGTCGCTCACGACTTAACAAGCAACGACTTAGTGGGGTTTCACGGGTTAACGACCTAAGTCCTTCACATGCCGCTTCTTAAGTTGCAGAAAGTCCTAAGTCGCTACCGAGTTTGCTGCAGTAAGTCGTCTGTGTATAAGTGTTGTATCTGATTAAGTCGTTACCGACCTATGTTAGGTCATGAGTCGTTGTATCTTGAGTCGTTTGTGATGTGTTGTAACATGTTGATTATGCCGACCTATGTTAAGTCATAAGTCGTTAGGTCGTATACGACCTAGGTATTGTAATATGTATTGTGTTGTAATATGAGTCGTGAGTCGTATCGTCTTTAGGTCGTGTGATTGTAAAGCTTGTGTGTGTAACTCGTGAGTCGGCAGACAGTTAAGTCGGCCATCTATGTGATAATGATAGGTCGCTGCCGACTTGTATAAGTCGTAAGTCGCTCAACGACTTAAGGGTCTGGGTTGTAACGCCTATAAATAGGCCGTGTGGGGTCATCTAAATTGGTTGTTGATTTTTGAATAAAACTTTGTTTTGATTGCTGTGTGCTTTCATCTAAATTGGTAGTTGAGTGTGATCTCCTATATCAACTTTCGGTTAATCGAGTGCGCTCGATTCAACGATGGTTGAAGCCAATTCACGGTATCAAGTGCGCTTGATCAACGTTTGAAGAATTGTAGATCTTCTTTCACGATATCGTACGCGATCAACGTGACGAAGATAGCTAGAATTCGGTATCTTTGTGATCAACGAATTTGGGCATTTCAGTATCTTCAATCCACCGTTTGCTACTTTCATCGATCTATATCGTTTTGTTAATATCCGCTGCGTCACTACTTCCACCTGACTGCATATCATATGTTTCTTCAACCATCAAACTAAACTACTGCCCTTCAAACACCATCACATTTTCATCACAACTGCCAGCATCAACCACAATTTGCCAAACTTCTACAACCGATTCACATACTCCAGTATCAAAAATGCAACTCCACAAACCATATAACCGGCAATTCCTCTCCTTACAACCAACATAGCCAACACAACCACTACACTTCATTGATACTGTCAACAACACTTCCCCTTTTGCTGTGCCTAACTTCACCATCTGCAGGCTAGAATTTTCTAAACTGGGATTATGCTGTTATTCCATTATTTGAAACATGCAAGTGGTCAACAATGCATTGAACAATGCCAACAATGCAATAAAAAACAGGTGGATAATTTTACAAAGTATAATAACTTATTGTATTCGAAACTTGGTCTATACAAAGTATAATATAGAGCAAGTTTGGTCAGTCCCCAAAAAAGTGCTACACAATCAGGCACTTGAACTTTATCAAAAAGAAAAAAAAGTGTTATTGCTTATAGCACATAAATCAGGCACTTGAATTTTCCGTGATTACTTCGGTTCACTTTTAGAATACAACTGGAATATTTCCTCTTGTATATATATACATACTACTAAAAACAATTCAACATAGCTAGCACAACCTAATTTGTATCTGCAGATAACAGAGAAAAATAACATACTACCATATAAACATACTACTATATAAACATACTACTATATTGCAGAATATCAACCACCATTTCTTAACAAAGAAAAATAACATTTCAAACATTAAAAACACAAAAAGTACCATAGAATAAGAACTACATATTCAAATGAACACAAAGTTTGACAAAACATAAAGCATATAAGCCTACAATAAAGATACCATAACACTCGAGCTAATAAAATTATTCTAGGAGTTCTAAAATTGGTAGTCTTCTACTTTCCGGCATCATAACAAATTGCATCCTGAAATCTTGTTCTTTAAAAGCCTTCATTGCCTTCATGTAGATTTCATTAGGAACGCCGTCAATGTCATTTAATATATTCATACACGCCATATTAGAATATGGATCTGACACATCACTTTGACTATCATTTGGATTGGGAGACTTTCCTTCAACTTTTGCAATTTTTCCTTTTAAATATCGCACTCTAAGTGCAGCTTCTTCATTGCGCATTTCGATTGAAGAAGACCACTTTTCCATACATGACTCAAGCTTTTCAACATTATTGGCTATATGTTTTTTGCGTCGTCTTTCATTTGTTGACGTTTCATCGCTTGGACGATTACTCATTTGCTCATCATCATTTACCACATGAACATGCACACCTTTGTTTAGAAAATTCTCTTCTAATTGTCTTTCATCATCTAAATTGAGAGGAAGCTTAGTTGAAGCATTACTTAAACCTCCAGTAGCCGTAGTTCCACCAAAAATCTCTCCCAAAAGTTCATAATTCTTGCAGCCATCTTTCCTAAATATCTTAAACTCGGTCTTGTTGATCTATAATAATTTAATAAATATTAGTTCGACATGCACTTATATTCATAGATTGTATTTCCAAACGCATACCGTATAGAAGTGTTGCCAAACTTCTTCTGCGGCGTTATCCTTGTTGGTGTTTGGATCCCATGTAACGCCAGTATGTCCTAATAGTTGCGAAAACAAACGATGTATAATACGCAAACGATTCCACTTTCCCTTCAATCTCTCCACTCCATAATCAGATTTTGTTGCTTCAATTATCTCTTGATTAATTTTTCCCCATTGGTCTTTAGTGAAAGTGGAGCATTGCAGTTTTCCCGCTTTTACGTATTCATAGAGTATTCCAATGAAAGCGCGTTCATTCTCGTACGACCATGACATTGGTTCCTTTGCCTTACTATGACCTTCCATATTCTATGTAAATATTCAAATAATGATATATATATATATATATGTATGTATGTATGTATGTATGTATGTATGTATGATAAGAAATAACATCCATCGAATACACAATAAACGTTTAAACAAATTAGTGTATAGTGAATGTCAGTATTTGATTCAAATATAGGAAAGCATTGAATTCTTGTTCGCATTTATTCCTGATATAATTCACGTATTTATCAGCATCGTTTCCATTCATCATTATTCCTTTTCAGTTCTATTCTGTACTAATAACCCTGTTAACTAATGAAAAGTATATATGTTCAACGATATACAAGCAATGAATTAAGCACAAGCGTTTGTCTTCACCGGTTACAATAGAATATATAATGAATTCTTTTTGATGTATATAGGTACACGATAATCACTTTGCAACTGCCAAAGTATTAAAACTATTGTCAAAAGCCAAGTACTTAATTTAAAAGTTAAAACAGGTGGAATTATATTTAATCATGTACAATGAGCTTGTAGAATCGAAGAAAAATTTGCAATAAAATTAATTATTAATCATATTCTCTCTTCTCCTCTAAAATTCAATACATTCCAATTTAAGGAAGCACCATTTAGAAGTCAAACAATTCATACATAAGTTGTCAACCTGAAAAAAAAATCCAATTTTAACATTCACGTTGCAATTTAAAAAACCAAATTTAGTTGAAGTACACATAGACAAACACACATATATGATGCATGTATGTATATTCAATTTTAATTTTCATTCCTTTGACTAATAATCTATATTCACTGATGTCTAATAATAAAAATGGTAACTAATGATGTCCAATATTAAATTTGTTACCAGACATTATTTAAACATTTAATTTGATATCCAATTATATTGACGCTTCCAATGTTTGTCCACTTTTAATGCATGCAGATATCTCCTTAACCACATTTTCAAAATAACAGTGACATCCCACTACTTAAATAACTTCCTTAATAGTTCTACTCACCCAATGCTCATTCCTTGTTTTAATTAAACATTAAACACTTTAACTTATCAGAACTATGGCGAATGAAAATGGCATACAACATCCTATTGCTAGACTTTCAATAACCTAATAATTCGAGGCAGCCTTTAAGTGGCTGGAGATGAAACTATGGAAAAAAAACTAAAATCGTGTCTCATATATGAAAAAATTAAATAAATAAATAAATTCACGTATACCTGAAGGAGAATCGACAACATAGATGTGTGCAAGACGAGACATGCGAACTAATGAAGGTGGAGGAACATACGCGCGAGTGTAACTAGGGAATAGGAATGACACGGTTAAGGGTCTTGTTCTAGAGGCGGCCAAAATGCTGCCAGGGTTGCATGTGCGTGTTAGAGTGGGAGGCGACAGTGCTATGTTAAGTCACGATTTAGGTGTGATGGAGGATGTGCACACGTGATTGCTGACCGGGGCTATGTGCATGCGATGTGGAGGAATTGGTGAAGTCTTGTTGGTAGCGGAGATATTCGATACCGAATGTTGTGTTTGGGTAAGTGATATTATGTTTTGTGCCGTGCAGTTATGTGTGTGAAAATCTATGCATGAGTACAAGGTGTGTGAGTGAGTGCCTTTGCCTGTGCAAAATTTCATGTGTACATATATATGTGATCATGTGGGTGTATCAGCCACTGATATTTATGCCTGCTATATTGTGTGTTCGAGCATATTGGGTGTGTGTTTCCAGGCGAGTGTGTATATGTGTGTTTTGACATCCTTCTCTGTGATTTGTGTGGCCGCGAGTGTGTGATGGCCTGGCAGTGTGTATGCATATGTGTGCGTGTATTTTTGGTGTGTGTTATATGTGTGTTTTGTGTTATTGTGTGTGATAACCTATATAGGTGCGTGCATTTTCAATGGTAGGAGCACTATGTTTAAATGTTAAATTAGTGTTGCATACGTGAGTTATTATATGTATTTGTACGCATTGGGTTTAGAGAAAGTGAGAGTGTTAAGTTTGTATGAGTGAGTTTTAGATGTGGCCGTGTATGTAAGTTTATGGTGTGGGGAAGCTATCATGTGTATGTATACAGTGTTTGTGTGTGAGTAATGTGATGTTATAGATGGATGATAATGTATGAGTGTTTGCACATGATTGAATTTCATAATTTGCTATGGTATATCTTGGATACTCGGCCTATTATTACTGTCACATTATTTTGCTTTGTGTTTTGTTTCTTGCGTGCATAAATGTATATATAAATGTGTATGTGCTTACGTGCCTATGTGAAGAAAAAGAACAAATGGCCTTTGCTTGCTTCATGGATATGACACATATATATCAGTTTGTGAATGAAAGTCTTTGCAACAGTTAGAAAGTATAATTCAAAATGCCATGAGCATGTATTTTATACCCTAGAACCTAACATGCATTCGTGCTTGTTCAATAGACACTACCGTTTGTTCTCTTTTACATTAACCATTTGTTAGTAATCATGCATGTACTAAGTTTATTGCTACTAATCCCTTATTTTGAGCTTGCATCCAAAAAGCGGTTGGAGCTAACTTGTAACACACAAAACTATGTGAATGAAAGAAAGTAGTTGGTTGCAGAATTATTATGTTCTTACGAATTACAACTAAAATGTCTAGAAAGGCTATGCTATGACAGTTTAGAATCTAATTGTAAAATGTTGAACTCGAGCAATATTATTATTTTTATATCATAGTGCTTGACAAATGTGTGTACAAGGAATTTCTCAAATTCGAATTTGTGAAAGTTTAATTTGTTGAATATTGTTTTAAGTTGATAAATAAATGAAGTTAATTCACTAGTATTCTAATATATATATATATATATATATATATATATATATATATATATATCATGTAAATTTTGAAGTTGTATTTACTTGAGTGTGGTTACATTATATTAATTAAGATGTTTTATTATTATTATTATTTTAAATAATACTTAGTTGTAGATAATTGAAGAATAAATGTCATGCACAATATTTAGATTTACAATCTAATTTTTGAGTAAGAAGCTTTTAGCATTCTTAACAGATATTAAATTATTATTTAATTTATAAAAGATAGAATTGATTATTTATTGTAAATAATAAACTATATCTAAGTATAAATGATTATTTAATTAATTTTGTAATATGTAATTTTCATCTCTTAATATTTGTTTTGTTATATAAAAATTAAATATTGTGAATGATTTATTGTTAAGTATTGTTTTTTATATTTTATATTTATTTGAATTCTATTATTACATTACAATTTCAACATTTCATTTCTTGTTTAATAAATAATACTTATATGAGTGATTCACTGTTGATGTTGTTTTGATTGCTGATTTTAAATGATATGATGATGACATCGTTTTATTATGAGATTTCATTTCTGTGTGATGAGAAATTTGAATAAAAAGTTTAGTGATACCGTTTGGTATGAGACTTTCTGTATCACTTTTCGGTTATTCATCAGACTTGTCATATGGAGATGCCCGGTATGGATTGAGTGTAGTTCATGAGCATTGAATAATTATCCGAATAACATGTGGCGGTACAGGATGTCGTTATGTTATATGTTTTATTATTCTTTGTAAGTAAATGCCCATCAAACGGGGATTACACATGTATGTGATAATACTCGCTGTGATGGGTATATATTATAGCCATGTGTTGGCTAATGAGTGGAGTCGTGTGTCGACATAGGATTAAAGCTTTAGTATAGCATATTCATATGTTGACTATGGAGGGCCATGTGTTGGCTTACGCTTAGAGCTGTGTGTAGATAAGATATGAGTACTATATGTCGTCCACCTATGTCTAGCTCCCTTTATGGTTCAGGAGTGAATCAGATTGACTAGTATCCATCCTGGCAGTTTGATTGTGGGGTCGTGCCCCAGATCCATGATACTATTGTTGGTAGTTATATTCGATGCACATCACATGATTGGTAGTTGGTAAGGTATGTGCCCTACTGCTCCTTATGTTGCATAGGTCAACAGTCTGTTACATGTAGAAGCAAAGCAGAGTTGTGACCAGGGATATGCATAGACAAGCTACTGGTGGATGGGGTCACGATGTCCATCGAGGTAACTAAACGCTGTAGGAATAGGCGGTACTCCACGGTTGGCAAGTAGTCCTGGTTTCTTGGAGCATGTTGTGTGCTACCAGTCTCCTTTTATGGTTTAGGGTTGTGAGTGTGTAGTGGATTGACACATATGTCTCATTCCTATAATGAGTTGACTAGACTAGAGAGTAGTTGAGTCTAAAGTGTATTCAGTCCCCATTATATCCATACTGTTTGTTGATTTGTTATTTTGAGATAGCCTTTATTATTAATTGTGATTTGGATTGTGCTGGATTATCTTTATGGTCTGTATAGTATTGGATATCATTTGGATGATTTGATGGGCTATGCTACATTATCTATTAATCTATGATTTTATGATATTATATTAGGGCATTGATGTGCGTTAGCCCTTTTCAGTTGATGGTTTCATTTTATATTATGAGGTTGTATTGTACGGGTGGTTTGCCCATTCGAGATAGCCTTCTTGATTTCAATTGATTTGTTTTATATGCGTATGGCATCTTTTGGTATCAGTTCCAATTGATCTATATAGATTAGAGATATTTGAGTAACGTGATGTCTTGAGAATTATTTATACACGCACATATATACTTTGACATGTCGTTGGACGGTTGAGTATCTTTGATAGTAGTATCATTTTATTCTTCCTTATTTATAACGAATCGCCTTATTTATGATCTCTGATTAGACATAATATGACGTGTGTTATTTTATAATATTCGGGTCAGCTCAAGACATTTCAAGTACAAGGACGACAAGACCAACTCATGTTTACTGGGTTTAGTGAAGATAAATTATGAAATTTAGTTGTAAGTTATTAAATATATGTACTTCGTGAATGTATATTATTGAGATTGTATTTTGAACAAACGTAGTATATTGTATATTATATTTTATCACTGTGATTCTGATTCTGTGTTCTTTATTTATGTACTATATGTTTTGTATTGCTCTATCCTGGAGGCATACGAGTTTACTGCTTTTTTCGATATTGTGTATGTTTTATGGAGAGTTATTTTAGATGTTTTAATGTGTACCAGTGTTAGCCTAAAGGATTATTCACATGTGCATCACATATCGCCTCATTTTCCATATTATTCGATAGTATTGCTCTATAGTACTCTTGAATAGTATGGGTATAGAGGTGGGGTGTTACAAATGCTATCGGAGCCCAGGTTCAGAACAATACATCATAGCTCAGAGGCATGAGTCAAGACCTTAGTGAGTCTTAGAATCCATATTCCCTATGGATATGTTAGGTAGTTATCCACTGATTTGGGATAGTAGGAATATGTACATATAGGATGATTGTTGAGGTAATCGTCTAGGGAGGTATCTGTTAATTATATACATATATATGTAAAAGATATTTGGATCTTGATTTTTTGATTATGAATGTAAATGTAAAATGATTGACCTCAGATGCTTATTATTGAATCACTAGGATTTGATTTGATTTTGATCAAGATTACACAATGGGAGATATATTTACCGTTTCCTGTAAGTGCCTTGGTTATTGTTTTATACTTGTTTGGTTATTGATAACTGTTTGTGTTGAATTAATTTTTAATAATATCGATTGAATATCCATATGTATTATTAGTGTTGTAAAATAGGTTTAATTTTATCTTTGTTTGTTATAAATAAAGGCATGTGGTGTAGGTTGATATTATCTAATGATTACTAGAATGAGTTAATGTTTGACATAGTATAATGGTTATTTAATTGGTATTTTGATTTAATACAGATATTCATAGTATCTTTTGATAAACATCTAGGTATTATGAAATATTTATAAAAAGACTATTCTAGTGAGAAATGTTATTTCCAATTTTGAGAATGTTGGAATTTTATAGTTTAGTTAAGGAATTTATGTTATATATAAAGTTTTGGAAAGAAATGGAAATTAAAAGGAATTTTTGTTTCGAGATGTTTTGAAATCAAGAAATATGTTGAAAATTATATACATTAACTCATGAATTGAAATTTCAGTGAAAGAATTTGTTGTAAGAATTTAGATTTTTTTATATATTTTGAAATTTATTTGAATGGTATTTGAATTGTGTATAAAATGAATTTCTATTAGAAAAAGAAAACAAAAGTTTATTAAAAGAGAGTATTTTATAATCATTGAATTGTTAGTTATATTATAGATTCCTCATAAGGAGATTGTAAGGAAACAATTTTATTAAGGGGAGGAGTCTATAACAACTCAGATTTAGGGGTAATTTAAAATAATAAATAGTAATTGTTGTGGGCATTTCCATCCACTACATGGTGAATATGAAGATTCAGAGGTAAAATTGTCATTGTCTTGGAATGGACGAAACTAGTTTGGAAGTATTCTCGAGATCAAGATATGGACCTAGGTCGAAACCGCGTCTCAATCAGAGTAACGGTTAAAAAGATATGAACTTCTTAACATTAGCCCGTTGTCTAAGTTATATGGGTCCCACTTTGGAGAACTACTAATTTTCTCGCTCACATGGAAGATTCAGGGGCATTGAAATACTCTACTTAGCGATACACACCAGTTCAAGTGTCATTCAAATCTGACTTGGATTGAAGGAGTTATAGCATAATAACGTGTGTAGCACAATGGTAAAGACTTGCACCTTTTAGCCAACCCTCCTTGGTTCAAGTCCGAGATAGCACTTATTTTCATAAAGCATGAGTAATGGTCTAATAAGGATCAAACTACTAAACATCTAACCATTTCCAAGGGAAAGAAGGTTGAACCAAATCTCAGAGGTTATATACTCAGCCGCCACTCCTATCAGAACCTCACTCTATAATTACCAAGCACATGACATTATAAAAGAGGAGTTTGGAAAAGAGTGAAGCTCTCATCAACAATGGCAGACAACTTTGAGAGCTAAAACTCTTAGTTCCAATAGCATGTTTACTCATATTCAAAGCTTGTACATGTAATCAGAAATGAAAGAGATGATAAAAAAGGAATAGTGGACGTAGGCACATTCAGGCCGAACCACTACAAGATCTATGTCTTTTTACATTTAAGTCCTTTACTTATTCTTTATTGCACATTCTTGATTTTTTATCTCAATCATCCGCAACTAAAATTCATCAAACAATAGCTCTATACTGAAAACAATATTCGTAGCTCTGCTACTATGACTTGGAGGTGTTTGCCCATTTTTTATGTAAATATTTTTTGTGCTTTCACTGAGAAATGAACTCTCTTTTTTAAAAGAAAAATTCTCTCTTTCTTATTTCTCTTTTTTCCTCTGAAACTTTAAACCACTCTCTTTTGGAGTTTGAAGTTCATTTTTTTAGCCTTAAACCACTGTTTCGTTTAAATTAGAAACGCTATTGTTTCTGATCTTCATACTAGAGATTATCATTTCATGTCATGCTGAACTCTCTTCCCAATCTTTGTAGATCTGAAATATGTTTCTCTTTTCAGATTTACCATCACTGTTTTCATAGAAAACATTATTTTCCTTCTTCGGCTCCAAATCATCTTTTATTAAAAAAATATAGTATCAATCTTTTAAATTTTCAAATCTGCAATCGTTGTTCTAAAAAGGAAAAAAATATCTCTTTATTATTCAAGATGTGAAATAATTGTTTCAATGAGAAAAAGAAACAATCTCTCTCTTTTCAGATCTAAATCATTATAAAAAAACTATCATTTTCTATCCAAGATCTGAAATAATTGTTTCTATGAGAAAAAGAAACAATCTCCTTTTCTTTTCCAGATCAAATTCATCGCTTAAAAAAACTATCTTTTTATTGTTCAAGATCCGAGATAATTTTTTCTATGAGAAAAGGAAACAATCTCTCTTTTTAGATCTAATTGGCGTTTCTATAAAAAAAAGAAACTGTCCTTCTCCTTTTATACCTTCTTTATGCTATTCTATACACCAACCCTAATGCTCTGACATCAGATTGCTAGAATCTATCCTTCCAAGTTAATAAATCTAGCGACACTGATGCGTAGAAAAACTCTGACATCAGATTGTTGAAATTTATCCTTCTAAGCTGGTAAATCCAACAATACTGATAGACAGAAACATCAAGATCGTTAATAGAAACGGTACAACTAACCAAAAGAATAATCAGATTATTGTAATTTATCCTTCCAAGTTGATAAATCCAACTACACCAATTAATCACAATGAAAGGAAGCACACAATTCATATTACATAGTCTACTTTATATACATGCCTTGGAGCAAGGGGTTGAAATTATCTCACAATGTGGGACTAAATAACCCAATGTTGTATCATTTTTTCTAGAGTTTAGTTCTGCATCAAAAATTTCATTTAAAAAAGAAATATTTATTTATTTCATAGATCTGAAATCATTATCTTTTTTCTCTTATTTTAGATGTACAAACACTGTTTCTTAAGAGAAACAAAAACATTTATTTATTTCTTAAGATCTAAAATCATTCCAACTTTTTCTCTTATTTTAGATCTATAAACACTGTTTCTTAACAAAAAAGAAACATTTATTTATTTCTTAAGATTTGAAATCATTCCAACTTTTTTCTCTTATTTTAGATCTACAAACACTATTTCTTAAGAAAAAAGAAACATTAGTCTATTTCATAGATCTGAAATCATTCTATCTTTTTTTCTCTTATTTTAGACGTGTAGACACAATTTCTTAACCAAAAAAAGTAAACATTACATTTCTTAGATTTGAAATCATCACATCTCCTTTTTTTTCATTTCAAAAGGTTGTTTTTACCAAAAGAAACTTCTGTTCATTTTTCAAAATCATTGTATATCTTATTCTCTTTTCATCTAAAATATTAGTCCCTTGATATAAGAAACTCTGGTTCCTCTTTAGATCCAGATCCTTATTTCTCTAACATAAGAAATCCTCTTCCCTTTTTCGACCTACAACCAATATTCTTTGAAATAAGGAGCTCCATTTCCCTTCTTTTATCTAAGAAAAGTCACTATGAGAAAATTCTTTTCTGTTATCTAGATCTGCAATCACTATGTCTTAGAAGTAAGAAACCATATCTCTTTTCTCCCATTCAAATCTAAAAACATTCTTTCTTGGCCAAATGAAACTTGTGTTCACTTTTCAAGTCTGAAGTTATTTAAACTCACTTTCCCATTATTGATCAGATCATTGTTTCCATCACCAAAGGAAACCTTACTCTCTTTCCAGATCCGAGATCATTGTTTTAAGAAACTCTGTTTCTCTTTTTAGAGATTCTCTTTTTATTTTAAGAGTTGGGCCATCAATCCTTCGAAACTACAAAACCTTCCTTTTCGAAACTTGAATTATTATCCCTTGAAAATTACAAGCTCTTTAGGAAAGCTCGGGAGAAAAAATTTCCAACATGCCTCATAAGCGAAGGAACTCTGCTACCAAGAATACAACTCTATCGGTACACCCAATCCAGATGTGGAAGGATGAAAGATTAGTCTAACAACCGCCCCGTGCTAAAAATTACCAGATATAACTTCGAAATAGTTGTGGTTTAAATCAGTAAATGCTTCGCTACTTAATATAAAGCTTTGGTAGATAAACTCTTGACAAGCTTAAGATAGATGAAAGTATTCAACCTTAACATTGTAATACAAGGGAAGCCCTAGTCTGAGGAACACATGAGGCATTCCGCCTAACCATATGAACCCCAAGAATAGCCCTCATCCATCCAGCATATAATCAAAATACTACAATCGGGATCCCACTCATGGATCAAAATATCACAACTTGAAGACCAAAGTCATGGTGATTGATACTCAAAGTCTAGATACGACAAGCTCGACACTTCGTCACTCTTATCATGCCCGAAGGCATCACCAATCCAACACGTACTAGATGGGACCTAAATAATATAGCTCTCTGTACCTAGGGCTATGTTCCACAAATATGAACAGAGAAGGAGATAAGATTAAGAGTTACTAGTCCACCCTCCAAGAAAACAAAAACTTTTGAGTGTCCACTACAAACCTTTATAAGGGGCTAACCCGGCCCCATAGACACTTGGCAAGATCTCCACACTTGCTGATAAGCGGGGGGCATAAAGAAGGTGCTATATAATTACTTTTCTTTCATTCTAATCTATCTTAAGCTATTGCAGGGCTCTACCATCTACTCTTAGATCTCCATTCTTGGAAAAAGGTGAAGGAAGGATTCGTAAATTAATTGCATGTGAGGATCGACCCAAGGGTGCTTACACGCTACACGAAGTAGAGACAAAAAATCAAACTAGCCCTTACAACTACGCATGACCTCTCCATTGGGTCAGCAAGGCACAAAAAGATGAGAAAACATCACTGTCAGTAGTTTAGATAGATGGCCACCTAGGGAAGCTAGCACATCTTGCAGTACAAATGGTATAACAAAATGGAAGAGATGCAACTCTCTGCCTTCGGAGCTCAAATGATCAATGATCAGAGAGAAGCCATCCATTTGAGTATTGTGTTACCTTAACGGGTAAGGAAGAAGATGCGATGGAAACGACATTTGTCGAGAACTTGGATAACATAATAGTTTATACAGAAATGCTTTGAAAGACCAAGCTCTAACAATTCCAACATATTTTTCCCACAGCAAAAAGGCGAGAGATGTTTCGAACCACCACCATTACTCCTCATATCACAATTCAACCCGAATCAGCAATATATATAGTAAACCGTTGAGACATTGCAATCACCAATTAGAATACTAGCTTCATCACTCCATCATGATCCAATAATCATAAAACACAATTCAAATTGATTAAGAACTAAGGATATCAGGATGCACACTGGGGACATCCACTATAAGTCCACCAAACTAGCCGGAGTCAACTTGACACAATGACTAGACCAATGACTGCTAGGAGGCAGCACTAAAATGCTAAACAAGAATATTGGCAATCTTGGCCCAGTACAAACCCCATTATCAAATAGAATACTTACAGAAAAATCTTATGAGGAATTCTCTGATCACACAATATGCTTGCATAAACATGTCATACGCATGACAACAGATGGTCCTGCAAAGGAGGTACCATAACAAACCTTTTCTTCCATTTTTATCAAACTTGGTTGTTGCCATTTTAGGACAATGTCATCGGCTCCTAGATTCCACAGAGTCTTACAAAAATACCAAGCGAGAATTCCTATCAGAGAGAACATCTTAACCAGGCATGCTATACAACTTGGTACTATGTGCTTCTTTCGAAGCTGTAGGTTTGGTCTAAACTGCTCTCTCCCTTTTGACCGAGACAAGAGACTAATGCATTCACTTAACACATATGCACTTATATTCAATTAACACATATGTAATTATATTCATTTAACACATGTGCTATTATAACCACTACTTCGTTTGTGATTAACAACCCAGATCACAAGTATGTGCTGGCAGCAGTGAAAATAAGATAGCCATGACTAAGAGCACTAGCCTAGGCAGTTCGCTATTGATGACCGCCCCTTTCCATGGCAATGTCATACTAGTCGGGCATCCAAGAATAAATTTAGCTTGAGTAACTCAAAGAATAAATGCATTTGAAGCCTGGCGTGGATTGACTCATAATAGGAGATGCCCCAAGCCAATGAGCAAGTTGAAGCTATCAACAAAGTCTTGAAAATGCTAATTAAGAAAAAACTAGATGAATCCAAAGGAGCGTAGGTTGACGATCCACGACACTGCGGACTTACCAAGCCTTCTACAAAACATCAACATGACATACTCTATTTTCTCTAAGCATATGGGGATAGACATTTTGAGGAGAGAAGGAATCACACCGCTCTCAAGACCGCCGCACACAGACGGAAAATGGCAAAATAATACAAATCTATGGTGAAGTCCAAAGAGTTACAAGAGGGAGATATTGTTCTTAACCAAGTCTTTCGCCATCCAAGGGACTAAATCCAGTTTGGGAAGGACCGTTTGTTGTTCATAAGGATCTCCACCGCAGAGCTTACATTACGCCGACAATTGACGAAAAAAGTGTTTGGGAAAGGAAGAAATCTCTAGCATCTCTGCCATTACTTCTCTCAGCTTGTAAAAAGCTTGTATCACCTGAAAAATAAAAGAAAGACAGTGGATGTAGGCATACTCTAGCCAAACCATTGTAAAAATCGATATTTTGCTCGATTGTTTGTCTGATATTTTTTCTATTGCGATCAATCGCAAGCTCTTGCCGGTAGCAGTGAAAGCAAGATAACATGACTAAGGGCATGAAAATAGCCTGGTTAGTTTGCTACTGATGATCGGCCCCCAACTAGCAGTGATAAACCGACAATAAGCTATGAGTTTGGCATGATTATAGCCTAGGCAGTTTATCATCGGCATTCGGCTTGCCAGCAACTGCGAACCTATAATAAATCCTATGATTAAGGTATGGCTACAGCCAGGGATAGTTCATAGTTGATGATTGGTAACTACGCCAGCCTGGCCATAGTAAATTGAATAATACTCACGATACAGGCCATAATGGCCCGGGTAGTTACTGTGTGCGAATCCCGGCTCAATCTCAAGTGCGACAGTCGCAAAAGTTACACTCCCTTGGAACATTGGTTGGGCTGATAAATCATAAATACCAAAATCCACAATCAGGGCAAGTAACTTAGGTACCATGAATCTTAAGTTTAGAAGGACTCTCTTGACGGAGAATATAGTTCGTTGTACTTAAACTAGAAGCTTCTAACAATTTCTTTTAGTCATGTGGCATTACATACAAATAGTAGGAATATGAATTCCACACTGCCAACCATATCAGGATATTACTTCACTTCCACTCCACTAGAGGAAACAGAGCGTCGACTCAACTCCGTCAGAGATAGCGGAACATCAATCCAACATTGCTAAAAGAATTGGAGTATCCCTTCCATCCAACTTCGCTCAAGAAACTGTAAGGATTCTCCCAAAGCCGAGCACATTGTGGAACCTGAGAAAAACTCAGTGCAAAGGTATGACTAACTTTTGTAAGATAAGCTAAATTTGATAAAAAAAATATTTGGGGGCATAGCACCACCTTACCCCTTGATCATACACATACACTACCACTCAGCTTGGTAATAACACATTGGAATCATGACCTCAAGTTCGCAAGTTTAAAACCAATTCATGATACAAGGCAACATGTTGTGAGAAGCAACCAAGTGCATTATACTGGGGGAAACCTAGACAAATAATAAGTGCTTTCGACCGACTTTTGACAACGTCACTAAAGGGTGCTCTGGAGGATGTGATGAATATTTGTGGACTACCACGTACCCTAAATTGCTCTCTAATAGGGAATCATTTTGAATGATAAGGACCTCTCTAAATAGAAATGATTTGATCTCTAACCTTTCGAATGTAATTACTTCATGTCAAAGTCTATTTTAACACAAATAGCTTGATACCTTTACTTAATAAATCAATCCCGAGGACACGTGGGATGACTCTAACACATATCTATGGTAAAATTCCAAATCAAAATGTATTAATAGTCTGTAACTAATTCTTAGGCAAGGATGAAAGTCCTTGACCACACTAGGCCCGAAAGGACCCTAATCTTGTAGGTAAAGTCAACAGAATAGGACGATCCTCTACCACCAAAGCCGATGAGACATTTGAGTTGAAAGGTTGATTCTACCTGACCAATGTAGAGATAGCAAGCCGATGTCACCAATAACGTAGAGGCATCTGACTACGATAATCGGCATAAACTGGACCTGTACTAGGACTCCTAATTCCTAATGCCGACAAATTTCCATGAGCTTCGCTCAAAAGAGCTAGGATCATCACTCGCTCATACCCGACATCTACCATATTATCGCTTGTCAGTTGTCGACTTCAAATAGATGCACGAGATATCAGCATGCAAACTAACAAGGAAATCGGCTAAGCTAATCTTATACAAATGTGCCTGGGGGCAAGTCCTGGAAAATCTAACTAAAGAACAAGAAATTGCTCCAAACATCACCACCTTACCATACTATATGCAAAACAAACCTATTGCAATTAGTTAAGCCTAATCAGATATAAGACCCCAATTGAAGCTCCTGCAAAATGTACATGTCTTTATACAAACATCCATACAGAAGATACAAAGCATAGGCTGGGGAAGAAATTGTCAGCCTTCACTCAAAAGCACCACATTACATATCCTACATACGAGTACCCTTTAATGGAGATTCTTACTCTACCAAATCCATCAATAATTAATCCCATATATGCATGCGCAGAAGTGAAGAAAATTTCATTGAGAAATAGCGGCAATCACGTGCGATGGATAGGTCGTAATCACTAGACTTACCCATACAATGAACATAAATAGAATGCCACATCAATAGATCTGAGAACAGTACCATAATGTATACATCGACTGGTTCACAACTGTAGAACCTCAAAGTAGGAAGCAAGAAGACCAAAACCTAGGAAAATAGAATCCCACCGGGTGAAGACTAATCAAAGACGACTAGAGACAGTCACCATACCATCCTTAAGCAAAGCCGAGCCTCAGATTGAACTAGCAAAGGAAAAAAATCTTTAGGGAAACAAAAATAATATATGGATAGTCGGACATCATGATGACGGCTACAAGACAAGCAAGGAAACCACTGATCAGACAAAGCACACTTTGCATTCACGAAAATATGCTTTGGGGGGAAAATGTTGTAGGAATTTCTGCCCACTACATGGTGAATATGAAGAGTTAGGGATAAAATTATCATTGTCTTGTAATGGACCTAAACTAGTTTAAACATATTCTCGAAATCAATATAAGGACCTAGGTCGAAATTGCGTCTCAATCAGAGTAACGGTTTGAAAGATACGAACATCTTAACTTTAGCCTGATGTCTAAGTTATATAGGTCCCACTTTAGAGAAATGCTAATTTTCTCTCTCACATGGAACATTCAGGGGCATTGAAATACTCTACTTAGAAATACACGACTACCAGTTCAAGTCTCATTCAATTCTAACCTGGATTGAAGGGTTTATGGCATAATAACATGTGTAGCACAATGGTAAAGACTTACGCCTTTTAGCCAATCCACCCGGGTTCAAGTCCCGGCAAGCACTTATTTTCATGAAGCATGAGTAATGGTCCAATAAGGATCAAACTACTAAACATCTAACCATTTCCAATGGAAGGAAGGTTAAACTAAATCCCGGAGAATGGAAGGTTGAACCAAATCTCATATAAAGGAAGGTTGAACCAAATCCTAGAGGAAGGAGGGTTGAACCAAATCTCATATAGAGGAAGGTTGAACCAAATCCCAAAGGAAGGAAGGTTGAAACAAATCGCAAGGGAAGGAATGTTGAACCAAATCTCACATGAAGAAAGGTTGAACCAAATCCCAGAGGAAAGAAGGTTGAACCAAATCTCAGAGATTATGTGCTCAACTTCCACTTCTTTCATAACTTCACTCTATAAATAGCAGGCACATGGCATTATAAAAGAGGAGGTTGGACAAGAGTGAATCTCTCATCAACAATGGCAGACAACTTTGAGAGGGAAAACTCTTAGTTCCAATAGCATATTTACTCATATTCAAAGCTTGTACATGTAATTAGAAATGAAAGAGGTAATAAAAGAAAAACAGTGGACGTAGGCATATTCAGGTCAAACCACTATAAAATCTATGTCTTTTTACATTTAGGTCCTTTACTTATTCTTTATTGTACATTCTTGATTTTCTATCTCAATCGTCCACAACTAAAATTCATTAAACAATAGCTCTATATTGAAAACAATATTCGCAGCTCTATTATTATGACTTGGAGGTGTTTGCTCATTTTTTGTGTAAACAGTAATTAAAATGGATATTTTAAGAAGTGTGAAGTATATTCATTTGGAAATTAAATAATAATGATAATTTTGGGTATTTCAATTTAAATGAATTAAAACAAGGAAATAAATTCTAGGAAATTTTATAATGTTAAATAAATAATTAAGTACAGTTTATATAATATTATTTGAAATATGAAAATATGAATGGATTATTTTGGAAATAATGATAAATTAATTTTTTGTATAATATCAATTTTATTTTGATAAGTGAATAAATTTTTAGCATAATTAGAAATTTATTGGTAAATCGTTTAAATAAATGATCAAATAAATAAATCATAGAAAAGAAACTTTATACATAAATCATGGGATGAATTATTAGAAAGTAATTTTGTAGAATTGAATTTATAATTGGGCTTGAATATAAATAATTTCGTGAAAAGAAAATAAAATAAAAGAAAGAAGAAGGAAAATTTTAAAATGAAGCCCAACATGACTTAGCCCAATAATCTAAAACTACAACCTCATAATTTTCAACATCTACTAATTTTTTATCTCCAGAACCTTCCTTCTCCTGAGAATTCTTCTCCATTTATAAATATAACCCAGTACAAACATTTAGGGAGGGAGGAAAATTGATTTCAATCAAATGTCATATTTCTCTTTAAAACTAAAATTGCATCTCATATTAAAAATAAAAACAATAAATAAATAAAATTCATGTATGCCTGAAGAAGAATCAGCAATATTGGTGCATGTAAGGGGAGGCGTGCGAACTAATGATGGTAGAGGAGTATACTTACAAGTGCGACTAGGGATTGGGAATGGCACGATTAGGGGTCTTGTTTTGGAGCCGACCACTACAACAAATCAGCCATTTTACAACGGGCAATGCCCGTTGTAATATGGATTTCGCAACCGGCATGAGCCCGTTGTATTAAGCCTCGTTGTAATAGGTCGATCACATTTTACAACGGGCAATGACCGTTGTAATACATTTGTTTACAACGGGTAATGCCCGTTGTAATACACCTTTTTACAACGGGCAATGCCCGTTGTAATACATGATATTGCAACAGTTTTTGACCGTTGCAAAATAAATGCAAATTTTATAAAAAAATTACAGCAGCATCCATGCAGTAAATCGATACTAATAATGAATAATTTAACGAGTAATAAATTTTATCATAAAACAACCAAAATCACATACGAAAAGATTAAAAGCTACAGTCATAAAATTCCAACACATTCCAAAAAGTTAGATAAGTTTACATTGACATAGTTCTAATATACACATGACGACTAGTTTCATAACAACCGTTGAGAATTTCAGTTGTCAACCTACACTGAGCTTTGACAATATCATGTGTAACATGAGTTAAACATAATTCTTCTTTTTTAACATTCAAAAACTGTTGCAATATGCAATACCCCCGCCTGAACTTCATACTGCTACCAATTCCTCCTCCCCTGCATATAATTTCCTCTTCAACTTGCTGTCATCACATCACCGCCGAAACACTGCACAAACCTCTTCGGAAAACTACCACAAGCACACCAACCAGTTCATCAAACATACATTTTCCACAACTTACTCAAACATTTACCACAAGCACACCACTGTTAACATACACATCACCACCAGTTTCACAATCACCAGTCCTCAATTACCCTTCATTTGCATTCATTTGCATAATCACCAGTTTCACAATCACCGGTCCTCAACTACCCTTCATTTGCATTCATTTGCATAATCACCAGTTCCATAATCAAAGATTCATTTGCATCCCCTTCATACCAAACTGATACAACACAGTCCAAATATTCAACCATCAGCCACCCTCTTCTCTGACCGCCAACACTTCATTTCTGACCACACATTGCCAAAACACCAAGCTTCTGACCGTTCCCTTCTCCTGCATATCACACCACTACTACATCATCTACCCAATGCCACTGCACTTCAACTACACCACCCCACAGCAGCACTTTATCAGCAACAGCCTCCCACTAACCAACAGTTCTCTCTTCCACCACTCTGTCACCTAATCTACTTTCAACTGCGTTTACTTACAACTACACTGCCATGAACCCCTGCATATACCTCTGCCTTACAACATTTCCACAAAAATATCACAGAACCCACCATACTACGGCTACCATCATCTGCTGTACACTTCAACAACCATCTCCAACATCATCACTGATAAACAACAGACATAAACATATGCTCTACTGCTTCAAATCAAACCACCCTCCTCACAGCCCCTGCCATTATCTCAATCACCACCAATCTATGCAACCAACATTCAATACATTCACTGACCACCGATCTGATATCTTGGAATACCCCTATCAAATATAAATCTTAGACACAAGGATTTCTTGCCATTAATTGAAGAACTTAAAGTCAAAATGGAAGGATAGGAAGCTAAAATGTCGAGTCTTGCAAGGAGAATTGAATTGATAAAATCAATAGTTTATTCTTTGATACAATATTGGATGTAGTGCTTCAAGCTTTCAAGTGCCACTATTCACGAAATAATTAGTCTATTCAAATTTCTTATGAAAAGCAAGGGCAAGCAAAATACTTAGTTAAATATATGTAAGAGCAAGCAAGAAGGAGGTTTGAGGTTACGTAATTTGGGGGAGCTGCAAATAGCTCTTTGTATCAAAAGACTATGGAAGATCGTAAATGGCGAGAGAATTTGGGTCGAATATATAAATGATCGTTACATCAAAAAACAATCTATATGGGAATGTTGTTTTCATAATGATGAATCTGGAATTTGGAAATTTATTCTAAAAGTTATCAAAAGCAATGAATGGATTTGACAAGCAATTTATGGACGACAATGGTACTTTGCGGCATGACCCATTGATTAAGGGAGTAATCTTCTTAATAAGTTGTAAGTAGAAACCATGATGCTAGTCAGAAGGGAGAATAAGATAGTGGAAGACATATTGAAAGAGGGTGGTTAGAGAATCGATCGATTTAGTTTTTAAGGGAGCTCCAAGGCAAGAAATCGTAAACGATTAATATTAATCACGTTTCAGATTTCTGGACATGTTTGGATAGAGAAAAATTCATACCGAAGAAGGTGGTGGAGACTATAAGGACTAAGTTTGACGAAACATCATGGTGGAAGTGGATTTGGACCAGTATCAACTATCCAAAAACAACAGCGTGTTGTTACAAGGTTTCAATGAACGTACAAGCGACCGAGGACAGACCTGTTCAAAAACTAATACAATTTAATCCAACTTATGTGTTATGCGAGAGTGAAGAGGAGAGTGTGAATCGCTTATTTTAAAATGAAAATTCTCTGCCTACCATGAAAGTGGTGTAGGATCAAACTAAAGTGACCGGTTGAGCATGCATAAGTGTCAACTATTGATACGAAAATTCATAAAACCCAACAGCAGTTCAACTTCAAATGCAAAAGCAATGATATAGAATAAGTAACATTCTCGATGTGTGTTTGAAATTGGTGTAAGAGCGAAATGACAAGATTTTCAGCCACGACAAACATAAAATGGTAAAAGAGGCATGTGCATGCATCATGCATATAGTGAGAAACAGATAAGCAAAATCCAAGCATAATCATTATGCTAACTAAATAGATGAAATAATATTCAAAAAAAATAGGTTTAGATTCTCTTACCCGCCAACCATGTACATGCCTGGTTCGAAAACATGTTTTGGTTCATATGTGTGTACTGTGTGAGAAAACAGTGAAAAATTCTAAGCATCTATTTTTTTCAATGCAAATTTGGAGCATATGTTTGGAAATGGTGCAGAACAAAACTTATATGGTCTACACCCTAAACAAAAATTCTTGCTATCCAAAGTGAAAATGAGAATATTACTATTCGGTTTAATCAGAAGTGTAAAAGGACTGATGTGGCATATATCGTATTATCAACTTGTGATCGGTCATTGTGGAATGAGAGAAATAACAGAGTGTTTGGGGGCAATCATAACATTAAACAAATCATTTTGCAAGTTCATCACAGAGCTAACTAAGATTTGTAGCATAAAGTAAAGCACATGACATACGTAAGCAATTATGACAGCGAAATATGCAAAGAATGGAATAAACTTAACTTCCATCGTGAGGGCTGGCGTCATGGTTGGTGACTAATCATATGTATCACCGCCTATCTTCGTACGCCCTTAGATATTGTCATTTTATCCCTACATTATTTACATTCTTTCTCTCACTCGCTTAATTTGCAGGATGAAAGAACAGTTACATTCTCATTTGACTTATTAAGACTAAACCATTAAAGTAATAGCTTTCAGTGGAATCCGGATCTTCAAGTAATTTGTCAATTTCTTAGATGATTGGTTTCTAAAAGAAGATCCAAAAAAGTAAATGTACCTAATTAAGCTTAGAAATCAGTTTTCATGTGATGCAAGAAGTTGGATCTTCTCCAATCTATCCTGAAATCGCTTAGATCTGAAGTTAAGAGGTGTTTTGGTAATTCTGTTGGTAAGGTTTTTGATATTTCTTGACGTGCTAGAGAGAAGGTGAATTTGGTAAGGTTTTCGCTGCTTTCAACCCATCTCCACCCTCGCTGCATCACCAATCACGAACTGCAATCACAAAATAAGAAATCGAACAAAATCTCCCCAACACCGAGGCGAACCAAGCACCCCTTCGATTATCGAACAGCCTCCTCCTCTAACCGCAGCCTTCAAGAACTCAATCGACCCACCAAATACCACCACAATAAAACGCCTGAATCACCGCAATTGCCAACTAGATCGTGAACTCCCAACCTCCTATTCGTCCATTCACCACCAAAATTCGTACCACCGCGACCAAGTCAACTTCATCGTCATCCCCACATCGTTGAACCGCTGCGATTTTCAACGCCTGCAATCAACCACTCGCGAAAATTTTCAGTCTCAATCTTCGCTAATTCGATTGTGGTCTGCTTACAAGAACTTCCTCGAATCCGCAGCTGAATCGTGCTTTGTTTCGTGTAGTAAGCACTTACAACAACTGATTTGACTGCGGCTTGAAATTTTCTTTTGTGAATGCGAATTTGAGATTTTGTTTTTTTTTGCGAATTAAATTCAAGGTAAAAACGGCTGCGAATGATTTTAGGGGCGACTTCTACGAGACAAAAGGGTTTTGATTTTACAACGGCCATCAAAGGACCTTTGTGAAACTGGCATCTATTACAATGGGCATGAAAAGACCGTTGTAATAGCATTCTATTACAACGGGCAGTCATTGCCCGTTGTAAAAAAAGCGTTGTATAGGGCATCTTTTACAACGGACCTGAATGGACCGTTGTAATAGCCTTCTATTACAACGGGCAACCAATGCCCGTTGTAAAAAGGGCGTTGTAATAGAGTATTTTTATTGTAGTGGACCAAAATGCTGTTAGGGTTGGTGTATGTGTGTCAGAGTGGGAGGTGAAAGTGTTGTGTTAAGTCGCGATTTGGGTGCGATGGAGGAGGCTCACACATGGTTGCTGACCTGGGCTGTGCGCATGCGACATGGAGGAAGTGGCATAGTCGTGTTTGTGGCCGAGATACTCGGTGCTGACTGTTGTGTTTGGGTAAGTGATATAATGTTTTGTGTTGTGCAATTATGTGTGTAAAAATCTATGTATGAGTATAAGGTGTGTGAGTGAGTGCTTTTGACTATGCAAAATTTCGTGTGTGTGTATACATACATATATATGTGTATGGTCATGTAGGTGTGTCCGCCAGCGATGTGTGTGCATGCTATAGTGTGTTCATGCATATTGGGTGTGTTTTTCCAGGCGAGTGTGTGTGTCAACTTCCCTCTCTGTGATTTGTATGGCCACGAGTGTGTGATAGTCTGGGAGTGTGTATGCCTATGTGTGCATGTAATTTTGGTGTAAGTTATGTATGCGTTTTGTGTTATTGTATGTGTAACCTATATAAGTTCCTACGTTTGCAATGGTGCTACCGCTGTGTTTAGGTGTAAAGTAGTGTTGTGTGCGTGAGTTATTAGAGCAAGTGAGATTGTTGAGTTTGTATGAGTGACTTTTAGTTTTGGCTGTGTATGTAAGTTTGTGATGTGGGTAAGCTGTGTGTGTATGTATATAGTGTTTATGTGTGAGTTTTGTGATGTTGTAGATAGATGATGATGTGTGGGTGTTTTCACATGATTTGGGTTCATAATTTGCTATGGTACATCTTAGATACTTGGTTTGCTGTTACTATCACATTATTTTTCCCTGTGTTTTGTTTTTGCATGTGTAAGTGTATATATAAAGGTGTATGTACCGATGTTCATATGTGAAACAAAAGAACAAATGGCCTTTGCTTGCTTCATAGGTAGGACATATCTATATCAATTTGTGAATGAAACTCTTTGCTACGATTAGAAAGTATAATTCAAAATGTCACGAGCTTGTATTTTATAACCTAGAGTCTAACATGCACTCATGCTTGTACCAAGTTTATTTCTACTAATCCCTTGGTTTATGCTTGTATCTGAAAAGCAGTTCGAACTAATTTGTAACACACAAAACTATGTGAATGTAAGAAAGCAGCTTGGTTGCAGAATTATTATTTCTCATGAATTGGAGCTAAAATGTCTAAATAGGATATGCTGTGACATAGTTTAGAATCAAATTATAAGATGAGGAAACCGAGCAATATTATTATCTTTTATATCATCAATACTTCACAAATGTATGTACAAAGAATTTCTAACATTTGAATTTATGAAAGTTCAATTTGTTGAATATTATTTTAAGTTAATAAATATATGTATTTTGTGGATGTATATTCTTGAGATTGTATTTTGAATAGACATAATATCTTGTATATTATATTTTGTCGCTGCGATTCTGACACTGTGTTCTCTATTTTTCTACCGCATGTTTTATACTGTTCTATCCTGAAAGCACTCGTGTTTATTACTTTGTGCCGATACCGTGTACATTTTGTGGAGAGTTATTTTAGATATTTTATTTGTATTAGTGTTAGCCTAAGCGAATATTCACGTGTGTACCCTATAGCGCCTCATTCTCCATATTATTCGACAGTATTACTCTATAATACTCTAGAATTATATGGGTATAGAGGTGAGTTGTTACACCATCACACTCGCTGGAAGTTAAATGCTTCTCCTCCCCTCTCCAAGGTGCACGTTGGAGTGAGCATCACCACTTGGTGTCAATAGCCCTTCCAATCTTATCTCTACCGTAGCTTTCTCGAGTCCTAACTAATTGACTCCTATTAGGTTTCATTCATAGCTCTCTTTGGCGTAGAATCACTCTACCTCCAACTCGTATGCGCAATACACGCTTTACTTGTTGAGTGGATGCAAATTTTGGCACTATTGAGTGGATGCAAATTTTGGCGCAATATGTCATTTATAAATTGCGGCCCAGTTCTACTTTTCCTTGAAAGTCCATGGATCCCATTGGCAAATCATTACCATTTTCCTCGTATGCTCAATTCTTATACAAAATGTTGGCCATTGCCTTTGCTCCATACTAGAAATGTAACAACCCGTAAATTTTCGGTAATTAAAATAGCTAATTTAATAAGTTTTCGTGATTTAATGTTAGAAAAAATTTGTAATTCGTTTGAAATAATAATAACTGGGATGAATTGCAACAATAACTATCCAAGTAATGAAAAATAAAAGCTACTTAGTGAATGCCTTTGCAATCAATAGTTGAATAGGATAATAAATGTTGAATTCATTGGGTATAATAGAGTAACTGATTGATAAGTAAAATCTATTTAAAATCAAATATTGAATACTGAACAGGTAAATTGTTTAAATTAAATATTTAAAACTTATTGAATACTTGAATAACTGTAAAATGAAAATAGTGTTCTAAATTGTGAATTGGTTTTAAAGGTTGAATCTTATAAGTTCAATTTCAATATTTCAAGAGATAATGAATTATTGGATAAGCGAAATTGTTTAAATTTAATATTTGGAATTTACTGAATAAATAAATAATGGGAATTGAATAACCGTATAATGGAAATGGTTGTTCTATAATTTTAATTCAATTCAAAAGTTAAATTTTTAAGTTTGTTTGAACATTTCAAAAGATAGTGATTTAAGAATAATCAAATTTGTTTAAAATTTAATATTACAAATGTTTGAATAATTAAATTTCGAATTTGATATGATTAATTTGATATTGAAATTTAATATATGAAAATAGAGTGAATAATTTAAATTTGATTTAATATGATTCAAATTGGTTTCCAAAGTGAATGTAAGTTATATCGGGATTTTAATAGAGTTAATAAAATTTTAAAAATTGGAATTTATTGGATAAATTGAATAACGGGTTTAATATGATTAAAAATGATTTGTAAAATTTTATTTTATAATATTGGAGTTATAGTGATGTTATAGAACTTTTAAAACTGAATTTAAAATTTATTTGTGAAAATTGAATACTTTAATATCTAAATTATCGACTGAAAATAGCCAAATTTTGAACAGTCTCAGAATTGGATGAAACTAGTTCCATTGGATCCGTAATAGTTAGTTATTATCGGATTTTAATTTTCGTAGCAATCGGAGTTGTCGTTTGATCGTGGCAGCTCGAAACGCATTAAAATGGTTTTAATATTAATTTGGCGAGTTAAAATAGTCCTTTTTCAAACGGTCTCGGATTTCGACGAAACCAGTTTCATCGGATCCGTAATGTGATATTATTATAAGTTTTCAAATTTCGTGTCAATCGGATTTACCGTTTGTCCGGGACGAGCCAAAACGCATAGAAATCCGGTTAATCGGTTTAATTTAAATTTGATCGTTTATTTCCGTAACTCGCACATACGATCGAATTAGGCCTTGAAACTTTTTCCATTGCGTCCAGAATAGGGGTATAATATTATAAACGCCTAGCGGCATGCCCTGATAGGGGTTCGAGATTTCGAGTTGCGTAGATCGAGGTATTTTGAAATTTAAATAAATATTTTAATTAGTCAATCTCCTTTTCAACTGCTATCCCATCTTTTCAGTGTACCTTTGACCCATTCAAACACGCAAGAGCCTCTCCTTCCCTTTTAATAACTGCACCCAAGCTTCAGGCAGAGGAAAAAAAACATAAATCCAACTTTAGAAATTTATTTCTTGCAAAATTTCCAATGAAAAAATCCCAAATCTCTTCCTAAAATCCTATTTTCGAATTCTCTTCGATTTGGTATGCTCGTTGCTGGGTGCGGCAACTATTGGGGTCGAGGCCGTTCATAGGCGTGAACTAGGGTTAGGATTTGTTGAAGATATAGGCTTCGATTCGCGAAACGGAGCCTTGATTTGAGTTCACCAACGAAGATAGCATCATCGGCGTGATTTCAATGGAGCTTGGCCGCGTTTTGGGGGTGCGACCTGGTCGCGTGCGTACGTGGGGTGTGGGGTGTCGCGTTTTACTGGGTGTGGCCGAGTTTGTAAATTGGTGGTCGAGTTGATGGAGGCTTCGAAGAGAGGAATATTGGCGAAGACGGATTCGAGTTTCGTAATCTGTAGCTCTGTATCACTGGGATTGATGCACGGCCATGGAGTTGTGCACAGGGAATGGCTACAGGTTTTGCTTTAGGGAAGATGGAGTTAGTGGGCTGGGCTTCATTTGCTTTGCGTATGAATTCGTTTAATTATAATATAAAGTGTTTTATAAAATTCGAATGGCGGTAACTTATAAAATGTATAACTTTTTCATACGAGGTCGAAAACGCATGAAACCTTTTGCGTTGGAATCGTATCGACGAGCACTACACAATGAAACTGGTTTGGAGTCGTTCGGAGCTAGTTTGAATTTCGGGTAAAATTAAACGCTCGTTTGATTTTATTCGAAATAAAACGCTGGAACAACAGGAAATCAAGGTGAGTGTTTTATAACGCTCACAACGTACTAAATATCTTTATGCTAGTTAAATTTGATATATGAAGTGATATGAATTTTATTTGTCGTTGTTTGATAGAATTTAATTGTCATATAGATTGTCATTTGAATTAACCGTTGAAAATTAAATTGACAGTTAAATTGAAATTGAAATTGAATTGCGATTAAATTACCTGACATTGATAACTATGAAATTGCCATGAATTGTATTGTCTATTGGATGAGTCATTTCGATGGATGCTATTGGTTGATATTTAAATGTTTGGATGTTTATTTGCTTATATATAACCTGTTATGCATACATATGATACTGTGATTTAATTTAAGTAATATATACTCATCCCTGACATTTAATTGAAATAAATAATTACTTGGCCATAGGATAGAAAATTATATACGGACACCGAATTGGCTAAATTAATAATTTTAAAAATCGTCGATTTGAAATTTGTCTAAATGTTTTGATTTAAAAGTTATAAATAGAAATCAATTTATAGAAATCGAATTTATCGAAAATTTGAGTTTGGAATGTTGAAATTAATTTTGATTAAAGAAATTGTTAAAAAAAATTAAGTGGAGACTTTGGAATTTAAAATCAGGATATGATTGAATTTCGAAATTGATTTGTTTAAAGATTTAACCTTAATTCGAGCTTTGAATATTACTAAGTAAAAGTGATATAAAAATGATATTTTGAAATCGAGCTTGGAATTGAACCATATTTGAAATTTGGATTTAAACTTGAATATTGATGGAAATTTGTTAAGTGTTATAAATGGATATTTTGAAATCAAGCTTCAAATCGATAAAAATTGAAATTGAATAAATTGAAGGTGAATGTAGAATTGAATTGATTTGAAGTTAAAGTTGACGTTGTTTTGAATTGAAATCGAAATTGAATCGGTAGAATGGAAATTGAAATTGATTTGAATTGGGAAGTTATAAATTGAAATGGATTGGTTTTGGAGCTGTTTTATTTTGTTTTCCAAATTACTCGGTTATATAAACCATTGTGGATACTTAAACTGTTTTAATCTATTTTAAATCTACTTAACCTAATTTAAATTATTTTAAACTAATTTATCTATTTCAAATCCATTTTAAGAGTTTAAGTATTTTAAGTATTTTAATTATTTAAACTACTTTTAAACTACTTAAAACTATTTTTCTAAAATTCTAAGCTGGTCAACAAGGTGAAATGTTTATATTTAAATCTTGAATTTAAATACGAATTGGGTTAAATGATGTTGCAACCTAAATTGAAATTCGAAATGATTTTTGAAATCGAAATGAGATATTGATGCGAAAAATGATTTTTGAAACGGAATCTTACATTTGAAAAGATACGATGATATTTGAAATGGATTTGATTTTTGAAGTGAATATGATATTTTGATATCAATTATGAATCGATTTGAAATGTAAAAGAGCCAACGGTGTAATAATACGTAGTTATTAAAGAGACCGGGATCGGATATGGACATACTCTTTATCGATACCGAAAACCACTTTAATAACTATTATACGCGGAGTGTTGATCCAGAATGAAGTGGATGGTTTGGTGAACGTGTTGATTGGAGAAAGAGAACGATGTTGGATGACCCCTGACATGACTAAAACAGGAGCCGCGCCGGGCCATTGAGGTTCGCCACCTCTAGCGGACACACTTCTTCGATACCATATCTATTACATTTGTGATTCGATTTGGGAGCACCCCTTGATTTGGGAGTGTTGTTTCGCGGTGTTGGGGTAGCTGCTGGCTATGCTCAACATCAGTCTGGATCACGCAACTACTAGTATCCTAGTTGGTATCGCCTCATGTACCTTGTCATACTGATTATCCTATTCGCAACCACTACGTTTTGTTTTGTGTTACACCTATGAGGTACCCTCTGATAACCACCAGTTTACGGTGGGGCTTACGGTGCTGTATAGACTATGGCATTATAAAAATGTGTTAAGGGGGATTATGGTAACGCCTTAACGCTATTTTGATACTTTATATTACTGATAGGCATTATCTACTTAGCATACATTACTACATAGTCGATAGTTTAACGGATCCTTAAGAGATGGAAAATCCCGTAACATCTCTTAAGTTATTGCACGCACGTTGGCACTGGATATAAGATGTCAAACCCCGTAAACATCTCTGACGCCGTTACACTCATATTTATTTACGATTGATTTAACTTTCATAAGGATATTTTAGTCCTGACTCGAGTGTTTTGTCTTTTCATTACGCTCGGGTCAGTCCTGAGTTTTTCAGATTTTTGAAGATCTATTCTGGAGAATGAAGACGAAGATTTGGTATACTATTACTATTATTACCCTTGCATCATGCTATCTGCTGCATTATTTTAATTGTTCTGTTGTATATGTATAACTCTGATAAATGTTGTATAAATAATTGTCAAAGTATAGTAAACAGCTTCATGAACTGTTTATTTGACTATTATATTTTATCGTTCCGCTGCGAGATTCTGTGATGTTTCATTTCCTTTATTTCTCTTTCTTTTCTTTTCTTATTTACCCCAATAACCATCTGCCCTTTTGAATGGTTTGGAATCGGCATGTGTATTTGATCGTCGGTTTAAACTGTCCAAAAAGGCGGGTCGTTATAGTTGGTATCAGAGCTTTGGTTTAGCGATAACCTTAGCTTTGTGGGGTCTGACTCTTTATAAATAGGGTAGTAATACCCTATGATGAGTCGCTGAGTGTATATATATATATGAGAGAGCGTATTTGTTAGTGATAAAATGTTTTATATTGTGTCGATTGATTTGTTGAGTGGCTTATGTATTCTGGTCAATACGAGTAATTAACGTCATTGATAGGGATCTCTAAATACTTAAACAGAACAATTCGACATAGTATTGTTTTGAAATTGGGTAATTGAAATAATTTTGCCATAATTATATTTTGTATATAAAGAAAAATTTTCAGAAATTATTGTGACTTATCTAGATTACCTGGTTGTTAGGAATGAAAATATTGGTTATTATCATTAATTGGATATTGTAATTTAATAAATAAGGTGAATTACAAAATGAACAATGATAAAACACTTGTGAAATGTTAAGAAAAGAAAATCCGATAAGAATGTTTTATAAAGGTGACGTATAAATTAAAATAGATTTAAATTGGAAAATATTGAATTTAAGACCCGGAGGTTTTAAAATGGTTTCAAAGTTTTGAAGAAAATATATTGGGATATTAGTTGGAAAATATTTATAGGAAATATTTTGAAATTATTTTTAAGAAGGAATGAATTAATTACTCCTCTCTTATGTCGCTGGAAAATAATTTCGCTGATGAATGCGCAGCATCATCGACGTTCATTTTCGAGTCTCAAAGTAGGGGAGACTTCTAAGAAGCTTTGCTTTTCTTCGAAATTATTTTGGGTAAATGGGTTTTGGTTTAAACTCCAAAGGTATGATTTGATAATTTAAAAGGATATAAATATATATGTTTATTTCAAACGATTTGGAAAGAACCGGGCATTTAAAATTCTAAGTTCTGTTAATTAATAATTTTCAAATATTTGAATGAAATGTGAATAACCAGAATTTATAAAATAAGAGGATTAAGATATCTAAGCTATAGTTTGGGAAAACTTTAAAGTTGAAAGGTAAAGAGGATTTAAACAAATTAAATTGTGAACATTCTAAATTAGTAAAATGAAATTCTATAAATTTGTATAGTACCAAATTTGCATTCTAATAACATATAATATGACTTACCAAATATTAAAAGTTAAAATGATGTTTTTGATATGTAATGAGATATTGTACAAATAAACAGAACTTGGAAGTAATTGAAGTATACAAGTGAGGAAAAACTCTAAAGGAATTGAAATATATGTAAATGGAAATTTGGTTGTGAATTTTTTTTAGTTATATACTTAGGTATATTCTGAAGTGATCAATGAAAAAATTTGAATAAATGAGTGAGCTTAAGGAAGTAGACAAATGAATTGCATATTATCTTGTAAATTGGTTATGAAAATAAATACAAATTGCATAGAAATTTTTTGAATTGTAACCTTTAAGATAACTGTAAACTAAGAAAAGTCATTTAGGAGAGGTTAGACCTTTATAGGATGATTAATAAACTAAAGTGCCGGTTAATAAAATGTTTCACAAATGAATTCGTTATTAACTGAAATTATGAAAATGCAATAAATGTAAACAAAGGAGTTTCTTATAGCTAAGAATCAATTGGAAAATGAAATTGAATTTAATTAAATTATATAGAATGTTTAAAATGAACTTGAGTAAACAAATTCTTTGATATGATGTTTAAGAAAGGATAATGTTAAAGAACATGCTATGTAAAGAAATAGATATTAACTAAATAATGGTTTGTGAATAATTAATTGTAAATAAAATGAAAGTCAATAAAATAATTTAATATAGATAAATTGGATAGAATCCATTGGAAGGTAATACGTGAGATTTTACGTATATTATTTTATTCGCATAACGATTTGATCCAAATTCGAGCACAAAATTTCGAGATGATTTATATCGATCCAAGTAAGGATTTTTTCACTCGATTTTCGACGGCGAACCCTAGATATGGATTTTTAATTTGATTCTGGAATTCTCTATCATATTATATGGCTATGCAAGGAGAGTAACAGTTTCCAATCAAGGAACCAAATCCGAGTCCGCACTAGAGAGTCGTGTGAACGATACTAGTTTGGAAGTGAAATTGTATGATCGAATAAGCGATTAGATTTGATATTGCTCACGGATGATATATGTACGGCTTACGAACTTAATTAAAGTTAATATTGGAAATCTAAGATGCCAAATATATAAAATGATTCTTTTAAAATTATATAACATGATATATATATATATATATATATAAAAGAGATAAACCAAATTGAATGTAAAATTAATAATTGGTTATGTTGGGTATGATTTGGTTGTTATATGATTGGTAGTTGATTGTATATAATTCATTAAGTGTTAATGAAATTGAAAGCTAAATGAATTTAAATAGAATTTAATTTGATTCAAATTGGAAGTGAACTAATGTAAATATAAATTAGTGAATGTTAACTAGTTGAATTGAGAATGAATGTTAGTAAAATCCAACGTTAATGAATCAACTGTGATTAAAATTGAAAGCCAAGTGAATAAATATTGAGAAGTGAATTTATATTGATTGGTTATGGATTCGTTGTATGATAGTTGGATGATAGTTGATTGATGGTTGCATTTGTCGTTTTGTTGCATTTGCTATGTTGGCACATGTAGTTGTTGTGTTGCTATATGATGAATATTGATACTATTTTCATATAAGCATGATTCTCATTGTTCGTTGAGTGTTTAGTAGGTGCGGATTGCGCTTGCTTCGCATTTGGAGCTCGCTTTCGCGCTATATTAGTCGTATATGCTCGCTAATAAAATATAAGGTACATGTTTATTTTGTCATTGGATTTGGTGATTTTTGGATGAGCCACTTGGCTTTTGATTTTCTTTTGTTGGTTTGGGGCCCGTAGAGGCGTTTTGTAGCTGTACCGATCGAGCCGCGCAAAGGAGACTCTGCCGAAATTTTCCGTAAATCCGGGTGTTAGAAAATTTTTCAAGTTTAAATTTTTTTTTTAACTTGTTTCATAACTAACTTTTAAAGTTAGAAAGCCGTTCGGAGTAACTTAGTGGAAGCGTAGTTATGACTTTATAAGTGGAATTTCATTGTTTATAAGTTGGTAACTTTGAATAAAATATATCTAATGTTGAATTCTATACTTAGTTCCTTTTCCCTTCTTTTTTCTTTTCGGGGACGAAAAGTTTTGAGTGGGGGAGAGTGTAACGACCCGTAAATTTTCGGTAATTAAAATAGCTAATTTAATAAGTTTTCGTGATTCAATGTTAGAAAAAATTTGTAATTCGTTTGAAATAATAATAACTGGAATGAATTGCAACAATAACTATCCAAGTAATGAAAAATAAAAGCTACTTAGTGAATGCCTTTGCAATCAATAGTTGAATAGGATAATAAATGTTGAATTCATTGGGTATAATAGAGTAACTGATTGATAGGTAAAATCTATTTAAAATCAAATATTGAATATTGAACAGGTAAATTGTTTAAATTAAATATTTAAAACTTATTGAATACTTGAATAACTGTAAAATGAAAATAGTGTTCTAAATTGTGAATTGGTTTTAAAGGTTGAATCTTATAAGTTCAATTTCAATATTTCAAGAGATAATGAATTATTCGACAAGCGAAATTGTTTAAATTTAATATTTGGAATTTATTGAATAAATAAATAATGGGAATTGAATAACCGTATAATGGAAATGGTTGTTCTATAATTTTAATTCATTTCAAAAGTTAAATTTTTAAGTTTGTTTGAATATTTCAAAAGATAGTGATTTAAGAATAATCAAATTTGTTTAAAATTTAATATTACAAATGTTTGAATAATTAAATTTCGAATTTGATATGATTAATTTGATATTGAAATTTAATATATGAAAATAGAGTGAATAATTTAAATTTGATTTAATATGATTCAAATTGGTTTCCAAAGTGAATGTAAGTTATATCGGGATTTTAATTAATAGAGTTAATAAAATTTTAAAAATTGGAATTTATTGGATAAATTGAATAACGGGTTTAATATGATTAAAAATGATTTGTAAAATTTTATTTTATCATATTGGAGTTATAGTGATGTTGTAGAACTTTTAAAACTGAATTTAAAATTTATTTGTGAAAATTGAATACTTTAATATCTAAATTATCGACTGAAAATAGCCAAATTTTGAACAGTCTCAGAATTGGACGAAACTAGTTCCATTGGATCCGTAATAGTTAGTTATTATCGGATTTCAATTTTCATAGCAATCGGAGTTGTCGTTTGATCATGGCAGCTCGAAACGCATCGAAATGGTTTTAATATTAATTTGGCGAGTTAAAATAGTCATTTTTCAAACGGTCTCGGATCTCGACGAAACCAGTTTCATCGAATCCGTAATGTGATATTATTGTAAGTTTTCAAATTTCGTGTCAATCGGATTTACCGTTTGTCCGGGACGAGCCAAAACGCATAGAAATTCGGTTAATCGGTTTAATTTAAATTTGATCGTTTATTTCCGTAACTCGCACATACGATCGAAATAGGCCTTGAAACCTTTTCCATTGCGTCCGGAATAGGGGTATAATATTATAAACGCCTAGCGGCATGCCTTGGTAGGAGTTCGAGATTTCGAGTTGCGTAGATCGAGGTATTTTGAAATTTAAATAAATATTTTAATTAGTCAATCTCCTTTTCAGCTGCTATCCCATCTTTTCACTGTACATTTGACCCATTCAAACACGCAAGAGCCTCTCCTTCCCTTTTAATAACTGCACGCAAGCTTCAGGCAGAGGAAAAAAAAAAACATAAATCCAACTTTAGAAATTTATTTCTTGCAAAATTTCCAATGAAAAAATCCCAAATCTCTTCCTAAAATCCTATTTTTGAATTCTCTTCGATTTGGTATGCTCGTTGCTAGGTGCGGCAACTATTGGGGTCGAGGCCGTTCATAGGCGTGAACTAGGGTTAGGATTTGTTGAAGATATAGGCTTCGATTCGCGAAACGGAGCCTTGATTTGAGTTCACCAACGAAGATAGCATCATCGGCGTGATTTCAATGGAGCTCGGCCGCGTTTTGGGGGTGCGACCTGGTCGCGTGCGTACGTGGGGTGTGGGGTGTCGCGTTTTACTAGGTGTGGCCGAGTTTGTAAATTGGTGGTCGAGTTGATGGAGGCTTCGAAGAGAGGAATATTGGCGAAGACGGATTCGAGTTTCGTAATCTGTAGCTCCGTATCACTGGGATTGATGCATGGCCATGGAGTTGTGCACAGGGAATGGCTACAGGTTTTGCTTTGGGGAAGATGGAGTTAGTGGGCTGGGCTTCATTTGCTTTGCGTATGAATTCATTTAATTATAATATAAAGTGTTTTATAAAATTCGAATGGCGATAACTTATAAAATATATAACTTTTTCATACGAGGCCGAAAACGCACGAAACTTTTTGCGTTGGAATCGTATCGATGAGCACTACGCAATGAAACTGGTTTGGAGTCGTTCGGAGCTAGTTTGAATTTCGGGTAAAATTAAACGCTCGTTTGATTTTATTCGAAATAAAACGCTGGAACAACAGGAAATCAAGGTGAGTGTTTTATAACGCTCACAACGTACTAAATATCTTTATGCTAGTTAAATTTGATATTATGAAGTGATATGAATTTTATTTGTCATTGTTTGATAGAATTTAATTGTCATATAGATTGTCATTTGAATTAACCGTTGAAAATTAAATTGATAGTTAAATTGAAATTGAAATTGAATTGCGATTAAATTACCTGACATTGGTAACTATGAAATTGCCATGAATTGTATTGTCTATTGGATGATTTATTTCAATGGATGCTATTGGTTGATATTTAAATGTTTGGATGTTTATTTGCTTATATATAACCTGTTATGCATACATATGATACTGTGATTTAATTTAAGTAATATATACTCATCCCTGACATTTAATTGAAATAAATAATTACGTGGCCATAGGATAGAAAATTATATACGGACACCGAATTGGCTAAATTAATAATTTTAAAATTCGTCGATTTGAAATTTGTTTAAATGTTTTGATTTAAAAGTTATAAATAGAAATCAATTTATAGAAATCGAATTTATCGAAATTTTGAGTTTGAAATGTTAAAATTAATTTTGGTTAAAGAAATTGTCAAAAAAAATTAAGTGGAGACTTTGGAATTTAAAATCAGGATATGATTGAATTTCGAAATTGATTTGTTTAAAGATTTAACCTTAATTCGAGCTTTGAATATTACTAAGTAAAAGTGATATAAAAATGATATTTTGAAATCGAGCTTGGAATTGAACCATATTTGAAATTTGGATTTAAACTTGAATATTGATGGAAATTTGTTAAGTGTTATAAATGGATATTTTGAAATCAAGCTCCAAATCGATAAAAATTGAAATTGAATAAATTGAAGGTGAATGTAGAATTGAATTGATTTGAAGTTAAAGTTGACGTTGTTTTGAATTGAAATCGAAATTGAATCGGTAGAATGGAAATTGAAATTGATTTGAATTGGAAAGTTATAAATTGAAATGGATTGGTTTTGGAGCTGTTTTAATTTGTTTTCCTAATTACTCGGTTATATAAACCATTTTGGATACTTAAAAACTGTTTTAATCTATTTTAAATCTACCTAACCTGATTTAAATTATTTTAAACTAATTTATCTATTTCAAATCCATTTTAAGAGTTTAAGTATTTTAAGTATTTTAATTATTTAAACTACTTTTAAACTACTTAAAACTATTTTTCTAAAATTCTAAGCTGGTTAATAAGGTGAAATGTTTATATTTAAATCTTGAATTTAAATACGAATTGGGTTAAATGTTGTTGCAACCTAAATTGAAATTCGAAATGATTTTTGAAATCGAAATGAGATATTGATGCGAAAAATGATTTTTGAAACGGAATCTTACATTTGAAAAGATACGATGATATTTGAAACGGATTTGATTTTTGAAGCGAATATGATATTTTGATATATATTATGAATCGATTTGAAATGTAAAAGAGCCAACGGTGTAATAATACGTAGTTATTAAAGAGACCGAGATCGGATATGGACATACTCTCTGTCGATACCGAAAACCACTTTAATAACTATTATACGCGGAGTGTTGATCCAGAATGTAGTGGATGGTTTGGTGAACGTGTTGATTGATGAAAGAGAACGATGTTGGATGACCCATGACATGACTAAAACAAGAGCCGCGCTAGGCTATTGAGGTTCGCCACCTCTAGCGGACACACTTCTTCCATACCATATCTATTACATTTGTGATTCGATTTGGGTGCACCCCTTGATTTGGGAGTGTTGTTTCGCGATATTGGGGTAGCTGCTGGCTATGCTCAACATCAGTCCAGATCACGCAACTACTAGTATCCTAGTTGGTATCGCCTCATGTATCTTGTCATACTGATTATCCTATTCGCAACCACTACGTTTTGTTTTGTGTTATACCTATGGGGCACCCTCTGATAACCACCAGTTTACGGTGGGGCTTACGGTGCTGTATAGACTATGGCATTATAAAAATGTGTTAAGGGGGATTGTGGTAACGCCTTAACGCTATTTTGATACTTTATATTACTGATAGGCATTATCTACTTAGCGTACATTACTACATAGTAGATAGTTTAACGGATCCTTAAGAGATGGAGAATCCCGTAATATCTCTTAAGTTATTGCACGCACATTGACTCTGGATATGAGATGTCAAACCCCGTAAACATCTCTGACGCCGTTACACTCATATTTATTTACGATTGATTTAACTTTCATAAGGATATTTTAGTCCTGACTCGAGTGTTTTGTCTTTTCATTACGCTCGGGTCAGTCCTGAGTTTTTCAGATTTTTGAAGATCTATTCTGGAGGATGAAGACGAAGATTTGGTATACTATTACTATTATTACCCTTGCATCATGTTATCTGCTGCATTATTTTAATTGTTTTGTTGTATATGTATAACTCTGATAAATGTTGTATAAATAATTGTCAAAGTATAGTAAACAGCTTCATGAACTGTTTATTTGACTATTATATTTTATCGTTCCGCTGCGAGATTCTGTGCTGTTTCATTTCCTTTATTTCTCTTTCTTTTCTTTTCTTATTTACCCCAAAAACCATCTGCCCTTTTGAATGGTTTGGAATCGGCATGTGTATTTGATCGTCAGTTTAAACTGTCCAAAAAGGCGGGTCGTTACAAGAAAAGTCTAACATGTCTGGCAACACCTTTACACGTGTCACTACCTGATTTATCGCGATCTCACATCTTGTTATTGAGAATATCCTTTTTTTACTTTTTGGTCGTATATTTGGATCTGATTCCCTATTTATCCAACACTTGTTTCACCATATTGTCTTAAAAACGACCGCACGGTTTCCTTTTCCCCTGCGCACTACCTACTTTAAATTTTCTTTTTTTTCTTTATAGGAAACCTTATTAGAATTCCAAGAAATTCATGGACAACTATTACAATAGACTATATTCCTTATTTTGATTTTTATAGATATTTTCCTTGTTTATTTCTAGTTGTTCTCCTTTGACAATCCATAATAAATTATTTTGGTGTAGGTATCCTCTCAAATTAAAAATAGACTTATAAAATCATAGTTAGAACATCATATAAAAACATTTATAGCATTTCGAAACTTTTAGAAGGGAAATACATTTCGACATCCCATTCCCAAACCATTCAGTAAACGCTTTACCTGTTAATGAAAATCCTTATAAAACACCAATGGGTATACAAGTATACAGAATTATATGGAAACCAAAATATTGGGTATTCTAAAATGGGTTTTAGTATTACTAACCTAGATCTTTAAGATATCTTGCTTTAATCTTCTTAATCACGCTATTTAGCTTTTGTTTCCTTATCTCCACTTTGTTTGCTCTTCTTAACCTACCGCCATTTATGTTTCTCTCTAGCTTTTATTTTATTTTTGGTAGAATGAAATGGATGAATGGAAAAGAGTAATGCTTATTGTTCCACAATAATTTGGGTTTGGGCCCTCATACTCTTTTTCATTAATTCATTTCCCTTATTCTTATTATTTAGTTTGCCTTGGCCTTTTAATTAATTAATTAAATTAATCATAAATTATGGTGTTTTCCTCCCTTAAAGGAATTTTTCCTTCGAAATTCATTTAAAGCACGGTAGAGATTTGCTAACTATCCCATGCTCATGCTAAGCATACCCATGAATTCCCAATTCATATGTAAAATGTACTAGCCTTATCTACTAATACAACAATTAACCATAATATTCACACATATATATGGTCAATAAAAATACAATACAATACATAGCTCATTCGCTAATCTGAAACGAACAACTCATGATAGGTGCCCTTAACCTTATCCTTTATTTCCCAAGTGCAGTCTTCTCGGTCTTTATTCCATTGAATACATACTATCTTCACCACTTTGTTTCAAAGCCACTTCTTGTAACAACCCGCCCCAAAATATGCCTAAATTTCGATCCAGAAAAGGCCCATCGAAACTAGGTCCATTCCGAGACTGATTGTTGGTTACTAAAATTTAAACAATACATAACACATAGAGCTATCTATCTATACTTTCAGAATCTCGCAACGGAATTGATATAATATGATATCAGAAACAAGTACCCATTTCATAAATGAGAACCATTTCAGAAACATAAGATGTTATCACCAAATCTCACAACATGTCTACATAAAACTTCCATAGCTCAATATTTTAAAATAACATAATTTTCAGAACTGGGTACATTAAAAATATTTGAAAAACATTGATAGATAGATAACCACCACAAGCCATCATCTCCACCTTAACTTCCAAAATTAGCATGGCCTCCTCTAACCTATGTGTTGTCATTAGGAAGGAGTCAGAACACCAAGTTTCTGAAGAATGAAAATCTCAAGCTTTACCATTTTAGTATTTGGGCAATAACATTTAGATAAGAAATATGTCTTATGTATTTAAAACTATATCATACCACAAACTTCAATTGTAAGTCCAAAGGCTTTTCCAGCCCAAATCCCAAAACTTTACGCAACTATCACTAACGACACAAGAAAAACCCAAACCATTTAATATCTTTTTATTATGAATTAGGCAAACTTTGACCATTTAATATCTATAAAATAGGCAGGTCCATCATTTAATACCTAACCCATTTCTCGTCCATTTCCAAACTCTAAGGCGACCATCATGTATGATGCAAGAGGAAGAACCTGAACTACTTAATACCTTTTTAATTGGAATTGGACAAACTTCGACCATTTAATAAGTAACCCAAAGCAGGTCCTAATGTGGTTCTTCCTAACTGACATCATAAGAAATCCCATCAGGTCACTTAATACTTCTTATACGGGAAAGAGACGGACCCTACAATAGCACTAAATACCTTTAAAACTGAAGTAGACCCCTCTAAAAATTATTCCTACCGCATCAATAATGTGATTATGACCAACAACCCAAACCAAGATGTCTTAGATTAGTCCAACTATTCGTAGGTACTCGTAGCCAGATTGACCTTGCAGACTTACCCTACAAAATTGGGACTAAACTCGCATCCGTCGTGGTTACTTATTATCGAAAATGTCTCACATCGGGCTCCAAAGTCACATTGCCGATTGCCAGATTTAATAGGCCAGACTTATATGGGCTTTAAACTGATTTGCATATATATATACTAATATACACACACACTATCCAACACAATAAATAATTTAGGCTAGATAAGTGACCCCTTATTATGACTTGATTATGGATTAAACTCTATAATTACCATTAACTACCTTCCCAAGAAATTATTGCTATTTACTATCCTATTATTTCTAATCAATACATTTAATAAGCTATATTCAATACGTTATTAACTTTATTAATCACCATGTTAATATTATATTATATATAATATATGCATGAGGTTTGAATAAACTACATCTAGCCACATGCAAAGAAAACTCTTATTAAATTAAAAATGTCAAACTCATACAAGTCCCAAACTCCAAACAAAATAATAGTTAATATCCTTAGCCAACAACTTGACTTGTAAACATAAGAAATAATACCAAACTTATCTCATATTAATATAATAAAATTAGATTCTCTATCCAAGAAACAAACGTTACAATTTAAACCTTTTCTATTCTATTTAACTTCTGCAATTTCCACATTAGAGTGAAAAAGGAACTTACACTTATTTAAGTTATAGAAATAGGTTGTGCAAACTATGAATAATCAAAAATCATACATTGCATACCATTTCTAACTTTATTTATTTTAGAATCCTTTAACACTACAGGAGAAATCAAAAGAGATGAAGTGGAATAGATTATAAATTGTTTAAATCTCAACATAGATCTGATTCTACTATATTAATACAAAACAATTGAAATCCTAACAGATTCAAAGATTGACATTTTACTTGGGGAAATTATGATGGTTTTAGTGTTATGTCTTTGTCTATCAAAATTTTCTAAGGCATATATCAAATCCAAATAAATACGACACAATTACTACAATGGGAAAAACTAAAATTTTCACTCATAGAGAATTGTTTGCTTCATAAATGGATTTGATTTCGCTACGTCTAATTTCCTTTCAGATCTCCCTCTTTTGGAATATACAACAAAGTGAATTGTATATAGAAATTAATTTAGAATCAGTGACTAGAGTGGAATAGAATTAGGAATCAAAAGAAACAAACATCTAAACCTCTTATCTGAAAATTCTGACTGACTCTGAAATCTAAAGAAGAAGACGAAGGAATTTGGCAGAACTTCGCTGTCATCACTAAAAATTTATGAAAAAAGTGAGGGGTCTGGGGGTCTATTTATAGAGGTTAGAAACCAGAATCGTCAGATTTAAATAATAAAATATGGGCTATTTAGGCCATTCAAAAACTCATGATTTTTCACCTTTACCGGTCGATCGTTGGCCTTGGGACTGCTAGCGGTCGACCGTTGGTGCCCAAGCAGTTGATTGATCCCCTTTTATGACCGTATGTTTTTCTGTATTAGTAATTTTGTTAATTAATATTAATTACTTAATTAACTTATAGTAATCCAAATGTTTTCCCAAATGATAATCTTCAGTCGACTTTTAAAATTCAAACTTTAAATTGAAATTCAAATTTAAACTTGTTTGAATTAATTTAAATTCAAAAACTTCAAACGTCCATAACTTATTTGTTTGAACCCTGATTTTAGAACTTTATATATAAAAATTGGCCAGAAAATCACCGCAGACATAATTGTGCAACTCCCGTGGTTAAATTCCAACATTTACAGAATTTTCATTTTTACTCTTATTTTATTTATTTGATTTCTTAATAAATTTTACGAGATGTTGCATTCTCCAACATTCACTAAGGGTGGATAGTGTAACATGCATTCAATGACCATGTTATACAACAAACTATTTACAATAAACTGCACGACAATCCACTCAATCGGAAATGCAATGTTATTATGTAAGCTCAATTCTAGCATGAATGCAAGGTTATGACATATAGGAATGTATGCAAGCATCCTAAATATACATAAAATACGATAACGGTGCAAAAGTAATAGTAAAAAGTGTGGCAACCATCTCCTACCATCCAATCTAGCAACAACAATGCAACCAAATGCCCATATTTTTGAATAGAAAAGTTTACCAAAGAAATTCTCGGGATGAGAAACCCTCAATCTTTCCTTCGATTTCCCATCCACTTTCCACTGGTTTATCTCCCCAATCTACTTAGACCAACCCAACTGTCTTCTTTACAAAGCCTCTTAATACCGTTCTCCAAAATGCATGCGGTGGCATGTGGGTGATGGGCTCCATTTCAACATTTGTTAACTGATCAGGCTCTACTACATATTCGGTGTCATGCAGACATTTCCTCAAGTGTGGAACATGAAAGACATTAGGACTTCTACAAACTTATTCGGAAGCTCCACCCAATAAGCAAGTTTCCCCACCCTTTCTAAAATTGAAACAGGCCCAACGAACTATGGCGCCATCTTTCTAGATGTACCAAACCTCATAACCTTTCTGAGAGGTGAAACCTTGATGTCCCCAATTAAAAACTCATATATTTTTCTTTGCTTGTCAACATAGGACTCTTGACGATCCTGTGCGACCTTTATTCGCCGCCTAAATACTTCTACCTTCTCCATGGTCCTTCAAAACCCACGATGCAAAATCTCAACAAATCTTCTGAAATTATGTACACCCTTTCTATCTATTCGTCGATCTATGGGTGGAAAGTGGTGCTAAGATCTAAAATCATTACCAAAGCAGATTGCAAACCCCTCACAATTGGTAGTAAACAAAGGGTCTCTATCACTAACAATGCTAACTACAGCTCTATGAAGTCACACCACTTCCTTGACATAAATCCGTGTCAGAAATGCTACAACCCTATTGCTCCTAACATGAAAAATGAGTCAACCTACTATAATCTAAATAGCTTCATTTCCCTTTTGATTCCTAGGTAACCCATTCATAAATTCCATCGATATATTATCATATTTCCAGGCCGGGACCTCCAAGTAATAACAACCCTTTGGGTTTTCCTTCATAAGTCTTAATCCTTTGGTACATCAAACATCTAGAAATAAATTCAGCGACTCCCTCTCTTTATCCTTGACCAATTAGAAAATTCTCTTCATAACCATATACATCTAAACTTATTCGGGATGAATGGTGATACACAACAAGCTTTGGGTTTAAAGCATTCTAACCTAACTTCCTCACTAACTTCCAGCCCTACCTTCAATTTATGCTAGTTAAGTGTCCTTATGAAATTTTCCTATTTATGATGCTCCTAAATATGTATATACAATTTAGTGGTCTAAACCCATCCATAAAATCAACACATGATAAAACAGGAACATATCTTATACTATTTCGAACACTTTTCCTAAAGAAGACAACTGACGATTACAATCCAAATTTCCAAAAGTAAATTTTGCTGGAAGCTGCCCTTAATCATCAACTTGTGTTAATGATGTTTGGGTCATAATGATCCTTACTAATTTAAGATGGACATTCTAGAATGTCATCCCGACATCACCTACCTTCTTAATTCTCTTCTTAGTTCTAATAAATATCCGTTACCCATAATTACTGGTCATTAATGTCAAAACTGATAGTCTTTGATCAATTATTATTTAATCACTTTCAATATTTTACCAATTTCAAATTTTACTTATCATGAATATTCAATTCCTCCATAAAGACCATCTTAGCTTCCTTAATCAGTCCCTTATTTATTTCCTTTTTCTCTATTAATTACAAATTTATTGCCCATTCAATCTATAATTAATGTCTATAAATCCTAGTCCTATAATTACTAAGCTATTAATACGAATACCTTTGTAAATTATGCTATATATTTCTTATTTCTAATTATTAGGTTCTAAACTATAACATTTCTTTCCACATTTTATTTTATCAAAGCTATCTTGGCAGAAGGATTGTCATTATAATCTTCCATAAATTAACCACAAATGATATTTTTGCTTTGTTTGAAATTATAAGGGATTTTTTCTTTTATTGAAATCGACAGTGTAAACTATGAAAAATAATATCCACATCTTACATTTCTCTTTCCAGTTTTGGTATATCTCATGTCAATTCAAATGACATATACATATTTGGGTATTGGGTGATTTATGGAAATTACATGGATTGCATTCCAAGTAAATTAAAACATAGAGATTCACAATCCAAGTCAACTAAGGTAACCAAATTTACAACCCAATTATAGATCTAGAATATCTTTATACTTTACCAACATTCTACAAATTAATGTTTGAGATTGATTTCAAATTTGCAGATTAGGTTTACAAACCATTCTTGTTTTATTCATATCATAAAGCTTTTAATCATTTCTTACCTAGATAGTGATCCCTATCTACTCCATAAAATATGAACTTAGAAATCCACATTACGCCAATATGCGGCACTTTAAAATTCAAACTTGCAAAAGAATTTCCACTTCTCAAAAGAAAATCTTTAAGCATCTTTTTTCAAAAGAATTTCCAACTTACAAAACAGTTTGGGAAATCAAATTCTTAAAAATATCTAAACACCAATTTTTATTTTTAATCCATATATGTATATATATTCTATTTTTATTAAATATTTGAACAAAACCTTCCAAAAATATTTAAAAAAAACTTTTCACAATTTTCAAACATTTACCGCTTTATTATTAATCCCAAATTCAAAAATTGCTTAGTAAAATAATTTTCCTTCTCCAATACTTTTACCTCAAAGACTTACTTCTTCAAAGTGGGGTCTTTAACCCAAAACATTCAAAAACTTAATTATTAAAAAAACCATCAAAATTTCAAAAAGGATTGCTTAATCCTAAAAATAAGAAAAACAGTTTTCCTTTTCAAAAACTTTCTACATCAGATTTATTCCTTTAAAAGTTGCTCTTTTTAATTCAAAACATTCAGAAACATCTTCTATAATCTTTAAACAATGAACAATAGAGTAGACAAAGATAACTCTTATTCCATCATTTTTCTATCCCACTCTCATCACTTCTCTCCTACATTATCTCTAACTGGATTGCTATTCTTATTTTATAAGTTTCTAACGCTATTCCTATCCAAACTTCCTAATATTGCCTCCGTTTATATTTCTCCTGCTCAAATAGCTTCTACGTCATTTTAGTTAAGTTTCATTTCTATTTTAAAAAGAAGAATTTTAAAGAACTTCCTAATTTATGAAATATGAAAAATCAAGTCCAACCAAAGTTAAAATTTTCATTTATTTCTAAAAGAGAAATCCATTTATCAAAAATCTTTAGAGTGGAAGCTTTTTGACTCAACTAATAAACCGAGAGTTTCAAAAATAAAACACCCTTTTTACCTAACACCTTTTACTCGCAAATTTTTAACTAAATAATTTCTTCAATTATCTATTTTCAAATCTCCTTACTTTTACAAAACAACTTTTCAACAGGTATTTTAAAAAACCCATTCAAATCATTTCAAGGAAGTTTTCAAAAATCTTTTTATCAAATTCTTCTTTCCCACTTAATCTTTATAAAAATTTGGTAATCTTCTCGCGGCTATTTGTGTGCACCTTCTTACTGGAACTTGCTTCTCTCCTATCGTCCCTTACTTCCTAATGTTTACAACTACACTTCTTATAATGTTTAATCACTACTCAACATGTTGATTCACTATTTCTATAAATGTCGATTGTCCGTAATAAATGATTATTATTCTAACCGGATAATTTTTATCGACGTTTATTTATTCATTCCAATCTTTCATATTACCTTTCCATAGTTACCCTAATAGTTTCTTTAATTAGTCCATTTATATCCTTATTAAATTCTTGTAACTTCCTATTTATCGCACATTTATTGTCATGTTAATTTTAGAGTTATAATCTCTTATAAAAACATTCCTTACAATAGACCTCCATCCCGTGATATCGGAGTAGGAGTATAATTTTAACTCTATTCATCTTTCCTCCTCATAGTCGCTTCGTCCATCCTTCCGGAATATGGTCCAGACCACTTCTATAGTCGAAATTTATAGAGTAATTTCAAATTAAATGTGTGTGTGTGTAGCAGTAGGGTTTTTGAAAAATACTTTCAAAGATAATAAGTACGCCGCTCATACATATATCTATCCCCATTGATTGGGTAACCTAAGCTCTAATACTAACTGTAACAAACCGTCCCGAAACAGGCTTAAATTTTGACCCAAAAAAGGGCCATTGAAATTTAGATCCATTTCAAGATAGCTATTAGTTGATAAAATTTAAAAATTACATAGTACACAGAGCTATCTATTTATACTTTTGAATCTTACAGTGGAATAGATAAAATATAATATCAGAAATAAGTACCCATTTCATAAAAGATAACCATTTCAAAAACATAACATGTTATCACCAAATCTCATAACATGTCTACTTAAAACTTCCATAGTACAAAATTTCAAAATAACATAAATGTCTGAACTGGGTACATTAAAAATATTTAAAAAACATACATAGATAGATAACTGCCGCAAGTCTTCATCTCAACTTTCGCCTCCTAAATCGGCATGGTCTCTTCTAACTTGTGTGTTGTAATGAGGAGGAAGTCAGAACAATAAATGTCTGGTGAATGAAAATCCTAGGATTTATCATAATAGCAACTGAGAAGTATCATTTAAATAAGTAATATGTCTTACATATTTAAGACTATATCATACCAAAATCTTCAACTGTAAGCCCAAAGGCTTTTCCAGCCCAAATCCAAAAACTCTACGCAACTATCACTAACGATGCAAGAGAAAACACCCGAACCATTTAATACCATTTTATTGGGAATTAGGCAAACTTTGACCATTTATACCTATAAAATAAGCAGTCCCCATCATTTAATACCTAACCCATTTCCAGTCCATTTTCAAATCCTAATGCAATTATCATATACGATGCAAGAGGAAGCACCTGAACCACTTAATACCTTTTTAATTTGAATTAAGAAAATTCTAACGATTTAATAACTATTAAATTGACAGGTCTACATCATTTAATAACTAACCCAAGGTAGGTCCCTCTATGGTTCTTCCCAACCGACATCGTAAGAAATCCCATCATGTCACTTAATACTTCATGTACTGGAAAGAGGCGAACCCTACAATAGTCACTTAATACCTCTAAACCTGATGTAGACCCTTCTAAAGATTCCTCCTACCGCACCGATAACGTGATCATGAACCATAACCCAAATCATGATGTCTCAGATTAGTGCAACTATTCGTAGGCATTGGTAGCCAGATTGACTGGGCAGACTTACCCTATAGAATTGGGATTAACCTCGCATCCATCGAGGCTATTTATTATAGGCGATGTGTCACATCAGTCCTCAAAGTCACACTGCTGGTGCCAAATTTAACTGGATAGAAATCCGTGGGCTTTAGACCGACCTCGCATCCCTATAACTTGGTCATACTCCATATTTATACTAATTATATATATACTATCCCACACAATTAATAATTAAGAAGGGTTATTATGCCTTTGATTATGGATTAAATACCATAATTACTATTAACTACCTTCCCAAGAATTAATGATACTTACCACCCTATAGTTCTAATCAGTACGTGTAATACGCAATATTTAATATGTTACTAACTTTAATAATCAATATGTTAATACTATACACACACACATACAGATGCATGAGGCTCGAATAAAATATTTCTAGCTAAATGCAAAGAAAATGCTTATTAAATTAAAATGTCAACTCATACAAGTCCCGAACTCCAAACAAAAGAGTAGTTAATATCCTTAGCCAACAATTTGACTTTTAAACAACAAGCAATAATACCAAACTTATCTCACATTAGTATACCGGAATTAGCTCCTCTATTCAAGGAACAAACCTTACAATTTAAACCTTTTATATTCTATCAAACTTTTGCAATTACCACCTTGGAGTGAAAAGGTGATTCATATTTATGTAATTTGTGAAAATATGCAGTGCAAACTACAAATAATCAAAAATTATACCTTGCATATCATTTCTAGCTTTATTTATTTTTTCAGAATCCTTTAGCACTACAGGATAAATCAAAAGATATGAAATGGAATAGATTACAAATAGCTTGAATCTCAACACAGATCTGATTTTACTATATTAGTACAACATAATTGAAATCCTAACAGATTCAAAGATTGACATTTTACTGAAGGAAATTTTGGGGGTTTTAATGTTATGTTTTCGTCTACCAAACTTTTCCAAGGCATATATCAAATTTAAATAAATACTACATGATTAATAAAATGGGGGAAATTAAAATTTCCACTTGTAGGGAATTGTTTGCTTCCTAAATGAATTTGATTTCACTACATCAAATTCCCTTTCAGATTTCCCACTTTTAGAATATACAACAAAGTGAATTGTATACAGAAATTATATTTAGAATCAAAAACTAGTGATGAATAGAATTAGGAATCAAAAGAAATAAACATCTAAACCTCTTACCTGAAAATCCTAATTGATTTTAAAATTTAAAGAAGAAGAAGAAAGAATCTGGTAGAGCTTCGCTTTCATCGCCAAAATTTTATGAAGAAAAGTTAGGGTCTATTTATAGAGGTGAGAAGGAAGCAAAACCGTTGGATTTAAATAATAAAATCCAGGCCGTTCAGGCCATTCAAAAACTTATTATTTTTCACCTTCACTGGTTGATTGTTGACCTTGGGTGGTCGACCGTTGGTGCTCAAGCGGTCGACCGACCCCCTTTTATGACTGTATGCATTTCTACGTTATTAATTTTGTTAATTAATATTAATTATTTAGTTAACTTATGTTAATTTAAACATCTTCCCAAACGTTAATCTTTAGTCAACTTTTAAAATTCAACTTTTGAATTCAAATTCAAATTTAAATTTGTTCGAATTAATTTAAATTGGGAAACATTAAACGTCCACAACTTCTCCGTTCTAACTCTGATTTCAAAACTTTATACATGACAATTAATCATAAAATTGCCATGAACACAATGGTGCAACTCTCATGGTAACTTCTGACATTTACAGAATTTTTAATTTTACTCTTATTTTATTTATTTAATTTCTTATTAAATTTTGCAGGGTGTTACGCTTCTCATTCTGATCCACTATCTGAATCTGTCTCCGCACATAGGTCATATTTAGCTCTATGATCAGGTCTTCTACTACCCTTCGATTAACTACTGGGTTGAATCTCTAATGTATTTTCGCAGCTGCAATATGTGGAACACATTATGAATCCCTGCAAAAACATTAGGCAATTCCACTTATACGCCACCTTCCCAATTCTACCTACTATTGAAAATGGCTATATATATCCAAGTGCTAACTTCCTAGCCTTCCCTAAAAGCATCACATTTTCATCGAAGAAACCTTCACGAACACATGATCACCCACTGTGAACTCCAATTCTTTCCTCTTAATGTTAGTATAACTCTTTTTCCTAGATTATTCTTCCTTCATTCTAGCTCGAATCGGCTCTACTTTCTCAGTAGCATCCTTAACCACATCTGGTCCTAACACAATCCTGTCTCCTGCCTCCAACCAACATGCAAGCGACTTACATGGTCTTCCATACAATGTCTCAAATGGTGTCATCACAATAGTGCTCCGGTAGCTATTATTGTATGAAAACTCTTCCAGACGCAAATGATCCTCCTAAGATCCACCGAAGTCTAACATGCAAGCTCTCATCAAGTCTTTCAAAACCTTGTTAACCCTTTCGGTCTTCCCAACCATCTGTAGATGGTATGCAGTACTCATGTGCAATCCTGTACCCAATACCTTCTGCAAGCTGCTCTAGAATTCACTGGTGAACAATGAATCTCGATCACTGATGATGGTGCTAGGCACCCCATGCAATCTCACTACCACCTTCATATATATTTCTGCTAACTTCGGCGTAGTTCTCGCGACCTTCTTTGGAATGAAATAGACATATTTTGTAACGACCCGTATTTTGGATAATTAAAATTATTAAATTTAATAAGATTTTGGAATTAAATATTGTGAGAAATTAAAATTTATGATGAGAAAAATGATTAGAATATGATTTAATAATGGTATTCGAATGTTCTTGACAACTATTTTATTGTAATTTCAATAAATTGAAATAATTATAAAGTTAATTTGGTTATAATTGTAAATATGGAATAAGTTAAATGTTGGATTCAATGTTGAAATTATATGTTATTAATTGAAATAGGATTATTACAGAATATGAAATCAATTAATTAGTACGTAAATTTATTAGCTTCTCCTTGTAAACAATAAATTTAGAAATGTGTTAGGATTACTAATATATGAATTTTTTTTATTTATCACCTTATTATTTAATTCGTTTGAAATAATTTGAAAATCATTGTGAATTTAATATAATTAAATATTGTCATTAATATGAGTTAAGAAGATAAATGTAGAATATGAATGTAATAAAACATAAACTAATATTAATTATATTTATAGAGTAATAGTTGATACAATAATAAGAGTGAGAATCAAAATAAATGAAATCAATAGAACTTAAATTATAACGAATGGATTTATTGCAGTTGTAAATGAACGCTGAAATTGACGTAATATTGAAATCGTGGAATCAACATTGAAAATGTATTAAAAAGATTATTAAATTTCAGTGTAATGCCTGTTTAATCCATTATGGTGAAATGGTTAGTTTTTGAATTCGAGTTTAAAAGTGATAAAATTGATTTTAAAATATTAATTTATTTAATTAACATGAAAATTAGCCATTTGGCCATTATCTCGAATTTCAACAAAACCAATTTCATCGGATCCGTAATAGTGAATTATTTTATGATTTCATGTTTCGTAGAGATTAGATTTATCGTTTGATCGGGCAGGCTCGAAACACATAGAAATCAATTAAAAGAATTTAAATGAATATAATTTGATTTTAAAAGCTAACTTCTATATGCAATGGAATTGGGGTTTGAAACTAATTCCATTGAGTCTAAAAATATTGAAACCTATATTTTAATATATTGGATGATCCATTTTCGTTTCGGGAACGAAACGGACTTTTCGGGTCGTTGTTATCGTTTCGACCCAAATCGGTCTATCCATTCATTCTTATACATCTCTGTCTATATAAATAGATTCTTGCTCTAACTTCAGCAATCAATTTCTATATGTACTTCTCATCTGCTCCTTCCTTCATTCCCAATGTCAGATAATCCCAAACCCTAAATCCCCATTTCAAAATCAAACTCAAAAAATTTAGACTGTCTAAACTATATCAAATTATATATCGTTGGAAAGCTCTCGATGAATGTAATCTACTGATGCAATTCATTTTTCAATTGGAGGCTTAGTTTGGCCAGAAATTAGCGAAATACTCTCGGTCATCTATTCTCGGTTTTCGATTTCAACGATGGATCTTCGTCGATATGATGATCAAGGTCACTGATCGATAAAGGGAAGCAAGGCAAGTGCATCAGCATGGCTGGTTTATCTCAGAGGTTGAGGAATTTTTCACAATCGATGATATAGGCACGTATGGCCGCAGAGCATGGGAGATCACCTAGAGGTCGCGCGTGAGGCATGGACGTGCGACCGGAGGAGGGGATCGCCGCTAAGGTGTCAAATTTAGGTTCAGGAAGCCGTAGTGGCATGCATTCGTCAGTAAACATTGGTGGCTGATGGTTATTTGTTTCGATCATGTATGTAAGAAATAAGGGTGGTTAAGGTTTGTGAAGGTGATGATTTACGAATTTGTCCTAATTATATTTCGTAACATGTTCATACAAACTCGAATTTGGATGTGGTTTCTTCCGTTGGGATCGTATCGAAATTACGGACAACATGGAACTGGTTTGGTCGTGTTTAAGTAATGTTCAAATTTTGAGATTTATTTGGATTTTAAATCGACTAGAAATCAAAGGTGAGTGATTTAACCCACTCATGAAATACTAAACATTCTTATGTTAGTTGAATTAAATTTATGATTTGATAAGAATTTTATTTATTACTGTTTGGTAATTTAAATTGTCATTTAAATTTAATTAGAGTTATTTGCCATTTAAATTAATATTGAAATTAAATTGATAGTTAAATTCCTGGTATTGATAACCAGTTAATTGTTATGATTTATTGACAGATTTGGATGTTGATTATGATGGATGTTTATTTGTTGACATTTAGGATGATTGGATGTTATGTTTTTTCACATGTTGTTATCACACTGTAAGTTCTCTTAGTTTATTGTTAGGAAAATCACTATCGGTTGAAATGATACATACCCAAATGATCTTATAGTTCAGGGAAAATCACTATGTGTTGAAATGATACGTAAATGAGCGATTTTATTGATTTGGAAATTTTTGATTCGGGAGACGAGTTGAAATGATATATAATCGAGAAATTTAACTATTTTTGGTTGAAATAATACAGACTCTATCACTTGACCATAGGGTAGAAAATTATATACGGACACCATTGGTCTATTTTAAATTATTTTCTAAATGGGAAGTATGTTTAATTTACAAATTTGATTTTTAAATTTAATTTAACAATTTAATTCAAAAAAAATGTTTGGAAAATTATTTATTTTATATGTTTTATGGTTTCAAATTATAAGTTAACATATGGTTTAAAAGTAAATCTAAGATTTTTACTTATGATTTTATTCGGTTTAAATACATATTTTAAATAGTTAAATTTTAATTTAATAAAATATTTAATATAGTTTTAATATATATTTTTTAAATTAAATTTAATATAATAAATATAGTTTTGATTTAAGATAATAAATATAGAATTTTATAATAACTTTAATAGATAAAAGATTTTTTGTAAAAGATTTTAGAAGTTTGTAAAAGGTTTCGTAATGATTTTATAAAAGTTTTATAAGAGATTTTATAATGGATTTTATGAAAGGATTTTATAAAATATTTTTATAATGGTTTTATAAAGGAGTTTATAAGGTTTAAAGGATTTCATAAAGGGTTTCATAAAAAACTTGTATTAAAGGATTTGGAAGCATTTTAAAGGAAATTGCGTAGAAGATGGGAAAGAGTTATAAACTATTTTGGAATTTATAAATAGCTTTATAAATGGTTCTAAAACATATAAATAATTTATAAATGGTTTAAGAGAGACTTATACATTATTTTCGAAATTTATTGAAAAAATCATCCTCGGTATTTATGAATATATTTATACTTTTAGAATAAATATATGGATATCCTGATATAAAGGTATAAACTGTTTTTGGATTTATTATTAAAAATGTTTATAAAATGACCACGGTGTGAAATAACGTTTGGTTCTTAAAGAGACGGGGGTCGGATATTGTCATACTCTCTGCCAATTACGAAACCATTTGAACAACTGTGCACATGGAAGTTATTCCAGAACGAAGTAGGATGGTTTGGCAAATGCTACTGGTATGAGGTAAGAACGTAGCCCTAACCTTCGGGTCGACTTGATATAACTAAAAAACAGGAGCTATACCAGGCCAAGTGAGATCGCTCCTCCGATCGGACATACTTCTTCAATACCATATCTATTACTTTGAGATTGATTGGTGGCCACCATTGATTTGATTTTGGGAGTGTGTTCCGAGGTAGGCGGTAGTAACTGCTATGCGTGACGATCAGTCCGGGAGTGGAAAATGGTAGAATCCCACCTTGGGCATTGCCTCGCATGCCTTATCGAGCCCATTATGATTTTGGTTTGTGTCGTACCTATGGAGTGCTTCTTGATAGTCCACCAGTTTACAATGGAGTTTACAGTACTGCATAGACTATGACACTTATATAAAATGTATTAAGTGGGATATGGTTAACGCCTTAACGCTATTTTAATACTTTATTGATAGACACTGTATATATAGCGTATATTACTAATATAGATAGTTTAATAAATCCTTAGAAGATGGAAAATTCCGAAACATCTCTTAAGTTATTGCACGCACGTTATACACTAGATAGGAGATGTAAAATCCTGTAAACATCTCTGAAGCCATTACACTCATATATACTTGTTGATTTAACTTACACAAGATCTTTTAGTTCTAACTCGAGTGTTTTGTCTTTTCATTACACCCATGTCAGTCTGAACATTTCAGTGTTGAAGACTTTATTTCTAGAGGACGAAGACGGAGATTGGTATACCATATATATATATATATATATATATATATATATATATATATATATATATATATATATTCCACTGAATCATGTAGTTCCACTGCATTATTCTATTATACCTTTTGTATGTATAACTCTGATTGTATTGTAAAAGTAAAATCAAATGTTATTTGTAAAACAGCTTCATAAACTATTTATTTGAGTATTATATTTTGTCATTCCACTGTGAGATTCTGTGTTTTGTTTTTTTCTTATTTTCTTATTTACCGCATAAGCAATCCTCCCTTTTGAATAGTTTGAGTTGACATGTTTAGATTACTATCGATTTAAACCGTCCAAAAAGGTAGGTCATTACATTTAGTCAGTCTATCAACTATGACACATACGCTTCCATTCTCTTCCCTTGACCTTGGTAATCCATCTATAAGGTCTATAGATATTGAATCACGTTTCCATACCAAAACCACTAAAGGCTGCATGATCCCGCTTGGCTTCTAATGTTCTGCATTTACCTGTTTGCATGTAAGGCATCTTCTCATATACTCTCCTACATCTTTCTTCATTCCTTTCCAACAAAAATTCTCTTCATGTATCGATACAACTTAGTACCTCTTGGGTGGATGGTAAACATCGAACGATGGCATATGTCCAATACTTCCTTTCATAGTCCTTCTACACTGAGACATACAACCTATCATTCTTCCGTAGTCTGCCTTCTTTACCAACATTGAACCCATTTAGCTCTACTGTCTTGATTCTCGAGTCCTTATACCTTATTATTTCAATGCAGAAACTATCTCCCTTCTATAGTTCAGCAAATTTTCCTATCAGTGCAGGCTTGATTTCTAAGCATGATAGCATCCCGGATGAACCGCTCGACCACGTGCAAAACGAAAATGCACACACGCAGACAACATTTCCAAGACGGTTTTCTTCTATCATAGCCAAAATACTACTTGTTGTTTTCAACTTAAGACATCTATTACTTTGTTTCCCTTCTGCATCAGTACTAATCGTAACCCTGAACTTGATTCATCAGTATATACAGTCATACTATCATTCCCTTAGAAATTTTATTGGAGCGATACATCAGTATATATGGTCATGCCGTATTTTGAAGGAAACGGGCCAATCCACAGTGGAAGAAATTGGAGAATTTCAATTTTTTACCATTTCGGATCTTTAATGGGCCTACAAAATCTAAATTTTGTTTAGAACATTTCTAAATTCGGTTTAAATAAAATCTTGTGTTCTACTTAAAAAAGTTAAAGGGATGTCAAATTAACTTTAATTTCAAATGTATAGTGTATCAAATACACCTAATATTTATTTATAAGTGTTAATGTATAGGGAATGAAACGTTTCATTTATTTCCTTAAAACAAGAATTAATTAAGAGCATTAATTGTACTAAAAGGAAAGAGAAACCTTTCATTTTCTCTCTTTAATTTGAATTGATTGATTCATTAAAAGTCATTATTAATACTTTATTCATGGCAATATTTACTACTATGTCCATATGTATTCTAACTGTACAATTTGTAGTTTACGATTTATTTTATTTGTTTACACAAGCATACATAAATGTATGTATGTATCATATACATATATGTGTGTGTGTGTGTGTGCACGCATGTGTAACGTCATAATCCATGGAGGATATAATGCACCCATATATAGACGTTGCGACTTGCATTACAACGGACACATTAGGTTATTTTGTATGTACTATAATTTGTCCAAATATGTGCTTGTATAATACGTCAAAACAAAATACTAATACGCGTGTGTATGTGTATAATTTATTGAAGAAAACAATTTCTACCATAAAAAACAGAAAATCTAGAAACACATTTTGGGCTAAAAATCAATTTATGGAATTTTTACAATTAAAATAATTGATAATAGCCCATAATCAAATTAATTCTTAAAAATAGTAAATCAAGCTAAAAAACTACAAAATATTTTATGAATGTATCTGAGATATATTTGGGGATTAGAAAAAACTTCAGGAATTTTCTCAACTGAAATTGTACTTCTAATTAAAAAATTAATTTCACTTCGAAAATAAATTAATTCGAAAATTAGTAAATTTAGTTATAAAAATATGAATTTTTTTTTGAAGGTTCCAGATACATATTGAAGCCTAAAAGAAAATTCTAGAATTTTATCAATTGAAATTATATTTTAATTAAATAATTGATTCAAGATGAAAGTAAATTAGTTTTTAAAATAATAAATTAAGATTAAAAAATCTAAAAATACTAGTGTAATCTTATTTCATGGTGCACCAAATATAAAAAATATAAAATTTAAATTTTGAACCATTAATTATTTCATTTATAATAAAAAATTCACAAGATGGTTAAATAATAATAAAATATGTATACACATATTTAATAAAATATTTTTATATTTCATGATTCATAGTAAGTACAAACCATCATTAGAAAATTTAAGATTAAATATATATGATATATAAATACATATACAATTATAAATATTTATAATTTACAGATCTGTACACATTTAATATATATATATATATATATATATATATTAAAACCTTTTTTTTTCAGAAAATTAATTCAACAATAAATCAGTAAATAAAATATTATAATAAGCACATAACCAATCTAATTGTAACAAACAACATATACCCAAAAAAATCTCACCTAATCTAAACAATAAACAGATCTGAATACAAACATAGGATTTGGATGTAAATCAAGTTTTATATGATAAACCTAAAATAAAATAATGATAATAAATAAAAGTGCACTTCCTAATGAAGCCTTTGATTCCACATTGAACAATGATTTCTCTTCTAAAAATAATTCACAATCTTTCAGGTTTGTAACATCCCGCCTTTTTGTACGCTTTAAATCGACGATAAACTACACACGTCAGACTCAAACCATACAGAAGGGATGATTATTATTGGGGTGAATAAGAAAAGGCAGAGAAAGAAAAAAACAGAATCTTGCAGCGGAACGACAAAATATAATAATCAAATAAACAGTTCATGAAGCTGTTTTACAAAACATTTTATTATACTTATACAACACGGATCAGAGTTACACATACCAGAGAATAATAAATAATGCAGCGGAACAGTATAAATGTAGTGGAATAATATAATAAATAATAATAATACAATCTTCATCTTCTTCCTCCGGAAATAAAGTCTTCGAACCCTGAAATGCTCAGACTGATCCGGGCGAATTGAAAAGACAAAACACTCGAGTCAGAACTAAAAGATCTTATGTAAGTTAAATCAATGGTAAACAATATGAGTGGAACAGCGGCAGAGATGTTTACGGGATTTGACATCCCCTATCCAGTATCAAACATGAGTGCAGCAACTCAAGAGATGTTCGGGATTTACATCTTTTAATAAACCGTTAAACTATTTACTATGTAGTAATAATACGCTATTATAATAATGTCTAATAGTAAAATAAACTTACTTTAGAATAGCGTTAAGGCTTTGCATTTTCCACCTTAACACATAAATAGTGCCAATAGTCTATACAACACCTGCATACCTCCTGATCGGGAGTCTACGAGAAGATGCTCCATAGGTACGACACAAATCAAACTAGTACAATGCGTGCTAGGATAGGTGACACGGCACAACTAGGCAATGCCAGGGTAGATATACCAATTACGCTTCTGAACCGGTGGTAACGCATAGCAGCTACTACCGCCCACCTTGAGCCACACCCCCAAAATCAAAAGGGCCCCAATCAATCACAAAGTAATAGGATGGCATCGAAGGAGTGTGTCCGGTAAAAGGTGCTACCTTCTTAGCCCGTCAATCGCTCTTGTTTTAGCCTAACTCACGGGAGTCAGGTCCACGTATACACCTTAAAGGAAACGCCGCCACCATCCTACATCATTCTAGAATCTCCACCGCATACACAGTTGTTAAAGTGGTTTGCGGAGTTGGCAGAGAGTATGATAACTTCCGATCCCGGTCTCTTTAACAACCAAACGTTATTATAACACCGCGGTCATTTCAAAATAATTATACTTCAAAACCAATATATAATACCCATTTCAAAACCATATAAATACGACATCATTTCCATTTCAAAACCAATTAAATATGATATCATTTTTATAAAAACCCAAATCAATATAATATCATTTTTATTTCAAATATATCCATCTTCCAAAATTATAACACTTTCAAAGTTATACACTTCTAACCCAAACACTTGAAATGATAACACTTTCAAAGTGATAACATTTCGAAATCAAAACCCTTGAATAGAACACTTTCAAATTATATGACCTTAAAACTCATAACTTTAAAACATAACTTCCACCGCTTAAATGGTTTAAATAGTTAAAATACTTTATATAATAAAATAGCTTCTTTAATTTCACAAATCAATCCAACACAACTCGAATTTCTACATTTTATATTTAACCAAATCCCAAATCATAAATTTCATTCAATTCAGTTTCCAAATAAACTATTCCAATCTATATCGATTTCAAAATGGATCTGATCCCTAGAATGAACCGTTTCAAATTTAATATATTTCAAACATTAAGTATTCAATCATTTCAAAACTAAGTTCGGTAATTTCCTACATACATACATACATACATACATACATATATATATATATATATATGTCAAGTTTAATTTTCTATTATTTAGTTTTGAAATATTTCACTTAATAAATCCATTATTGTAACGACCCTGGATTTTGACCCTGTTTATTTTAATAAATATTTAATCTGATTGAATTAAATGTGAATTGATCATTTTAAAATGAATAAATCTTTTAGAAATAATTGCCATTTGTTTATATAAATTTGAATTTTAAAAAGGAGATTGATTTGGGAATTTAAAATAAATCTCAATAATGTTTACAATAAAATTATTCTTATATAATTCAATTAAAATAAAATTTATCTTATATGATTGAATTACAATACTTTGTCTTATTAACATGTGATTAATAAATATATTGATGTGAATGATAATGTTCAAAATAAAATCAAAGTTTATCGATATAAAATATAAATATTAAATATAAGTAAAATTTAAGAATATAATATAAATATTGATAATCAAAATATAAAATATAAATATAAGTAAAACTTAAGAATATAATTTAAATAATGATAGTTAAGTACAAAATATAAAATACAAATAGAAATAAAAAAATTAAGAATAAATGTAAGTAAAACTTATGAATCTAATTCAAATATTAATAGTTGAAATACAAATATAAATAAGTAAACTCATGAACCTAATTTAAATATTAATGGCTAAAATATAAAATAGTAATAAATGTAAAGCAAGAATTAATTAGCTAAGATATACATTCGACATAACTTTAAAATTTGTAAACAAAGCATAAAAATAAGTCTATGTATAAAATAAAATAAGCACAAAGTATAAAAACAAGAACAAAGTATATCAGTAAAATAAAACCAAATGTAATGTAAGACCAAACACAAACATATGTGTATAAATTATTTAAGTTAGAAGCCAATTATCAAATATTTTTATACCAGACAAATAAGTATGAAAAGTAAAATCTGACCATATGTATATAGACTATTCAAACTAGAGGTTAACAAAAACAAATGATTTTATCAAGATATCTTCATATGCAAGCCATATGTTTAAATGCAAAGTGAACATGTACATACAAATATCTATATATACAGCAAATCTCAATTATGCTATGCAAACATATTAGGCAACAAAGCATTAATTACTATCAACTCAGCCTACTATTTGGTCTATGAAAATATTTACAAACCTATACGTTCGGACACTAAATCTGTCAGGTTAAAACAGAACAAAAAAATTAGACAACAACAGTCCAGTTACAACCTACCCTTATACACCTATTTTCTTCTATATATATGGGTGTACATATTGCTATTTGGTTCATTCAGTAAACTATAGACTGAGAAAAGGAAACCAGAGAAAACTAAAGCAAGAAAAAAGAAAAATAAAGGTTCAAGTTTAAAAATAAAAATAGAAAAAATAAAATAAAATTCAAGACAGGGATTAAGAGCAGATTCAACTGCAGTCTTCATCACCTTAGATTTATTCTTTGTTCAGAATTGTGCTGGTGAGTAAGCATGATTTTTTTAAGCTTTAAGTTTATTTAAATATTCCATGAGTTATTGATAATTTGGATTATATGTGCTTCAGTTTGAATATATGTTGTGATGCTCTGTACTTCCCTAATGATCTATGCAGGTTGTATATTTGCTTCCATATTCAATTTATTCTCATTCAATCATTCTTGTGCTTGAAGTTTGTAACTAAAACAAGATGGTAAACCCAAATAAAGGTTTTTAAAAGATGTTTAAACCACCTTTGGAAGGAATAACAACTGTAATACTGTTCTACAGGAAATTAAACAATAAATTTGATAAATTCAATTATTTTAAAAATCTAATTCAAGTTTATAACTTGAATGCTTAGTGAAATTTATGATTTTTAAAACAAGAACGAGGATTTTTAAGTAAGTGTGCATCGTGCAGTTCGAAAGTGAATGAAAGATGCATTTTTACCAATTTCAGTTGATTCAAGAAATTTTAATTTCTGAAATTGGATGGGAGGCTAGTTTGATGATGTACCAATACAGGAAAAATGCTAAACAAATTTTCTAATGCAGGTATTTTGAAGTCGAATCGAAAATAGGGTTTTAGTTTGAGTTTCTTCCTGTGTACTGTAAATTTTGATTCCGTCGCCATAGCTTGATCGAGCCGTGTGTGCTTCTAGAAGGTGGTCGAGGAGGGTTACGGTGAGGCGTGGACGTAGTGGCGTCGCCTCCAGCGGTCGGTGATGGAAGAACGTGGCGTTTTTTCTGAAGGGAGTTTGAGCTTTTGGTTTGAGCTACAGGCATTTTTCAACGTCGAACATTTTCGCGTTGTTTTGTTGCTTGTTTTCGATCGTGAGATCGAATTGGGGTTTGTTGAAGGTGTCGAGGGTTGCCGGAGGGTCGGCGAACCACCGTGCACATGCACGGTGGCGATTGGGTGTCAGATTTTGGGCGTTGGGTTGTTGCGGGTTGTTGCGAGTTGTTGCTCGAGGAATTGTGTGATTTGCCTCGAGTTCGAACCCTGGTGCGCGTGCGAGGTCGAATAACTGCAGTTTGTATTTTAACTTAATTTTTAAAATTTAACTTCCTGTAGAAATGGAAAATAGAAGGGAAGAAGAAGGAGTTATAGGAAGGTCTTGGGTGATATAGGGGTGTTACTCGAAGTGCCTCACGAGTTTAATAAGCGAAGCCTCGGGTTATCTTCAAATTGCAGTAGTGTATTTTAAAAAGTAATGTTAAATAAACAATTTTTCAACAAGTTTTGAACCCTGTAAAACTTTGTAGCGTTTAACAGTTAGGTTAAAAACCTAGATACAAGTTAATTATTTTTGTTAACACTTTAAAATGTCTTAAGCTTATCATTCTAATTGAATAATTAATATAAGATGAGTATAAAACTTATTAACATATAAGTTTGTAATGAGTAATAGATTGATTTCATAAGTTAAAGAAGATCCCTTTTAAAATGTTAACTAAGTTGAACAATTAAAATTAATTAATTATTCTAGAAAGTAATTAAGAATAATTACTTTATAACATAATTAAAGATTGCTAAACAAATGATTAAGTGATAAGTAAATTGCAATTAAATATTTAAGTTAATTAATGAATGATTAATAGTTAATTAATTAAGTAATTCAATTAAGAATTAATAAATGATTAATTACTTAATAAATGGATAATTAAGTTTATTTAATTAATAACTACGGTTATTAAATTAATGATTAAGGAATGGTTAATTAAAGCTAAATAACTTGATTAAGAAGTAATTAATTAAATAGTGTGAATAAAGTAATTAAGTAATTAAGACATAAATAATAATTAAGAAATGATTTATTAATTAAATAAATTGAAATGGAATAAGTAATTAATTGATAACTATTGATTAATTAAACAGGATCAAGAGATTCTCAAGTAATTAATTTAAATTAAATTAATTACAATAAGAATCAAAGGTGATTGCTTATGGATTGTTGTGAATGTAGAATATCTGTTTTGTGATATTTATTGATGATATTCTGTGATATTTCTGGGATATGTTCTGATATATCTATGATTATTGTGTATGATTTATCTGTGATATGCTTTGTGAATTCAATCATTGAATTAAACTGTTTAAGTTAATTAGACAACTTGGCCTTTAAAATGGTGTTTGGATTTCAATGAGACCGGGATCGGGTATCAATTTGATATTCCGAAAACCACATCGATCCAAATTAAACGATAGGTCGTGAAATCTCAAGTGGAGCTCGAGATGGTGTTTTCAGAATGCAAGGGTTATCGTCGTTGACGCTGAGGGTGCTTCCAAAATGAGTGTGACGAGATAATGCCTTCGGTTTCGTTCGAACCCGGAACGAACTTGTATGGATTGAATGCTTTCAGAACATCGTCAGGCGGACGATGAGCATTCTAAGAGATATGTCATGTAAAGGTAATCGCAGCCTCAAGCCTCATCGACCGGGAATGGCTAAAACAGGGGAGGTGCAGCAAGGTTAGGTGGGTCATGCCCAAGCAGGACGAGATATACCCCTGTCTAGATGTCCCTTTATTTTTCGGCTGTGTGGGTGGTTGATTGCAACAACTGCCGGGGTTATCTTGTTCGGGACTGTTCAGTAAGGAATGGTTCCGGCCTTGTGTTGCAGGGGAGTTAGGGTGGCTCCTCGGTACGGTAATCTAGGCCACATACTGTGATGTGCGGTACCCCCGAAGCCCTGCCATTGTGTGGAATCCAATCTCCAATAAGCGCCGTACGTTTTGATTGTGCCAACTATGTTGGAATGTGAGATGTAAGCACTTCAGCTATTTCTATATTTTACTTGAAAACCCTAGACACTATTATAATATCACTGGATTTCCTATAAAATGTTTTGGTTAGCGTAAGGGAAAAACTTACCCGTATTTATTTGTGGGGAGCCTTATGTGATACCTTTATTTCCAAATGATTTTCAAAGTTAAACAATTTAAACAGTTTACTCATACCAGACCCATGTCTGACCTGGAGTTTATATTTTGTTTTCATAAACTCTTGGGTACTCAAACTTTTATGAGTAGCCAAGTGATAGGTTTTGGACTTTGACTTCTGGAGGAGCTTGGAGCAGGAGTTCCAGACGTATATAGATATCTATCGAGTTCCGCTGTGTTAGTTGATGTATGCTGTATCTCTGATGTATATACTGACAGATGTATGTATGACTGTCCGGTGTATTGATATTGTATGACTCTGATATATGTAAAACTATGTAATGATTATGTGATATATTATATTTCGTTCCGTTCCGCTGTGAGATTATGATATTGTTGTTCTTTCTTTTCTATTCTTTTCTATTTCTATCCCTTTTCTTTCTTAATGATGATACGTCTTCTGGTAGTAGAAGGGCGGGTCGTCACAATTATCATTTATATGAAATCCAAATTACAAATAACAAAATATTTCCCTCAATTTATTTATTCTAGAAATATTCATTTATTTCACCTTAAACCAAAATCAATTTATAAAAATCATACCCTCTAAAATTTCAAATTTAATAATTTCACATCAAGCTTATTTGAGTTTAATTCTCAAATAAATTTAATTTCAAATAAATCTCAAATTTATCTTCCAACCTTAATTTTATTTAAATCATTATAAAATCTATATTAAAATATAATTTAAATACTTAACCATATTATCTTCGATAAAAAATCAAACTTATTTTTAAGCTTATTCTATATTAAAACAAATTGTACATAGCTTAAAATCAAGGACAAAATAACATTTATATAACATCTAAGATCAATATTTATCTAAAACCATATATTTCTTTACAAAACAATAGAAATTATTTCAAAATATTTTTATGTAGACTACGATGTCTGTATATAATTTTCTATCCTATGGTCAAGTGATACGGATATTTATCATTTCAATCCGCAATTTAAAATAAAAATACGGTTATATATCATTTCAAACTGCAATACCGGATGAAATAAAAATCCATAACAACTTGCAGTTTATAACAATATAAAATACAACATCCATTCACATAATATCAATCATCAAACATTTATCACAATCATCATCCAATTCAATCAATAACATCAATATAGAATAGATAAAAAATAATAGGTATTACTGTCAGTTTATATTCAATAATAAATTAAATAACTATTTTATCCAAATAAATTCAAATAAACTGAGGTGGTGATTCGAAATATGCCAAACAATCATGAATAAATTTCTAATCACATCATTAATCAATTTAACAAACATAAGAAATTTTAGAAGTTGTGAGTGGGTTAAAACACTCACCTTTGAATTCAAATCCAATTTAAATCCAAAATTTGAACAGTCTCAGAATCTGTCCCAACCAGTGTCAAACTGTCCGGTATTTGAAAACGATCCTAACAAATGAAACTGCGCGTAAATCAGACATCGTATGCGAAAGCTATACGCGTTAATAGATTTGGAATCAAAATTTTAAATAAAATAATTATAAAATCAACAGCCTACTAGGTTCTGCCACGTCACTAGCGTAATTCACACGCACGGCCACTACTGGGTTTCGAAACCCTAGCCTCCCTAGTTTCGAATGAAACCCGCCGCCATCGTTTGTCGCGCCTACGGCCGCCGCTGGCCATCGCCAGAGCATCCCATGTGCTCGCCTCCTCATGCACAAGCCATGGACATGAAGTCAATACCTCCGATCGCCTATAGGAAGCCGCCGTCGTGAGCAAACCAAGCCCTAGATTGAATTTTCTAGGCCGATCCAACCGTCGGTTCGACAAATAAATCACGCCGATGAGCTCCCCTCAGCCATTTCCACAATACTGCATCAATGATTTGACGATCCGACGTAGTTCATCGGAAAGCGATGAACGACCAAGAATGTTTCACCCAGTTCCGACCACACAAAGACTTAGATCAGAAAATGAATCACATATTTGACTTGCGCTCGTCGAGAGCTTCAAATCGATATATAATTCGATATAGTTTATGAAGTATGAAATTTGAAGTTGTATTTTGAATTGAAATTGGATTGGGAAGATTAAGGTTCTCAGCCATTGAGGAAAAGGAGCAGCAGAAATTTCTATACGTACATAAATGAGAAATAGAGGGCTGCTCGGGGTTATAACTGGATATATATAGGCAGGGTTGAAAATAAAAAAAGGATCAGATTTGATTGAACGATATCGGCCCAAAAGCCCGTTCTGCCTCCAAAACAAAAATGGGTCACCCTATATATCAAAATAAATGTTTATAGATATTTTAAACGCAATGGAATAGGTTTCAAGTCCAAACTTCATCATATGAATAAGTTATGCTAAAATCAAGTTGTTTTAAATTGATTTCAATTAAATTGATTTCTAGGCGTTTCGAGCCCGTACGATCAAACGACAAGTCCGATTGATACGAAACTCAATATCCTATGATAATTCACCGTTACGGATTCGATGAAACTGGTTTCGTCGAAATCCGAGTTAGTGGCCAAAATGGCTATTTTCTAGTTAATTAAATAAATTAATATTAAATTAATTAAATTAAATGTTAGTTCAAATTTAATAGATCATAATTTCTCTCATTTTAAATTACTTGGACATTTACCATACTTTAACACAAATTTAGATGTCACTTAAATGTTGATTCATTCATCAATTTCAACGTTAAATTTCATTTTCATTAAATTTGGAAATTTATAAATTTAAAATTCCAAAATGCATTTATTAATTTAAATATTTAATTTCATTTATTTGCCATTAACCCAATTACTATAATTTAAATTCCAATAAATAAATAAATCTTGATTTCCTTTCTTTTTATTTCCAATTATCATATTATTATAATAAAATTAACATTACCTCCAAATATTAACCTAATTTACATTAACATAATATTTAATTACATTTGTTGTGATAAATTCCAATTCAATTTAACGATTAAATATACATGTAATTTATAATAACTGTTGCCATTAACTCTCAATCATATTCTTATAAGTTTATCATTTCCAAACCAATATTAAAATTACTTACATAATATTAATTTTATTCAATTACCATTCATTATATATTAATTCAATATTTACATTTGTATTCTTATATTCAACTTATAGCCTAATATAACGCTTACACTATTTCATTTATTGTAATTTCATTCAACTATCAATAATTAGCTTTAATTACCATTGCTACATTTCAAATTAACATTCACCTCACTATAACTATAAATTTTTTTTCTTTCTAAATTTAATTACAAAAATCTTACTAAATTAACCAATTTAATTATCGAAATTTGTGGGTCGTTACAAGGTTGCTAATCAGGGATTGGAGACCTTCTACTACAAATTATATTTTCAACTTTGAATTTTAGGGATGATTTTAGAGGAAAGTTGCTGCCATTAAAATTCGGAAGAGAAAGAAGAAAGTGGTGGCCCAAAAATGAATTAGCTTGTCATTAGTGTTTTAAGACTGGCTTTTATATGGATAGGAAAGAGATTAAACAATGGTCTCAACCATACATCTCAAAACCTAATCACACATTTCATAGCCACCTCCTATCTTTCTCCAAACCAATGTCTGTCCTCTCCAAATCTCATGGGTTGTGAGCCCGTTTAACCCAAGTTAAATATGTATAATCATATTTAACATATTTTGTTATCGATATCTCATATCGATCAATTTATTCATAACTTTTATAAATATATGCAACAATTTTATTTATCAAATCACATTCAAAATTCATAATAAACATTGCATAAATATTAATTAATTTATAACAATTATAAACTAATTAAATTGTTTCGTCTAAAGAGAATTCATCGTTTCAGTTGTGTGACTCTTGGATGTAAATTCGGTTAGTGATTAACGTCGAACTATTCGAACGTTAACGTTCACACTTCACTTAGAAGGTGATGTGATTTTATGGCCAAATTTATTGCTTGCTCATTTTCAGAAAAGTCTCATTTTAATTTAATAAGCGTTACCCAGTTATGACAATTATTTATACCAATTCTCTTCATCAAAACTGTATCACTTTAGACTTGCAGAATTTGGTAATGGTCAAAATTCTAACATCATCCACATCAACTCTATAATCCAAACACAAAATTCTTGGTTCAATAATAACAATTATTATCAACCGAACTACTCTGACCAGAGATTTTGACTTGAGTTGAGTTGACCGTGATACTAATCCCATATAACCGAGGAGAAGAATTCTCTTTTGAATAGGCTATAACTAAGGCCATAATAGGGTTTCACTTTCAATACTTCCACTCGACCCAACTATAGTCACTCGATGGATGCTAGGCCATAATTTGACCTTAATCAAAGAAAAGCTTTCATATTAAAGATTCATAGTATTCTCAAGTCGAAAGAACTGTGTAAATTAGTTACATCGATATTTTCTTTTTGACCTTAGCCATATTAACCATTCGAAAACTACCAAGTGAGTCATTTCATAGTTGTCCAATAACTATTAGTGCGTAAATCCAAGGTGCCTCAAGCAGTCATGGGTAATGCGCTCCCTAACATTTGATGAGCTTTACGTAATCTAGTTTCGACGGATATATCAATGTCCAGTCTTGATGCATCTTGACTATGAACATTTAAATGATATATTTGTTTCACTGTGATAAATTACTCACGGTCACAACATTTTATAACTAATATCACAAAACATACCATTTATGGATTTTCTATTAAATTAATTAATATAACTACATTATATCAAGTATATAATAGAGAAAAGACACCTTTATTTCAAACAAGGTTGGTCAACGAGTTAGATATATGTAACAAATTACATAATTGCCCCTAAGGGCATACCCTTGACTGTATCAATCTCCCATTTGCACTTGGGGTCAACTATGGAATCTTAGTCTAACATCTCTAATCGGCTTTCTCAAAACCAGTTGGGTCAGTCCCTTTGTGAATGAGTATGTTGTTTTGTTTCAATTATCTGTCAATCAACTCTCTCCGACGGCGATAAACTATTTTATCATGTGGAACAATTCAGAGTGTGTCTCTCAACTTCTAGTAAGCTATAATTTCTGTTATGACTATATCACGACATTGTTATCATATGACAATGTTATGAGATTGTCAGCATTTGAAATCGGCTTAGTTATAAATTTGTGCACTTATGTATTTACATACATTGAATTTATTGCGGCTCTGTTCAATATGAAAAACTCTGCTTTGATTATAGTTAAATCATGCAACGACATCCATCAAGTGATTATAGTTGGATCGAGTGGAAGTATTGGAAGGAATACACTATTCAAGAGAGGATTCGTCACTTTAGTTATATGAGGTTAGTATCATGGTCAACTCAAGTCAACCCAAAGTCAAAATATTTGGCCAGAGCAGTACGGTTAATGATAATTTTTAATATTGATCCAAGAATTTTGTGTTTGGACTATAAAGTTGAATATGGACAATATTGGAAATTTGACCATTACCAAATTCCATAAATCCAAAGTGATACAGTGTTTGACGAAGAGAATCGGTGTATATTACTATCACTAATGTGTAACACTTATTAAATTAAATAATATTTTACTGAAAATGAATAAGCGATAAATATGGCCATAATGTTACACCACTTGCTAAGTGACGTGTGAACGTTAACATTCGAATAGTTCGGTGTTAATTGCTGACTAAATTTACACCTAAGAGTTACACAACTGAAATGATAACTTTCCTTAAGACCGAATGGTTCAATTAGTTTATAATTGTTATAAATAAATCAAATAAATTAATATTTATTAAATATTAAATATAAAAAATTTGAATATGGTTTCAGAAATAAAAATTGTTATATATTTATAATAGTTAGAAATATACCAATCGATATACGATATCTATAAGCGATTAGATTGGATTTAATTGCATGGCATTTTAGCTTGGGCTTAAATGGATTTAAAGCCCATCATTAGGACTGCAAATTTCACTTTGGACAAGTTGTTGGAGGCGGCTAAAACTTAGGATTGCACCTAGAGATGGATGGCTAAGATTATGAGATAATAGGTAACAAGATTGTCCAAATATCTCTCTTGTACAAGGCTATATATATGGATCTCTAAAACCTTAATCAAAAACAACTTTTGGCTGCCATAATTATCAAGTTTGTTGGCCAAAATTAATCCCCATATCATTTCTAACAATCTCAAATCAATTCAAGTTAAGTAAAAGCACTATTTGATAGAAAAGGTCGACGATTCCACACTTGCAATCTGATGGATCGAGCATAACTAGAGAAGGGAATTCATTGATTCAAGTGGACTCAAAGGCATCATCAATTGGTATATTATTTATGTATTACAGTGATCATATCATATTTTATGATTTAATATTGATTAAGCCTAAATCAGTATATATATTAATGTTGTATATCTAGTTAGGTGAGATTTTCGTAGGTATATGCAGTGGTCACAAATTAGTTTGGTTATGTGCATGGTTATATTATTATGTGTTATAATTTATGTATAAATAAATCTAATTTGCTATAAAAACTTAAATTTTGTCATTATTAATTATTTTATTAATTTTAATATAGACTAATGTATATTTTAAACATATAATTATATATATATATATATATATATATATATGTATATTTATAATGTATAAACAACTTAGAATTTTCCTTACACCTATTTATACATAATATGAATTATCAAATTCGAAAATAAATTTTTTCACTACAACGAAAATACTCTATTACAACGCCCTTTTTACAACAGGCATTAGCTTTCCATTGTAATAGTAGCCTATTACAACGGTCCATTCAGGACCGTTGTAATAGATGCCCTATACAACGCCTTTTTTACAATGGGCAATGACTGCCCGTTGTAATAGAATGCTATTACAACGGTCCTTTCATGCCCGCTGTAATAGATGTCAATTTTACAATGTTCATAAAATACGCGTTGTAATAGATACTAATTTTACAACGGTCACAAAATGTCCGTTGTAAGAGATGCCAATTTTACAACGGGCTAAAAATGACCATTGTAATAGGTGCAAATTTTATAACGGTCATAAAATGTCTGTTGTAATAAATGTTTGTTGCCAATTTTTGACAACCAATAATTAATAATTACAATGCTTTCTTAAATTAATATTTATTATTTATTAATATTTAATAATTATATGATTAATAATATTATATTAATCATATGCTACAATTACTAATGATAATATTAATAATATTCAAAAATTAATAATTAAGAAGTAATAATCAATGTTAATAATAAGAAGTAACGATTAATGTTAGTAATTAAAATTTTATAATTAATAATTAATAATATGGTAACTTATAATTAATAATATCAATATTTAATTATAGTTAAATATTAATTATATTGAATAATTAATAATATTAATATTTAATTATTAATTATTAATGGTATTAATATTTAATATTAATTAATATACAATAATTTATAATATTTTTAATTTATAATATCAATAATTTATAATTAGTAACAATCTTATAGATTAATCATAATTAATATTAAATATTTATTGTTAATTTTGATAATTAATAATAATCCAACAAATTAATAATAATTAATATTTAATATTTAATAAAAATCCTACAAATTAATAATTATTATTAGTAAATATTTAGTAATTAATAACTAGTAATTTATAATTAATAACTAGTCATTTATAATTAATGACAAATAATTAATACTTAATTATTCACAAATAAATGGTAATTTATAATTAATAATTATAAATGACATGTTATATTTAACATTAAATACTAATTGTTAAAATTTAACTATTAATTATTAGTTATTTGATAGTAACTATTTAATATTAATTATTGATTATTAAATGTAAGTAATAAATATTAACTGTAATCTACTAAATATTAATAATTTATTGATTATTAATAATTATTTTTTATATTTAATTTAATAATAGTTAATTATTAATAATTAGTGAATTATTGTTAATAATATCTAAATAATAATAATAATAATAACAACAACAAATTACTCCAGACCTCTGCTTTTGTTCCCCCGAAAATTTCACAGCCCGCCTTTTGTGCCCAAAAATTACTACTTCCCACTAAAATGCAGTACTCTCTTCCGTGAAACCCTTTCCCAAACCAGCCTCTCACGCTCCCAAATCCGCCTCCTATGTTCTTAGACCCTTGTTCTCAAAAGCCCTAATTCTTAAATCGACAAAGCCATGACCGCTTCTGTAAGCTCCTCCACTGCAAGCTCCTCCAGCTGCAAGCTCTGTCACTGTAAGAATAATTATAAATAACAAGACGGTATCGTATCATAATTATAATAATATCGTAATTTGAAGAGGTTGATTTCTCTACAGTAATGTGATTCAATGTTTTGAAGTTCGAAGAGGCGATTCGATTTTGGGTGTGGTTTGCTTGACTAGGCGATGAGTTTGGGCATTGGAAGGCGCGGTTCGAGGTGATGGTTCGTGAGGAGTTGCGATTGCTATGTTTGGGAAGTTCGTTGTCGTGATTGCAGTCAGGGGTTGGGTGAGTTTGATGTAGCGGTGAAGTGATTGGTGCAAAGGTAGGTCGGTGGATGGCGATTTGGGTATTTCGGTTGCGATTATAGTGGAGGAGGATGAATCAAATTGGGGTAGAGGTGATTAGCGAACGTTGTAGTGAAAATTGGAAGTAAGGAGTGATGGTCGATTTGGTACTCGATAGGAGGAGGCGATGAACGTGGCTTTCGTGGAGGGTGGTTCGAATAGGGATTTGGTATTCTGTCTTTCTTTGTGGTGCCTTGCTTTGTTGCTGAGGCGGCTTATAAGCTTTTCTTGTACCTTTCCGGTGTTGAAAGAGTGCCTACCAGATATGCAAGATGCATGGGGTAATAATGCTTGTTTACTTGATTCAAACTCTGATGTTTTCGGCCAAGAAAAAATATATAAAGTAGATGATTGAATTCCTAATTTTTCTACTCTAGCATGATTATCTACCTCGAATACAGGTGCATATTCAATGACATGGCTAACCATTTGATTGATTTAGTAAAGTTCTACTACAACCAAAGTCTTAACCTGTGTTATGGAGCTAGCATCATGGATATACAGAACAGCCATCTTCTTCTTCATCTGCGTGCTTTTCAGGCTCATCTGCTACCTTCAAATTTTACACCTTGAGGATTTCGCAGCCACTTTTCAGCATGAGCCAGATGTGGGTGCAGTGCTGAAAGAGCATTTGAAGATCAGAAAGCAATTGAAGATAATAAGTCATCGATACAGGTTTTTCATATTCTGCATTCTTGTGCTTGTTTTCGGCAGCCAGATCGTGGTTCTGTTCTTAATAACAAGACCCAGCGCTGTCGTTAACTGGTCTAATTCTGGAGATCTTGGTGTATGCTCTTTCATATTTTATATTTAACCTGTCGTTATATGAAATGTGTTGATGATGCCTGGTTTTCTTTTGCAGTTGTGCTCTGTAGGGTTGGTGACAGGTTTATTGATTTGTCTACGTAGCGCAGCGAAGATAACGCATAAAGCACAAGCAGTAACAAGCCATGCTGCTACATGGGCACGTTTGTGCCACCATTGAATCTTTTGATGAAGATGTTGAAGTTCCTTCAGAGCAAGGACAGTCTAGTAATGTGTACCCCAATGCTGAAGAATCTTATGGTGATGAAGAAGAGGATGATGAATATGATGATTCCGAACTTGTTTCTTCTCAGTTCAATACTATTTCGTTTCAGAAAAGGCAAGCACTTGGTAAGTGCTATAAACATAGGATCACCTACTCTGATTCAATACTATTGCTATCCATTTTCCATTAATAAACTTTGTTAGAATAAATAAAATTGTGCTACAATGCAGTTACGTATTTGGAGAACAACAAAGCAGGAATATCAGTGTTCGGGTTTGTGGTGTACAGGACATGGCTTCATGCACTGTTTATGATCGAGTTTTCGCTTGTCATGTGGATGCTTGGAAAGACAATAGGCATTTCTTAACTGTAAATGCAATCGTCTGGAATTGCATGCTATTACAATAGTTATGGGTAAGACATACACCAATTGAATAGCTGTAAATATACCAGGAATCAGTAAATTAGATCATTAAAATTATCATATTTCCATAAAAAAATGATTGAAATATTGAATATTGCACTGTAATGATTCACATGGTCCCTGATAAAAAGACAGTCTGCCCAAATTTAAAAACAAAATTTAAAATAACAACATACTAGATGCAAAACAACATAGAAAAACAACATCAAGTTTAACACATAAATAATTAACAATTAAAGAGTTTATTACAGATTACAGTATCAGAATACACAGTGGTTACACATTATTTTTGAATATTTACTTTCACTTCAATGGTTACTACAAATTGTAGTTTGGAGTGTTTGTTTAGTTAATGTCTTCTCACTAAATGCATGAGATGCTATAAAATTATGAATATTATTCGTTTATCACATATTTATGTAACTATTATTCTCTTTTCAGGTATGTCTTTGATGCTGCCGATCATGACAATCTATCCATCTCAAATGGCGAACTTCATGATTTAATAAGCAAGTCATCCCTTTATGGGATACCACCGCTTATCCTTGGAAACAAAACCGACAAACCTGAAGCTTTATCCAAGAAGGCTTTGGTGGAAGCAATGTAAGTATTTGCTACCATCATTTTACTGCTTAAATTTTGTTAGGCTCATAGTATGAATGTCTCATTGTAAAACATTAAAAGCTCCAGGTGCAGTTACTTTGATTTTCTATGAAGTTTGAACTTTCAAGGCTTTATTTGTGTTGGCAGAAGAACTTGTTGCAGAGGGGACGATAGCAAGCACTGATCCTGATCCTTCGGTACATTTTGTAAAGCTTGGAGCAAACGCTTAGAAAGTATGGGTTAATGTAGTGGTGGAACCAGAAGCCTTTTTATTTAGGCCAAACTTAGAGATGCAGACTATCAAAGAGGCCGTTGGATCAACCATCACGTGGCATAAAGACTTCATCTCTGTGGTATAGTATGATTGTACTTAGAACATGATATTTGTGGCGGACTGTTATGTGTTAATGCTTTATGTATTTGGCATGTAAACTTATCTAACTTTATGGAGTGTTAGAATTCTATGACTCTAGTTTTTAGTCTTTTCGTATGTGATTTTAATTATTTTACGACAATATACAGTATTAGTATGGATGTATTGCATGGATGCTGCTGTAATTTTTTTAAAATTTTCATTTATTTTGCAAAGGTCAATGTACGTTGTTATATGAGCTTCTTACAACGATCATTGCACGTTGTTATATAGTCTATTGCAACGGTCATAACCTGTTGTAAAAAGGTATACTGCAACGGTTTTTACAACGTGCTTTGCCCGTTGTAAAATGTGGTGGATCTATTACAACGAGGCCTATTACAACGGGCACATGCCCATTGCGAAAACCATATTACAACAGGCATTGCCTGTTGTAAAAAGACTATTTTGTTGTAGTGTTTATATATATATAAGTAATTTTAAATTATCATTTATTGATTATTTGAATTTTTTATCATATCTAAAATAATTATTGCATTAAAAATTTGATTTTATATTTTTTAAATTACTACATCTATAGAGTAACCCATGGAAAAAAATTTAGAATTTTTTGTTAATACTTAATATTTTTAGTAATTAAATTACTTCGGTAGAACATTTCTTTTACTTATTAAAAATAATATTTTATTTCAAAAAAACTGAACCTGTACTTTATGATCCTAAATTTTTGTTGATTTTAAATTTTTATTTTTTAATATTATTACTAATATTTTTAATTATTATGATCAAAACTATTTACTATATGTATAATAATGATAAAGTATATAATTATTATTTTATGTTTTTATGCTAATTTCGATCTGAAAATAATTTTAATATATATATATATATTAAGTATTTGAATGTAATTATTTATTCATGTACATACATTTTATTTAACCTTATATATATATATTTATTTAATTATTATATTATGTGTATAATTTTATATGTTTAATTATGTATATATATTTATACAAAAATTTAAATTACATATATATAATTTGGAGACTCTTAGTTACAAAATATATTTCAAATATATGTATATGTATTTATATAAATAAACTTTGCATTATTGATTATGCAGATATTTAGACAACATACAACATGCAAAATGAGCTAATGTGTTTGCTACGATGTAAATCCCAACATCTATATACGGGCATGTTATACCCTTCACGGATTATTATGTTACACGTGCACACATATATGTATATGTATATGATACATGTATATATATGAATTAAATCATTCAATTAACTTTACGTTACAAAATACTTAAATTTAAATAAAATACATGATTTTATTTAAAATAAACTTATAATTGTTCTAAATGAATTAGACTTCATAGGCCCAATAAAGATCCAATAGGATAAAAAAATTGAAATACACCCACCACTACCGCTGCGGACTGGCCCAGTTCTAACAATGATATCAAAGCCCAATAGCCCATGCGGTCTAAATTAGTCATGTTAGGGCTAACTTATTTAGCTTGCTCACTTAGTACGGTGTTTAGAAAGGTAATGTCTAGGATTGGATTTCGGTAATCAAGTACCTTATCCTACCTAATTACCGACATGGCCTAAAAGATGAAGTGAGCCCAAATGTTGCCCCTAATAGAAAAGGCCCAACTTAATTTGGGCCTTGGGCTAATTTTCAAAATTGTCTTGAAATATAAAGTAAAAGATTTTAAATTTAATTGTTAAGTTTAAAATAAAATATATGTTTATTACAATAGTTATAATGTAACATATTTTTCAAAATGTTTGAAAAAACAAAATAACATAATTTTCGAAAATTATAAATTTTATTAATAGGTTAATTAATAAAATGTATGTGCATGTAGTAAATATATTATGAAATATGTTATGATAATTTAAAACGTTTAAGGCATCATAAATATGCATGCATACATATGAATAATGATTTTTGAAATCAAGAAAAATTAATTAATTTAATTAAAAGGTTAATTAATTGAAATTATAGTTACGCATGTATATAATATATGCGTTATACTATAAAGGTTAAATTAATTAAAATGGTAATTAATTAAAATTAATTAAATTTGATTTAATTAATAAAATATTATACACAAGACCATTATATAACTAATGCGAATTATAAAAACTATATAAAAATAAAACTTATATGATATGAATGTATATATTAAAGTGGAACATTAAAGAAACCCAAATTAACTTAAGGAATAAATACATTCATAAATGTATGTATACTGTGATTTTTGATGTGTCTGACACTTGAATCACGAGGGTATTTCATAAGAAATATATTATTCCATAAGTCGATATCATTCAATATAATATATTAAAGATTATGAATCTTCAATATAATGTTGTCTTCTACCATATATATGTATTAACAAATTACTTGCATACTCCTTTGTTGTTGAGCAAACTCAAGCTAGGGATTTTATGTGTAGTATTATTAATATATTGAACCGATGAGGTAAGATAACTATATGTATTTGTTGAGCAAACTCAAGATACATGTACTATACTTAGGCATCACGATATGATAGGTATGAGTGAATAATCTCTTTCGATTTGCTGAGCAAACTCAAGGTCGAAATGAGATTAAGACAAAGAAAAATGGTACAACCGATAAGGGGTTATCCATTGTTTGTGGGGCTATGATTTGTTGAGCAAACTCAAGGTCATAATACCAAGATAGACGAGTCCTAAAACCCATTAGTGAAGTCGAAAGACTTCTTGTTTCATCTTAAGGTTTGGAAAAACATAAAAGACTAGTGGGAGCTTTATTGGAAAAATGAAAAGGTAACATTTAACCTTCCTAATATTGTAAGAACATATGCTAAATATGTGTTATAATTATCTACAATGATAAATTTATGCATTTAATTTGATTGCTAAAATGTTTACCAATTAACATATACAAACGAACTGAATAGAAAGTTGACAAATGGAAATATAATACCCACTACCAAATTCCTATTGCATGTTAACGTTTCAACACCCATGCAAGTGCTTGATTTTATAGCTACTGAATATATTTGTGATTTGGTCACTTATGCATTTATTTGGTCAAGACCATGTATTGCGTTTTATGAGTTTCGAACTCTAAAACAATACAAGACTATGGATATTTGATTCATATACAATTGCATATAAATGTTGTATAGTGAATGGTCAACACTTGTAATATACAATATTTCGATTAAATTAGTTCATCCGAAAAACAAAATAAACCTTAGTGCGAGATCGAGTATTCTATTTGATTGATTATAAAAGAGATTACATTGTGTTAATGTAATAAAAGACCAAAAACTACAAGATAGATATAAGAACTCGATCGCTGAAATGTCATTTTGATCGGTCTATGTAAAGTGCAGCATATTTGATGTCCTTAAATGTTAAGGATAATCGAATGTGATTTTGTAAAGAGTTTATTATGATACTGTAGTAAGGTTTTCTTTTGAATAGTTTGACTATTTGAAAGGAAAATGAATGTATAAGAATAAATGTAATTTAAGGTACAGTTGGAATGAAGAGAATGAATACTCACTTCTGCTTCATAGAAAAACATTGGAAATATGAATTGTAATAAATAATTGATACTTCATATTGGAATAAGAAATATGTCATATAGAAATTTTTTTCCTATGAGATTTATTTCTTTGAGCTCAAGATATTTTATCAACGAACTCTCCGCTGCAAATAGTTGCAGTGTATGAAATAAACGAACTGTATTAAGTGAATGACGGATCTCCAAATTTAAAATGCTTTTATAGTAATGATGGAAATAATGGGAGCATATAATATAACACTTATTAATTACATCATAGTACGAAAATTGTTTTTGTATAACTTACCATACATTATTTTTGAAATAATGATTATTTTTCGGTATCAACTGAAAAAAAATAGACAAAGCTATATTTCAATATGAATATTATGAATATTCTTTGTGAAATAAAACTATGATGTAGTAATTTTTCTTCTAAGAAAAGTGATGCATTAGAAAATACAAAAGTATCTAATATTATTTGTGATTGTTTTGGAATCATAGACTAAGCTGTAGTTTTGTGAAATAATTTAATTGTATGATTTTGAATCATATGATACTTGTTAATTATATCTCAAACAATAAAGGGCTATGCACCCATTCAGTGGAAGTATCTTAAGAGTTGATGAACTCCCCGTATTGATACATACAGATGTATGCAATCATAATTCCATAAATACCAAAACGATTCCTTGTACTTCGTCATATTCACCGATGAGTTATCATTGACATGGACATGTGTATTTGATACACATGGAGTATATCTACGATAAAGTCATAGCGTACGAAACATAAGTAGATAAAATAACATGCAATAGAAATGATTCGAATTGATCGAATGAGTGAGTATAGTGGAAAACAGTCTGAATGTACCTAAAAATGAATAAATATTTAATCTCAAAATCACTCCTCTATGTGATGGATAATGATGCATCGATAAGGGGTAATTGAACTTTTTTGAACAATGTGCGATTAATTGTGAGTGAAGTTGAGTTAGTTTCTTTCTCTAAAGTCATATACTTAAGAGTAGTACACAAGGTTAATATTATTTCATCTAAATAACGGTTTACAAAATCACAAGATAAGGGTTTATAAGAAACTCCAACATATCATGTGCTATGGAATTGGCAGGTTGTGTAAGTCAAAAGATTGCGTGTAAAAATTGTTCATAAAGGATCTTGTATGAATCTTCCCAAAAAGATTTTGAAAAAACTGTCATTGGATGACATATTTATGTTTTGAACATAACTTTTGTAAACTAAAACTGGTTCAGTTTAATGAATAAGAAAATTCATAAAACGTTTATCAATACCTATTCTATTGCGCTGAGAAAAATTTCAAGAAATACCAATTCACTGTAAAGAAATTTTCTTGAGACATTATTGGTAATAAAAAGGATTTGGATACGATCCAAAGATAGAATTGATTAGATGAGATGAAATAAAATTAACTAACCTAAACGAACACATTGCATTAGAATGTCTAATAAGTATCTCGCTCATTGAAGAGAAACTATGAGTTTCATGTCAATGTTGAAAATATATAATCCTCGATTGTTTAAGTAAACCACTAAGAGTGTTGACTCTATCATATGGTATGATGCGCAAATCTAAAAGAATTCCAAGTACGCTGTCGAAATATGATTTTGGTAGTCGTAACCTAAGGGATGTGATCCATCAGCCGTAATTATGTCTGTATGAGCAAGACTAATGCAGTTGGAATTAAATGAGCCACATTGATGAGTTTAATATCGCAAATTTCAATTGTTGAAATTAGTGTAATAGATTCAGTATTCAACGTGCTCAAGTTAATCCGGATTTACTCACAAAATTACCACTTGATATGACTTTATGTTTCGTATGTATGTATTGAAACAGAAAATTCTAAATAATGATTTAGAGTAAGTTGTTTACACATAATAATCAAAATGTCTCGAAGTCAGTGGGAGAGATATTGAGTTTGTGAGTCTTTGGATATGATCCAAGACATGATCCGAAAGTATCATTTTATAAGCATCAAAATTGAATAAGTATTTTGATAGAAATATCAAATACTTTGATTTTCAATCAAAGTTCAGAGGAAGCGTGTGTTCATAAGAAAGAATGTTAAAAGGTACAATGATAATTCTAAGCTATAAGTGAACAACATGTTGTTGATTTTAACGATGTACTTGTGTTAAAATCAGCCTTAGTTGTTTTAATACTAAACATTAGATTAATAAATGAGATCTTTTATAGTAAGTATAAAAGATGTTAGAAATGTCCCAAATGATATGCAAAGACACCTTATTAAAATGTTTAATATAGAACATGTAAGATTGATTCCTTTACACTGACAAAAGGAATTATCATATATGTTGTGTTACCTATGATATCATGATTTGTTTATGTATTTGATACATGAAACAAACATCAAATCCAAATTGATATAACTAACTGGTTGTTTGAAGTTCTCGTGTATTTATGAAATACTAAAGAATTGTTTATAGAAATATAAATTCCATATGAAGGAATGTTCAGACTCAAATTTTCACAAGTAATATTGAGTATAATATGTCAATAACAAATCTTTAAGTTGGAAATGTTCCAAATGAAAGACTATGGCTGATTCAATGAAAAAAGGCTAGGTACATCGCCTTGAATAGCGCCGCAATCAAAATAATGTATTTAAAAAATACAAGTGAACAAATTTATAACTAAGCCGATTCCAAATGTTGAGAATCTCATGACAAAGTTATATGATAACAACGTCGTAATATCGTTCGTAATAAAACTTGGAGCTTACTCAAAGTCGAAAGACATGTTCTGAATTGTTCCACATGATAAAACAGTTTATCACTATCGGAGAAAGTTGATTGACATGGTAGATAATTAAGACTAATAGCATACCCGTTCACAAAGGCACTAACCTATTTGGTTTTAAGAAAACCGATTGGAGAAGTTGGAATAAGATTCCATAATTAACCCCAATTGCAAGTGGGAGATTGGTAGGGTTAAAGGTATGCCCTAGGGGTAATTATGTAACTTGTTATATATATTTAACTCGTTGACCGTCTTGTTCGAAATAAAGGTATTTTCTTTCTATTATATACTTGATATAATATGGTTATACTAATTAATAAATTTAATCAAAAGTATATTTAATAGAAAATGCATAAATGGTATGTTTTGTGATAGTAGTTACAAAATGTTGTAACCGTGTGTAGTTTATCACAATGAAACAAATGTACCATTTTAAATGTTCCTATTCAAGATGCATCAAGACTGTATATCGATGTATCCATTTAGACTAGAATACGTAACGCTCTCCAAATGTTGGGCAGTGTATTACTCATGGCTGTTGGGGGTACCAAGGGGTTACGTACTGATAGTTATTGAATAACTATGGAACGACTCACTCGATAGTTTTCTATTGGTTAATATAACTAAGGTCAAACAGAAAATATCGATGTGACTAACTTACATAATTCTTTTGACTTGAGAATACTATCAACCTTTAATATGAAAAACTCAGCTTTGATTATAGTCAAATCATGGAACAACATCCATCAAGTGATTATAGTTGGGTCGAGTGGAAATATAAGAAGGAAGACACTATACAAGAGAGGATTCATCAGTTATATGAGGTTAGTATCACGGTCAACTCAAGTCAACCCAAAGTCAAAATCTCTGGCCAGAGTAGTATGGTTAATAATAATTGTTATTGTTGAACCAAGAATTTTTTGTTTGGACTATAGAGTTGAATATGGACAATATTAGAATTTCGGCCATTACCAAATTCCATAAATCCAAAGAGCTACAGTTTTTGACGAAGAGAATTGGTGTATATAAATATCACTAATGGGTAACACTTATTAAATTAATAAGATTTTACTAAAAATGGATAAGCGATAAATTTGGCTATAATGTCACACCACTTGCTAAGTGATGTGTGAACGTTAACATTCGAATAGTTCGGTGTTAATTACTGACTAAATTTATACCCAAGAGTTACACAACTGAAATGATGAATTCCCTTAAGACCGAATGATTTAATTAGTTTATAATTGTTAAAAATAAATTAAATTAATTAATATTTATAAAATATTAATTATAAAAATTTGAATATGGTATGAGAGATCAAAATTGTTATATATTTATAATACTTGTAGATGTACTAATCGATATACGATATCGATAAGCGATTAAATTAGATTTAATTGCATAGCATTTTAGCTTGGGCTTAAATGGGTTTAAAACTCATCATTAGGGATGCAAATTTTGGTTTTGACAAGTTATTGGAAGTGGCTAACACTTAGGATAAGACCCAGAAATGGATAGCTAAGATTAAGAGAGAATATGTAATGAGATTGTCCTAATATCTCTCTTGTACAAGGCTATCTATATGGATCTCTGAACCCTTAATCAAAAATAACTTTTGGCTATCGTAATTATCCAATTTGCTGGCCGAAATTAATCCCCATATCAGTTCTAAGAATCTCAAATCAATTCAAGTTAAGTAAAAGCACTATTTGATAGAAAAGGTCGACGATTCCAGACTTGCAATCTGACGGATCGAGCATAACTAGAGAAGGGAATTCATTGATTCAAGTGGACTCAAAGGCATCATCAATGGGTATTTTATTTATGTATTGCAGTAATTATATCATATTTTATGATTTAATGTTGATTAACCCCAAATCTGTGTATATATTAATGGTGTATATCTAGTTAGGTGAGATTTTCGTACGTACATACGTGGTCACAAATTAGTTTGGTTATGCGCATGGTTATGTGCATGGTTATATTATTATGCAGTGGTCACAAAATTATTTATTATATACGTATATATAATAATGATAAAATTATAAAATTATTATTTTATATTTGTTATGCTAATTTCAATCTGAAAATAATTTTAAAAAATACATATATTTATATTTTAAGTATTTGAATGTAATTAATTATTCATATAAATACATTTTATTTAACCTTATATATATATTATTTTAATTATTATGTATATATGTATGTATAATTTTATATGTTTAATTATGTATATTTATTTATACAAATATTTTGAATTCTATATATATATATATATATTTAATTTTGGGACTTTTAGTTATAAAATATATTTTAAATATATGTATACGTATATATATAAATATAATTTACATTATAGATTCATGCACATATTTAGATAACATACAATACATACGAATTGAGCTAATGTGTCCGTTGCGATGTAAATCCCAACATTTATATACATGCATGTTATACCCTTTACGGATTTTTATGTTACACATGCATACACATATGTATATGTATATGATACAGGTATATATATATAAATTAAATCATTCAATTAACTTTACATTGCAAAATACTTAAATTTTAAAAAAAATACATGATTTTATTTTTAAAAAAAAATTATAATTGTTGTAAATGAATTAGACTTCATAGGCCTAATAAAGATCCAATAGAATAAAAAATATTCAAATACACCCACCACTACCGCTACGAGCTAGCCCAGTTCCAACAAAAAGAAAGAAAGAAGAGAGCAAAAAGAAAGAAGTAAAAACCAAACATAACAATAACAATACAGAATCTCATATCACAGCGGAATACATATAATATAGATGAATCATCTTTACAAAAGAGAAACTGTAATATCATATACATACATCCATCAGAGTTAAACAATCAATCACTAATCGTCAGCCTGCACAGTTATAATAACATGTCCTTACAATTGCTGATAATTTAAATAACAAAGCAGTGGAAAAATAAACATATACATGAATACGATCTAAAGCCTTCCAGCTCTCCTGCTGAAGCTTCAAAGCACTAACCCTAAACCTAAAAATATACTCGGTCTGACCCAAGCACTAAAAGGGAAGGACGCCTGGATCAGTCTGGTAAACTAGCATGAGAAAACACACTCAACTGAATTTATTAAATTACCAAAACTTTTCTTTTCAAAACAAAAATATCTCGTAAGACACGTCCACTCATAAACACGGACATGTTTTTACCTTGCGATAACCAAAACATTTCATATAAAATCCTATTATATTATAATAGTGTCTATTATACAAATAATATTAATCATAGCCAAAATGGTTTCATTGATTAAATTCTAGCATATAGCCTGTAACGACCCAAAATTTCTGATCCCAAAAATTCCAGATAGTTATGAAAAAGAAGAAAGAGATAGAAGAAGAATAAGATCAGAAACACCAACATCTCACATTCGCAGCGGATAAAATATAATAATAAATAATAACAGTTTACAAAAGAATAATATATTTGTCGATTACATTTAATACACCAGAGTTACACATATATACAGACACTGGATATACACAATCATCATGTCTCAGATATTCAACAATATAAATACAGCGGAAATACTCTATACGTTCTTGCCATCCAGCTCGCCTCCTGAGCTCCAGAACGGCCTACCTGAAAATCTGTAATACTCGGTCTGACCCGAGCATTACATCAAAGTAACATCCGGGTTAGGCTGGAAACCAGTGTGAGTAAACCCATCCAACATGGAATACAAAGCATACAACTTATTTAAAACCCGGGGTAACTCGATTCAATTTACAAGTTTACAATATGTTATGGACATCACTTATTTCACCCATAAGTTTTCTAAGTACCAAAGATTTAGATAGTCCAATTCCTTTAAATCACTTCATTCCAACCTATAGATTTCACATATCAATCTAAAAAAATTCGAAGTGGTTTCGGCTATTTCCTAATACCCGAACCCGGTCTCTTCTAGTCTTATGTCATTCTAACCTAAGTATTTCCAAATGAAATGCACAACATTTCATATCAGAGATATCAACACATTCAAAGCATCCAATACCATTCAATCATCCATAAGCAAAGCTTAATCACATACAAATTTAATTTAATTAATCCTGATTGAATTATTAACCTCAACCACTTAGAATTCTTCATTTAACATTAATTAATTTCAAATCAATTAATCAATCATCCCTTCATTTTTCATCTTAATTAATCACCTTGGATTAATTATCCTTCAATTACGTTCAAGTAATTAACTTTAAATTGGTTTCACAATATTAACTATTCTTAACCAAAAATCAATAAGTAATCTTAACTATTTCATCAATTAATTAACAATATTAATTACATTAATCTTGATTACTTATATTAATTAATTTCTCATAGGCCACTTATTATTGGTTAATAAATCTTAATCAATCAATCTTTAATTACATCATTAATTATATAAATTAACGATTTCTAATTATATTTTAATTTATTCTAATCTAAATTAATTACATTAATTAAACCACGATATTAATCATTCTCGATTAATCTCGACCTGTATTGAATTATCTTTTATTTATTTCATTAAATAAATTAAGTATTCCTTAATTAGTTATCTTATTTAATCTCTTGATTTTTTTCACAAAGTAATTATATTTTATTAATTACATTAAGTAATTACTTATTAAACCACCCAATGATCATTCTAAATAAATTAAACTTAGTTAATTAACCCAAATCATTAATTAATTTAATTAATTAATTATCCATTTAAATTACCCTACCTATTTAATGAATCGCCAATCATTAAACCCTTATTAATTTTAAAATATACTATTTTCTTATTTATGATTTAAGTTTAAAACAATCTAAAACCTAAATGCTTCGAGGCAAACGACAATTAACTCGAGAACCAACCAAAACCAAATTCACCCGATCATTAGTACACATCAAATCAATTCAATCATTCAACCAATTATTTAAATCTAACTATTTAAATTTAAATAAAAATCCAAAGGAGTGAGGTTAACTCACCTTTGATTTTGTTTGCAATCCAATCCAAACTGGCTTGTCTTCTTCGTGAATTTGACCTTATATAACAAATTCACGATTTATTACTATTTGAATTGATCAAACCAATTAATTTAATTTAATTTAATCAATTTCCCCTAGAATCCTTTAGTAACCATGCTGGATTATATAAGTAAATCGAACAATTTTAAAACACCAAATCCATTTAAAATAAATCAGTAAATCTAAATTGTGTATATAATATATATATATATATACATTTTAAAACATCATATGCTTAAAAATAACTTATATAGATTTAAAAAAAAATCCATTTTTATATAAACTCCTCACATTTTAAAATATCTGCCCCTTTTCCAAAACTTTACCTATAACTATATCTTTTTGTTTATATCACACTTCCTTTTACTGCTAAAAATATTATTATCATATTTTTTTTTCTTTTTAAAACAAAATCGGTAAGCTATCAAACAAAAACACAGCTCACCTCAACCAAACCTGATCGACACAGCTAACCGTGCATGCAGCTATATGCCTCAAACCGCGAGTCACAACCTTCGAGAACGAAGCTCCTATTATCCTTGCCTTCGCTACAGTTGACAGCCTTCAAATCACCGTTGGAAGTCACCTCCTCGTCGTTGCCAAACCCCAAAATCGAGCGTGCCCAGATCGGCTTCGATCCTCCTTCGCGCGCGTGAGCCGCTCCTGCTAAACCCAGTGCGTTGCCTCCCCTCACGACCCCCGACCTTCGCACCCACGGCTAAACTACTCGAGCTCGAGTTCACACCACCGCGAATCGATTCGACAGGGTTTTTTTCTTCTTCCCTTTTTTTTATTATGATCGGCCATTGATTTCATTAAATTTTTTTAAATGCGTTCGATTTCTGCTATTGAGAATAGAGAGGGGGACGGGGATAAGATAACGATATGGGGAAGCTTCTTGAGTACGCGTTTCGTTAATAAAAATATCTTTGACTATTTGACCTTAAATTTTACTATATTATAAAACTTTCAAAACGTCTCGTTAATCGCCATTTAAAATTTTGAACCTCGTAAGGAATGCCACTAGGCAATTATAAGATTTTATCCACGTCCCGAACACAATGGAACGTGTTTCGAAAGCTAATTCGATCATATGCGCGAGTTACGGAAGTAAACGATCAATTTTAAATTAAATCGATTAAAATAGTTTCTATGCATTTCGAGCTTTCAGGGACAAACGACAGTTCCGATTGCTACTAAATTGAAATCTAATAAAACTAACTATTACGGATCTAACGGAATTGGTTTCGTCGAATTCCAAGACTGTGCCTTGGAAGGCTATTCTTAAATATCGATTTAAACGATATATTATTAAAATTGAACAAATTAACTTTAAATTAGATTCCAACCATTATATTATCTTTAGTATCATCATTATAAATTTTATAGGCCTTCAAATTATTTTTAACTGGCTAAAATATGAAGATTCAATAATTCACCCAATTTCAGTTCATTAAATCCAATAACTGAATTGCTGAATAATAATAATATTTGAATTCAAGTTGAAAATTAACTTTTAAATATTTAAAAACAATTAATTATTCCAATTTAAATTGTTAAAAATTCCGGGTCGCCACATCCCTCCCCTTAAAAGAATTTCGTCCCCGAAATTACTGGTTAGGAAGAATGGTCCAATACCCGTTTACTTTTCCCCCAAAACCAACAGTTCAACATCCTACCAACTATCTTTTATAAAAGACCCCTTATCATTCTTACTAACTTCTCAAACTCTCCCGCAGTTTCCAAACAATACCCTTTTTTTTCAATCATTCAAATTTCAATTTAAAACCAAATTTTGAATTATCAAAATTTTCTCAAAACTTTTCTAACTCTCTAAATTTTCGAAATTTTTTGTCAGTGTCTCCTTTGCGCGACTAGCTAGGTAAAACTACAAAAGGCCTCTACGGGCTCCCAAATTCCAAAAAGAAAATAGAAAGCCAAGTAGCTAGACCAAAAAACCAATCCAATTTCATACAGAAATTTAAATACATACCTTTTTGTCGAGCAATTCAAATTTATCTTCCGAAATCAAAACCAATTTTCCTTTTCTCTTTATAATACCTGCATATCTTACTTAGCAATAATATTCAATCGTAACTTTTCAAATCATTTTATACCTTTCCTTATATAGGTTTCATATCTACTTCTATTCAAATTAGTTTTCTCATTTCCATATGAATTCAATTTGTCTTCAATTCTGGATATTTAATTTTTTCTTCCATTTATAACTGATTCATATCAATATTTAAATTAGTTTCATCCACTAATTTATTTCAATTTCAACTTTGAAATCGTTTTGTCGCTAACCAAATTTTTTCCCAAAAATTTTCAAAAAATTTCTAACTACCAAAATTTTCAGAAAATTTTGGCAGTCTCCTTCGTACGGAGGAGCTTTTGCAATTTGACAAGAAATATAAATATATATACATCGACCCACCTGGTCGGAAAAGCAAAAACAGTTCATATTTCCTATTTTTATTGCGTAGGCGTACCTTTATTTAGCATTCTAAGCAAGCGGCTTATTATTTTAGCAATTTGCGCAACCAAATCCAGCCAAACGGCCTTCAGATACCTGTACTTACTCAATTTAAATATACAAGTGCCATATATAGAAAATCTATTAGCATTTCACTAACTTTCAATAGCTAAACACATGCATTTCATAAGCAACAAGCACCCAATGCTTTCCATAAGCGATTTATATAACTTTAAAGCTAATTCAATTGCTTTCAACCAATTCATAAGCCATTTCATTCAATTTTAATGGTTTGCAACTCAATTTCTTACATTCAATTGATTTTTAATCTAAACAAGCTCATATTCACTTCAAATGATTCAAAATCAATTTTATTTAATCTCTATCAACTCATAGAATTTTAATTACTTTTGTACACGCCAAACGACAACTATTTTTATGCAATTTCGACGATATTCGCTTAATAGAGTATCTATTTTAGTTTATAACTACTTTAAATTAATTTTCTACTCATTTTGTATTTTATTCCATTTCATTTCTAATTTATTCACCAACCATACATTGCATTTCATTTCATCTCCGCATTGGTTTATTTTAAAACTATTTCATTGAGCTTGACAACCTTCGATGCTTATACTAATATCCATTTCCCAAAAATAAATTTAACCCAAACTTTTTATTTAATAATCTTCCATTCTAATAACCCAATGCCAACTAAAACTTTGATTTAATTTTTATTCCAACATACTTCATCCATTTATTATTTAATTCGATTATCCCATTTATCCACTCCGTATTTAAATTTTTAATTCATTTACTTAATTCATTTTCGAATTTATTTTATTAATACAAAGCCACTCTCAATTTATTTCTACCTACCTGGGTTTTGTTTGCAATTCAAACCATTTCAATTATAAGTCACCTTCATTTCATTTGACAACACTTCCCTTATATCTAATTTACTTGCAAATTTCGTTAAATATTATTCATATCACACTTGAATTTTATTTGTAATTCAAATCATCACTATTTCGATCCAACTCTATTTTATTTTTATTTTTACAACATCTCTTCTTATTCATTTCATTATCGAATCTAAGTCTAATTCTATTCACAATTCGAATTCATTTCCAAATTCCACTATTAATTTACAATCCATTTATTAACATACTCTATCAAACAATTATTTAGCTAATTAGCTTACTTCCAACTTTTATTACAAAAATCACTTCATTAAATTTTCTTGAGTTAAATCTTATTTATAATTCCAGTTTGGATTTTCTTTCATCTTTCAAAATTCCAACACTTTTATTTAAAAAATTTTAGAAATGCTTTTAAATTCACATCATACTAATAAAATAGCTCTTTATAAAAATACTTCTTATAACTCGATGTCTCAACCAGTCCATCCTTGTTCTTACAGAAATTCAGTCATATGTTGATCAGGCGTAGGACTGAAAATCTATAAGTGCTTGGTAAACCCGTTTTCAACAACCAGTGAAAATACTTGGAAAATAATTTTATTGAAAATATAGAAAATAGTTTTTGAAAATAGAGGAAATATCTTTGCTGAGAATGCTCCGGAAATCATCACCCCCATCTATGGTCGCAGTTACATCCTGGGTTACGTTGCCATCGTAGCAAAAGTCCATGTAACTGTAGGCACTCCGCTCCCCTCGATTACGTCATGGAACCCACAACAGATCGCAGTTACATTCCAGGGTTACGTTGCTATCGCAGCAAAAGTCCATGTAACTGTAGGCATCAGCGCCCCTCGATTACGCCATGGATTCCACAACAGATCGCTCCCTCGATCACACAATTTCACTTCCGAACTAGTATCGTCCACCCGACTTCCTAGTGCGGACACAGATCTGGTTTCTTGATCAGAAACCGTCATTCTCCTTGTATAGCCATAACTATGATAGAGAATATCCAGAACCAATCGACAATCCATATCCAGGCCCGTCGTCGAAAATCGAGTGAAAAATCCCAACTTGGATCGATAAGCTATCTCGAACTTCTGTGCTCGAATCTGGATCAAATCACTATGCGAATAGAATAATATACGTACATCCTACGTATTTAACTTCATTGATTATTAACCAAATCAATTTCCTTTCTATTCATCCCCACTTCGATTTTATTCACTTATTCACATTTACCTTAATCCTCATTTGGATTATCACTTCAATTCTTATCTCAATTGGGTATTTAATCAATAACAATTTGAACTCTGACCAGTTTATATTTAGAAAATAGCTTGAAAATTCCTTTTTTAAAAAAAAAATAGATAAGTAGTTGAAAAATAATTATTAATTTGCAAAATAGTTGTAAAATAGTTAACTATTTGTAAAATAGTTAACTATTTGTAAAATAGTTGGAAAATAGTTAAATAGTCATAAAATAGTTAGATAATCATAAAATAGTAATTAGTTATAAAACAGTTGAAAAACAGTAATTAGTTTATAAAACAGTTACAAAATAGTTAAATAACTCCAAAAGTAGTTATAAAATAAGTATAAGATAGTTTTGGGTTTAATAAGATAGGTTGTATATATAATTAACTTGAAAAAAATAGATTTGTACTAAAACAATTTATTTTAAAAAGAATAGTCTAGAGTCAAACTGTTCAATTCCCAATCTCCATTTTCATCAATTCAATTTAAATTTTCACTTTCATTTAGATTGACCTAATTCCAATTTAAATAACTCCAATTTCCATTGGACTTGATTTATTCCCAATTCAAGTTGAATTAATTCTCAATTTCTTTCCAACTTCAAATCAAACTCCATTTGATTCTTACTTATTCAACTTTATTTACAGTTCCAAATTATTCAAATAAATTTGGACTAATTTCAAATTGAATCCACTTCAATTTCATTCAATTCCTGCTTGAATTTAATCCCAATTCCCATTCAAATTTTAAACCTTCATATTAATAACTTTTCCACTTAAGTTTAAAACTTGCTTCACTTTGGGTTTCACATCACATTCCAAGGAAAACTCAAAACTCAACCTTAGAGTTTATTTTCATATTTATTTCCGTTACACACCAGGCTACCTTTAAATTTTAAACCACCCTTGGTTTTAATTTCAAAACAAATCCCTTAAAAATCTTCCAAACATTTCTTGTTTTACAATAAGACTATATTCAAAATAGTCTGAATTATATTATTTATTATTTTCTTTAACTCTTCGAAACAATTGATTGTTTCTAGACTTAGGTTTTAAAACTTCAAAATTTTAAAACCTACTTTAATTTAGAAGTTATACTCATCTTATAAATTTACTTCATTTGGCTTACTTAATAGCAAATATATCATTATTAAACACAATAACTATTTGTGATAATACCTAAGGTAATCATATCTAGATACCAATTCCTTTTTATATTATTCTTACTTCTATAATTTCAAGATTAAATTTCAGTTTGAATCCATTTCAAACTTACCTTTATTTAAAGTTTTAAACAATTTAATTTCTGAGCTCAAATTCTAGAATTTCATTTCAATCAATATAATGTTAATTTGGTTGTATTTCTGTTACCACTTAATTTAATTCCAATTCAAGATTTCAATTTGGTTGTATTATATTACTGCTTAATTTAATTCCAATGATTTAACAACCAATCACCTTAATATTTATTAGAGGGAAATATTTCTTTATATATCAAAATATACTTTTACATAAAACCATTTAAAACCTTTATATAAGAAAATAACAAGTACGCGCTCATATATGTATATACTCAACTCATCCTAGAGTACTACAGACTCTATTTAATGAATAATCCCCACCAGAGCCAAGGTTCTCGCTTAACCTTTCAGCTCTGATACCAACTGTAACGACCCAAAATTTCCGATCCCGAAAATTCCAGATAGTTATGAAAAAGAAGAAAGAGATAGAAGAAGAAGATCAGAAACACCAACATCTCACATTTGCAGCGGATAAAATTTAATAATAAATAATAATAGTTTACAAAAGAATAATATATCTGTCGATGACATTTAATACATCAGAGTTACATATATATACAGACACTGGACATACACAATCATCATGTCTCAGATATTCAACAATATAAATACAGCAGAAATACTCTATACGTTCTTGCCATCCAGCTCGCCTCCTAAGCTCCAAAACGTCCTTACCTGAAAATCTATAATACTCTGTCTGACCCGAGCGTTACATCAAAGTAACACCCAGGTCAGGCTGGAAACCAGGGTGAGTGAACCCATCCAACATGGAATACAAAGCATACAACTTATTTAAAACCCAGGGTAACTCGATTCAATTTACAAGTTTATAATATGTTATGGACATCACTTATTTCACCCATAAGTTTTCTAAGTACCAAAGATTTAGATAGTCCAATTCCTTTAAATCACTTCATTCCAGCATATAGATTTCACATATCAATCTAAAAAAAATTCGAAGTGGTTTCGGGTATTTCCTAGTACCCGAATCCGGTCTCTTCGAGTCTTATGTCATTCTAACCCAAGTTATTCCAAATGAAATATACAACATTTCATATCAGAGATATCAACACATTCAAAGCATCCAATACCATTCAATCATCCATAAGCAAAACTTAATCGCATACCAATTTAGTTTAATTAATCCTGATTGAATTACTAACCTCAACCACTTAGATTTCTTCATTTAACATTAATTAATTTCAAATCAATTAATCAACCATCCCTTCATTTTTTATCTTAATTAATCACCTTGGATTAATTATCCTTCGATTACGTTCAAGTAATTAACTTTAAATTGGTTTCACAATATTAATTATTCTTAACCAAAAATCAATAGGTAATCTTAACTACTTCATCAATTAATTAAATATATTAATTACATTAATCCTGATTACTTATATTAATTAATTTCTCAGAAGCTACTTACTATTGATTAATCAATCTTAATTAATCAATCTTTAATTACATCATTAATTATATAAATTAACGATTTCTAATCATATTTTAATTTATCCTAATCTAAATTAATTACATTAATTAAACCACGATATTAATCATTCTCGATTAATCTCAACCTGTATTGAACTATTTTTTTATTTATTTCATTAAATAAATTAAGTATTCCTTAATCAATTATCTTATTTAATCTCTTGATTTTTTTCACAAAGTAATTATATTTTATTAATTACATTAAGTAATTACTTATTAAACCACCCAATGATCATTTTAAATAAATTAAACTTAACTAATTAACCCAAATCATTAATTAATTTAATTAATTATCCATTTAAATTACCCTACCTATTTAATGAATCGCCAATCATTAAACTCTTATTAATTTTAAAATGAACTATTTTCTTATTTATGATTTAAGTTTAAAACAATTTAAAACCCAAATGCTTCGAGTCAAACAACAATTAACTCGAGAACCAACCAAAACCAAATTCACCCGATCATCAGTACACATCAAATCAATTCAATCATTCAACCAATTATTTAAATCTAACTATTTAAATTTAAATAAAAATCCAAAGGAGTGAGGTTAACTCACCTTTGATTTTGTTTGCAATCCAATCCAAACTGGCTTGTCTTCTCCGTGAATTTGACCTTCTATAGCAGATTCACGATTTATTACTATTTGAATTGATCAAACCAATTTATTTAATTTAATTTAATCAATTTCCCCTAAAATCCTTTAGTAACCATACTAGATTATATAAGTAAATCGAAAAATTTTAAATCTCCAAATCCATTTAAAATAAATCAGTAAATCCAAATTGTGTATATAAATATATTTTATTTTATTTTTTAAAAAACTTAATATGCTTAAAAATAATTTATATGTATTTTTAAAAAAATCTATTTTTATATAAACTCCTCACATTTTAAAATATCTGCCCGTTTTCCAAAACTTTATCTATAACTATATCATTTTGTTTATATCACACTTCCTTTTACTGCTTTAAATATTATTATCATATATTTTTTATTTTTAAAACAAAATCGGTAAGCTATCAAACAAAATAACAGCTCACCTCAACCAAACCTGATCGACACAGCTAACCACGCATGCAGCTACACGCCTCAAACCGCGAGTCACAACCCTCGAGAACGAAGCTCCCATTGTCCTTGCCTTCGCTACAGTTGACAGCCTCTAAATCACCGTTGGAAGTCACCTCCTCGTCGCCGCCAAACCCCTAAATCGAGCGTGCCCAGATCGGCTTCGAACCTCCTTCGCACGCGCGAGCTGCTCCTGCTAAACCCAGTGCGCCGCCTCCCCTGGCGACCCTCGACCTTCGCGCCCACGGGTAAACTACTCGAGCTCGAGTTCACACCACCGCGAATCGATTCGACGGGGTTTCTTTCTTCTTTCCATTTTTTATTATGACCGGCCATCGATTTCATTAATTTTTTTAAATGCGTTCGATTTCTGCTATTGAGAATTAAGAGGGGGACGGGGATAAGATAACGATATGGGGAAGCTTCTTGAGTACGCGTTTCGTTAATAAAAATATCTTTGACTATTTGACCTTAAATTTTACTATATTATAAAACTTTCAAAACGTCTCTTTAATTGCCATTCAAAATTTTGAACCTCTTAAAGAATGCCACTAGGCAATTATAAGGTTTTATCCGCATCTCGAACACAATGGAACGTGTTTCGAAAGCTAATTCGATCATATGTGCAAGTTATCGAAGTAAACGATAAATTTTAAATTAAATCAATTAAAATATTTTCTATGCGTTTCGAGCTGCTAGGGACAAACGACAACTTCGATTGCTACGAAAATTGAAATCCGATAATAACTAACTATTACGGATCCAAAGAAACTAGTTTCGTCGAATTCCGAGACGGTGCCTCGGAAGGCTATTCTTAAATATCGATTCAAACGATATATTATTAAAATTGAACAAATTACCTTTAAATTAAATTGCAACCATTATATTATCTTTAGCATCATCATTATGAATTTTATAAGCCTTCAAATTATTTTTAACAGGATAAAATCTAAAGATTCAATAATTCACCCAATTTCCGTTCATTAAATCCAATAACTCAATTGCTGAATAATAATAATATTTGAACTCAAGTTGAAAATTAACTTTTAAATATTTAAAATCAATTAATTATTTCAATTTAAATTGTTAAAAATTTCGGGTTGTCACAAAGCCCAAAATGGGTAATACAAACAAAGTGGCAGGCACGTAGCGAAGTTTGGATTTCCATACAAATGACCAGGTGAAGGGCCTACCTTCCGATGGGTACACCTCTAGATGGATGTCCCGGGGCACAGAGCATTTGTCCTCTACCAACACAAGACCGGCCTATCTTATAACTAGATAGTACCAAATATGTCATCCCCCGGTCATTACCGGCCTTTATCTGAGGGCCCTCAGAGCATACATCCACAATAATTTACATTCCAAAAGTCATAATAGGAAGAAATATATCTTGAAGTGGATGATCATATCCTTTAGGAATGACCCACTTAGCCTTGCCGCATCTAACCCTGTTTCGTTCATTTCCGGTTGAGGAGGCCTGAGGTAACGATTATCTTTCACATATCACATCATCTTTGAGTGTCACATTGCCATTTCCGTTGACTACTAATTGCCTTCTACAAAAATACAACTCTTGAGCTCGTATGTCTTAAGGAGGGTGTTAAGCTAAGAGAAGTTGCCTTCTCTACCACCACTGATATATGTTTGTAAAAACCAATGTACATAATCTTAGAAATGCAATGTCAGACACTCGTTCATACAAGTTGTCCAGCAACAGGACAAACCAAAGGTACTCTCTTACCACATTCTATCGGATTAGTAGCGACAACAATTACAATGGACATTTTGTAACGAAGAGACTACCGCTACTGGATGCATATTGGATTTTGACCCCAAACGATCAATAAGAAGTCCTTCACTATGAAAATCCAAAATATCAATATCATCGACCAACCTGCATAATCTTCGCATATATGTTGATCCGAAGTGGTTTTTAGATAAATTCGATCTCGGTCTCTTCGCACAAACAATGCAAAAGCGTTTCTCAAACTCACATAGAAACTAAGTCTCATAGACTTATCACGTCTCCAATTTTCAACTCGCTATCCTTCGACCAAGAAGGAAGCTCGATAGATTGGCGTAATCACTCCGCACTACACGAATCAACATTCTCAACACAAACGATAATCAAGCTTATACAGTTAGTTACGTACTAGGCATATGACTAATTAGTTTCTACATCAAGTCGAGAAACTAAAATTGCCAAACTTGATAGTCGGTTATCTAACTATCAAAGCAACAAACAAAATCTAGCACATAGGTGGTCATTGAGCCCTTTTAATTATCTTTTATTAATTAAATCACTTTCCAAATATTCACTTCAAATTTTCTTTTAAAAAAATATAATTCCAAAACCATTTCAATATTTGGAAAACATTTCCATGTACTCATTTTAATAATAAGTGACTTCACGGTTTACTTTATTTTCAAACCACTCAAACTCCATTTCAAAATATCGCTTCCCAAACATTTATTTAATTTAAAGGATTATTCGCTAATCAAAATAGTGAATATAATTCTCTTACCATATTCATTACTTCTACACATTTATTTTAAAGGATTATTCACTGTCTAAAATCATAAATATAATTCCTTTAATAAACTTTCATATTTAACTTCTCAAATTATTAAGGTGATTTCACATTTATAAAACCATATTTATACATCTCATTTATAATTTATAAAAACTTCCATATATAAAATTCTTTATTAACAAATTCCATTTATATCTTATTTATATGTCAAAATCCAATTATAAGTTAATTTACTTATAAATCACTTATTTACAATTCATTCCTTTTTATAACTTCCTTAATTCATAAATCTTATTTACTTATAAGATTCATTTATAACTTTAGTTTAACACATACAAAACTCGTTTACAATTCCATAATTTTTATTTATAAAAAAACAATTTTATAAATCTTATATATATAAATTTATAATAAATTCAAATCCCAATTTAACTTGTTTTACAATATCGTTAACTTCATATTTCAAAAATCATATTCTGATTCCATTTAAATAACTTCTTCTTTTAATAATTTACAAACCATTATTGAAACTTATATAACTTCAAAAATCACTTAAACAGCCTTTTTAAATCGAAATCGTTATTTTAGTATTTTAGATTCCAGAAATAGGCCCAATGCTACAAAAGCGCTAAATAAAGGGATTTTCATTAATCATATCAATCATGACATCCAAACATCATATATCACATGATGACTGCATATATAACAGTATCTGTAAATAAAAATCAAAAGTGGTGAGGAATCCAGTTGGATCCCTCCAACCTGTCGCCTGCAACAAATATACATATGAAAAAATATGTACAATGTCTACTACGAGGCAAATGCACATACAAATGGTCATCCGCTCATACACGGGAACATATAAGGTCGCAACCGCTAAAATATGCGGGAATATATCCAAATACCAACACACACACACGCACACACATGCACATATACAATATATAAAAACAACCCTCACAACATATAATACAATATATTCTAACTTATACAAAAAAAAATATAATCGAGTCAGAAAGAGTGAGTTGTACTCACTTTGGTTCCAATAGACGTTGCAGTATTTAATTTCGAATAAAATTAAACTGACGTTTAATCTTACCTAAAATTCCTAGTAGCTCCCAATCCGTCCAAATCAGCTCCATAGTGTAGTGTTCGCGAATACGAACCCAACATAACTTGTTTCGTCCAATTTCGACCTTGTATGAAGAAGTTATGATATTTATAAGTTTACACAAATTTATAATTCTAATTTACAATTTCTTTTTTTATTTTAACCTCAATTTAATCTGGATCGTTCATTTCCTCATCGGCAAATCACGACCGCAGGTTTTCTCTTCCTTCCTTCTCGTTCGTGCTCCAGTAATCTAGCATGCAACCGAACCCAACCTCCTCGCCTTTGGCCAACTCCCCTCCCTCCATCTTCCATCGTGACATCGATGAACGACCTCCATGCTATAGCCCTTCTCGAGCTCTACCATCGACCATAAGAAGCTCGGCCTTCCTAAGCCTAGCAAAACATGCACGAACGTCGTACGTTCGTCTCTAGATTTTGGCGAATTCTGCCTCCGATGATGATCACGACCATTTAATACCTAGATCTCACCACCCTCTACAATTTTCATTTAGATGCCAAAGCCTAAAAGTGAATGGATTGAGATAATTTAAGGAGAGAAGGCCATGAATTCCTGGCCGTAGAAATGGTGATGGCGGCTAGAATTTAGTGGAGAATTAGATTGCAAATGTGAAGATGGGATGGCCTTTTATATAAAATTTCATGACACTATTCATCGCCAATTTTTTCCGAACTCCGATCGAAGCATGCCGCTAGGCGTTTATAATGTTTTATCCCTATTTCAAATAAATGGAATACATATTGGGAGCTAATTCTATCGTATTTGGAAGATGGGTTTTCGAATCGAATTATTTTAATTAAAATTACTTAAATAAATTTTTATGCTTTCAGCTTCACACGACCAACTCGTAAGTCCGATTGACATGAAATTTAAAATCCTATAATAACACAGTATTACGGATCCAATGAAACTAGTTTCGTCAAAATCTGAGACAGTGTCAAAAATGACTATTTTTACACGTTAATTAAATACTTAAATTTCCCACCTTTATAAATTAACTTTTAATTCAATTTCAAAAGTTTCCTAACTCCATTCTAATTCAAATAGAATTTAATTCAACTTTATAATTCATTTTTATTCATATAAAATTTAAATCTTAATTATTTCAATAATTTCAAATATTAAATTAACAATTTAATTATCCAAATAAATTATTATTTCTGAAATATAAGTTATTCAACTTATAAAATTTACTTACGAATATTTAAAATCAATTAAATATCCCAATTTCGAATGACTGAAATTTTGGGTCGTTACATTCTCCCCTACTGAAAGGAATGCCATCCTCGAAATTACCAAGTGAGAAAAAGCCACCAAATCCATTAACCTTTCAAAAGAATTCATTCAAATTAGACTACTAAAATCATTTAAAGCTTTTAACATTTCGATATCCATTCGTTTAACATCTTACAGAAACTTTTCTAAGTTTTCAAATTTATTCAAAGTCATTAGGTAATTCAATTCCATAAATCCACTAATATCATTTCAATTTATAACTCAAAATCATAATTTTAGTTATCAAAAAAAAATTCCCAATTTTTCCAAAATTTTTCAAACGCCTTAGATTTTCAAATTTTTTTGTCATAGCCTCCTTTGCGCAGTTCGATCCGAAAAAATAACAATATATATATATATATATATATATATATATATATATATATCATAAATATACATCTCATCTTCGAGGATGAGGCATCCCGAAGGGAAAAATATAAAAGTACGATATGTAATCCGAGATATATACTTTATATATTATTATTAGCAAGAATATACGGCTAATATAGCGCGAAAGCAAGCTCCAAATGCGAAGCACACACCATCCGTACCTACTAAACACTCAACAAACAATAAGTACATATATACATGGAAAGTAATATCAATATACAACATATACCGACACAACAAATATATATGCCAATATAGTAAATGCAATCAAAAGCAATAAATTCAATCATCAAACAACTAAAATGCAACAACATCCCACAAACCAATATCTATCTAATCAATCCATAACCAAATCAATATACATTCATTTCTCATTAATATTCATTGAGTTGGTTTTAAATTTAATCACATTGGTTTCATTAACACTGGATTTTACTAACATTCATTTATTCACATTCAATTAGTTTACATTCACTAATTTACATTCAAGTTAGCTCACTTCCACATTAAATACAATTCAATTCTATTTAGATTCACTTTACTTCAAATTTGAATTCAATTATTTAGCTTTCAAGTTCATTAATTCAATTGATAATTCATTTTAATAGTTGAATTTCATAACTCAATTTCATATTCATATAATCACTTCATTTCATTAATTCACTTTATTAATTTATTTTAATATCAAATTCAACTTCATTCAACATCACTTAAGTTATGTTTCATTTCATTCTCACTTACATTCATTTTCACTGTACAACTTAAGTTCACTTCTAGTTTAATTCAAATTCTATTTTATTTTGCTCGTTTCATTAGCTCGTTTCGTTATCTTTACTTGAGTTACATTTCATTTTCAAAGATCATTTCCTTTTAACTTAACTTAGATTTCACTTCTAAAGTCATTCTATTTAACTTTTACTTAAGTCAAATTTCATATCACTATTCAAATTCAGATTTTGTTTTGCTTAACAAAATTGTTTAACCATTTTAATATTTGGTTTTACTTATATTTTCTCATTTTATAAGTTATACAACTTATTTATTTATAATTCCATGAATATTTACTCAAGTTTGCTTCCATTCACATTTTATAATTTCAATTCATGGTTATACAATCACTTTACAACTTAGGTTTATATTCACTTCAATAACGTATCTAATCCAATTCACTTTATTCATCTTTCCCTAAGTTAAACTTCAATATTTATAATTCACTTACTAACTCAATTCAGTTTAACCTTACTTCATTGAATTTTAATTTCATATCTCAATTTCACACTTAAATTTTTGAAATTTCCTTTTCTTATTTATACTAATTCCAGTTATAAGTTCAAAAGTTATTTTTTCTTATATTTATCAATTTCAATTTTGAATTTTAAATTCAAAATTCATTTATCATATCAAAACTTCAATTTTTAATTTACGAATGGTAACAAATCCATCATGCAAAAACTCGAAAATGATACTGATGATGTTGTAGTCATCAAGCTTATTATTTTCGAGCAATAGTAGTGTATTCAGTGTTTTATATTCTTTTAAAATCCCTTTTTATATTTATAAATCACATTTATGAATTCTTACTTATATAATTTCACTATTTTACTTCACTTATATAAGATTCATTCCAAATTTATTTCTCTTATTTAGATTTATAATAATATAACCTCTTCAACTTTGAAAAACAACTGTCAAAATCAACGGAATTCAGACTCTCAAATTCTTAGTTTAAATTCATTTTTATTTACAACTCATATTTATAAATATACTCATGTAGTTTCATTTCTTATATATAAGATTATTTCACAATTGTATATCATATTAATTATAATTCCATACTTTATAATTCCTTTTTTTATATAATTAATTCTTTTACAATTGTTGTTTTTATTTAGATTATTCAAACAGTTTTTATTAACTTATATATATATTTACATTTTCAAACAACCAAACAATCAATTTATATACACTATAATTATTTCTGGAAAATTGTTCCTTTATATATAAAATATAATCGTGGTAAAATTATTTCATTTACCCAATTTAAAAATAATACTATGTTGACTTGACTCTCTTAGTGTTTAGAAATCCCAATTGATCACACAGCGTCCCACGCACCGATCAGAATTCATAAACAACATAATGGATAAGTAAACACAATATAAAACAGTTTATAATCATTAACAAATACACACTCATATATATAATACGCTCAAACTCAATCTAGGGTGCTACTGACCCTATCTACACTCAGTACACATCAAAGCCTAGGAATTAATAAACCTAAACTCTGATACCACGTGTGACGACCCACAAATCCGTACCCTTTGAATCGACAATAAACCGCAAATGTTCAACCCAAAAGCACAGAATGATGGAAAGTAAAGAGAAAGAAAGAAGAGAGAAGAAGAGAAGACAAGAAAGAGAGAAGTGAAAACCAAACATAATGATAATAATACAGAATCTCACATCGTAGCCGAATAACATACAATATAGATGAATCATCTTTACAAAAGAGAAACTGTAATATCATATATATACATCCATCAGAGTTAAACAATCTATCACTAATCGTCAGCCTGCACAGTTATAATAACCTATCCCTACAATTATTGATAATTTAAATAACAAAGCAGTGGAAAAATAAACATATACAGGAATACGATCTGAAGCCTTCCATCTCTCCTGGTGAAGCTTCAAAGCACTAACTCTAAACCTAAAAATATACTTGGTCTGACCCAAGCATTGAAAGGGAAGAACGCCCGGATAAGTCTGGTAAACTAGCACGAGAAAACACACTCAACTGAATTTATTAAATTACCAAAACTTTTCTTTCCAAAACAAAAATATCTCGTAAGACACGTCCACACATAAACACGGACATGTTTTTACCTTATGATAAACAAAACATTTCATATAAAATCCTATTATATTATAATAGTGTCTATTATACAAATAATATTAATCATAGCCGAAATAGTTTCATTGATTAAATTCTAGCACATATCCCAAAATAGGTAATACAAACAAAGTGGCAGGTACGTAGAGAAGTTTGGATTTCCATACAAATGACCAGGTGAAGGGACTACCTTTCGATGGGTACACCTCTAGATGGATGTCCTGAGGCATAGAGCATTTGTCCTCTACCAGCACAAGACCGGCCTATCTTATAACTAGATAGTACCTAATATGTCATCCCCCGGTCATTACCGACCTTTATCTGAGGGCCCTCATAGCATACATCCACAATAATTTACATTCCGGAAGTCATAATAGGAAGAAATATATCTAGAAGTGGATGATCATATCCTAATTGGGAATGACCCACTTAGCCTTGCCGCATCTAACCATGTTTCGTTCATTTTCGGTTGAGGAGGCCTGAGGTAACGATTACCTTTCACATATCACATCATCTTTGAATGCCACATTGCCATTTTCGTTGACTACTAATTGCCTTCTACAAAAATACAACGCTTGAGCTCGTATGTCTTAAGGAGGGTGTTAAGCTAAGAGAAGTTGCCTTCTCTACCACCACTGATATATGTTTGTAAAAACCAATGTACATAATCTTAGAAATGCAATGTCAGACACTCGTCCATACAAGTTGTCTAGCAACAGGACAAACCAAAGGTACTCTCTTACCACATTCTATCCGATTAGTAGCGACAACAATTAAAATGGACATTTTTTAACGAAGAGACTACCGCTACTAGATGTATATTGGATTTTAACCCCAAACGATAAATAATAAGTCCTTCACTATGAAAATCCAAAATATCAATATCATCGACCAACCTGCATAATCGTCGCATATATGTTGATCCGAAGTGGTTTTCAGATAAATTCGATATCGGTCTCTTCGCACAAACAACGCAAAAGCGTTTCTCAAACTTACATAGAAACTAAGTCCCATAGACTTATCACGTCTCCAATTTTCAACTCGCTATCCTTCGACCAAGAAGGAAGCTCGATAGATTGGCGTAATCACTCCGCACTACACGAATCTACATTCTCAACACAAACGATAATCAAGCTTACACAGTCAGTTACGTACTAGGCATATGATAATTAGTTTCTACATCAAGTCGAGAAACTAAAATGGCCAAACTTGATAGTCAGTTATCTAACTATCAAAGCAACAAACAAATCTAGCACATAGGTGGTCACTGATCCCTTTTAATTATCTTTTATTAATTAAATCACTTTCCAAATATTCACTTCAAATTTTCTTTTAAAAAAATATAATTCCTAAACCATTTCAATATTTGGAAAACATTTCCATGTACTCATTTTAATAATAAGTGACTTCACAGTTTAATTTATTTTCAAACCACTCAAACTCCATTTCAAAATATCGCTTCCCAAACATTTATTTAATTTAAAGGATTATTCGCTAATCAAAATAGTGAATATAATTCTCTTACCATATTCATTACTTCTACACATTTAATTTAAAGGATTATTCACTGTCCAAAATCATAAATATAATTCCTTTAATAAACTTTCATATTTAACTTATCAAATTAAGGTGATTTCACATTTATAAAACCATATTTATACATCTCATTTATAATTCATAAAAACTTCCATATATAAAATTCTTTTACTAACAAATTCCATTTATATCTCATTTATATGTCAAAATCCAATTATAAGTTAATTTACTTATAAATCACTTATTTACAATTCATTCCTTTTTATAACTTCCTTAATTCATAAATCTTATTTACTTATAAGATTCATTTATAACTTTAGTTTAACACTTACAAAACTCGTTTATAATCCCATAATTTTTATTTATAAAAACACAATTTTATAAATCTTATATATATAAACCATTTATAATAAATTCAAAATCCCAGTTTAACTTGTTTTACAAAATGGTTAACTTCATATTTCAAAAATCATATTCTGATTCCACTTAAATAACTTCTTCTTTTAATAATTTACAAGCCATTATTGAAACTTATATAACTTCAAAAATCACTTAAACGACCTTTTTAAATCGAAATCGTTATTTTAGTATTTTAGATTCCAGAAATAAGCCTAATGCTGCAAAAGCGCTAATTGAGGGGATTCACATTAATCATATCAATCATGACATCCAAACATCATATATCACATGATGACTGCATATATAACAGTATCTGTAAATAAAAATCAAAAGTGGTGAGGAATCCAGTTGGATCCCTCTAATCTGTCACCTGCAACAAATATACATATGGAAAAAATATGTACAATGTCTACTACGAGGCAAACGTACGTACAAATGGTCATCCGCTCATACACGGGAACATATAAGGTCTCATCCGTTAAAATATGCGGGAATATATCCAAATACCAACACACACACACACACAAATACAATATATCCAAACAACCAACACAACATATAATACAATATATTCTGACTTATACAAAAAATTATAATCGAGTCATAAAGAGTGAGTTGTACTCACTTTGGTTCCAATAGTCGTTGCAGCGTTTTATTTCAAATAAAATTAAACTGACGTTTAATCTTACCTAAAATTCCTAGCAGCTCCCAATCCATCCAAATCAGCTCCATAGTGTAGTGTTCGCTAATACGAACCCAACATAACTTGTTTCGTCCAATTTCGACTTCGTATGAATAAGTTATGATATTTATAAGTTTACACAAATTTATAATTCTAATTTACAATTTCTTTTTTTATTTTAACCTCAATTTAATATAGGTCGTTCGTTTCCTCATCAGCAAATCACGACCACATGTTTTCTCTTCCTTCCTTCTCGTTCGTGCTCCAGTAATCTAGCACGCAACCGAACCCAACCTCCTCGCCTTTGACCAACTCCCCTCCCTCCATCTTCCATCGTGACATCGATGAACGACCTCCATGCTATAGCCCTTCTCGAGCTCTACCATCGACCACAAGAAGCTCGGCCTTCCCCAAGCCTAGAAAAACATGCATGAACGTCATACGTTCATCTCTAGATTTGGCGAATTCCGTCTCCGATGATGATCACGACCGTTCGATACCTAGATCTCACTACCCTCTACAATTTTCATTTAGACGCCAAAGCCTAAAAGTGAATGGATTGAGAGAATTTGAGGAGAGAAGTCCATGAATTCCTGGCCGTAGATATGGTGATGGCGGCTAGAGTTTAGTGGAGAATTAGATTGCAAATGTGAAGATGGGATGGCCTTTTATATAAAATTTCATGACACTATTCATCGCTAATTTTTTCCGAACTCCGATCGAAGCATGCGCTAAGCGTTTATAATGATTTACCCCTATTTCGAATACAATGGAATACATACCGGGAGCTAATTCTATCGTATTTGGAAGATAGGTTTTCGAGTCGAATTATTTTAATTAAAATTACTTAAATAAATTTCTATGCTTTCAGCTTCACACGACCAACTCGTAAGTCCGATTGACACGAAATTTAAAATCCTATAATAACCCAATATCACGGATCCAATGAAACTAGTTTTGTCAAAATCTAAGATAATGTCAAAAATGACTATTTTTACACGTTAATTAACCACTAAAATTTCCCACCTTTATAAGTTAACTTTTAATTCAATTTCAAAAGTTTCCTAACTCCATTCTAATTAAAATAGAATTTAATTCAACTTTATAATTCATTTTCATCCGTATAAAATTCAAATCTTAATTATTTCAATAATTTCAAATATTAAATTAACAATTTAATTATCCAAATAAATTATTATTTCTGAAATATAAGTTATTCAACTTATAAAATTTACTTATAAATATTTAAAATCAACTAAATATCCCAATTTCGAATGACTCAAATTTTGGGTCGTTACATTCTCCCCTACTTAAAGGAATTTCGTCCTCGAAATTACCAAGTAAGAAAAAGCCACAAAATCAATTAACCTTTCAAAATAATTCATTCAAAGTAGACTACTAAAATCATTTAAACCTTTTAACATTTCGAAATCCATTCGTTTAACATCTTACAAAAACTTTTCTAAGTTTTCAAATTTTTTCAAAGTCATTAACTAATTCAATTCCATAAATCCACTAATATCATTTCAATTTATAACTCAAAATCATAATTTTAGTTATCAAAAAAAAATTCCCAATTTTTCCAAAAAATTTCAAATGCCTTAGATTTTCAAATTTTTTTGTCGTAGCCTCCTTTGCGCAGTTCGATCCAAAAAAATAACAATATATATATATATATATCATAAATATACATCTCATCTTCGAGGATGAGGCATCCCGTAGCGAAAAAATATAAAAGTACGATATGTAATCCGAGATATGTACCTTATATATTATTATCAGCAAGCATATATGGCTAATATAGCACGAAAGCAAGCTCCAAATGTGAAGCATACACCATCTGCACCTACTAAACACTCAACAAACAGTAAGTACATGTATACATGGAAAGTAATATCAATATACAACATATACCGACACAAAAACTATATATGCCAATATAGCAAATGCAATCAAAAGCAATAAATTCAATCATCAAACAACTAAAATGCAACAGCATCCCACAAACCAATATCTATCCAATCAATCCACAATCAAATCAATATACATTCATTTCTCATTAATATTCATTGAGTTGGTTTTCAATTTAATCACATTTGATTCATTAACATTGGATTTTACTAACATTCATTTATTCACATTCAATTAGTTTACATTCACTAATTTACATTCAAGTTAGTTTACTACCAAATTAAATACAATTCAATTTTATTTGGATTCATTTTACTTCAAATTTGAATTCAATTATTTAGCTTTCAAGTTCATTAATTCAATTGATAATTCATTTTAATAGTTGAATTTCATAACTCAATTTCATATTCATATAATCACTTCATTTCATTAATTCACTTTATTAATTTATTTTAATATCAAATTCAACTTCATTCAACATCACTTAAGTTATGTTTCATTTCATTCTCACTTACATTCATTTTCACTGTACAACTTAAGTTCACTTCTAATTTAATTCAAATTCTATTTTATTTAACTCGTTTCATTAGCTCGTTTCTTTTTCTTTACTTGAGTTACATTTCATTTTCGAAGATCATTTCCTTTTAATTTAACTTAGATTCCACTTCTAAAGTCATTTTATTTAACTTTTACTTAAGTCAAATTTCATATCATTATTCAAATTCAAATTTTGTTTTGCTTAACAAAATTGTTTAACCATTTTAATATTTGGTTTTACTTATATTTTCTCATTTTATAAGTTATACAACTTATTTATTTATAATTCCATGAATATTTACTCAAGTTTGCTTCCATTCACATTTTATAATTTCAATTCATGGTTATACAATCACTTTACAACTTAGGTTTATATTCACATCAATAACTTATCTAATCCAATTCACTTTATTCATCTTTTCCTAAGTTAAACTTCAAATATAATTCACTTACTAACTCAATTCAATTTAACCCTACTTCATTGAATTTTAATTTCATATCTCAACTTCACACTTAAATTTTTGAAATTTCCTTTTCTTATTTATACTAATTCCAGTTATAAGTTCAAAAGTTATTTTATTATATTTATCAATTTCAATTTTGAATTTTAAATTCAAATTCATTTATCATATCAAAACTTGAATTTTTAATTTACGAATGGTAACAAATCCATCACACAAAAACTCGAAAATGATACTGATGATGTTGTAGTCATCAAGCTTATTATTTTCCAGCACTAGTAGTGTATTCAGTGTTTTATATTCTTTTAAACTCCCTTTTTATATTTATAGATCACATTTATGAATTCTTACTTATATAATTTCACTATTTTACTTCACTTATATAAGATTCATTCCAAATTTATTTCTCTTATTTAGATTTATAATAATATAAACTCTTCAACTTTGAAAAACAACTGTCGAAATCAATGGAATTCAGATTCTCAAATTCTTAGTTTAAATTCATTTTTATTTACAACTCATATTTATAAATATATTCATGTAGTTTCATTTCTTATATATAAGATTATTTCACAATTGTATATCATATTAATTATAATTCCATACTTTATAATTCATTTTTTATATAATTAATTCTTTTACAATTGTTGTTTTTATTTAGATTATTCAAACAGTTTTTATTAACTTATATATATATTTACATTTTCAAACAACCAACAATCAATTTATATACACTGTAATTATTTCTGGAAAATTGTTCCTTTATATATAAAATATAATCATGGTAAAATTATTTCATTTACCCAATTTAAAAATAATACTATGTCGACTTGCCTCGTTTGAGTGTTTAGAAATCTCAATCGATCGCATAACATCCCTCACACCGGCCAGAATTCAAACAACATAATGAATAAGTAAACACAATATAAAACAGTTTATAATCATTAACAAATACACGCTCATATGTATAATACACTCAAAGTCAATCTAGGGTGCTACTGACCCTATCTACACTCAGTACACATCAAAGCCTAGGAATGTAATAAACTTAAACTCTGATACCACGTGTGACGACCCACAAATCCGTACCCTTTGAATCGACAATAAACCACAAATGTTTAACCCAAAAGCACAGAATGATGGAAATTAAAGAGAAAGTAAGAAGAGAGAAGAAGAGAAGAGAAGAAAGAGAGAAGTGAAACCAAACAGAACGATAACAATACAGAATCTCACATCGCAGCCGAATAACATATAATATAGATGAATCATCTTTACAAAAGAGAAACTGTAATATCATACACATACATCCATCAGAGTTAAAAAATCAATCACTAATCATCAGCCTGTACAGTTATAATAACCAGTCCTTACAACCGCTGATAATTTAAATAACAAAGCAGTGGAAAAATAAACATATACAGGAATACAATCTGAATACTTCTAGCTCTTCTGCTGAATCTTCAAAGCACCAAATGTAAACCTAAAAATATACTCAGTCTGACCCAAGCATTGAAACGGGAGAATGCCCGGATCTGTCAGGTAAATAGCGTGAGAAAACACACTCAACTGAACTTATTAAATTACCAAAACTTTTCTTTTCAAAACAAAAGTATCTCGTAAGACACGTCCACACATAAACAAGGACATGTTTTTACCTTACGATAACCAAAACATTTCATATCAAATCCTGTTATATTACAATATTTTCTATTATACAAATAATATTAATCATAGCCGAAATTATTACGTTGATTAAATTCTAGCATATAGCGCAAAATGGGTATTACAAACAAAATGGCAGGCACGTAGCGGAGTTTGGATACAAATGACCAGGTTAAGGGACAATCTTCCGATGGGTACACCTCTAGATGGATGTCCCGAGGCACAGAACATCTTCCCTCTACCAATACAAGACCAACCTATCTCTATAACTAGATAGTACCGAATATGTCATCCCCCGGTCATTCCGACCTTTATCTGAGGGCCCTCATAGCATACATCCATAATAATTTACATCCCGAACGTCATAGCGGGAAGGAATATATCTAGAAGGGGATGATCATATCCTAATTGGAAGTGACCCACTTAGCCTTACCGCATTTAACCATGTTGCGGTCATTTCCGGTTGATGAGACCTGAGGCAACGATTACCTTTCACATATCACATCATCTTTGAATGCCATATTGCCATCTCCATTGACTACTAATTGCCTTCCATAAAAATACAACCCTTAAGCTTGTATGTCTCAAGGTGGGTGTTAAGCTAAGAGAAGTTGCCTTCTCAGACACTCGTCCATACAAATTGTCCAGGAATAGGACAAATCAAAGGTACTCTCCTACCACATCCTATCGGATCAGCAGCGACAGCCCTTGCAATGGATATTTCATAACGAAGAGACTACTGCTACTAGATGTATATTGAGATTTTAACCCCAAACGATCAACAAGAAGTCCTTCACTACGAAAATCCTAAATATCAATATCATCGACCAACCTACACAATTGTCGCATATATATTGTTCTGAAGTGGTTTTCAGATAAATCGATGTCCCGGTCTCTTCGTACCAACAACGAAAAAGCGTTTCTCAACCTCACACAGAAACTAAGTCTTAGAGACTTATCATGTCCCTAACTTTCTATAGGATCAATTTCACCCTAAAGGGAAGGGGTGAATAGGGTGATACTATTAATTATAAAAATTTATTACGGAAGTATATGAAATGATTTCACCACAGATATAGAATAATAGTAGCACAGATAATAGTAGAAAAAAAAGAAAAAAAAGAACAACATAAAATTTACCCGGCTTCGGCAAAACCTTACCTATGTGCTGCCCCCAAGGTTTCTACTAGAAATTAAGTATCCAGACGCTTACACACGTAAACTCACGACACCCGCTATCGACTAACCTAACTCTACGCTTAAAACCCTTCCACAACTCAGCCACTGAGTTGCGAATTCTTGAACTACACCACTGTAGTTCGTCCCCTAGTCACACAACTTGAATTTACAAAGGTTTAAAAAAGAAAATACAAATTAAAAACAAATTAAACGACTAAAACCCTAATTAAAAATAAAAGTCCAATTAACAAATATAAGCCGGCATAATGTAAAGGTAGAGTAAAATATCGTCCCCTTTTCTTTGTTATTCCATCGGCCCGCTTTCTTGCTTGGTGAAAATGGCAGCGATCGATCGTCTTCGTGAAATTAGGGTTCTGGAAACTAAGGCGCTGCATAAATTGATCATTCGAATATATAATCTTATGTTGCTTTCTTTGTCGAATGATCGTCTCTTCAATTTTGCATATGGCTGCTTCAATTTCGCCGAGTTCGATATGACTTGGATATGTAATTTCCTTTTTTGCTTTCTGACTGATTTGCTTGAACTCGATTCACTTGTAGCCGAAGATGAGATCGAATTAAGTAGGGTTCAATCCCTTAATTTACGTTCGTATATTTCTATTTTAAATTCTTCTTAATCCTTGCTTGGCTGTATGATTTAGATTGGATGTTGGTGATTAGGCTTGACTTGTTCAATTCGCATATTATCCGATAGCTTGATTATCACGGCTTTGAATTGCTTTGACGATGTTTTCTTGGTCATCATAGCTTTGAATTTGCTGATTTGAAACTGTTGTTACAATCATTATGACACGATTACCATTTTTGTTTTGACTTCTTCGGCTTGATCAATTCCTGTTATCACTTGGACTTTGGATCTTTTCTGGTTTTTGTAAAATCTGCTGCTGACTTCGGTTACTTTGATTATGTAAAACACCTCTATCTTTGTTCGAAACTGCTACTTGCAAAAATGTTCGACCTAGAACATTTTATCATTTGATTGATTTTTGACTCACGGCTTGTTTGGGTGTGTGGACTTTTGCATAGATGTTGTTCGTCTCCTTTTCACTATTTCTTGGTTGCATTGAGCTATGGTTTGTGTTTAAAACTTGAACTCCGTAGCTTGTATTCATTATGTAGTCTGGATATTCTTTGTTGCATTTTTTGTCACTTCTGCTTATCACATCCATGCTTATACTTGTTGAGGCTACTGCACCACTGTTGTTACTGCATACTTGATTTCACGTGTATACTTTGTGAGTCTTGTTGTAACCCTTGTTGTCACTGTTGCATACATGTTGACTTCATGTATGTTTGGTTTCTAGGTCTAGCTGTTGTTTTATACTTGTGCAATTATATATTCACTTGTGCTCTGGTCCTTTGATTCATTTGATTGTTATGCATATGTAGAGTTTGACCATCTGAACCATTGACTGTGTTCAATTGATAGCTGCAATGTCATTGCATTCATGTTCACATACATATACATATATATATATATATATACACACACACACAAGTGTGTATGCATTTTGTTCTTGTTAGTTGCCTGGTCTGGTATACATGTGCACTCCCTATATATGTGTACATGTGTGTTTGCATTGACTTCACTTCCGTTTGCTTTATGGTCTGGTTGCTTCATTATTTTCATGTATTTGGTCTTCAAGCCAGTTCATGTAGTGACTAGACTCGCCTTTGCTCTAATCATGTTACATTTTCATGTGTATATACAGTGTTGTTTTGTTGTGTGCATGTGTGTTGGTTCCTCTTGGAGTCTGAGTTGTTGTATCATGTGCTTTGAATCATTTGTGTTCAAAACTGTTTTGGTATTGTTTCAATTTTGTCTGATTCACTTTGAACTTCATGTTGATTTTTGAAATCGTAGCCGAGTTGAATCCAGCGTAAAGCTTGGGTTTGACCTTGTGCTCGTGTCATGACATAATTTGTATTGCACTTGAGTTGAACCTAGCTTTTGATTGGGTGTGACCTTGTCCTCACCTGTCCCTGTAATTTTATCAAGTGTATATCGGTGTGCACGGCCTTGTGGCATATACAATGATACACTGACATGCCACAAGTTGTTCGTGTTTGATGAATTCAAAATTAAATGATGACGAACAACCCAAATAACTGAGGCAGATAATATTTTCAAAAAATACACATTTAATTTTTTTTTTTTACACTGCAAAAATTATTTCTTTTTCAATTTTACTGCTTCAGTGTTTATTTTGCAGATCGCTTAGATGCTGGATTCAAGCTGGTGTAGAGTTGAAGATTAAATACGGGTGAATGAGTGATATGTAGTGAGGTGCTGATGTATGTAATAATTGTATACAGAAAAATCATGTTGTAATTTGAAATGTTGTATATATATATTGAGAGCACAAATTTGTACTATTCAAAATTGTAATAAATATTTATTTGAATAAAATATCTGTTTGAATATAAATCTGTGTTATTTATTTTATTCAGCAAATATTTATTTAATTCTGTGAAAATAAAATAGTACATTAACAAATACATTTAATTGAATATATATATATATATATATATATATATTATCATCAAACATAATCATATACTCACATATTCAACACTTTAAGGTTGTTATCCTTCGGTCAAGAAGGAAGCTCGATAGATTTGAGTAATCACTCTGCACTACATGAATCAACATTCTCAACGCAAACGATAGTCAAGCCTATACAGTAAGTTACGTACTAAATGTATGACTAATTAGTTTCTACATCAAGTCAAAAACTAAAATGCCCAAATTTGATAGTCAGTTATTTAACTATCAAAGCGACAAACAAAATCTAGCACATAGGTAATCACTGAGCCCTTTTAATTATCTTTTATTAATTAAATCACTTTCCAAATATTCACTTCAAATTATCTTTAAAAAATATATAATTCCAAAACCATTTCAATATTTTAATATTTGGAAAACATTTCCATATATTTATTTTAATAATAAGTGAATTAACAATTTACTTTATTTTCCATTCAAACTCAATTTTAAAATACCACTTCCCGAAAATTTACTTAATTTAAAGGATTATTCACCGTCCAAAATCGTGGATATAATTCCCTTACCATATTCATTACTTCTGCACATTTAATTTAAAGGATTATTCACTGTCCAAAATCATCAATATAATTCCTTCAATAAACTTTCATATTTAACTTATCAAATTAAGGTAATTTCACATATATAAAACCATGTTTATACATCTCACTTGTATTTTATAAAAACTTCCATTTATAAAATTCTATTATTGACAAATTCCATTTATATCTCATTTATATGTCAAAATCCAATCATGGGTTAATTTACTTATAAATCTCTTATTTACAAATTCATTCCTTTTTATAACTTCCTTAATTCATAAATCTTATTTACTTATAAGATTCATTTATAACTTCAGTTTAACACTTACAAAACTCATTTATAATACCATTACTTTTTATTTATAAAAATTCAATTTTATAAATCTTATATATATATATATATAAACCATTTATAATAAGTTTAAAATCCCAATTTAACTTATTTTACAAAATAGTTAGCTTCATATTTCAAAAATTATACTCTGGTTCCACTTAAATAACTTCTTCTTTTAGTAATTTACAAACCATTATTAAAACTTATATAACTACAAAAATCACTTAAACGGCCTGTTTAAATTGAAATCGTTATTTTAGTATTTTAGATTCCAGAAATAGGCCCAATGCTACAAAAGCGCTAAATATGGGATTCATTTCAGTCATATCAATCATGGCATCCAACATCATATATCACATGATGACAGCATATATAATAATATCTATAACTAAAAATAAATGGCAGTGAGTAATCCAATTGGATCCCTCCAACCTGTCACTTACAACACTTATACATATGAGAAAATATGTACAACGTCTACTACGAGGCAGATGTGCGTACAAAGTGTCATCCGTTCATACACGGGGACGTATAGGGTCTCATCTGCTAAAATATGCGGGAATATATCCAAATACCAATATATATATATATATATATATATAATATCCAAATAACCATCATAGCATATAATATAATTTATTCTCACTTGTATAAAAATATAAGCGAGTCAGAAAGAGTGAGTCATACTCACTTTGGTTCCAATAGACATTGCAGCGTTTTTTTCGAATAAAATTAAACCGACGTTTAATTTTACCCAAAATTCCTAGCACCTCCAAATCCATCCAAACCATCTCAATAGCGTAATGTTCGTGAATACGAACCCAATGCAACTTGTTTCGTCCAATTTCAAACTCGTATGAAGAATTTATGATATTTATATGTTTACACAAATTTATAATTCTAATTTACAATTTCTTTTTTTTATTTTAACCTCAAACTAATCTAGACCATTTGTTTCCTCCCAAGCAAATCACGGCCGCATGTTTTCACTTCCTTCTTTTCATTTGTGCTCCAGTAATCTAGCGCACAACCGAACCCAACCTCCCTGCCTTTGACCAACTCCCCTCCCTCCATCATCCTTGTGACATCAATCAACGACCTCCGTGTTGTAGCCCTTCACGAGCTCTACCATCGACCATGACCACAAGAAGCTCCGCCTTCCATAGCCTAGAAAAACGTGCACGAACACTTTACGTTCATCGCTAGATTTTGGTGACGAACACAACCATTGGATACCTAGATCTTGCTACCCTCTATAATTTCCATTTAGATACCAAAGCCTAAAAGTGAATGGATCGAGAGAATTGGGGGAGAGAATGCCACAAATTCCTGGCCACGGAAATGGGGATGGTGGCTAGGGTTTAGTGGAGAATTAGGTTGCAAATGTGAAGATGCGATGGCCTTTTGTATAAAATTTCATAACACTATTCATCGCCAATTTTTTTCGAACTCCAATCGAAGCATTCCGCCAGGCATTTATAATGTTTTACCCCTATTCCGAACACATGGAATATATATCGAGAGCTAATTCCATCGTATTTGGAAGGTAGATTTTCAAATCGAATTATTTTAATTAAAATTACTTAAATAAATTTCTCTACGTTTCAGCTTCGCACGACCAAACCGTATGCTCGATTGACATGAAATTTGAAATCCTATAATAACCCACTATTATGGATCCAATAAAATTGGCTTCAATGAAATTCGAAATAGTGTTAAAAATGACTATTTTTACATGTTAATTAATATTAAAATTTCCCATTTTTATAAATTTACTTTTAATTCAATTTGAAAAGTTCCCTACCTCCATTCTAATTCAAATAGAATTTAATGCAATTTTATAATTCATTTTCATTCACATAAAATTCAAATTTTAATTATTTCCACAATTTCAAATAATAAATTAACTAATTAATTATCCAAATAAATTATTTCATTTGAATATAAGTTATACAACTTATAAAATTTACTTGTGAATATTTAAAATCAATTAAATATCCCAATTTTGAATGGCTGAAATTCTGGGTTGTTACACATATCTAATTCCATTTAACTAACAATAATTCCTCAACGAAATTCCTTCAGGATGAGTTGGTATATCTTGAAACAACAATTGTTTCTCAATGTAAATAGAATAGGGATTCATAAATGTTATATGAATTTCTTTATTTATAAAACTGATTTGACTTTAGTTTACAAAAATTATGTTCAAAACATAAATATGTCGTCTATTGATAGTCCTTTTCAAAATCCTTTTGGGGAGATTCATACAAGATCCCTCATAAACAATTATTATGTGCAATCTTTCGACTCGCATAACCTGCCAACTCCTTGGCCTAGGATATATTAGAGTTTCTAATAACCCCTTATCTTGTAAGATTTGGTAAACTGTTATTTAGATGAAATAATATTAACTTTGTGTACTACTCTTAAGTACATTACCTTGTAGAAATAAACCAACTCAACTTCACACACAATTAATCGTACATTGTCCAACAATGTTCAATTACTTTATATCAATGCCTCATTATGTATTACATGAAGGATTTATTATGAGATTGAATCTTTATTCATTTTAGGTATGTTTGAAAACTTTTACAATATACTCACTCATTCGATCAAATCAAATCATTTCTATCGCATGTTATTTTTACTTCTATTTTATATTCAATGAGTATACCGTTGACCTACTACATGTGTATCATATATACATATCCACGTCGATGTTGACTAATCAGTGAATATGAAGAAGTACGTGGAACCATTTTGGTATTTATAGAATTACGATTGCATACATCTATATGTGTCAATCTGAAGGGTTCGTCAACTCTTATGATGCTCCTACTAAATGGGTGTATGACCCATTATTATTTGAGATATAATTAACAAGTATCGTATGATTCAAAATCACGTAATAAAATTGTTTTCTCAAAACTACGGCTTAGTTTGTAATTCCAGAATAACTGTAAATAATATTAGATACTTCTGCATTTTCCAATGCATTATTTTTGTTATGAAAACAAATACCACATTATAGTTTTATTTCATAACAAATATTCATAATATTCACAGAAATATAGTCATGTCTATTTTTTCGGTCGATAACCAAAAATAGTCATTATTTCATAAATAATGTTGGTTACGTTTACGAAAACAATTTTCGATAAGTGCTATGTGACATTATTCCACTATTTCTACCGTTACTATAATAGCGTACTAAATTCGAAGGTCCGTTATTCACTTAATATAGATTTGTTTATTTCATATACTGCAACTAGTTTACCGTGGAGAGTTCTTTGACCAAATATCCCGAACTTAAAGAAACAAATCTCATAGAAAACATTTTCTATATTAAATACATTTCGGAATAGAAATCATATTTCTTATTCCAATGTTAAGTATCAGTCACTATTATTATAATTCTTGTTTTCGTTATTTCTTTATGAAGAAGAAATGACTATTCGCTCTCTCCATCCCAACTATACCTTAAATCACATTTACTCTTATACATTCATTTTCCATTTTAAATGATCAACCATTCAAATGAAAACCCTTACCACAATATCATAACGAACTCTTTATGAAAGCGCATTTGATTATCCTTAACATTTAAGGACATTAAATATGTTGCTCTTTACATAAACTAATTAAACTGACATTTCAACGATCGAGTTCTTAGATCTATCTTGTAGTTTTGGTCTTGTGCTACAATTAACAAAATATGATCTTTTATGTAATATATGAAATTGAATACACGATCTCCTAGTATAGTTTATTAGCTTATTTTGAATGAACTATAGTTAATGAAGTATTGTACATTACAAACTGTGACCATTCACTATATAACATTTATATGTGATAGTATACGGATTAAATATCCATCCATAGTCTTGTATTGCTTTTAGAGTTCGAAACTCATAAAATGCAATACATGGTCTAAACCAAATAAACACGTAAGTGATCATTTTACGAGTATATTAAGTGGTTGTAAGAATTAGGCATTTGCATTGGTATAGAAAACATTAACATGCAATAGGCATTTAATAGTGGGTATTGTATTGCTATTTCTCAACTTTCAATTTAGTTCATTTGTATATGTTCATTGACAAACGTTTAATCAATCATATTAAATGCACAAATTTATCATTGTAGATAATTATAACATTATTTAGCATATGTTCTTACAATATTAGAAAGGTTAAATGTTACCATATCATTTCTAATAAGGCTCACAGTAGTATTTTACGTTTCACAAAACCCTAAGTGAAACATAGAAGCCTTTCAACTTCACTAGTAGGTGTTATGACTCGTATGCCTTGGGGTTCTGACCTTGAGGAAAGCTCAACAAATTATAGGTCTGCATATAATGGATAACCGTTTATCGGTTGTATCGCATACAACTTCTAACCTTTGCTACCTTGTTCTAATCTCCCCTTTACCTTGAGGAAAGCTCAACAAGTAAAGTGGGACTATTCACTCGGACCTATCATTTCACAACAGCCTAAGTATAATGCACGTACCTTGAGGAAAGCTCAACAAATACATGCTTACCTCGTCTATTCAATATATTAATAGTACTACACATAACATTCCTAGCTTGAGGAAAGCTCAATAATTAAGGAGCATGCAAGTAATCTATTAACACATAAATGATAGAGGACAACTTTATAATAAAGATTCATAATCTTCAATATATTATATCGACTTATGGTATAATGTATTTTTTATGAAATACTCTCACGATTCAAGTGTCAGACACATCAGAAACCATTGTGTACGTGTACATTTGCGTACGTATTTATTCCTTTAGTTTATTTACGGTTTCTTTAAAATTCCACATTTTGTTATACACTCATATTACATAAGCTGAATTACCATATAACTTTTATAACTTAATTAACTTATATAATAGTCTTGTGTGTAATATTCTATTAATTGAATATTATTTAATTAATTTTAACTAATTAACGCTTTAGTTAATTGTAATTAATTAACTCTTTAATTAGTTTTATATTATAATTCCAATACAACATTTATATTGGACATATCTACTATAACCTTTTATAGGATAACACACATATATATCTTATACATGTGTATTATATTTAATTAACAATTTTGATTAAATTTTATTAATTTCAAATTTTATCTTACATACATACATGTAAACTTATGTTATCCTACACATTTTAGAATACATATCATATATCAACATATATAACGTATGCATTTATGTATTAATTAACTCATTTGTTAATCTTATTAATAAATTTTAAATTTTGAAATCAAATATTTTCAAACATTTTTGAAAATATTGTTATCCTTTCAAACATTTTGAAAACTTATGTTGTATTATGACTGTTATAACAAACATGTTTTTATTTTAATTTTCAGAAATTTTTTGAAAACTAACCCAGTGCCCAGTTCAAATTGGGCCTTTTCTATGAGGACAACTTTTGGAATCACTCACCTTTCAGGCCAGGCTGGTAATCAGGTAGGACATGATATTTGATTATCCAATTCCAAGCCTAGACATTACCTTTCTAGACACCGTACTTAGTGGGCAAGTTTAATTAGTTAGCCCTAACATGACGAATTTAGACCACATAGGCTATTGGGCTACGATACCATTGAAGGGACTGGGCCAACCCGCGACGGAAGAAATATGTGAATTTCAAAACTTTTTACCATTTTGGATCTTTAATGGGCCTACGAAGTCGAAGTTTCATTTAGAAATTTTCTAAATTTGGTTTAAACAAAATCTTGTATTCTATTTAAATTAGTTAAAGGGAAATTTGAGTAAATTTAATTTCAAATGTATAGTGTATCAAATACACCTAACATTTATTTATAAGTATTAGTGTATGAAGAATGAAACCTTTCATTTCTTTTTCTAAAACAAGAATTAATTGAGAGCATTAATTGTATTAAATGGAGAGGAAACCTTTCGTTTTCTCTCTTTAATTTGAACTGATTGATTTATGAAATGTCATTATTAATAATTTATTCATGGCAATATTTATTACTATGTCCGTATGTATTCTATACAATTTATAGTTTGAGATTTATTTTATTTTATTTATTTATACAAGTATATATATATGTATATGTATGTATGTATGTATGTATATGTATGTATATGTATGTATGTATAATACACATAAATATATATATATATATATATATATATATATATATATATATCTGTGTGTGTGTGTGCATGTGTAACATCATAATCCGTGAAGGGTATAATGTGCCTTATATAGATGCTGGGATTTACATTGCAACAGATACATTAGCTCATTTGTTTGTACTGTAATTTTTCCAAATATGTGCTTGTAAAATATGTCAAAACAAAACACTAATATATGTATGTGTTTGTATGGGGTTTATTGAATGAAACAGTTTCTGCGATAACAAATTAATGCACAACAGTTATATGATAATAATGCAAGATTTAAAATTTTAGAAAATCTGGAGACAAATTTTGGGTATAAGATAAATGTATGGAATTTTTAAAAGTAAAATAATATTTATTATTAAATAATTGATAATACCCCATAATCAAATTAATTCTTAAAAATAGGAAATTAACTTGAAAAATTCTAAAAAAAATTCTAAAGGTATCTGAGATATATTTTGGGTTAAGAAAAATTTATGGAATTTTCTCAACTGAAATTATATTTTTAATTAAATAATTAATTGCATTTCGAAAATAAATTAATTGAAAAATTAATAAATTAATTTATATAAATCTAAATCTTTTTCTAAAGGTTATAGATACATATTTAAGCCTTAAGAAAAAAATTTAGAATTTTATAAATTGAAATTATATTTTTGATTAAATAATTGATTGCAGACCGAAATTAAATTAATTTTTAAAAATAATAAATTAAGTTTAAAAATATGAAAATTTTACTATCATACTACATGGTACAGAAAATATAAAAAATATATAATTGAAATTTTGAAGCATTAATTATTTTATTCGTAATAAACAATTCACAAAATTATTAAATAATAATAAAACATATATATACATATTTAATAAAGTATTTTTATATTTATGATTCATAATAGGTACAAATCATCAAAAGAAAATTTTAAGATTAAATATATATGATATATAAACACTTATACAATTATACATATTCATAATTTGCAGATCTATACACATTTAATATATATATATATATATATATATATAAATATAAATCAAAATTAAAACTTTTTTTAGAAAATTAATTCAAAAATAAATCAATAAACAAAATATTATAATAAGTACATAACCAATCTAATTGTAACAAACACATGTGCTCGCAAAAATATAACCTAATTTAAACAATAAACAGATCTGAATACAAATAGAGGATTTGGATGTAAATCAAATTTTATATGATAAACTTAAAATCAAAACAATGATGTTAAATAAAAGTGCACCTCCTAATGAAGCCTTTGAGTCCACGTTGAATAATGATTTCTCTTCTAAGAACAATTCACAATCCGTCAGGTTGCTAATCCGGGATCGAAGACCTTTTACTACAAATTAGTATTTTTAATTTTTAAATGGATTTGTGAATTTAGGGATGATTTTATAGGAAATTTGCTACCACAAAAATAAGGAAGAAAAATAAGGAAGTGATGTCTCATAAATGAATTAGCTTGTAATTAGGTTTTTGAGATTAGGTTTTATATAGATAGGACAAGAGAGCAAACAAAGATCTCAACCACACATCTCAAAACCTAATCACACATGTTGTAACGACCCATAAAATTTAAAGGTTTTAATAGCGTAATTAACTGAATTTTGTGAAATTTTAAATATTTGAATTTGGAAAAAAAGAATTGATATTTGGAATGCGTCTGCTTAAACATAACTAATGGCAAATTTTCATCAGTAAATATGGAAGTTTATTTTATTGTGTAATTTTATTTCAATTTAAATCAGTTAATATTTGATAATAATAAAATATTTTCCAAACCTGAATATTTTTATATAATAAATTTGTAAATCATCTTCTGAGTGAGACATCATATTTCGTCTCGATAAATTTGGACTGTTATTGCTCCATCTATCTCATTTTAAGCAAATTAGCAACATTTTCGGTACCTATTATCGACTTCTGATAGGATGATCGTACCACTGATATTTGTATACCATTTTGATCATCGCGTCGTGCTGATCTCCGTAGTCTATTCGTTTGTGTGTCTTGGAGTCTGGAAGACAGTGAAATCTACAAAACGATTTCTGTATCGGCTCCGCAATTTGACCTTTAGCTTCCCAAAACCTTTCATATCCACCGTGTTATATCAATAGCCACGACCAATAATATTTTCTAAAATTTTCAACTCGTGACTTTCAACATTTCCATTGTTTTGAAATATTTCCCGTCCACTTCACGTTCTCCTTTTTCTATTCATTATTTGTTTGGAAAAAAATATTATATTACCTGCAGTGCTTCCCTGTTCATCTTCTTCTAATTTACCTATACTCATTCAACATGGCTCATCTTTTCCCTTTTGCGTCTCATTCCTCTACCATTGAACCCACGTTCATCCACCTACTACGAGCTTAGCCTCCACCACCGCAAACTCCTGAAGCCCTCACGGGCTCACCCAGCCAAGCACCAACCCCTCACGTGCCCCTCCCCTCTTCCCTGTAGCCGCTGATGCCTCCACATCCCTTAAGCAAGCCCAGCCACCTTCTCCCCCACCGAAGCCGTGTGCCACCTTAGGCTGGCCGCAACACACTCCATCACCACGTGAAGCCTTTCCTGTTCCTACTTTCAACCTTCACCATTCCAAAACATTAGCACCTCTGTTGTATATACATAAGGTATATAAGTTTATATATATTGGTTATATGGGTTTGTGTATATGTTTATATGTATATATATCAGTTATATATATATATATATATATATATATATATATATATGTTCATAAGTACATGAGTTCTGTTTTTTTTAATATAAAGTTATAAAAATTTATATTAGTTTTACTATAGATAGTTCGAAATGTATACATATTTCTTCCAATTTGTGTTGCTATTTCCTATTCGTATACAATATTAATATAAGTTATATATATGCTAGACTAATATTAATAAAGTTATCTATTTTTTAATGGTCATATATATATATATATTCTGTTGTGTGTATATATATAGATGTATATAAGTTTTTATAAGGTCGGTTAGTTTATATAAATCTTGTATATATAGAGTTACATATATATATATATATGTTATAATAGATTTGAAGTATAAGTATAAGTATTGTTTGCTAGCACACATATATATATATATATATACATATATATATATATATATAAAAAGTCAAGTATGTATGTTGGTTTATATTAGTGCTTTATATATTCTGATATTAGTTTACAAATTATATAGAATATAATATTTTAAATTAGTATTGTATATGTATTTGCTATTCTTTGTCCAAGCATATAATTGAGTTTTCTATGCTTGAATATATATTAGTTACAGCATAACTATCATGTGATTTAGTGTTATAAATGTGTGTGTGTGTGTATGTTCTTTGTATGTGTTTATATGTTTGTATGCATATTGTTTATGGCAATATTAAGGTTTTTACAGTTTGTATATATGTTTGATTTTGGTATGTGTTTAATTTAAAATAATGATTTATTTACATATACAGTTATTTTATTTTAATATTTGTCTTAAATTAAAATACTGATTTCAAGGAAATAATAATAATATATATAATTTCTATTTCTATCAAGCTATTTGATTTGTTTTCATCAACCTTGTATCAGCTTTATCCGTCGGACTCATGTCAATCTTGCTTTGCTTTAGAATTCATGCTTGGATTCATAACTCATCTCATTCTCGGTCATCTCTCTCTAGCCTCGAAAGGTGAGCAATCACTCACGATTAACATTCCTGTACTTATTAAATTTGATTTTAATTGAAATGGCAATTGAAATATGCTGCTAGATTTAACTGTTATTTATATAATTGCTATATATGACATGCTATTATCCGTACCTGTTCACCTGTGACATCTGACACATTGATCTGTTATTTATTTTATCACTGATGATATATGCCTATTGTTGATTATTATATTATTATCATATACGTTTTCACTCTGCAAGTTCCCTACTAGTATAGAATTCCCTATGGGTTGAAATGATACATACCCGAACGATCTTGTAGAATATGAGAAAATCGTTATGGTTTGAAATGATAAACCCAAGCGATTTTCATTGCATTGAATTTGGGATTGCGGATTGAAAAGATATATTCCCATAGATAATTAAATTGCGGATTGAAATGATAAATATCTGTATCACTTGACCATAGGATAGAAAATTTTATATACAGACAACGTTGGTCTATATATATATATATATTTTGAAAATGTTTTCCAAGAGTTTTAAGAAGGAAATATATATGGTTTTATATAAATATTGATTTTAAATTTTATTTATAAATTGTATTTTATAAAGGTTTAAATTTTAGATTTTTTTTAAATTATATGCTTGAAAAATTTAAAATTTTAAGTTAGTTTTGAAATTATAAATTTAAAGAATTTATTATAAATTTACTATTTCAAAATATGTATAAACTAGTTTTAATATAAAATTTAACGAAATTTAATTTAATTAATATATATTATGTTTAAGATTTATTCAAAATTATATTTTAAAAATAGATTTTTATAATAATTTTAAATCAATTAAGGCGGGAAAGAGAATTAGAAATTGGTTGAAATTGTATTTATTTTAGAATTATACTCAAATAAGTTTGATTTGAAATTTATTAAAATTGATATTTTAAAGATATAATTTATAACATGATTTTGATTAAAAGTGATTTAAATGAATATTTTCAAATTTACATAAATTGAAATGGGATATTTAGTTTATTTAAATTTGTAATTGAAGTTGTCTTTAAAGGTTATTGGAATGATTAAGTAAATATTTCAAAACTAAATAATAGTAAAGTGAATTTGATATATATATATATATATATACACACACACACACGAAATTGTCAAATTTAGTTTTGTAAATGTTTGAATATCTAAAGCTTTAAAATCTACTGAAGTTGAAATGATTTAGTTTGTAGTTTATATCTATATTTGAAAACGATATAAAATGGTTTATTGAGATTTGAATTGAAATGAAAGAACTGAGATTTGATTTAAATGGGATTTTGGAATTCGAGTTGGTTTGAATCGATTTGTGAACTTTGAGGAAACTATTTTATTATATATATACTATTTTAAATATACTAATTATTTTAATGTAAACTATTTAATTTATAACTATTTTATATATAAATTATTATATTATATTAACTATTTTATTTGTAACTATTTTAATATATATACCATTATTAATATCTAAACTATTTAAGAGGAAAGTGTTATGGACTTCAAAGTATTATATTTTCAAAGTGTTATGATTTTCAAAGTGTTATAATTTCAAAGTGTTATAATTTCGAAAGAGTTTTTATGTTTAGAGTAAAGTTTAAGTTTAAATTCAAATGCAAGTTTAAGTTTTAAATCAAATTCAAATTCCAGTTTTTAAAATAGAAATTTAAGTTTAAAAATTTATCTTAATCAACTATATCATGATGATAGAATAGTTCAAATCTTTTAATAATGAGATTTTAAATATATGAATAGATTTAAGTTTAATTTAAATCTGGAATTTTAAAGTTGAATTTGAATTTCAGGTTTAAATTTTAAAGAAGGTTTAAAATTTGAAGTTTCAAAATGAAATGGAAATTTAAATTATTGAACGTTTGAAATGACTTTAACTTTAAAAATTTCCATAGCTTTTGTTTGATTGGCAATTTAAAAGGTTTGATATTTTGGTTTTGAAGTATGATATTTTGGTTTTGAAGTATGATATTTTGAAATGACCACGGGGTTATAATAACGTTTAGTTTTAAAGAGACCGTGATCGGTTATTGTCATACTCTCTGACAATACCGAAAACCACTTTAACAAATGTGTGCGCGGTAGAAATTCCAGAATGAAGTAGGATGGTTAGCGACGATTCTATTTGAGGTATATACGTGGACCCGACTCCCCTTAAGGTGGCCAAAACTTGGGCAATTGACGGGCCGAGGTAGCTCCTCTGATCGAACACACTCCTTCAATACTATTTTATTACTTTGATTGATTTGGTGCACCCTCGGACTTTTAGGAGTGTGGATCGAGGTGGACGGTAGCTGCGACTATGCATTACCACCAGCCCGGAAGTGTAATTGGTATACTATCCTGGCATTGCCTAGTTGTGCTGTGTCACCTACCATATCGAGCCCACTACAAGTTCGCATTGTATCATACTAATGGAGTGCCTTCTGACGACGTCCAGTACAGGGGAGACTACGGTACTGTATAGACTATGAGAATATATAAAAATGTGTTAAGAGGGATATGGGTAACGCCTTAATGCTATTTTAATAGTTTGTTTTACTATAGACATATTATAATAGCGTATTGTACTACATAGTAGATAGTTCCAAAGGATCCTTAGAGGATGGGTATCCCAAACATCCTTTAATTCACGTGTATTTCGGTTGATATTTCACTTGAGTTGGATTTATTGATATAAGAATGTTAATCCTGACTCGAGTGTTTTGTGTTTTGCTTTACGCTTGAGTCAGACTGAGTGTCACAACATTTGAGACTCACCTTTGGAGTTGGAGCTTCACTTGAAGATCCACCTATATCTATTCAGCTTTCAGTTATTTAGCTGACTCCAGTGATATATTTAGAATTTGTTATTTGACTATTGTATTGAGACTTCTATGTATTTGAGACTTCTGTTGTATTTTTTTTAACTTGTTATATATTTCGTAGCTTCGTGAACTACTATTCTTTTATTTCCGCATCTTATTGTTATATTACTCTTAATTCTGTGATTAATTTATTTACTGTATATGCTGAGTTTTGTCAAATATAAATTAACAATCTGATATTTTGAGCAATTCAAGTCTGACATGTGCGGATGCGAATGACACGAAATACCGGATCGTTACACATGTTGTAGCCACCCCTATCTTTCTCTAAACCAATGCCTATCCTCTCCAAATCTCATGGGTTGTGAGCCCTTTTAACCCAAATTAAATATGTACAATCATATTTAACATATTTTGTTATCGATATCTCATATCGATCAATATATTCATAACTTTTATAAATATATGCAACAATTTTATTTCTCAAATCACATTCAAAATTCATAATCAACATTTCATAAATATTAATTTATTTAATTAATTTATAACAATTATAAACTAGTTAAAATGTTTGGTCCAAAGAGAATTCGTTGTTTCGATTGTGTGACTCTTGGATGTAAATTCGGTCAACAATTAACGTCGAACCATTCGAACATTAACGTTCACACTTCACTTAGTAGGTAGTGTCATATTATGGTCAAATTTATCGTACTCATTTTTTAAAAAAATCTCATCTTAATTTAATAAGCATTACCTAGTTGTGATAATTATTTACACCAATTTTCTTCGTCAAAACTATATAACTTTGGACTTGCTGAATTTGGTAATGGTCAAAATTCCAACATCATCCACATTCAACTCTATAATCCAAACGCAAAGTCATTGGTTCAGTAATAACAACTATGATCAACTAAACTACTCTGGCCAGAGATTTTGACTTTGGGTTAACTTGAGTTGACCGTGATACTAACCCCATATAATTGAGGAGACGGATCCTCTCTTGAATAGTGCTTCACTTTCAATACTTCACTCAACCCAACTATAATCACTCGATAGACACTATGCCATGATTTGACTATAATGAAAGCATAGCTTTTATATTGAACATTCATGGTATTCTCAAGTCCAAAGAACTGTGTAAATTAGTCGCATCGATATTTTTTGTTTAACCTTAGTTATATTAACCAACAAAAAACTACTGAGTGAGTTATTTCATGGTTATCTAATAACTATTAGTACATAACCCCTAGGTGCCCCTAGCAGTTATGAGTAATACACTGCTCAACATTTGGAGAGCATTACTTACTCTAGTCTCAATAGATACATCGATGTCCAATCTCGATGCATCTTGACTAGAAACATTTAAATTGATATATTTGTTTCATTATGATAAATTACTCATGGTTACAGCATTTTGTAACTACTATCACAAACATACTAGTTATGGAAATATACTTTTAATTAAATTAATTAGTACGTGTAACCATATTATATCAAGTATATAATAGAAAGAAAACATCTTTATTTTGAAATAGATTGGTCAACGAATTAGATATATGTAACAAATTACATAATTGTCTCCTAGGGCATGCCCTTAACTCTATCATATTTTAGGCAAAGGATCATAAAATATTATTTTTAAATTCATATTGGATCGTATGACACTATAACTTTAGGTGATACTGAATAGTGATATTTTTATCCTTAGAAATTTTATTGGAAGATTTTGCTCTTGAAAACTTATAACGACTATAAATTTCGATAGAAGTAAAATTGGAGTCTAAGATTTCTTTCATTGGAAAGTTATAATGGTTTCCCTTTCTGTAAAGTAGTCGTAAAAATGATTTGGACTTACCATTTAAGAGATGTACCTGTTTGAAGTTAGATAGCTTTTGGGACAGCTTAATAGGTAATTAGAGAGGTTTAGGGCGAGCCTAGTAGCCCAATTCAAGTTTCGGGCTTATAGTGGCTGAAATAATCATCCCTAAATAATTTTCTCACCTTTCGAAATAGATCTAAACTCTATTAGCTTTCTCTTAAACAAAATCTTCTCTAGTTTCTTCCAAACCAATTCAAATCTGTTATGAAATCCAATCTACGGTTTCGATGACAATAGATATACAATAGGAAACGAATACACACACACACACACATATATATATACATATACATACATACATACATACATATATATATATATATATATATATATATATTTATACAGGTCCTTTCTAGAACAACGTCACTAGAAAGACAAGAACGAGGCTCAAAGGATACTACAAGAGGCTATAAGTCGATAGGTACAAGGAAGTAAAAGCAAGGATGCAGAAAAACTGACATGCACCATATCAGACGTCTGGATGCACAAGCCAGACGTCTGAAATAGTTCTCTGGAACAACAAACAGGCTAAACTAGACGTCTGGTAATAGCACTCAGATGTCTGATCTTCTACTATATTCAAAAATGTATATAGCATCAGATGCCTGAAACAAATACCAAACGTCTAAATTCAAAATCAAACTTCAGAAATAAACTGCAATTGCCGCATGTAAACGGACATCTCCGCTTCTTTGCCACAACTCTTCACCACCAACAAAAGCAACTTTAGAGTATTCATTAATGGATGTAACTACTCAAGATATCTATCTACAACTATATATAGCATCAAGAATCAAGAGAACAAAAACTTACTTCACTTATTTACACTTTCTAATTCTATAATCTATTCTATATTCTTGATCTCTACACTCTAGCAATCTTTATTTGTATTCACTCTTCCATATATTCAGTTCTACATAGACAATGTTCCTTAGAAATATACTGGAAGTAATTGTACTAATTAGTCAACACCCATGTTATATTAGAACACACATTTGACAAGAACAACTTATTGTTACCAAGCTTATTCCTCCGGGCGAAGCGAGAATTTTTGGTCGAATTCCAAAGGAGAGCTTCGGGACTGGGCGTATGACGGGAGGCCTGAACCAGTGTAAAATTCTGTGGTGCTTATTCTATATTTACTTAGATTGATATTTTTTAGCTGGATCATATATTTTATCGCATATACTTGCATATACACTACACGATCCACCCAGTAGACTTTAAATTGGTATCAAAGCAAGGTTTGATCAAAGTACAGTAACACGTATTTGAATCACTTTAATATGGCAAGTATTTTTTAGGAAGGCCAATCCACAGCACGTCCCCTACTTTTTAATGGTTCTAATTATGCATATTGGTCAACACGTATGAGAATTTTTGTGGAAGCTAATGGATTAGAAATTTGGTCAGACACTCAAAATAAATATGAAGCACCTGACGCTGCTATGAACACATGGAATGATGCACAAAAAATCACAGCTTCTATTAATGCTAAATCTATGAATGTTTTATTTTGTTCATTAGATAAGAATGAATTTTCACGTGTCATGTTATGCAACACTACATATGATATTTGGCGTACCTTGCAAGTTACGCACGAATGCACGAACGAAGTTAAGCAAACTAAAATTCCAATTTTACAAAATCAATTTTCATCATTTAAAATGAAACAAAATGAATATACAGTGGACATGTACTCTAGATTCCAAACTATTCAACACGATTTAATGGCACTAGGAGTTGAATTCACAAATTTTGATTTAGTATCTATAGTACTCAATTCTTTAACTCCGGAGTGGAAAAGAAAAGTATTAGCTATCGAAGAAGCTAATGACCTCTCAACACTCTTAGTTGAAAAATTGATAGGAAATTTAATGTCCTATGAAGCTAATCTGCAGGCAAGAAAACAAAATTCGAAGAAGAAAACAAAGCATTTCCAGCAACATATGAAGACTCTGACTTAGACGAAGACGAAATCGTATTTATTGCCAAAAACTACAAAAAATTCAAGAAGTTTAGGAAAATGACCAGATTTCAGAAAGGAGGAAAATCAAGCTCAATAAATCAAGCTCAACCAAATGCTACAAATGCGATCAATTTGGACATATGGAGAAAGATTGTCCCAAGATCAATAAAGATAAAAAGAAGAACAAATTTGAAAAATTCAAAAAGAAGAAAGCTTTCAAATAACATGGGATGACTCAGATTCTTCATCATCATCAGATAGTGATAGCGATAGTGACGGAGAGCAAGCTAATGTATTTTTGATGGCACAAACTGTTGAGGTATGTCTCAAACTTAGCGATGATGAATTATTAGAGCTTAGCAAGGAATTAGATGATAAATTTAGACAAATTAAAAAATTGAATAAAGAACATATAGCAAAAATAAATCGTTTAGAACTTGAAATATGAATTTTAAAGATGAAAATTTTATTTTTTAGAGGAGGAACTAGAATTATCTCAAGAAAAAAATAAAAGTAGATTAGTTGAATATGAGACTATATCTATTGGTTTTGGAAAAGTTAAACTAGAAAAGGATAACTTGTCAAAGAAAATATCAACTTGAAAAGTAATATAAAGACATTAAAAATTGAAAATTTTGAATTAAAAGAAAAATTAGATAAAATTACAAATAATGTTGCAAAATTTAATAAAGAAAAGCAAGAATTGAAAAATCTGATCAAAACTTCAAAACCTTTAGGTAATATAAATGGAATAAGATTTAGAAATATTGCTAAACAAAAAGGGAATAATATTAAAAGTATAGTTTTATTTATCAAAAGACTAAAAGATCACCTAAGTCTAATATAAATACCAAAAACATAAAAATTTGGATTCCTAAGACAAATAATAATTTAATTAGACAAAAACATATTAATAATTTTCTAGATAATGTAATCTATAATAAAAATTATGTTCATAAAGGTACCAAACCTTCTTGGGTATGGATACCTGCTCCTCCTAACATCTAGGACCCTAACAAAGTATATAGGTACCAATTAAATCATTTTTATCTTGTAGGTACCCAAAATAAAAATAAGGAGAAATGGATACTTAATAATGTCTGCTCCAAGCATATAACCGAAAATGCAAAAATACTATCAAATATAGCATACATCGATGGTGGAATGGTAACTTTTGGAGATAACCCAAAAGGATACGTCGTCGGCATCGGAGAAGTCATCGACTCTGGTACTTCTAACTCTCTTTTTATTACAAATATTTTGTTAGTAGAAAATTTAAAACACAACCTACTTAGCATTAGTCAATTATGCAATAAAGGTTTTCAAATTAATTTCGAAAAAGATGGATGTAATATTTTCGACAATAATAAACAACTTAGCTTTGAGGGTTTTAGAAACAAAAATATTTATGTTTTAAATATAAATATAAATCGAAATTCAAACTTATGCTTAACCCCCAAACATGATGATCCGTGGTTGTGGCATAAATAATTTTGTCATATTAATTTTAAATATATTAACATAATTAGCAAAATATGAGCTAGTTAGGGTTTACCTAAAATAGATTATAACATAGAAAATTTATGTGATGCTTGTCAAATCGGTAAACTAAATAAAAACTCTTTTAAATCTAAAAATAATATGTCTACAAAACAACCATTAGAATTATTACATCTAGTTTTATTTGGTCTAACTCAAGTACGATCTACAAATCACAACAAACATGTTTTCGTAATAGTTGATGATTTTTCAAGATATACATGGACCTTATTTTTAAAACATAAAAGTGACACTTTTGATATGTTTAAATTTTTTTTCTAAAAGAATCAAAACTCAAATGGATTTGAAAATTAAGAATATTCGAAGTGATCATGGTGGAGAATTCGAAATGATCTTTTACTAATTTTTGTAATAAAAAGGGCATAAGTCATAATTTCTCTCTTTCTCGCACACCACAACAAAATGGTGTAGTAGAAAGAAAAAATCATACATTACAAGGATGTGCACGAACACTATTAAATAGTAGTGATTTACCGAAACATTTTTGGGCTGAAGCTATTGCTACAGCTTGTTATGTTTTGAATCAAGTAACCATACAACCTATGACTAAACATACTTGCTCTGAAATGTTTTTTAAAAGAAAACCAAAAGTATCATACTTTAAAACTTTTGGATCAAAATGTTTTATATTAAATACTAAAGCTAATTTAGGAAAATTCGACCTGAAGGCCGATGAAGGAATCTTTGTTGGATATTCAGATCATAGCAAGACATATAGAATTTTTAATAAACGTGCTAAAAAGATTGAAGAAAGTTTACATGTTTCATTTGATGAAAATTTCCTTAACAATCATACTAATGATGATGAAGAAATTATTCCTATAACAAATACAACAAACTCATCTCATCATGAGACAAATGCACAAAATAATACTCTAGTGTCACCCCCTAAAATTCTAAAAGATCATCCAAAAGATAATATCATTGGGGATCTTAATTCCAGAGTAACTAGAAATCAACTTAACCAGACAAGTCATATTGCATTTGAGTCAAATTTTGAACCAAAGAATTATAAAGAAGCTTCAAACGATGGTTTTTCGATAATAGCCATGTAAAAAGAATAAAATCAATTTGAACGTAATAATGTTTGGGAATTAGTACCAAGACCAGATAATCAAACAGTTATTGGAACAAAATGGGTATTTAAAAAAAAGCAGATGAAAACGGAAATATTGTTAGGAATAAAGCACGTTTAGTCGCTCAGGGTTATAATCAAGAAGAAGGTATCGACTGTGACGAAACTTTTTCTCCAATAGCAAGATTTGAAGCCATACGTACATTACTTGCTTTTGCAAGTCATCACAATTTTAAATTATTTCAAATGGACGTCAAAAGTGCTTTTATAAAGAAAACGTATATGTTGAACAACCTCCATTATTTGTTCACGAAAAATATCCCGATCATGTTTTTAAATTGCACAAAGCCCTATATGGTTTAAAGCAAGCCCCCCGTTCCTGGTACGAACGTCTTAAGAATCATTTAATTGCATCTGATTTTCAAATAGGTAAAATAGATATGACTTTATTTATTAAACGAGAAAATAATGACATCTTAGTTGTACAAATTTACATAGGCGATATTATTTTTAGTTCAACTAACGAAAATCTTTGTACTTAATTTTCAAATATTATAAAAAGTGAATTTGAAATATCTCACATGGGTGAATTAAATTTCTTTCTGGGTTTACGAATAAAACAACTTGAAAATGGTATTTTTATTCGTCAAGAAAAATATTATAGTGATTCATTACGTCGTTTTGGAACGAATAAAACTTCGAGCAAACCAACACTAATGAGTACTAGTATTCATTTAGAAAAGGATGATAGTGGAAAAGATTTTGATGACAAATTATGTTATAGTATGATTGGCTCCTTACTATATTTGATGGCTAGTTGACCCGATATTATTAAGAGCGTATGTCTTTGTGCCCGATTTCAAGAAAAACCAAAAGAGTCTTACCAAAAAGCTATTGAACGCATCTTATGATATTTATCTAGTACTAAAGATTACGGTTTGTACCCTAAGGGAACATCGTTTGAACTTGTTTCATATAGCGACGCAGATTTCGGTGGATATAAAACTAATAGTAAGAGTACTAGCGAACATGTCATTTTATCATACAATCATCGGTTTCATGATTTAGCAAAAACCAAAACTGTGTCTCTTTATCCACTTATGAAGACGAATATATTTCAGCGGCCTTAGCATGTGCACAAGTGATTTACATGCAACAACGCTTAAGGATTTCGGAAAAGTTATTGATAAATCGCCAATATATTACGATAATACAAGTGCAATAAATTTATCGAAAAACCCTGTAAATCATTCATGTACTAAACACATAGATATACGACATCACTTTTTACTCGACAATGTAGAAAAATGAAGTATTACATTAGAATACGTAAATACTGAGAATCAAATAGTAGATATTTTCATAAAACCACTAAATGAACAAACGTTTGTCAAACTACGACGCGTTTAAGAATATGTTCTCTTAATGATCTTATCAGCTAATTCTAAATTTCATTCATTCTATTTTTTGGTTAAAAAGTTTTAATCCACAAATAAAGTCTTTTAACACTGGCCAATAATTTCTTTAGAATGTTTGTTTTCTGAAAATAACTACTTATGACCTTTTGAAACATGAATAAATAGCTCTTCCTTTTACAAAATATAGATTTTATATTGGTTACTTTTAAAACAAACAAAAGTAAAACAAAAACATGTCTTCCTACAACTCTCACCTCTCTTTTTCAACACCAACCTCGGATAATTCACCTGATGCCCTTCATCGACTTCTAACTCCTACACCAGTTCAAGAGCTGACCTATAAGTGTTCCTCCTACCATACGGGATTCACTCCCGATAAAAAATGTTCCAAACGATCTCTATTTATCTTTCCTAATACCAAGGAGAAAATCGATGATATACGTTATTACCAAAAGCAGCAAATGGATTTACAACGAGCATTATACTTCGAAGAAAAAGTCACTGCGAGACGACTGAGTTTTCTAGAGCAAGCAGCGACCAAATTTTGCAATTCACGAAAAAATGATGTACATGAACCACTTCAGATTCCATGCAATCCTCTGGATCCTTCTGCCTCTTATCGTACACCTTGGACCCTCCACCTAGGCAATTCTCTGGCTCCCCATGAACCAACGAACGTGGAAATATTTGGTCTCCACTCAAGCCATGGAAGGATAGCAAATCTGAAGATCCTAATGCTTCATCTTCATCTAAATAAAGTTGTTTGTTTTCATTGTATTTTCATCTAATTATATTTGTATTTTTTTTCAAAAATAACAATATATGTTTCAATAAAATCGATCCCTCGAAAATCAAGCAAAACCTTCCAAAATAAGACTATTTTAGACATACTGGAGAATTCATACGTCTGATCAACACCATCAGACGTCTGACACCCTTATGTTACACTATTTTTTTAATCCTATGCATATATCAGACATGTGATATAAACAACCAGACGTCTGAAAATTGTCTCTGTCTCATATAAAATACAAACGATCTATTTCAGACGTCTGAGGTAGTGACTAGACGTCTGAACAAAGTCTCTGCCTTCTTAACATAAAAATCAGGCCATTTTCAGACGTCTGACATTATATCCAGACGTCTGACAAAAATCTCTGTCTTCAAAATTTACAATTCTGTCTATTGCAGACGTCTGCCAAGAACACCCAGACATCTGAAAATGTTTACTATCTTCAAACTAGGGTTAAATCAGACATTTGATTCACTTCCCAGACGTCTGAAATTCAATCGACACCTATTCGTGACCTTAAAACGACTGTTTTTTCCAAATTTCCATTTCACATTTCATTTATTTTCCTCTTTCAAATCCGAAACCCTAATTCTCCAAATCACTATCTCCTTAATTTTTCTCGATTTCATGGCGCCCAAAACTAAAAATCCTAGAGTTTCTAAGGGAAAGCAAGAACAAGCAACGTCCTCCAACCCACAAGTATGATCCGATGATCAGATTGAGAAGTGGATGAATCGAGTACCTTATTATATCAAAAGATATGAAGATATCCAGAAGAAAAGGCCACACACAGGTCCCTTCTATAATTTGCTTAAATTCCCTATGTATGATTTGGATGAGATGTGTGAAAATGCTAGGTTACAAAGGTTGATTTCCTTCAATTCGAACAATGTCCAAATCGATCGGCTTGCAATATTCCTTTTCTACGCTAATCTAGATAGCACTGCCATATGGAATACCGGTAATGATGATAATTATCTTCGATCGAGGGTTTACAACAACACTATCAACTTATTCCGAGAATTATAGGCCTTACTCTAGGTTGTTCCGACTCCGGAGAAGATTTGTATGACATCCCGATATACGCTTTATACCAAGAAATAATATTACCCATCAAATTTGGGAAGATGAAATGCCATGATTTGCTTCAAAATACTTACAACCTAAGGCAAGACTACTCGTTAGGATGATTATCAACACAATCATTGCTCGACTTGGCAGCCATAAGCAAATAACAGAATTGGAGCACAAAGCTCTATATGCTTTCTTTAGTGGTACGAGTGTAAATTAGACGAAATTCATACTTTACGAGCTTAAACATTATTGGACTCGATCACGTCCATCAATTATTTACCCTACCTACATCATGCGCCTTCTTCAACCCACAACATTCCATCATATTTATCGACTTTTGAGGAGATTGCCCTTAAGTACGTCTCCACAAAATTCCTCTCTCTTATGCACTTATCAGAAAATCCCCCGGATTTTATTTCACTTGAAGAATGGATGCATTATCGTCAATAAGCTATACAAGCTAGGCCTCAACCCCAACAACAACCACCACAACCATCACAAGAAGAAGAACACAATCACGAACACACTCCTCCTCCTTCTGCACCTTTGGACTATGCAGGCCAAGACGACATTTTAGAGACTCACACTGAAACTAATCCAAATGAAAGCATTCGAGATTTAACTCTTCAAAATCAACTTATCTTATCAAGAAATCAAAAACTATTGGCTAAGCATATCAATAGCTTCAAACAACATTTGCTTCTCGCCTAGCCACAGTTGAAACATCGCTTTCAAAAACATTATTTGTTCTAAAAGAGGTTCTCCAACGAGTTTATGGACCTACGCCACCTTCGGGAGATTGGCCAACTCCAACGCCTTCTCCTCATCCTTGAAACATTCTAAACTTTTTGAAAAGGAAAATAATGGTTAGTGATTATATCATACATATTCTTGTGTTAATGCTTTTTGATAATGCCAAAGGGGGAGAAATAATGGTAAGCATATATTTAGAGGGATATTTATAAAACTATATCTAAGTACATTGTATAGTTGTCATCATAAAAAGGTGGAGAATGTTATAAAATCCAATCTACTTTTTCGATGACAACAACTATACAATAGGAATCGAATATACATACATACATATATATATATTGGTACTTGCAAGAACAACATCACTAAAAAGACAAGAATGAGGCTCAAAGGACACTACAAGAGACTACAAGTCGATAGGTATAAGGAAGTAAAAAAAAGGATGCACAAAAACTGACATGCACCATATCAGACGTTTCGGTGCACAAGCCAGACGTCTGAAATAGTTCTCTGGAACAACAAAAAGGCTAAACCAGATGTCTGGTAATAGCACTCAGACGTCTGATCCTCTACTATATTCAAATATATATATAGTATCAGACGTCTGAAACAAATACCAGACGTCTGAATTCAAACTCGAACTTCAGAAATGAACTGCAACTGCCACATGTGAATGGACATCTCCGCTTCTCTTCACCACAACTCTTCATCATCAATACAAGCAACCTTAGAGGATTCATTAATGGATGTAACTACTCAAGATACTTATCTACAACTGTATATAGCATCAAGAATCAAGAGAATAAAAACTTACTTCATTTACTTACGCTTTCTAATTTTATACTCTATTCTATATTCTTGATCTCTGCACTCTAGCAATCTTTACTTGTATTCACTCTTCCATATACTTAGTTCTTCATAGACAATATTCCTTAGAAATATATTGGAAGCAATTGTACTAATTAATCAACATCCGTGTTATATTAGAACACACATTTGACAAGAATAACTCATTGTAACCAAGCCTATTCCTCCGGGCGAAGCGAGGGCTTTGGATAGTCGAATTCCGAAAGGGAGCTTCGGCACTGGACGTAGGATGGGAGGTCCGAACCAGTATAAAATTCTGGTGTGCTTATTCTATATTTACTTAGATTAATATTATTTCAGCTACATCATATATTTTGTCGCATATACTTGCATATATACTACACGATCCACCCCGTAGACTTTAAATTGGTATCATAGCAAGGTTTGATCAAAGTACAGTAATACATATTTGAATCACTTTAATAAGGCAAGTATTTTTCAAGAAGGCCAATCCACAGCACGTCCCCTACTTTTTAATGGTTCTAATTACGCATATTGGTCAACACGTATGAGAATTTTTAAGGAAGCTAATGGATTAGAAATTTGGTCAACCACTCAAAATAAATATAAAGCACCTGACACTGCTATGAACACATGGTTTATTGATATTTGAATTGAAATGAAAGAACTGAGATTTGATTTAAATGGAATTTTGGAATTCGAGTTGATTTGAATCGATTTATGAACTTTGAGGAAACTAATTTATTATATAAACTATTTTATTATATATTATATATACTATTTTTAATATAAAACTATTTTTAATATACTAATTATTTTTATATAAACTATTTAATTTATAACTATTTTATATACAAATTATTTTATTATATTAACTATTTTATTTATAACTATTTTAATATATATACTATTATTAATATCTAAATTGTTTAAGAGGAAAGTGTTATGGACTTCAAAGTATTAAAATTTCAAAGTGTTATGATTTCCAAAGTGTTATAATTTCAAAGTGTTATAATTTCGAAAGAGTTATAATTTTGAAAAGTGTTATGATTTTGGAAATGAATATTATTTTAAGTGAGAAATGATATCGTATTGATATGGTTTTGAAATGGACATAATATTTTGGTTTTGAAGTATGATATTTTAGTTTTCAAGTATGATATTTTGAAATGACCACGGGGTTATAATAACGTTTGGTTGTTAAAGAGACCGAGATCGGTCATTGTCATACTCTCTGCCAATACCCAACACCACTTTAACAACTGTGTATGCGGTGGAGATTTCAGAATGAAGTAGGATGGTTGGCGATGATTCTATTTGAGGTATATACGTGGACTTGACTCCTATGAGTTAGCTTAAGGTGGCTAAAACAGGAGCAATTGATAGGCCAAGTGAGGTAGCTCCTTCGATCGGACACACTCCTTCAATGATATTCTATTACTTCGATTGATTTGGTGAACCCTCGGATTTTTAGGAGTGTGGATCGAGGTGGGCGGTAGCTGCGACCATGCGTTACCACCAGCCCGAAAGTGTAATTGGTATATCTACCCTAGCATTGCCTAGTTGTGTCGTATCACCTACCACATCGAGCCCACCACGAGTTTGTTTTGTACCATACCAATGGAGTGCCCTCTGATGACGTCCAGTATGGGGGAGATTACAGTACTGTATAGACTATGGGAATATATAAAAATATGTTAAGGGGGATATGGGTAACATCTTAATGCTATTTTAATAGTTTACTTTACTATAAACATATTATAATAGCGTATTGTACTACATTGTAGATAGTTCCACGGATCCTTAGAGGATGGGTATCCCAAACATCCTTTAAGTTACTTGTATTTCAGTTGATATTTCAGTTGATATTTCACTTGAGTTGGATTTATTGATATAAGAATGTTAATCCTGACTCGAGTGTTTTGTGTTTTGCTTTACGCTCTGGTCAGACTGAGTGTCTAGCATTTGAGACTCGCCTTTGGAGTTGGAGCTTCGCTTGGAGATCCACCTATATCTATTAAGCTTTCAGTTATTCAGTTGACTCCAGTGATATATTCATATTTTGTTATTTGACTATTGTATTGAGACTTCTATGCATTCAAGACTTCTGTTGTATCTTGTTTTAACTCTATTATATATTTAGTAGCTTCATGAACTATTATTCTTTTGTTTTCGCAGCTTGTTGTTATATTACTCCGTGTCTATGATTCTATGATTAATTTATTTACTGTATATGCTGAGTTCTGTCAAATATAAATTGACAATCTGATACTTTGAGCAATTCAAGTCTGACATGTGCGAATGCGAATAACACGAAATACCGAATCGTTACACATGTTGTAGCCACCCCTATCTTTCTCCAAACCAACGCCTATCCTCTCCAAATCTCATGGGTTGTGATCCCTTTTAACCCAAATTAAATATGTACAATCATATTTAACATATTTTGTTGTCGATATCTCATATCGATTAATATATTCATAACTTTTATAAATATATGCAACAAATTTATTTCTCAAATCACATTCAAAATTCATAATCAACATTTCATAAACATTAATTAATTTATTTAATTTACAACAAATATAAATTAATTAAAATGTTTGGTCTAAAGAAAATTCATCGTTTCGGTTGTGTGACTCTTAGATGTAAATTTGCGCAGCAATTAACTTTGAACTATTTGAACATTAACGTTCACACTTCACTTAGTAAGTAGTGTAATATTATGGCCAAATTTATCGCTTACTCTTTTTTGATAAAATCTCATCTTAATTTAATAAGCGTTGCTTAGTTATGACAATTATTTACACCAATTTTCTTCGTCAAAACTATATTACTTTGGACTTGCTGAATTTGGTAATGGTCAAAATTTCAACATCATCCACATTCAACTCTATAATCCAAAAGCAAAGTCATTGGTTCGATAATAACAATTATTATCAACTGAAATACTCTGGCCAGAGATTTTGACTTTGGGTTAACTTGAGTTGACCGATACTAACCCCATATAATTGAGGAGATGGATCCTCTCTTGAATGGTGCTTCACTTTCAATACTGCACTTAACCCAACTATAATCACTCGAGAGACGCTATGCAATGATTTGACTATAATCAAAGCATAGCTTTTATATTGAACATTCATGATACTCTCAAGTCCAAAGAACTATGTAAATTAGTCGCATTTGATATTTTCTGTTTGACCTTAGTTATATTAACCAACAAAAAACTACCAAGTGAGTTATTTTATGGTTATCTAATAACTATTAGTACGTAACCCCTAGGTGCCCCCAGCAGTCATGAGTAATGCACTGCTCAACATTTGGAGAGCATTATGTACTCTAGTCTCAACAGATACATCGATGTCCAGTCTCGATGCATCTTGACCAAAAACGTTTAAAATGATATATTTGTTTCATTGGGATAAACTAGTTATGGATCTTCCATTAAATATATTTTTAATTAAATTAAATTAATTAGTATGTATAACCATATTATATCAAGTACATAATAGATAGAAAACACCTTTATTTTGAACAAGATTGGTCAACGACTTAGATATATGTAGCAAATTACATAATTACCTCCTAGGGCATACCCCTAACTCTATCATATTTTAGGCAAAGGATCATAAAATATTATTTTTAAATTCATATTAGATCATATGACACTATAACTTTAGGTGATACTGAATAGTGATATGTTTATCCTTAGAAATTTTATTGGACGATTTTTCTCTTGAAAACTTATAACGACTATTAAATTTCGATAGAAGCAAAATTGGAGTCTAAGATCTCTTTCATTGGAAAGTTATAATGGTTCCACTTTCTATATAGTAGTCATAATAGTGATTTGGACTAACCATTTGAGAGATATACCTGTTTGAAGTTAGATGGTTTTTAGGACAGCTTAAGAGGTAATTGAGAGGTTTAGGGCGGGCCCAGTAGCCCATTTCAACTTTCGGACTTATAGTGGCTGAAATAGTCATCCCCAAATAATTTTCTCACCTTTCGAAATAGATCTAAACCTCTATTAACTTTCTCTTGACCAAAATCTTCCCTAGCTTCTTCCAAATCAAGTTAAATCTGTTAGGAAATCTAATTTGCGGTTTCGATGACAACAACTATACAATAGGAATCGAATATACATATATACATACATATATATAGGTACTTTCTAGAACAACATCACCAGAAAGACAAGAACGAGGCTCAAAGGACACTACAAGAGACTATAAGTCGATAGGTACAAGGAAGTAAAAGAAAGGATGCATAAAAACTGACATGTACCATATCAAACGCCTAGGTGCACAAACCAAACGTCTGAAATAGTTATCTATAACATCAAATGGGCTAAACCACACGTCTGGTAATAGCATTTAGACGTCTGATCCTCCACTGTATCCAAAAATATATATAGTATCAAACGTATGAAACAAATACCAGACGTCTAAATTCAAACTCGAACTTCAGAAATGAACAGCAACTGCCACATGTGAATGGACATCTCCGCTTCTCTTCACCATAACTCTTCACCATCAACAGAAGCAACCTTAGAGAATTCATTAATGGATGTAACTACTCAAGATACCTATCTACAACCATATATAGCATCAAGAATCAAGAGAACAAAAACTTACTTCACTTACTTACGCTTTCTAATTCTATACTCGGTTCTATATTCTTGATCTCTACACTCTAGCAATCTTTACTTGTATTCACTTTTCCATATACTCAGTTCTTCACAGACAATATTCCTTAGAAATATATTGAAAGCAATTGTACTAATTAATCAACATCCGTGTTATATTAGAACGCACATTTGACAAGAACAACTCATTGTAACCAAACCTACTCCTCCGGGCGAAACGAGGGTTTTTGATAGTCGAATTTCAAAGGGGAGCTTCGGGACTGAACGTAGAACGGGAGGTCCAAACCAGTATAAAATTCTTGTGTACTTATTCTATATTTACTTACATTAATATTATTTTAGCTACATCATATATTTTGTCACATATGCTTGCATATACACTACACGATCCACCCTGTAGACTTTCAAAATCCAAAGATCTAGGGTAGATTAGCAAGTGTATTAAGTAGAGACATTAAAACCTACATTTTTGAAGAGGAAAACTTGGGGTTATTCTTTTTATTCTAGGATTTGTTTCGTTTTGCATGTAAATCATCCATTTTTGAATGTTTGGTGAGTGATTTATCATTTAACATCATATTATATATGTATCTATAGTTTTTGATATGTTTTGAATCCATTTTTAAAGTCAAAATTATATTTTTATGGTTTTTTAAAACCCAAACTGAACTAAAATGAGATCAAATGATTTAAAGTGTTTTAATTATGTCAGTTTAATGTGTAATTGAGTTTATAGCTGTTAGGCTATGTAATAAATACATTAATAATCATGATTTGATGTATGTTTGAATGTTGTTGGTGCTTGTTTAGATGTTTTTTGTATGCTTAAATGGTTGTAAACACTCATCGGAGTAAAATAGTGGTGATGGACGACTCTATGGTCAAGGGTCTCTAGGCTGGGGAAGTAGCGACGTGCTCTCTGATTCGATGCACAAACGATGGTATACCTGTTTGAATATTATTTTTATTTTTAAATTCATATTGGATCGTATGACACTATAACTTTAGGTGATACTGAATAGTGATATTTTTATCCTTACAAATTTTATTGGCCGATTTTGCTCTTGAAAACTTACAACGACTATAAATTTCGATAGAAGCAAAATTGGAGTCTAAGATCTCTTTCATTGGAAAGTTATAATGAATTCCCTTTCTATATAGTAGTCATAATAGTGATTTGGACTTACCATTTGAGAGATATACCTGTTTGAAGTTAGATGGCTTTTGGGACAGCTTAATAGGTAATTAGAGGGGTTTAGGGCGAGCCCAGTAACCCATTTCAACTTTTGGGCTTATAGTGGCTGAAATAGTCATCCCCAAATAATTTTATCACCTTTTGAAATAGATAAAAACCTCTATTAACTTTCTCTTAACCAAAATCTTCTCTAGCTTCTTCCAAATCAAGTTAAATCAGTTAGGAAATCCAATCTATGGTTTCGATGGCAACAACTATACAATAGAAATCGAATATACATATACATATATATATATATACTTGCTAGAACAACATCACTAGAAAGACAAGAATGAGGCCAAAGGACACTACAAGAGACTACAAGTCGATAGGTACAAGGAAGTAAAAGAAAGGATGCACAAAAACTAACATGCACCATACCAGACGCCTAGGTGCACAAACCATACGTCTGAAATAGTTATTTGGAACAACAAACAGGCTAAACCAGACGTCTGGTAATAGCACTCAAACGTCTGATTCTCTACTATATTCAAAAATATATAGTATCAGACGTCTGAATCCAAACTCGAACTTCAAAAATGAACTGCAGCTACCCAATGTGAATGGACATCTCCTCTTCTCTTTGCCACAACTCTTCACCATCAACAGAAGCAACCTTAATGGATTCATTAATGGATGTAACTACTCAAGATACCTAGCTACAACTATATATAACATCAAGAATCAAGAGAAAAAACTTACTTCACTTACTTACGCTTTCTAATTCTTTACTTTGTTCTATATTCTTGGTCTCTGCACTCTAGCAATCTTTACTTGTATTCACTCTTTCATATACTCAGTTCTTCATAGGCAATATTCCTTAGAAATATATTGGAAGCAATTGTACTAATTAGTCAATGTCCGTGTTATATTAGAACATACATTTGACAAGAACAACTCATTGTAACCAAGCCTATTCCTCCAGAATAAGCGAGAGTTTTGATAGTCGAATTCCGAAGGGGAGCTTCGGGACTGAACGTAGGACAGGAGGTCCGAACCAGTATAAAATTCTTGTGTGCTTATTCTATATTTACTTACATTAATATTATTTTAGCTGAATCATATATTTTGTCACATATACTTGCATATGCACTACACGATCCACCTCGTAGACTATCAAAATCTAAGATCTAGGGAAGATTAGCAAGTGTATTAGGTAGAGACATTGAAATCTACATTTTTGAAGAGGAAAACTTGGGGTTATGCTTTTTATTCTAGGATTTGTCTCGTTTTGCATGTAAATCGTCCATTTTTGGATGTTTGGTGAGTGATTTATCATTTAACATCATATTATATATGTATCTATAGTTTTTGATATGTTTTGAATCCATTTTTAAAGTTAAAATTATATTTTTCTGTTGTTTTAAAACCCATCCTGAACTAAAATGAGATCAAATGATTTAAAGTGTTTTAATTATGTTAGTTTAATGTGTAATTGAGTTTGTAGCTGTTAGGCTATGTAATTAATACATTAATAGTCATGATTTGATGTACGTTTGAATGTTGGCAGTGCTTGTTTGGATGTTTTTTGTATGCTTAAATGGTTGTAAACACTCATCGGAGTAAAATAATGGTGATGGACGACTCTATGGTCAAGGGTATCCAGGCTGGGGAAGTAGCGATGTGCTCTCTGATGATGCACAAACGATGGTAGATCTGTAAATGTAAAATAATACTTTGATGGATTGACTCTAGGGGTTTGGGGTCGTATAGTTGCATAGGCGATGCACGCAGGTTGAAGTGTTGAGTGTAGCGATGGTGTCGGTGCAAGATGGAAGTATCAGAAGTGCTATAGGTTATTGGCTCGGTAGTCCTTTGGTCCAGCTTAACATGTTCAGGGGTTGGCTTAAGGCTGGGGATGGTGCAGTACATGATTGACTTTGGGATTGATAGTTCGACAGTGGAGGATCGAACAAGGAATCGTGTCTGGTGATTGCTTCGGTCCAGAGGTGGTGAGGTACTGGGAAGAACTTCGGGTTTAGCGCTACGGTCCGACTGTGGACTAAAACCGGATAACGAGGGAGAAAATGATGGAGTTGGCTGCTACTTTGGCTTTTCTTCTAGGGAACTTCGGGTTTCTCCTAGGGTTACTTTTGGGTTTTGGCAGCTTGCTCCGAGGGTTGTATGGGTCAGCATGGAGTGATGATGGATGACTCAAGAACGACTCAGGTGGCTTTGGAGTTTGTATGACCACCAATGAAGCAATAATGTGATGCGTCAACGCGATGATTTTGAGACTTTAGTATGATGACTCTATGACTTACGAGAGATGTCTAGAGGTGCCCCAATGATGACGACTCAACGGTGGAGGTTCAAGGATGAGAACTTCTAAGTAGAATGATGTTTGTTCTCTATATTAAGATGAACGATATGGAATAACGATGGGGTTCTATTAGAAACGTGTGCGAATGAATCATTAATAAAATGGAGGTTTCTAAAGTGCTCGTACTGAGGGGGTACGTGGAGATGTCCACTTGGTTTACGATTTCGCCTTGACCTTACCACTGTGGATTAATATGGACTTTACGATTGTGAGTTTATTTCCTAGTCTTATGAAGTGGAATTGATTCGAGCACCAAGAAACCAAGATTTGATTAGGTCTCTGGCTAATAATTGGGATCACACGAGTAATCATATATCCAACTCATTTAAGTGATGTGAGAGTTGTACGATGGACGTCCTATTTTGTTATGTTTTTTTACTGCTCTAGGGTGTCACATGGCGTAGGTGTTATCGATTTTCATGCTTAGACACCAGATATTGAACATTCATTGTAGTACACCCATATAATGATGATGATGATGATAGTAGATTGCATATATCGATTGTTATATGCTAACTCTTTGGATGTAGGGACAAATCAGGTATGATTCTACATACCATATATCCTTATTACTGTAGATGATTTTTGTAGTATTTTGAAATGATGTATTGCTCACACCAGACTGTTGTTAGGCCCGAGGTTTTATATTTTGCTTCTTATTTATCTTGGATTTTCTTAAATGAGTAGATTATGAGTAATAGATCTTGATAGCGCATGAAGTTTTATGGAGTGCGAGCAGGAAGCTCCGCTTTTAGTTTTCTCGTCTTGCATATTCTACAGAAAAGAAAAAAAATCGGCTTGCTCTTTACCATCACAGTCCTCCCTTGAAAATTGTATATGGAGATGGAGGTATGCTCTTTACTTCCCTTTCCTTTTTACATCATGTTTTGCTATGATTTATTCTCTTTTTCGTCTTTCCTACGTGCTTCTTTTAACCAGAAATGAGCTTAAATCAATTTTGTTCTGCATAGTTTGGTTGTGCATCAAAAATCTGATCTAATTTTGCTATTAATTTGTGATTCAGTGTACGAGTAAATTGGGTATCAATATTTGACAAGTTTGAAGTAATCAGAAAATATTAATTTTTAAAACTTACTATCATGGATAAAGTATTAATATTAAAAGCCTTAAAAAAAACAATATAAAGAGGATCATTATTGTTTTGCAAAGAGGAAAAATAAGTTATACGCATGAAGTAGGTTGTTTGGATAACTTATGCCTGCTTGCAAAATGAAAATTACTGAAAATATTTATCATTATTAATCGGCATCTTATTATATTGGCATATTTGAGAATATTTTGGTTTTATATCATGGTACTCGTTGTTTGGATAATCCTAACATGCTATTAATTCTGAAATGATCTCAAAGTTCGTGACATGATGCATGCAATGTGGATTAATCATTCCTACGGTTCTGCTTCATTCCGAATTGTATAAATTGATGAAATAGTTAGGTGTAGCTTAGGGATGTGGTATAAGAGGTGTAGCTGATCTCTTTCCTTCTCTCTATGTATGTGTTCGTACACACACTTGTTATGTTTGTATATAAAAATTTCTAATGTGTTATTCTAGTAAATCAACGATGTGGATTTGTTTTTCAAAATGCATGATGCCTACCATCACGAGGGGAAATAGTGCTAGCATGGTTGGATGAGTTCATAGTCGGCGTTCATTATCTAGGTAGAAAGTAAGTCATAATTATGATAATAATTCTTATGACTGTATTTAAGTATCTTTGGTGGTCATTTTTCTATTGTTGAGAATAGCATATTCTATCATTAACAATATTTTTCCAGGACTCGTCAGTTTTCCTAAGTAAACCAATCCTAAGTCCATATATAGCATCATTTTGTATCATTGACAACAGCATATCACATTTTTATGTAATTGATGTTTAATTGGGAAGTATTTTCATACGCAATTGAAGAGAAAAACACCGGTATATCATTTGGAGTATGACCGGTGTTAGTGGCCCCTTAACATGTTAGTTTATAAGAATATGGTCCCACGATAAGCTGTCCAGTTTACTGCAGCGTAGGATGGAAAGATGCCAGTTGATTATCATGCAATTGCAAAAATAGAGGGTTATGAACCTATCAAGAAAAGAGAAGTATGACTAATCCTCTGTAGGTGCTAGAATTTGTATAATAATAATTGATAAATTACAATCAAAATATTCTGTAATGGAATTAGTAAACTACTTTGCATTCCGGTGCATACTGTAGGATGTTGAATAAGTTGCAGTTACCTTGACTTATCCACCACGAAGACTAAATACAATCAATGCAAGAAAGAGGTCTGCGAAGTTCAAACTACAACGCTTCCGTCTACTGAAACCATCCACGTGTAACCATCAATCACATGTTGTTTTCCTTCAGTTTTCAGGAAAAAAAATCGTATTTTTCCACTCATGTTAACAGCTTTATATTTTATTTTTTATTTGAAGCATGCATTCATGTTAATTCCAGTGCTATGAAACAACCTTTGTACTAACTATTTGGTTATGCTTACAGCCAAATGACCCACTTACTGCTTTTTTTCACTTTCCATTCTTATATTCAAACATATTGTGATACCATTGCATGGGATTGAATTATGTTCGAATATTTCTAAGTATTATCCATAATCATATGTAAAACTGAACATTTCTATTATGTTGCTGTATGTTTGTCCATGCAGTAATACGTACTCAACTAACAGACAAAAAATACTAAGCTCATGGCTTCCTTCCAATGTTATATACTTGTTTGCGTCAAAATTGATCACAAACCCCAGATGTCGTGAAAGCACCAATGTATGAATACAGATCGATAGTATATGATCATAAATCGCAGATCAAAGTAATGTAGAGGATAAAAAATGAAGAATAATAAACTTAAAACAGAAAGAAATAGACAGAGACAGACACAGAATTTATAATGGTCCAGCTATCTCCGACCTACGTACACTTTAAAAGTTAATCTTTTATTGACTTTCCTTGATGGTTACTACTGATTACAGCGAATTATAGTGATGAAATTCGAGTATAATAGTAGCCTTGTAGTGCAAAGATAATTTCGGCAAAGTCTGGACGTCGGATAGCCAAAAGATCCCTTTTCTATTGGCTCTGAGGTGCTATTTATAGGTGTATGCTGCAAATATCTCGCTCAGATCTCGGAAAAGCTCTTCTAGCACGTGTGTGGATCCACGCGATCGGTCCTATATGGTTTCGGCTCGATCCGTGATCGATACGAACCACTTTCGTATTGACCAAGATTTGATCCAATCGAGTTGAAATTTGACGTGAACATTCCTTAGGTCGTACGTAAGCTCCTATGAAAATTTGGTAGCATTTGGACTTGTAGATTGTAAAATATGATCGATGTAAGTTCGTGTTCATTGGTTGGCTGTTGCTTTCGCATCCATCACTTCGTCTCCATACTCTCCTCTCTTCGAATTGATCAAGTTCGCATCGATGACTTGTCTCGAAGATCCAGGAAAGATCCATCTTTCGTGCCGCGTTGACTGATTCCATCGTATCGATCAATACGAACACGATCGATACGAACATGGCTTCTGAATCCTTCGTATCCATATGTTATCATCCGCCCATTAACGCCTTCGGTCTTCTTCGTGTCCATCAACTATGCCTCTATTCGTATCCATCGACCAACCCTCCTTCGCATCGACTCGAAGTATCCAATGTTGATCGATACAAACAATATCGATTCGAAGTAGTCATGTTGATCGATACGAATAGTATCGATTCGAAGTAGTAATGCTGATCGATACGAACAGTATCGATTCGAAGTGTACTGCTACGCTCCATCCTGATCGACACGGAATCATCGAGTCGAAAAAATCACCATGCGCCTATCTTCTCAATCGAAGTCTACAGCCATCGAGTCGAAACCCGTCTAATCCTTCACCCTGATCGATACGAACGTCTTTCCCTTGAGCACGCATCCATCAATATCTCGAATAAACGAACTCCGTTCGACTTGAAATTTGAAACATAGCCTTGCTTTTCACTTTCTAGCAATTTCACATCGATCGGAGCTTAGCCAAATTTTGACGACATCGATCATAGCCTTATTTCCAATCGATCTTCAATCCTGATATCCATCCTTTCCAGTCAATTTGTTGATATTCCAGCATTGACCAAAAGGTGGGATAACAATACTAAACCTTATATCAACAAATCTGTGCCAAGTAAATATCAACCTAAACTAGATTACAGCCACTAGCCCCATATGTGCACCGACCTACTGGCAGACATATAAATGAAAAACAGATCCCTGCCTAATATCCATACAGCTATGGAAAATAGCCTTTTAAATGACACCTGTTATTTTATTTCACTGAGAACGGTAGGAGAGTTTATTCATTTCATCAATCAAAGCACAAATTTATCAACATAAATCATCCTTTATCATCGTGGTATAAACCGCCTGATTAACTTGTGGTAAGCTTTTTCTGTCAACGTTGAGGCACATGTGCTCCAACAATACTAAAACTTGCTGTAATAAAATACCATCTGTGGTATTTCTTGCATGCAAAAATTACAGTAAAATAAAATAAACCTTAAGAAGAAGAAAAAAGGGAGGTAAATAGAAAAGAAAACAGACCCATTCGATGATGGTTCTTTTCCATTTCTATCTCCATAAAATGTGCTTTATACAGGAATTAGAAGCAGCAGCCCTAACAAATAAATTTAGCAGTACAAGGACATGGAAATAGAATCTTAGTTACAAAGAGATATGACCACTGATATATTACTCAATGTTGAAATATTTCAAAACATCTCAAAGTATCCCAACAAGCTTAAGATGGACACTGGGATATGATTTTAACACCCAAAATAAATAGTGACTTCAAACGCCTTGTTCCTTGTTCACATTTGGTTTTCTTATTTGCGGGTCACGACCAAGACCGTGTTTCCTCAAGGTTTTAATATAGTTTCGCATCAGAGAAAATTTGTTTGATCCCAAATGGTAAAAGTAATCCCAAGTGTAAATCCCAGTTTTATGCAAGTCGTCAAATTTTATCTTCACACCGTAGTTTCCTATAGGTTCTGCTGACATGATACCAACATGCCTTCTTCCAAATATTACCTGATTCACCAGGTTGCAAAAATGATTCAATATACATACATACATATACATGGATACACACATACAGCCTTACATATGTATGCATGTATTAAAGATAGTTTTACATAGTTTTATGTGAAATATCAGGAGTCAAACAATATCAACAGCTTTCATCCAAGTTCGAGTTTATAACTAATAGAATAATTTGGGATACAATAGTTAAAGATGAACTTAAAAGCACACAAGGAAATATGATTTTCAAACAATTTAGCCCACTTTTCAAAGCTTATAACAAATTTAGACGTGTTTCAAAACATATTACAAACACAAATTTGTTTTTGTACGCTGGTGCTGATTCAGCACTCTCATAGCGGAATTTCAAAATCGCTCTCAACTAAAAATTTTGTAGAAATTCTCATTATACGATTTCAAAATTGAGCCAAAAGAAGAAGAAAAATCCAAGTAATTTCTCTTGGCACAGTTTGAAAAATCACCATTGTAATTATTTTTCTTTTTAACGAAAATCTTCTGGTGCATTTTCAAATGGAGACAAGAAAATTGCTGAATCGATGCGAATGTGGCAACAGCAGATGTATCCTTGTAATATGTTATGAAAATGATCAAAATTTGTTATATATTTGAAAAAGTGGGCTAATTGATAAAAAAAAAAAATAAATCAGAGAAATAATAAGAAAAACCAAGTATATTTGAAGAGCAGATAATTGGAGAAAAAAATGTTCTATATGTTTAATTTTTGAAACTCTTCCATAAGACAATTGATGGCTGAGTAGCCATTTTTATTCCTATAATATAAAATTGAATACCCTGTATCCCTGTTCATAACCTTTTGCAACAAAATCAATGCATGTACACATCAAAATTTTGAATATATGTCTGTCAGTACCTAAAACAATCACATTTTACAGTTCATATCATCAAAGCTTCTGGTTTGATAAGCATATATCTATATAACAGTTTAACCATCGATATACTAGATATGTCATGCAGTATCCAGAAGGGATGTCATGTAGTTAACAAACAATCTACAAAAGTAATTATCGAATCTGTAGCTTGGTAACACAAGCAGTTACCTTTTCACCTCCAATGGACCTAATCTTACTATCTGCAGCAGGGCTGTAAATTCTAAGGTATTCAGCTGATAGGTCGTATGCACATCCATCAGAAAATTCCACCTTTACCTATAATAGATTAAAGTTAGTGAAGTATGATATAACTTGTGGTCAATAACAGCACATAAAATCTACTTTCACTAAGAACATCAGATTTGTGTTTACAGTGATTGATGATATAGATTATACTCGCATTTGTGCATCAGAAGTTTTTACACTCGGCCATAATCTCTCAATGTGTATCTACAATGTTTGCTAGATAGTCAAAAAGATCAATAAATCCCATAATCATCTACAAATGAATAATTGCGTACTTGCGTGTAATAATTGAACTCAAATTTATTGAAAAGTGAAATCTGTTGTGTATCATTCACAAGGTTTTAAATATCGGATTTCGGTCACGTTTCGTCTCGGAATTTTTACACAAGGTATCTCGTATCGGGGGAGATCTCGGACAAGATGAGTACATATCGGGTGTACATCTAGGATTGACATCTCGGGTCTTATAATGCATCTCGGGAATTTCTCGGATGTACTTATATGTCTAAAATTGATGTGTCAAAAATTTATTTAACGGCTATAATTTTCTTAGTAAAATAAAAATGGTAACATGCTTGATTTACATGGAAAAAAAATTTAGAAGAGTAGTAGCTTGATTAGCTTAATTAATTTGGTAATGATTGAATAATATCCTTTTATTTGAAAATAATAAAAAGTGAAATCTTTCGTTATGACTCATTAAAAGAATATGTTCAAGATGTTGGTAATTTATAATTGGATTAACTAGTTTCTTTTGACTCAATATGAAAATAAAAAATATTATGCAAAATAAGAAAAATGTATAATTTCGGATGAAATCTCGGATTGAGATTTTGATCTATATTTCGAGTGAGATTTGAATATCTCGGACGAGATGAGTGCCAAGGAAGATATAAAGGAGATTTGATGTCTCGTCTCGTTTAAGTGTGAAAAGGAGATCTCGGAGGAGTTCTCGGACGATATATAGAAGATTTAAAACCATGCTTACAGGAAGCATCACCGAACCATCATCACAGCAAACATTTCCAGATCCTACTACTCACCAGACAGCAGTTGCAAGTTACGTTCTAGGCATCTCTTCTAGGCAACAATGTGGAATCTCAGGCCACGGTTCAACTTGAGCACCTACTCCGATTATTCAACAGCGACAAACCAATCAACGACGACGTGAGACGAAGAACTTCGACAAGACGCCGGTAACGTCATTCATATCTCGAGGATACTCTTCTGACCATGATAGCAACTCCGGTAAGCAATTTCTAATCGACAACAGCCTCAAGATTCACGCGACTCCAGATCCAATAATTCAGGAAGAAGAGGCGTTGATGGCAGCAATCAATGTCAACGGCAATCAATTTCAGGCACGCTTTCAATTTTAGAGTGGTTGTAGCAACTTTTTTTTTTTTGCCGAAGTTGATTGTCGAAATTTTTGTGAAAGTTTTGATGTTGAAGATAAGAAAAGGGCTGAATTTTGAAGAGGAAGGAAGGCACGTGATTGAAAGGGAGGTGTTTATCCTTTTTATTTGGTGTTCAATTCCGTTTAGTTTGTATTGTATTTTCAGTTTTTATAATTTGAACTCTTGTTTCATGGAGGATTGAGCTACGTGTTGTAGTTCGGGATTTTGATTTCAGGGTATTGAGTTTAAGCCAAGCTATTAGGCATAAGGTTAGAATATTTGCTAGCAGTGTATATGAGTTTACTGTTTGTAAGCGTTTGAACATTTAACTCTAATAACAGCTTTAGGGACAACAGTTAGCATTAGGCCGAAACTAGGTATATCTTGTGCTTTTATTTTCTCCATCTATGTTTCTGCACTTTATTTTATATTTTATTAGTATCTCTATGAAATAATTTTTAAATATCTTATTCATCGCCCTCCAGGTTGTATTACTCGATCCTACAGCCCCAAATTTTTGATATGTTTTACTTTCAGATATTGATGAAATTCGAATTTTTTATGGTGCTAGAACATGATCCTTGTTGAGGTCATATAATTGGATTTATGAATATTATATGTGAAGTTATGGAATTAATTAAAGGATTTTCGAATTTAAAACCTAGCTAATGACATCCAAAACCTTTTTGGAATTTTGATATGTTGTTTATGATATTAATTTGGAGATTAATATTTTGTTTCATAATTTTTCGAATTTGTTTCGTTTCTACGAATTTTCTAAATGAGAAAAATGTTTGATTTCGGTTTTAATAATTTAAAATAGGAAAAATGGTTATTTTACCTTGAAATTCTTAGGATGTTAAAAGATAGAAATTTTGATTTTTGAAAATTTGACCAATCAATCAATTAAGGAATTAAATTGTAACGAACTAGATTTTTCAACCCTCGAAAATCGACACTATTTATACATTCACTGAATCACATGCCGAGCAATCGAATGCCGAAATACTCGATTATAGGGAAAAAGAAAGAATGAAAAAGATAAGAAGAAAGTTAAACGACACAGAATCTCACAGCGGAACGAATAATGTATAATATACCACAAATCTTTAGACAAAACAAAACTGTAATATGTGGATATACAAACATAAATTAGAGTATACTAACTTATTTGAGTCTGGACAGCTATAACAGCTTCTCCTCACAATTACTGATAACATAACAATGAATACAGCGGAAAATATACATCTACGTGAATACGTCTTTGGGCCTCCAGCTTGTCTTCTGAAGCTCCAAAGCTTCCTAACCAATTTGTAATATGCTCGGTCCGAGCCGAACATTATAATAAAATAACACCCGAGTCAGCTGAAAATCAACGTGAGAAAACACAACCAACTAGATATTTAGGTTATATAAAAATCCTTGAAATCAAAAGTATCTCGTAAGACCATACCACACATAAACACGGACGGGTAGTTACCTTACGATGACCAAAATATTTTCAATTCATTTATATTATAATAATGTCTATGGGTCAAAGCAAAATATGAACATAGCTGAAATGTTTGCATCTCATCTTTCAGCATAGTTGGACATAACTAAATCTGTATGACGCTTATTGAAGAATGGATTACATACAATGACTGGGCTACAGGGGTACCGCCCGTCACGGTGCATATCTAGATAAAATAACACCAAGAATCTCGCCCGGATCTCCTGCCAGCACAGGACCGGCCTACCCTTTGCTGAATAGTACCGAATATGATCACACATCCGTTAATGGGCCCAAGTATACAAATGAGAAATAATAGCGACTTTAGATATGGATGATTATACCCTACTTGGAAGCGACCCACTTAGCCCTGCTGCATCTTCCCTATTTTAGTCATTCTCGGTTGATGGGGTTTGAGGCTACGCTTACCTATCAAGAACATTTACACTTAAAATGCTCATTGCCCTCCCATGACAATGTGCTGATAACATTCATCCATACAAGTCTATTCTGAACAACCGAATGGATTATTCCTATTACATCCATTTTGGAATCACCCTCGGGATTAGTAGCAATTAACTCTTGCACTTCACATCTTTATCTTCGATTCCATGCTCTTCAAGATGTCTCCACTTTGAAACGTATTCATTGGATCGAAGTGGTTTTCAGTAACATGTCCGACCCCGGTCTCTTCGAAACAACGTTCGATAATTTTCGGTAAACTAAACCCCGGTTATTTAGAAAATAAACAGTCAAAAATAAGATCGAAGATCACCTCCTAACCGTTAATGAACGGATTTCTTTATCATTGTCCTAGAAGAACGAAACGAAATTTATACACATAGTACAACATCATTGGAGATGACCGTGCCATATAACTCATGTGTTTCTCCAATATATTTTCAAAGTTACGTTTTGGGTCCAATTTTAATAGCCGATTATTTAACTATCAATAAACATACATTCAAATCAGGGATTTATTCAATAGGGAAAAACTAACATTGGTTAAGCACATAAGCAATCACTGGCCTAATTTATAAATCTTTTATAAATAAAACTCACTTCGTAAATTACTTGTATAAGAATACTTTTACAAAAGTGTAACCGCAAATCCCTACATCTCAATACAAAAAATATCCATACATTTATTTCAACAGTATAAGTAAATCCACAAAAAAAATTTGAAAAAAAAATTCGTTTTATTCGATTCTCAAATCATTTATAATTCTCCAAACCATTTGTAAACCATTTTATAAATCTTCGAAAAACCATTCATAGTCCCTTTATGAAAATTCAATCACTCGTAAGCTTCTTGTACATTTCAAAAATCATTTATAACCCTTTATGAATCCATAAATCATTTATACACTCCTTTTATAAATCTATAACCCGTTTCGAAAATTCATTTATAAATATCGAACCATTTATAAACTCTTTAACCTTGTAAATAACCATTTCTTAAGTCTTCAAACCCTTTTATAAATTCCTTCATAAAATCTAATCCTTTCAACTCTATTTATGGGTCTCCGAAGCATTTATACGTAATTAAAAGTCTTTACTTCAAAAACGGTTTTCACATAAAATATTTATTTAAAATAACATTGTAAATAAATAAAAATTATCTATCTTAAAATACCCTAAAATAATTATCAATAATTTCAAAAATAATAATAATGACTCTTTATTCTTATTCTTATTATAAATCATAGAAATTTATTTCCAAAATCTTATTAACAAATTCTTATTATCGATTTCACACCAAAATTATTTTTGAATATAATTAACCCTTCATATTTGATAAATTCTTTAAAACCGTATTACTATAACAAATAACTTTTAAACAATACTAATATATTTTAAATAACTTTAAAATAATATTATATAATCAATTACTTTAAAACAATATTAATATAATTGAATAACCTTAAAACAAAATATTTTCGAAACCCTATTCGGGTTTAAAAATCATTTCCTGTCTCAAATCCGATTACAACTCAAATGGAAATTTATAATATTTTTAAAATACTAATTTAAAGCCAATAGCCACCGAACGCTCAACCAATATCGATATTGATTTTCTATCACTACTAGGTTTATTTTCAAACATATAACGATGTTAGAACCACGGTGTCCACAATCATGTTCATTTTTCAATAATCCATATAAAAGAAATATCAGCATAGAAAAATGAAACCATCCAACAAATAGGGCTAATACACAGCAACGGCCGAATATATTATCATAAAATCATATAATCAATAGAATATGCAAGATAACCCATCAAATCATCCAAATGATATCCAATATCCTACAAATCACAAGAATAATCAATCAAAATCAATAAGGCTATGTTTAGAATACTAAACCAAAAGTGTGGATATACGCGGACTGACCACACTTTAGACTCATGCAGTCTCTAGTCTAGTCAACTCACCACAAGAACAAGACATATATGTCAAACTATTACACACATATACCGTGTATCTAAATGAAGACTTACAGCTACCTACCGCAAGCGTGCTCCAGGAATACACGTCTACTCGCCAACCACGGAGTAACCATCTATTCCTATAATCTTCAAGGTATATACCGATCTACTACCCTCGCATACCCTGAACCAGATAAGGAAACTAACAGCAGCCTACCGCAAGCCTGCTCCAGGAACCCAAATCTACTTGCCTACCGTAGAGTACCGTCTATTCCTACAGTCTTCAGTTATCTCGACGGACATCGTGACCCCATCCACCAATGGCTCGTCTACGCATAGCCCGATCTTGACCCTATTTTGCCCCTAATGGTAATAGCCATCGCCTAAGCCGCCACTGCTAATTGACTCACCATGCTTCCACAAGCTTAAATGCACCTTTGACTTTCCCTCCATCGTCGCCGATCGAATTAAGATACTCCCACCAGTAAACGACAAACGACTGTCGCGATCGCCACCAAAACGCCGCGCCACCTCTCGCCTATCTCGATCGACTCGTCTTCAAATAATAAGTACCCTACCACCCTTCCTTCAATCCATATCCTCCTCTAGCTTCGCCAGTCCCCAACCCTAGTTCGGCCTGCTAGTCGATCACCCACATCCATCACCGCCTCCACTAATAACCATACCAACGCGAAGCCTCCAAGATTTCGAGATCACAGAACCCATTAAAAATTCTTTTGATGAGGTTTAGATTTGATTCCAATTTTTTTCCTTTTTCCTTTTACTGGCAGAGCTTTAAATAATGCAGGAGGAATGGAAGATAACGTAAAGGAGGGTGTGCGCTTTTATACCGGCCTACCAGCCTGGCTTGGTGGAGATGGAACATGGCAGATGGAGATGGGCTTGGCTATGAATGGTCGACTATATATATATATATATATATATATATATATATATAATTTAAAATATCAAGCTATATAATTTCGAGCCCCAATTGAGACATGCCAGTTGACATTCTATATGTTATGCCGCTATTTCGAATGTAATGGAACTAGTCTCGAGCCCTAATCCGATCGTATGCAGAACATAGCTTTTTTGAACTCAATTATTATAGGGAAAGTTTGGCTCACATCCTTGTTAAGTTTTAAAATGTATAAAACGTCCTTAACAAAACAAAGTTATAAGTTACATCCCTATTTTTGAATACAAGTAGTTAATTTCCAAAGCTACCCTTACATTGTCTTAAGACAGCTGGAACTGGACTAGCCCACAACGAAAGTTATGGGTGAATTTCAAATTTTTTACCCTATTGGATATTTTATTGGGCTTATGAAGTATAACTGAATTAGAACATTTTTAAATTTCATTTAAATAAAATCATTTATTTTATTTAAATTCAAATATATTAAGATATGAAATTAATTTTATTTGATCTAGTTTATACATAAACGTATCACATACATATACGTGCGAGTGCATGTGTAACATAATAATCTGTGAAAGGTATAATATTTCTATATATGGATATTGGGATTTACATCGCAACAGACATATTAGCTCATTTTGTATGTCTTGTCCAAATATGTGCATGTATATGTGTTACAAAATCCACACACATGTATATATAAATATATTATATATAATATATGAACATAAAACATTTATATATAAATAAATATATATATATATATATATAAAGAGAGAACAATTATTAAAAATTATTTATAATTCAAAATTAACTTAGTTTTGCAAACATAATAATTTTAGTATTTTAATTTATATATCTTATGAATAAAATAATGTTTTCATCCATAAATAATTGACATAAAATGATCTATTGATGAAAATTCAAATTTTAGAATTGTTGAAAATCTAGGATCATAAAAAAGAGCATAGAAAAAATCTAAAGATTTTTCAAAGTTGAAATTTTACTTTTTTAAATAAATACATTAATTTTGACAATAATTATTTAATATAAAATAATATATTACTAAATTCTAGGATCATGGATGAAAGGTTACGAAAAAATTTGAAGAATTTTTCAATTAAATTATTATTTTTAATAAATCATAAACAGTTTTTTCAAAGTAATATTAATTATTAAATGTAATAGTCTTTATTGAAAAATTCCTAAATTTTTTCTATATGTTTCTGAAATGATATAATATTTTAAGAAAATTATATATAATCGAATTTTTAATGTAATAATTATTTTATATATAATAAACAATTCAATAAATTCAATAAACATTAATTTAAAAATATGAATATATGTACGATAATTAATTTTCAAATTTGTAAATTCATATTATATATAAATAAGTGTACTAAAAATTTTAAATCATATATGTGTGTGTGTGTATTTTATATTTGCTATTATGAGAGAGAAATATACACTAATATATATATATATATATGAATTAATTAATAAAAATATATAAAACAATTATTAATGACAAAAATTGATTTTGTACAGTAAAGAACATTTGAATATACATAAATCAAATAGTGTAATAAATAAATTATGCACATAATCAAACTGATTTATGACAACTACATCTACTTACAAAAATCTCACATAACTAAACATATAGTAGTAATATATTTAAATAGATATGTAACTGCTCATTATAAGATCATAAAATATAATTTAATTACTGTAATATGAATTAAAATTACCAATTTAATGTTGTCTTTGAATCCACGTTGAAGCAATGGCTTCCCTTCTTTATAATATTCTTGATATGTCAAATTGCAAGTTTGGAATCACCGACCTCTAATAGTATTATTTTAATTTGAAATATATTTGAGAATTTTGGAGTGGATTAAGAGCTATGTTTTTAAAAGCAGTGTAAAAGGTAATGGCGGCCAAAAAAGGTTAGTAATTATTTTAGAGATACATACATATATATAGTTGTATTAGAAAGAAACGAGAAAAACCTTTTTACCCATTCTCACTTGATCCCAGCCCATTATCTCCAATCCAATTTACTATGTTTTAGCCACCCCTAGACCTTCCCAAAACCGAAATTTTGCAAACCTAATGGTGGGTTTTAAATCATCTAAGCACAAGCCAAAATACCATACAATTAAATCTAATTTAATTGCTTGTCGATATTGTATATTGATCGATATATCTATAACTGTTATATATATAACATTATTTATTTCTCAAATCATATTTAAATTTTATAATTAATATTTCATAAATATTAATTAATTTATAACAATTATAAACTAGTTAAATCATTCGGTCTCAAGGGAATTCATCATTTCGGCTGTGTAACTCTTGGGTGTAAATTTGGTCAGAGATTAACATCGAACTATTCTAATGTTAACGTTCACACGTCACTTAGCAGGTGGTGTGACATTATGGCCAAATTTATCGCTTATTCGTTTTCGGTAAAATCCAATTTTAGTTTAATAAGCGTTAACCGATTGTGACATTTGTTTACACCAATTCTCTTCGTCAAAATTATATTACTTTGGCCTTATGGAATTTGGTAGTGGTCAAAATTTCAATATCATCCACATTCAACTTTATAGTCTAAATATAGAGTCCTTTGTTCAATAATAACAATTATTATTAACTGAAATGTTGTGGCCAGTTGGCCTGTAAACGGATGCAGTCGGATACGGACAGTGTTGTATCCGTATCCGTATCCGAAAATGAAAATCCGTATCTGATATCCGCGAATACCCGTTGAATATTATCTGTATCCGTATCCGCTAATATTTTCGGATATCCGAAAATATCCGTATCCGGCATAGCGAATACGGATATTTTTGGATATCCGAAAATATCTGTATCCGAACCTCAAAATGTATCCGAAAATTAATCAATATAATGCATATTTCATTTTTTTGACTGAAAAAAAGATTAAAAAACCTTGTAATACATAAATTACATCAAATTAACAATAGGTAATCCAATCACACAAAATCCGACAATAAATTAGTGTATTTGTATTAAATTTATGGATATAAAATAACATATTAATATATAAATATTTAATTTCAAACCGGACGGATATTTATCGGATACGAATACAGCCATATCTGTATCCGTATCCGAAATATGTTTCGGATATCGAATATCTGCATCCGCTTTTCGGATATCGGATATTTTTCATGTTTTCGGATACGGATGCAGACGGATTTAGGATATTTCGGGTATTCATTGACAAGTCTAGTGGTCAAAGACTTTGACTTTGAGTTGACTGTGATACAAACCGCATATAACCGAGGAGATGAATACTCTCTTGAATAGTGTTTCACTTCCAATACTTCCACTTGACCCAATTATAGTCACTCGATGGACGTCATGCTGTGATTTGACAATAATCAAAGCGGAGCTTTTATATTGAAGATCCACAGCATTCTCAAGTCGAGAGAACTGTGTAAATCAGTCATATCGATATTTTCTGTTTGACCGTAATTATACTAACCAACAGAAAACTATTGAATAAGTCGTTTCGTAGTTATGCAATAACTATTAGTACGTAACCCTTAGGTGCCTCCAACAGTCATGAATAATACACGGCTCAACATTTGAAGAGCATTACATACTCCAGTCTCAACGGATACATCGATATCCAATCTCGATGCATCTTGACTAGGTTCATTTAAATGGTATATTTGTTTTATTGTGATAAATTACTCACGGTTACAACACCTTGTAACTACTCTCACAAAATATATCACTTATAGATTTTTCTATTAAATTAAATATACTTTTAATTAAGTTAATTAATTAATATAATCACATTATGTAAGTAATAGGAAGAAAATACCTTTTATTTCAAATAAGATTGGTCAACGAGTTAGATATATATAACAAATTACATAATTGGCCCTAGGACATACCTTACCTCTATCAATCTCCCACTTGCACTTGGGGTCGATTATGGATTCCAATTCCAAATTCTCCAATCAAGTTTCTCAAAACCAATTAGGTCGGTCCCTTAGTGAATGGGTATGTTATGTTTTAATTATCTACTCTGTCGATTAACTCTCTCTGACACTAATAAACTGCCTTTATCATGTGCAACGATTCGAAGTATGTCTTTCGACTTCTAGTGAGCTTTAAGTTCTATCATGACCAATTTCATGACATTGTTATCTTATAACAATACTTCGGGATTCTCAACATTTGGAATCACCCTGGCTCAATTATAAATTTATGCATTTATTTCTATATACATTGGTTTATTGTAGCGCAATTTAATGTTCTCAACATTTCGTTGAATCGACCACAATCGCCTTTATTTTTAAACATTTTCAAATTGAAGATTTTAACTTGAATTTTATCATTGACATGTTATACTCAATCTCATTTATAAAAGTTTGTGTCCAAACGTTCCATCATAACGAGTTAGTTGTTTTTATAAACAATTCTCTAGTATTTCATAAATACGCAAGAACACCTCAAACAACCATTTAGTGATATCAATTTGAATTTTAGATTTTCTTCATGTATCAAATACATAAACAAAACATAATATCGTACACAACATAACATGTATGATAATTCCTATTGTTAATGCATAACGAATCTAACTTACATGTTCTCCTTTTAATGGGGTGCTCGTATATATCGTTTTGGGACAATCCCTATATCTTTTGTACTCACCATAAAAGACATCATTTACAATCCAAAATTGAGTATTAAATAAACAAAGTTGATTTTAATACAAACATATTGTTAAAATCAACAGCGTGTTGTTTACTTATAGTTTAGAAATATCGATGTACATTTTAACGTTCTTTCTTATGAACGCACGCTTCCTCTGCACTTTGATTGAAAATCAAACTATTTGATATTTCTATCAAAATACTTATTCAATCTTGATGCTTATAAAATGATACATTTGTATCATTTCTTGGATCATATCCAAAGACTCACAAACCCAATATCGCTGCCACTAGCTTCGATGCATTTTTGGTTAATATGTGTAAACGACTTACTCTAAATCATTATTTAGAATTTTCTATTTCAATACATAAGTACCAAACACTAAGTCTTATCGAACGATAATTTTGTGAGTAAATCTAAATTAACTTGAGCATGTTGAATACCGAATCTGTTATGATAATTTCAACAACTGAAATTTGCAATTATGTACAGCATGTCTACTTGTAAGTAACAAATCTTGAATCTAAGTTGTGGACACAAAATAGCAAGTATTACAGAGTATTTATTATCAGCATCGTCACTTTATCATCAGTACTTTTGTCCGTCTACCACTTGCCATAACTAACCATTTACCATTTGTATCCTCCACCGTTAATGTTATCTAAAGGCAATATAAATGAGTGATTCCAAACCAAGCCAAATAAATGACATATGACAGATTAGACGGTGAGCGTTGTTTAGGTATAAAATAAGGAGGGTTTCCAACATAAATCTTACTAAAATATTGCATTTATAATGTATAAGATAAAGGTTTTTTTATAGAATAAAAGTGATACTTTTATCAAGCACGACACTCATTTTGCCGTTTTAGGGGTTCGAACTCATGACCTTTAGAAGCCTCGGTCTAGAGCTTCATTCCACTTGTCACTTGAGTTAGTGATCCTTACAATAACAACTGCAGCAACAACAACTACTACTACTATTACTACTAAGTCATTATTCTTAAACAAGTTGGGGTCGGCTAGAAATGGAACCCAAAACTAAATGACAAAGTCAATTAAAAATTAATAACAACAATAATAGATTCAATAATAATAAGATAAAAATAAAAAATAGTAATAAATTAAACAAATAATAATAATAAATAAATAAAATAAAATAAAAATAAGATAACAAATAAAAATAGATAAAGAAATTAAAAAATTAAAATTAAAAAAACCATGATAATAGTAATAATGGTACTACTAGTAATAGGAATCGAAAACCAAACACTACGTCCTAGGCTTTTATTTACTAGTCCTATAATCTAAAATTTATAATACTACCTTTAAACCAACCAAAGTTAAAAACTCCTAACTCGTGATTCTATTACATGGGTCGTTAATTTCTACGCGCTCATATCCGACACAAGCTCTTCGGATATATTCTAATTCCTCAAATCTCTTTTTACTATTTCCTCCCAAGTCAACTTTGATCGATCTTTATCTCTCTTTGAGCATTCGATACGGTCTATAATTCCAACACACATAGGTGCATTGGGAGGTCTCCATTGAAGATGTCCAAACTATCTTAAACGGTGTTGGACTAGCTTCTCTTCAATTGGTACTACTCCAAGTTTGTCACGTATATCATCATATTCTTAATTCGATCTCATCTTGTATGACCGCAGCTTCATCGCAGAATACACATCTCTGCTACACTTACCTTCGGACGTGTTGTCTTTTAGTAGGCCAACATTCTGCACCATACAACATCGCAGGCCTGATTTCTGTTCTGTGGAACTTTCTTTTAAGCTTTAGTGGGACTTCCATGCCACAGAGAATGTCAGACGCCAGACGTCATTTCATATATCCCGCTCGAATTCTAAAACTAACATCTTCATCAATCTCACCATCATGCCGCAACATTGATCTTAAATATCAAAATGATACTTTGAGCACTACCTGTCCGGCCAAAGTGGCATCTTCATTTTCTGACTTGACACCGCTGGACTCGCACTTCATATACTATGTTTTAGTTTACCAAGCCTAAAACTCTTTAATTCTAAAGTCTGCCTCCATAACTTTGTCTATCAACCTTTATCATACTTTAGTCAATCATCATAACATCATCAACAAAAAGCATATATACCAAGTAATCTCATCTTGTACCCTTCGTGACCTCATCCATCGCTGTGAAAAAATGAGGGTTTAAAACTGACCCTTGACGTAATCTTATGTTAATGAAAAATCACTGGTTTCACTATCACATGCTCTGACACTAGTCACAACATTATCGTACATATCATTGATAAGGGTAATATACTTTGTTGAGACTCTTCTTTTCCAAAGTCCACCACATAACTTTTCTCGGTACTATGTCATAAGCTTTCTCCAAATCGATAAATATCATGTGCAGATCCTTCTTTTGCTCCATAAATCTCTCTGTATGTTGTCTTATCAAGAAAATCGCATCTGTGGTCGACCTTCCAGACATGAAACCAAATTGGTTTTTTAAAGCGTTTGTCATCATTCTTAATCGACGTTCAATGACTCTCTCTCAAAGTTTCATTGTATGACTCATAAGCTTAATTCCTCCGTACTTTGTGCAACTTCGAATATCTCTATTTTTGAAGATTGGAACTAATATGTTTCTACTCCGCACATCTGACATATTTTTTGATTTGAAAATATTGTTGAACTTAATTAGTCAGATTATCCCTGCATCTTCAAAGCATCTCCATACTTCAATGGGATGTCATTAGACCCCCAACGTCTTGTATGCTTTCATCCGTTTTAGCGTCTCCTTTACCTCGGACTCTTGAATTCTACGAACAAAATGTCAACTAGTGTCATCAAAAGAGTCATCTAGCTCGATCATAGTGTTATCACTTTCTTCATTGAATAACTTGTCGAAATATTCTCTCCGTCTATTTATTTCTCATCATCCTTCACCAAAAGTCTATCATTCTCATTCTTGATGCATTTAGCTTGGTTGAAGTCTTCCGTCTTCCTCTCGCGGAGCTTAGCTATCCTATAAATGTTTTTTTCACCCTCCTTCGTACGTAGCATTTGATGTAGATATTCATATGCCAGACTCCTTGTTTCACTCACCACTCTCATTGCGTTTTTCTTTGCCGCTTTGTAGTTTTGCATGTTGTCTTCGCTCCTGTGATGATGCAAACATTTATAGCATTCCTTCTCTTTGATAGCCTTTTGCACATCACTGTTCTACCACCACGAATATTTAGGTTCGCATTTATTTTCTTTTGTTATCCCAAATACCTCAGTAGTTCGAATGCACGGTGTCATCTCATCTCACGTGTCATTTGCTTCTTCTTACATATTACATACCCCTTTTCCCATCACTCTATCCTTAAACATACGTGAGGCGTCTCCTTTGAGCTTCCACCATTTCATCTTGCTAATTTTGGCTCCTTTATCTCGTCGAACTTGTATCCGAAGACGAAACTCAGATATCAAAAGTTGATGTTGTGAGACGACACGTTATTCAGATATGACTTTGCAATCTACACAAACTCGTTTGTCATCTCTTCTAGTAAGGACAAAGTCAATCTGGCTAGAGTGCTGACCACTACTGCAAGTAACTAAATGCGATTGTCTCTATCTAAAGAAGGTATTAGCTATCCTGAGATCATAAGCAATAACGAAATTCGATATTCTTCTCCTTCTTGGTTTCTACCGTCATATCTATACCACCATGCACTCTCTCAAACCCCTCATTGGTTGTACCAGCATGGCCGCTAAAATCTCCTCCGATAAAAAGTTTCTCGCTACTAGGCACATCTCTAGCCATGACATCTAGATCTTTTCAGAAATTTCTCTTGGCGGTTTCACATAGGCCTACTTGTGGGACATAAGCGGTAATGACGTTCAACCATATCGCCAACTACCAGCTTGACTAGGATGATTATGTCCCCTTGCCGCCTAACGTCGACCACTCCGTTTTTAAGGTTCTTTTCAATTAAAATGCCTATCATGTTCTTGTTACGTTCTTTTCTCGTGTACCATAACTTGAAGCATGTATTCTCCACCTTCTTCGCCTTCTGATCTGTCCATTTGATCTTCTAAACGCATAAGATATTTACAAATCTCCTACTCATAGTATCAACCATCTCTCTTAGCTTTCCTGTAAAGAAACCTACATTCCAGCTACATAACTGAATCCTACTTTCGGTTAGTAGTGATCTTTAACGAAGATAAATATATTGATAGATGATGCTTTGTCCATCTTTTATAATCAGATGGGAATTTTCCTAATAACCACTAAAGGTTCCAGATACTTTGTCCTTTCCCATTTTATGTTAGTCATTTTTTAAAATAATAACTAATAAATCTAGAGTATATGCACAATGCGCGTATTGGGGACATATCCATTTCCAAAAAGTAGCATGTTATTCTTTTTTTCCCTTCCCTTTTCTGAGGTTTTATTGAACAGATATGACAATATTTCTGACAGATGTATATGCTATTTCTGATAGAAGTTTTTTGTTTTAGAGAGATTGAGGAAGTTTCCAAGATTTAAATAATATTTTGAAGGTAACACAGTTCTAGGAAATGATAAATCTATGCTTTTAAGGAAGCTACTAAATAGACATTAAATTTGGGTAAGGAAAGATTTTCACTAGAACGACATCATCAAAATCCGATATCCCATGTTGGATACACTCTGCCATGAAAAATGAAAAAGGAGAAAATTAGACACCCCAACCGACTACCAAATTCTTTTATGAGTTTTCTTGTCAAAAATAACCATTACATTTGATGATATATGCAATTAGATGGGAGAAAAGCTTGCGATCGGATACTATAGATTCAGAGTTTTAAATCTCATTCATCTTGCCCAAGATCTCCTTCGAGCTCACATTTTTCACTTGAATGAGACAAGATTTCAAGCGTAATTTTAACTTTTTTAATACTCACCTCACAGAAGCTTAAATGAAACTTCTATAGAACGACAATTAGGCCTGCAATGTTATATGGTGCAATGTTGGCCTACTAAAAACCAACACGTCCAGAAGATAAACACAGCAGAGATGCGTATGCTGTGATGAAGTTGCGGTCATACAAGAAGACACCGAATTAGAAATGATGATATACGTGGAAAACTTGGAGTAGCACCAATTGAGGAGAAGCTAATTCAACATCACTTAAATGGTTTGGACATCTCCAACGAAGATTGTCCGAGCCACCTGTGCGCTTTGGAATTATAGATCGCGTCGTTTGCTCAGAGAGAGGTAGAGATCGACCAAGGCTGACATGGGAGGAAGCAGTTAAAAGGGACATGAAGGGTTGGAATATATCCGAAGAGCTGGTAACGGATAAAAGCGCGTGGAAGTTAGAGATCCGTGTACCAGAACCATAAGTTATGAGTTTTATAAGTTCTAGATTATAAGATTAAGGAAAAAGAGCCTAAGTCATAGCGTTTGGTCTTTAATCATTTTATTTATTTATTATTGTTATTGTTATCATTATTTATATTTGTATTTCTATCTTTATTTTTATTTTTACTTAGTCACTATTATTACTAATTTACTTATTTGACTTTATTTTATTATTGTTATTGTTATTATTATAACCTTTAAATTACTCTTGTCACTTAGTTTCGGGTTCCATCTCCAGCCAACCCTTTGTTTGAGAAAATGGCTTTGTTGTTGTTGTTGTAATACTCACCTCACAGAGATGTTAATATCTTAGCCCGGGTTTCAAAGCGAGATGTCAATCTAATATTTCATTCGAAATCCAAAATTTAAAAGCTTGATTATATTTTATTCAACACCTTGCTTATGAGAATAAGCTCTAATAGTTTGATTACAGTTCTAAACTTAAGATACAAAATGATTTAGACTTATTTTATTTCAATGAATGAGTTTTTACTTTGACGTAAAAGAGATGAAAATGCGTAATAAAAAGGAGGGGAAGGGAGGAAAATAATGCACACATTTAATCACATGACGCAAAATATGACCTAGGATATGGAATTTAGTTCCCGGTGAAAATCATCGAAAAGTGGTAATAAGAAAAAGAATTAAAATAGAAAAACCTAGTATATCTCACTGGAATTATGATTTACACCCATCAAAAACGACCATATGACATGAATAAAAAAATTATACTTTGAAAAACTTAAAGGAAAGCAATTATATCCATACATATATGAACAAGAAGTATTCTAGTTTATTTTGACTTTGATACTGTCACATGGTACAGGAGATAGGATAATTAGTTATGTGTTAATTGATACAAACTTCATGCAAGATTCAAAACTTTGGTTACCCTTCCGGTTCCATTCATTTGACATTTTTGAAATTCAAAGAAAATCGATTACGAATCCAATTTCAGAGTTTCGATATTGCTTTCTATAGAAATACACTACAAGATAGTGAATAAATTACTTATTGTACTCTAAAAAGTTGATCTAATTACCGATTTACTGATGTTCGTTCACGTTGTTCCTACTGCATCGGACAGGAACTGACAAAGTACTATGTTTCTTTTTTTTCTAAAACCACTTGGCAATTTGTGCGTATTATATTGCCTTATTTGTTACCTTTTTATTGTTTTGCATGTTTACTACATATTCTTGCATTTTCTGATCTGTTTATTTTGCATTTAAAGTCCAAAACAGGAATTTAGATCAGCTCCACCCTCGTCATTGGCCGAAATGGATTGAATTGTGTTGTTCTGCATGAAATTTTGATCCAAGATTTCGAATTCGCATACATAATGTCCTAACATGTTAACCGTATAAATAGGCAACACGCATGTGAAGCATTTATAACAATCTCAAATTGCAAATTCACAAATTATCAACTAGGCCTGTAAACGGATACTTTCGGATACGGATAGTGTCATATCCGTATACGAAATCATTTTTGAATATCAGATACCCGCATCCGTTTTTTCGGATATCGGATATTTATCCACTTTTCGATGACAGAATTCGGATTTTTGAATATCCATTAACAACCCTATTATCAACCAGTATCTTAGCCAACAATTCATATTTCCTACACCACACAGGATTTTAAGGAACGAAGGGGATCCAACTGTATGTTGTTATTTCTGTACATAGTAAAATACAATAAGATGCTGGCAAAGTTCTATAACTTCCAAAAAAAATTACATCTCAAAATTGTTAGAAACTCGAATTTTGGTGTTTTGATTGTGACAATTATATAAGTAAATGTATCGTTTAAATCTAATTAAACTTGCAGAAGATGTATTTTACTCGAGAAATATTCTAACAATTTGAAGACCGGATTCTGGATTGAAGCTTCAACAAAGTATTAAGTTTAAGGCCTGAGTTTAGATGTAGATAGACGTTAAAATCTCTCTGAAGTGGTGTATATATATGCACTCAAAATAAAAATATTGACAAATCAAAGAAGCTAAATGAAAACACTTGATTCAGTCGGCTGAATGACCCTTGTCGACCGATTGAATGTTGTGCATGTTTAAAAAATAATAACATGCAGCCGACTGACTTGGAATATTCAGACGGATGAATTATACCATTTTTGCACTATTTTTTGCTATTTTGATTTTAAATCGATTCAGCTGGCTGAGTTGCTCCATTCAGACGGCTGAATCTTCATAACGATTAGTTTTTCAAGACACGTTTCATTTTAATGAACAGAAACAACTTTTAATTCAAGAGTTGCTTCCATATTTTTTCATGGCTATCTTTCACGAACGAATACAACTCTTAATCTCTATAAATAGCCATGAATTCCATTGTTTTAATAATCAATCTTATTTTTATTTCTAATCTATCTTGCTATTTGAACTCTAAGCATTTAATACTTAAAAACTTCATTTTGATCACTTGTTCATACAAGAATACTTCATTGGTGATCTAATAAACTTCACGTTTCCACGAATTACATGATATACCATACAAGAAAAGATTATAGGAAGAGTATATTCTAAATAGCACATTCAGTTAAATAATATTTCGTATTATTGAAGTCCTATTCGGTTGCTCGGGCAGTTGAAGTCCTATTCTGTTGCTTAGGCGGTTAAAGTCATGTTCGGTTGCTCAGACGGTGTAACACATGTTTCTCCGGGTTAAGTGAGGATTGATAATTAAATTCCAAAATGAGTCTGAGACTGGACGTAAAACGGAAAGTTCGAACCAGTATAAAAATCTTTGGTGTCATTTACTTTATTACTTTACTTTTACATTTACATTCTGCATAAGTAGATAGTTTATTTAATATTCCATATTACATAATCCTTAGTCACTTTCAATATCAGAGCCTGTAATTCTATCGATCGTCACAACATCATAGAATAATGGCCAGAAAAAGATCAAATCGAAATACAATAAGCAAAATCTCTATCAAAGCCACTAATAAGGACTGCAAAAAGTTACTTTCTAATTTATAATTTTCAGTAAACGATAATAATGAATTAGTTAGTATCAGCAATAAGATCTCAAAGCTTAATTTTATTATTTTAGAAATGATGAAATCTGTCGAACTTGAAAATGTAAAATTGAAAAATGAAAAATTAAATTTAGAAAATCAACTTGGTGTTTTAAAAATAATTTAATAACTCTTGAAGAATTTATAGAAGAACGAAACACCTTATTTGAAAAAGAGAAAAAATTTCAAAAGAAAAATTTGATTTTAAAAGACTCTTTATATAATTCAGAATCTCAAAATGTTCTTTTTAAAAATAAGAACTGTACGTTAAAAACGAAAATTTTGAATTAAATGAGAAAATTAATATTTTGAAAAATAGTAATATTTCTTTTGAAAATAACAATTGTGACTTTAAAACTAAATTTAAAAAAAATGTAAAAATAAATTCATGAAATTTAATAAAGGTCAAAATAATTTAAACATGATTTTATCTAGTTCTACACCTTTACATGATAAAAGTGATTTAGGATATAATAAAACTGATCGTAAAAATAGCACGGGACACGCTTTCATGTATAGTAAAAATGTTAGTGCTAGTACTAGATTTCGAGTAAAGTCTAAGTCCAATTTTTATAGAACTTCAAGTACTGCTATGACCAATAATGTTTATAATATCTCTAAAAGTACAAAATCATTGACGAGAAATATGAATAAATTATCTACGTATTTGGATTCCTGTTAATTGGAAAAACAGAGAATAATACATTGATGATTATTTTGATATAGTGATTAATAATGAAAATTATATAAAGGTTCAACCACACCCAAATGGGTATGACTTCCTAAAACCTAATAGAGTTAGGTGCTTACAATAAAATATGGACTTCAGCAAATACGGTAAAATCTAATTTATTTTCTCCATAATTAATATTGGATTTATCTTGCCATTTACAAGATATTTTATAAAATTTATTATATTTCTTCATTCTTTTTTATAATCACAAAAGGGAGAAATTCATATGCATATTGATAAAGAGAGATATTATACTTAGTGGGAGTGCTATACTTAGAAGGGGCTTTAAACATATTAATATTATTTTACATAGAATGAATATTTTTAATATTTCTCCTATCTATGAAGTTTTTTTTTTTGTCAATGACATATGGGGAGAAAAAGGCACTCATAACGATAGAGGGAGTATTAAAACAGGGGGTATAAATCTATTTTATTCATATAATTTACATAGTTGTTATCATTAAAAATGGAGGGAATGTTAGAACCTGAAATTTTGGTGTTTTGATTGTAACAACTATATAAGTAAATATATCGTTTAGATCTAACTAAACTTGCAGGAGAAGATATTGTTTTTTACTCGAGAAATATTCTAACAATTTGAAGACTAAATTCCAGATTGAAGCTTCAGCAAAGTATTAAGTTTAAGGTCTGAGTTTAGATGTAGATAGATATTAAAATCTCTCCAAAGTGGTATATACATATGCACTCAAAATAAAAATATTGGCAAATCAAAAAAGCTACATGAAAACACTGCATTCAGCCAGTTGAATGACCCTTGTCAGCCGACTGAATGTTGTGCATGTTCAAAAAATAATAAAAACATTCAGTCTGCTGACTTAGAATATTCAGACGGCTGAATTATACCAATTTTGGACTATTCCTTTGCTGTTTTGATTTTAAATCGATTCAGCTGGCTGAATTGCTCCATTCAGACGGCAAAATCTTCATAACAGCTAGTTTTTCAAGAGATACTTCATTTTAATAAATAGAAACAACTCTTGATTCAAGAGTTGCTTCCATATTTTTCATGGCTATCTTTCATGAACGAATACAACTCTTAATCTCTATAAATAGCCATGATTTCCAAATTTTTAATAATCAATTCTTATTCTTATTTCTAATCTATCTTGCTATTTGAACTCTAAGCATTCAATACTTTGAAACTTCATTCTGATCACTTGTTCATACAAGAATACTTCATTGGTGATCTAATAAACTTCATGTCTTCACGCATTACATGATATACCACAAAGGAGAAGATTATAGGAAGGGTATACTCTAAAAACTTATTCGTGCTATTAAAAGAGCACATTCAGTCGAATAATTTTTTGTATTATTGAAGTCATGCTCGACTGCTCAGGCGGTTGAAGTCATATTCTGTTGCTTAGGCAGTTGAAGTCCTATTATGTTGCTCAAACGGTGTAATATCTGTTTCTCCGGGTTAAGTGAGGGTTGATAGTTAAATTTAAGAAGGATTATGGGACTGGACGTAGAATGGAAAGTTCGAACCAGTGTAAAAATCTCTGGTGTCATTTACTTTATTACTTTAATTTTACATTTACATTCTACATAAGTAGATAGTTTATTTAATATTCCATATTGCATGATCCTTGGTCACTTTCAAAAATCTACAATGAAAGCAATTTTGAAGAAGCGTTGAACATGCATTCAAGCTGAATATGAGCACACACATGTGCCCATGCTTCATATCACATATAATTTAACTGCATTCAAGATCTTGGCAGAGTTAGCAACCTATCATTGGCAATAAATTTACAAGTTAACATATAATGATAAATCAATTTTATGCAATACCGGTGTCTGATTCCACCTTTCACGCAAAGTAGTTAATGTTGGTATCTGACTATCTGTAAATAATTGGCAAGGACTGATATACAGTAATCTGAAAAATATCAGGAATCCGGGATAATAGTGGAGTAATACCAATATGTTTATTAGCAGGTATTAAAATATGGTAATAACACAAAATGCAAAGATAAATAAATAAAATCAATCCTTTAAACAATTGTTTATATAATTCGATTATATATGTTCTACACAATTTTTACATTTAGCTTTAGTTTTAAAGTTGTTTTGTGTGTTTAATACTATTATAATGTTACACATCTTCATTCCCCATCACCAACCGTGTACTGTGAATCTAATTTTGAAGTAACTAAATTTAGTTAAAACAAATAACAAGCAAAATAAAAGAAAACACTGAAACAAGCCTTAATTAGATCTCAGACCATGTATTAACATAAATTCACTGCCACTTATTATATAAACTAATTTTACATCCATAAAATATACGAACAGGAAATTAAATAGCAATGAAAAATAACATTGCATGGAAACGAAAGGAGTTCAATATTTTTAACTTAAATATAATAGAGTATAAAAAATTGGTATATACATACTCTAGAATTTTGCTGAAAGATGAGGTTTTTATGTACCTGTTTTCCACCCAAAAAAAAAGATAGAAGAAGAAATTTGACTATTATAACCAATATTTGCATCAAATAACAGTCTGACATCGTTTATATCGTGGATATGTTGACCAACAACTTAACTGATATCTTGAACAAAAATATCGTTTCCAGATTGATGTATGTTATATTAGCGGTAAACTGCCAATATCAACCACATGGCTTTTATATATTTTTTATTCTGTGAGCTTAGTGCTAACCTTTATTGTGAATGACCGTGTGTTTTCATAACCATAAAATTATTATCTTAACTCGCTAGGTGAAGAACTTCAAAATTTTCTCATTATAGAAGTTAAATAGGACGCCAAATTGAAATTTGACTAGGATGTTCAAAACCACGGGACTGGCTGTTCAAAACCACGGGACTGGCTCTAGTAACATGTTAGGTGGTTCAGGTACAAAAGACTTCGTGAGAATGTTCTAGTTAAAAGACATAGCAAATAAAAGAGAAAATTATCCATTCATCGCCCAAATGATTTTAACTTCAACACTCTAAACAAGAAATTCATTTAAGCATAAGAAAACAATTTACACATCAAATGCATGTAAAGAAAGGAAATAACTAATACTCCCTCTTCCAATGTCACTTGATGTTTTACTTAGTCGTTAGTTCCAGAAGATTAATGCTCTAAATAAGAAACTCATATAATATACGCCTGGGAAAAATACCGAAACGTCCAATATATCCAAAAGAAAGAAAATAACTAATGCTGCCTCTTCCCAATTTCACTTGACATTACAGCTCAGCTTTTAGTTTCAAAAAGATGATGTTGAAGAATGATATGATTTTAGTTGGCACTCGTTTTAAATATAGGTCTCCACAAAAAACTTATTTCAATAATAGGCATCATCTAAAACATATTACAGAAATATGTTTGTTTTTTGTTTTTCGTTTTTATGCATGCCTACTTTTATAGGCCATCACAAAAAGCTTATATCAATAATAGGCATCATCTAAAACTTATTGCAAGAATAGGTATGTTTTTCGTTTTTATGCATGTGCACTTTTATAGACCTCCACAAAAAAAATATTTCAATGATAGGCAGCATCTAAAACTTATTACAGAAATAAGTTTGTTTTTTGTTTTTATACATGCTGAATTTCAAAATGCAAATGTACAAAATAAAAATCTGTACATGCGTATTTTGAAAATGTGCATGTATAAAATCAAAAAAGAAGCCTATTTTTATAGTAAGTTTCAAACAGGCCCTATTTCTAAAATTTTGTGTGAAGGCTTAGTTTTGTAATTGACTCTTTTAATTAGTATTGTTGTTATAGGAGTAGTGGAAAAAAGTGAAGGTGGAGCATGTGCTTATTCTTATGAGACATAAAAGTAACAACTTTAACTGGTTAGGTGGAATACCATATCCTAGTAATATTTTTCTTTTAATATTATCAAATTCAAAATTAAATAGAGTTAGACAAAGCTACTAAATGAAGCAAACAAAGCATCAAACCTATCAACCTCATGCATAGCATATGCAAAAAACAAACACCATGCCAATAATGTGTGATTTCACACCTCGCTATAAAGTGCACATAAGCTAAGAACTCACTGTTATAAATAGGTAATTTTACATCAAAATTCAAATTTTGAAGAAGACGAAATTGAAAGGGTTACCTACAAATTTAGGGGCATGAAGCGAGAATTTTGTGAGACGTCGAGGTACAGAACCATATATAGACATTGAAAACCTGGTGCATTGGAAATGCATTAGAAAACATTAAAACTCTGAGAGAAAATTGTACCATTTCCATACGATACTTTGAAGTCAAAATTATTTGGTATGTCTCAACTACAATCAATCTGATTCAGTTTTTTGAATTTATTTATAAGAAATTTATCCTTTTTTATTAACCATTTTCGGTTACAATTAAAAAAAGAAAACATGGTTAATTTAACATAGCAATTGTTGATTGGTGCTAGGTTGCGTAAGTAAATTGCATTGTAAAATGTGTGTAAATGTTACGTTCACATATCGAATATTTTCTGCAATGGTAAGGAATATAGTCATGTCATTTGTATGAGGAAACAAAATTGCACAAATATCTCAGTGTAGCTATAGGGACATGGTATAATAAAACTAAAGAAAGAGAGGCAATGTTGAGATTATACAATATCTGGAAATATCACGAATTCTTCTTCTTCTTTCTCATAACAAATCAACCAAGACACAAAATTTATTAGAATTTGAGTGGGTGGAAATTTGTTTGATGCTATGCTGAGGTTGTACTACAGTGGATATCAGTTGGAACATTATAGTGGTGAGTCGAAGATAAGAATTTGTAGCATCTCTTGCAATGATATATATAAAATACTTGCATTTAGGGACAAATCGATCGATGTGGATGGTATTACTCGTTTACAGATAAAACCAAACTAGAACTGTGCCCAGCGACCGACTAACACCACCCATATACATCATTCTAAAAAGGAAGAACTTGGCAGGAACAGAGACCAAGCAGAAGCAAACATTTTCCCTATGCTTTCTATGGGACATTTTAAACCTTTGGGTTGATTGAATGCCTTTCAAAAATAATTAAGTCACAATTATATTACGACAATACGATTTCAGAACGAAAATATTGAAGTCCAATACTGAATCGCGATTTCAATTTAAACATTGGATTGAAACATCAAAAGGGAATTAGTTCAGCATCGCGATCTCGATTCAGGGCCACATACACACACAAAAAGGGGGAGGAAGAAGCAGCAGCAGCAAACCTGAATTGAAAAATCTAGGATTCAGCGGCAAGTTGATTAATTTTTCTCCTCTATTTTCTGATTTTTCACCTCTTCTTCTGATTTCTGAGTTTTCTATCATAAACCCTAAGCTTCAGGGAGGAAGATAGATGATCGACAATCTGTCTATTCTCAACCTATTGCTTTACGCTTGGCTTCCTCTTCCAAACCGCAGTACTACCAAATATAGTGCTAAAGAAAGTCATGTCTATGGGCACTTTATTTGTCATTCCCACCTCACTTTGCCCTAAAAAAAACATCGCAACACACTATTTTTTTTAACCCTCCGATTTAACAAATTCCCTTTATAAAAAAACTGCTCTGCACGAACGTGGTTTCTATAATATACACACACTTCATGAGCTAAGTTGTTATGATAACCAAGGTCGACACAAGCAAGTTCGTTATGATAAGCAAGTTGGATGCAAACGAGATTGTTATTATGATGTCAACCACGTTTCTGCAGTGTTTGATTATGTTTTACATACTGTATGTACGGTTATCAGAGTTTTTACAGATTAATCTTCTTATAAAAGCTCAAAGGGGAAAATTGAAAATAGGAAAGTCATAAATTTAGTTGGGATGAAAGACAATCAAGTGGTGTTAATAGAAGCCCACTAGAAAATACGATATTGTATACTCTTACATACTTCCTAATTAGGTTTGTCAATGGTATGGGTTTCGGTCTGAGCCCGACTCAAACCCGTTTTATTAGCACGGATACGTGTTTTACATTTTACTACTCAAGCCCGACTTAGGCCCGACCCGGTTACTATTAGGGTCGGATACGGTTTTATCAAAACCCAACGCGGTTAGAGTCCGATCCAACTTTAGTTTTCCGTCTTATCAAAATATGAGTGTGTAAGTTATTTATTTACCAATTTATTTGTTTACATGTTTTTGCATATTTTTATTATGAACTTGACTACCTCACCGTCCAATTTATATGTTAAATTTGTTTGTATACAAATGTTACCAAAGTTGAAATTTTAAAATATGATTTTAACATAAATATTCGGAGTTGGGTATATGGGTATTATCCGTCAGACTTAAAAAGGTCGACCGGTCGGGCATGGGTATTGGTTTGAAATACTTTATGGGTTTGGGCCGACTCGGATTTTAATTATTGCAATCGGACTCGAATCTAGGTTTTATGATACCCAGACCGAACTCGATCCATTGACAAGTCTATTCCTTATACTGTAGCACTAAAAAGGGCCTGCATTACCTCTTTACCTTTTCACTCCCGTTCAAAAAAACCCTAGACGTCGACGTTCAAATCAATTGTCGATTCTAGCGATGACGATGGAATTAAAAAAAGTTGGTAGCTCTTAGGAAGTGCAATCGTAGAAATTTACTTGAAGCTCCTCTTGGCAGGGACCACCAACTCAATCCTAAAGTAAACTCTCAATCTCGAAGCTCCGATTTTAGATTTTTCTTTGATGTCGATGTTGGATAGAAATCAGGCCAAAAAAATAACATAGTGGTTAAATGTCGCGACCTAGAATTGCTACGGTACTAAAAGTTAACATGGCAATAATTTCCAACGGCAGACTTCCGTAAGAAAAATATTTCTACGGTGTTTAATGGTCGTGGGAAATTGGTTCATTCATTCTTTTGTATTTCTGCCCTTTTTGTGTTTCTCCATATATAATTCCCGTATATTGTGTGCAGGAAAAGATAAACAACCAATGACTGTGTTGTTATGTTGTAAACGAGCTAAGGAACTTGAAATGGAACGAAAAATGGCCATCGTCGAAGCATCGAAAAAAGAAAATGAAAGCAGCAATAAGGGAGATGAATCAAAGCGATAAAGCTTCAAATGGGCATGGTTTGGCTAGTAATGATGGTTCGGTTGGTGGTGATGGTTCAAACGAAGGATCAAGGGAGAGCAGATCGAGTATGGATGGTTCTAGTGAGGAGGATAAGTCAGATGACCAAGAATCAGAACCATCTACTAAATTTCCAATTGTCAGTCCTTCTAGTTCCAAAGCTAGTGAAATTTCACATTCTTCGCTAACCGTTAACGAATATCTTCTTAAAAGCTTTAACATACACATTGCATATGGAATTTGGAATAAGCTTGAAGTTCGTATATTTTGGTAAAATATATTTTAATTTTGTAATTTACCGTGTCAAATTGTGATTTGTTGTATTATAGGAGAGAGAGGGCTATTGAAATGCATTTCTCATTGGAGAAAGCTACAAGAATGGAATTTAGAGGACATGCTAAGTGAAATTATGAAAAATGTTAAAATTTCGAGTTTGTATAATTTTGTGCAATATGCACGTAAGCATGTTGATTATGTAACAATATTAGCTTTTGTAGAAAGATGGCATCCAAAAACCAATTCTTTTCATATGCCATTTGGATAAATGACAATCACTTTAGATGATGTTGCCTAAATCTTAAAAGATCCCTTAATAGGTACTTATCTATACAAGGAGAAGGATGATTGTAATGGAGTAGACCTATTAGTGGAATATCTTGAAGTTGGTGAAAGCGAAGCAATGGAACAAAAAAATGACTCGTTTTCAGTGAAGCTTCACTATTTATTGAATAAATTCAATGAAATAGCGAATAAAGAAGACGCAAAAGAAAATGATTATGAGATTGTTTCTCGTGCTTATCTTCTTTATTTTTTGGGTTACTCTATATTTTGTCACAAGTTTGGGACAACGGTGCTGGTTAATTACTTGAGATGTTTAGAAAACATTAACAATTTAGGTAAACATGCATCGGGAATGGGAGTATTAGCTTACTTATATCGTCAACTAGGTTTGGCTTCTAGACAGGACGTTGGACAAATGGTGGGTTACTTGACACTATTAACTATGGGTATATTTCATTATTTTAGATTGAAATATAAGTATTAAATTGCCGTATTGACACGTATTAATGTAGATATGGATTTATGATCATTTCTCTATGCTTCCAAATATTGTTCCTAGCAAAAATTATAATCACAATGCCCAGGATGTGCAGATGGCGACCTATGAAACAATTTGGTGATGCCACCTCGACCATAATTCGTTTAGGAGAACAACTTGACGATTTAACTACACAAGATGTAAGTGTATAATATTTTAAAATTTTATTTCCACAATAATATTTGTTTTGTTTATTTTTAATGTTGTAGGTTTGTTAGGACCCTTATCGAGATGTGAGATCTCATTACCCATTGCCCGATGCTACAATTTATAATTGTGTTATATTATGTTTTGATATTGTTGAACCGTACTGTCCACAATGGAGCTCAAAATGTGTCATAGAGGATTGAGTGCTAATCAGTATAAGGTTGCATATGATAATTGTTTTTGGTATGCCGAAAATTGGTAGGATCATGTATTGTCTTTGAAATCAAGATTACCCTTGGTGGTTGAACCTTGGGACTGTAGTGGTAAATGTTGGGACTAGACCAGCCCATAATGGAAGAAATGTGTGAATTTCAAAATTAAATTACCATTTTCGATCTTTAGTGAGCCTATGATGTCTAAATATACTTTGAACTCTTTTAGGTTTCTTTTAAATAAAATCAATATTTTATTTCATAATTAAAGAATTTTTAAATTTACTTTACATAAATATTTAATACGATGAATGTATCAAATACATTCATGTGTTTGAATGATAAGGACATCATATGAGATGCACATAAAAATATGTAAATAAACAGGTAAAAGGTTAGAGAAAAAAACTTTTTATTTCTTTCTCTTAACACAAATAATTAATTAGAGAAAGATGGGTCATAAATGCAGAGAGAGAAACCTTTATTTCTCTCTCTTTTTCTTTTTATTTGGGTTAATTGACAAATTAATATATATTACGGAATTAACATTACGTAAAATAAACATGTAAAGGGTTCTTTCTGTTAACATAAATAATTAATCAGGGAAGGGTGTGGCCAAAAATGTAAAGAGAGAAACTTTTCATTTTTCTCTCTTTAATTAGGTTAATTGACAAATTAACATTTACTACAGAATTAACACGTGCCTTTGTTATCCAGATTTTATTTTAAAACATGCAAGCGACAGTAATATATGTATATATAAGTTTAGTTTACACTTATACATAATATATTAAAAGGAATTTTACTAATAGACAATTAATGAATAGAGGTAAACATCTATGAAGAAGGAAAGGTAGAGGACTTTCCTCCTTCTTTTACTCATTCAATTAATGTCATTTCAAATCAGTAATTAAACTCTAAAACATAAACACATATAAAACTAATTTTGACCATTCTCGCATTTTGAAATCTAGAATTAACAAATATAAATCAAGTTTCAATTTAGGAAGAATTTTAAAATTAAAGTGTGACTTTACATAAAAGTAAAATTTATAAATGCTGGATTAAAATAACACATGACTGCAATCAATTTCAATCAACTTTTAAAATTAAAAAAACAAATAAATATGTAAATTTGTGTTTTAACATGTGTTAGAATCATAAGTTAACAAATTTACAAAAAAGTTCGATTATGTTTTTATTTTACTTTCAAACAAAAAAATTCAAGAAAAACATATAAACATTATAATCAATTTTCAGATGATTTCAAAAGGACAACATATGTAATTTATGTTAGTTGAAATAAAATAAAATCGTATAAATGAATGATTTCAAATAGGAACAAAGAGGACAACTTAGGCACATATAAATTCATAGTAAAATTTCAGATTTGAACTATAAGAAATTCATGAACAACTAATTAAATGAGATGCAACATGTCATAGCTCTAATGTTGAGAATTTGTCACAACTCTAATGTTAAAAATATGGATATGTAATCAAAATGGAATAGCATAAAATGGATCTAAATCAAATTGATATTATAAACATATATATTATTAAAGAAGATGTGACAAAAGGGAATTAAATCTAGTTAAATAGATAAACTTATATTAAGATGTGATGTGAAAGAGATTTAATTATGTGAATAAGAAGGTTATATGAATAAATAAAATGAAAATTTTACTTTAAGATGTAGCCAAAGGAATGCATATTGAATGATAATATCTCCAAAGATCTTCAAGATCCATACCAAATCCTTGCAATAGATGGATGGACCACTTTTGTTTTTCTTTATCCGATGTTTTTATTTGGAGTTGAAAGCTTTGGAAATTTTGTTTGTTTTCCGCCATTAAAAGTTAGGAGGAGAGAGAAAAAGAATGAATTAGAAAGACTGAGATTGCACGCACATAATAAATTAGAGAATATATTTTATTTGAAAGAATAAAACATTTCTCATTCTTTAATTAAAAATTCTCTAATTAATTCTCTTGATTGTATCTCTCTCCCCAATCTTTTATTTTCACATGATATGTCATCAAATGATTTAAATTTCCACAAATTATGCCATCAAATGACATAAAATTTACATAAATCATTTCATGCAATTATCTTTTATTTAAATTATATCGATATCGTATATCAATGCGCGCAAATTTAACTTTTATAAATGCATTAAAATAATTACAAACAACTTCCAAACATTAAATAAATTATATGATAATTAATATTTCTCAAATATCAATTAATTTAATCAATTTACAACATTTAATAAATTAATAAAATCATGTGGTTTTTCATAGAGTTCATCATTGTGGTTGTGTGACTCAAATGTGTAAATTCAATCAGTGATTAATATCGAACTATTTAAACATTAATATTCACACATCACTTAGCAGTGGTGTGATATTTTGACTGAATTTATCACTTATACATCTTTTGGTAGAATCCAATTTTCCTTATTATAAGCGGTACCTGATAGTGGCAATTATTTACACCAATTCTCTTCGTCAAAAGTATATCACATTATGACTTATGGAATTTGATAACGATCAAAATTCTAATATCGTCCACATTCAACTTTATAGTCCAAACACAAAGTTCTTGGTTCAATAATAACAATTATTGTTAACTGAACTACTCTGGACAAATACTTCGACTTTGAGTTGACATCAGTTAATCGTGATATTAACCTATTATAACCGAGAAGATGAATCCTCTCTTGAATAGTAGTCACTTTCAATGCTTTCACTCGACCCAACTATAGTCATTCAATGAACGTTGTGCCATGGTTTAACTATAATTAAAGCGGAGCTTCCACATTGAAGATCAACGGTATTCTTAAGTCAAGAGAACTATGTAAATTAATTACATCTATATTTTCTGTTTGACCTTAGTTATATTAACCGACAGGAAACTAACAAGTGAGTCATTCCATGTTATTCAATAACTATTAGTATATACCCTTTGGTGCCCTCCAACAGGCATAAGTAATACATTACCTGACATTTGGAGAGCGTTACATACTCTAGTTTTAACAAATGCATCGATATCCAGTCTCACTACATCTTGACTAGGAATATTTAAAATGGTATATTTGTTTTCATTGTGATAAATTACTTACGATTACAACACTCTGTAACTACTATCACAAAACATACCATTTATGGATTTTCTATTAAATATACTTTTAATAACTAATATAACACATTATATCAAGTATATAATTGAAGGAAAACACCTTTTATTATAAATAAGATTGGTTATCAAGTTAGACATACGTAACAAACTACATAATTGCTTCTAAGGCGTACTCCTGGCTCTATCAATCTCTCACTTGCACTTGAAGTCAATTATGGAATCTCATTCCAAATTCTTCGATCGATTTTCTCAAAATCAATTGGGTTAGTCCCTTGGTGAATGTAACAACCCGCATATTTATCGATTGTGTATTTAAATATTTCTTCGTTCGTCGGATTTTAGTCCGAAAACCTACTTTTAGCAAACAGTCGAATTGGGACTCGAGACCCCTTCCATTGAGTTCAAAATGCCATTTGCAACCTTTTTGAGTATAAATATTGATATGTTTGGAGCTAGCTAAAAATTTGACCTTTTTCACTTTGGGTTTGGGTTTGGGTTCAGCCCGCTAGCCAACTTAATACCCCAAACTGAACCACTTCTCTTCATTCATTCCCTCTTCCTTATCTTTTCAGTTCTAAAGAGAATAATGGGGGAAAAGAAAAAGAATTAAAATCCTAAGCCCTAGATTCCATTTGCAAATCAAGTTCTAGCTCCAAATTCAAAGAGAAGCATTGGTAAGTATCATCTCCTTCTTCTCCAACTCATTCTCTCTTTGATTTCAGAAAATTCCTAAACCTAATTTGGAAAATATTTCTCTTTTAAGCTTAGATTCAAGCTTCTTGTGTTGAGATTGAAGTGTGGTTGATCTTCCCTTGTCTTCAGGCTTCTCATTCATTGTTTTTGGGTTCAAAGGTGAGATTTTTATCTCACATCTATGACTATAATTATCTTTGGTTGTTGGGTATGAATTCCTAACACTTCTTCATGTGCATTTGCTCTTGATTTGGATTGGTTTTGTGAATATTCCAATTTTTGGGTTTGTAAGTCAAATTTGTGTTAAAATCCTTTTATGGATGTTTGATCATGCTTTTGGTGATGCATCGAGGAGCATATAGGGCCGGGTTGCCGATTGGCATAAACCCTTAAAGCCAATGTTCGTCCGGTTGCATTATGGAAGAGTTTGCTCTTCATTTAGATACGCTGAAAAACAGCCCAGGCATGATTCAATCGACTGAAATCTCTGTTCAGTCGACTGAATCTGGAACCCAAAAAATTTCCAGGCAGGGTTTAGTCAACTGAAAATCTCTGTTCAGTCGACTGAACCTAGAAACAGAAAGTTTCCAGGAAGAATTCAGTCAACTGAAAATCTCTGTTTAGTCAACTGAATTTGCTGTTTCAGCCCGCTTTGCCTTTTGGGATTGAATTTCCAATTTGAATCGATTCGTGATGATCCTATTTGTTGTTATCATTTATTATGACTTTGATGACTCCTTTTTAGGGATTTTTGAATATCCATTTCGATGGATTCTTTATCGATTTCTTTGGAATTTATTCACGTCTTCGTATGTGAATTTTGATGATCGATTGTTCTATAATCATCTTTGTGATTTGTCACTTTAAAATATACAAAGGTTTCAATACTAGTAGTAAATATCAAAACTCTTTCATCAAAATCATTTCAACACTATTTTATTACAAAGCTCGTTTCTTAAAACCGTTTTCCAATCTATTAATATATACAAACCTTTACCTCACTCGTATGAGAAATCTAATTAAACGACTTAGTAAAACAAGTGGTATGAAACGCTTGCGTTTACTTCGTCGGTTAATTCTTAGACTTGTTCGATTGAATCTCTTGTGACAATTTTCTAGTGGAGATCTACAATTTGTTCATAAATATTTAAGTTGAGCTAGTGGTTATGAGACATGAAGGTAAGCTCATATATTTACTAGCTTAGTGTAATTTACACTTATCGATCAATGATGATCATTTTGTGATTTAGACTAGCAATGTGCGATGTCTCTTTGTCCACGTCGAGGACGATACTTCATTTTTGTGGAGCTTCGGCTCGTTTGGAGGAGCTTAGGCTCGTTTGGAGGAGCTTCGGCTCGTTTGGAGGAGCTTCGGCTCGTTTGGAGGAGCTTCGGCTCGTTTGGAGGAGCTTCGGCTCGTTTTGCGATACACGTGTTGGGAGTTTTCATGCTCCCGTTCTTGTGATAGGCCTCCTTCCCCCTTTTTGTGATTTCTGGATTTCTATTGATCGATTTCTAGAATTTGTGTTTCACCAATTTTCGTGATTTACATTGATAAGCTTTATCATTATTTGTGCATCAGTGAATTTGTGTGTCATTAACATTTTATGATTGGCAATGATATAATTGTCAATATTTATGATTTGGTAAATGAAATAAAGAGTATGATGATCCTTTTTATCTTTGAGAAGATTCTCGTGATATTGATCAATCTCTTGTTGATTTTCAATTACATGCTTATCACAGTATGGCATTTTGGTTATTATACGTTTTTGTCATGTCTCTTATTCTATATCATTTCATCTGATATTTATAGTTAGACTGATCTGTTTATTATTTTCTTATTAAATAATACTCGGGTCAGACCGGGATGTTACACGTGTTTCTGCTTGACTCCTCATCTGGGATTATTATTCTGACTTTTGGCTAACTACTTAGATTAGTAGTTTATTTTGTTGTATACATTTGAGATATAGACTCCATGATGTATACTTATTCTTTTGTGTAGCTCTTGTAACTATTCTTTTGTGATATAGTGGATCTTGTTTGACCACTACTCTAATATACACTTTTATGTGTAATATTCATATCTGTTTCCGCCTTTGAGATATGATCTTCTGTGACTGATTTGTGTTATACTTATTTCTATATTTGTTTCCGAAGATATTATAGCCACTGTGTAGTAGCCTTGAGTTTGCATCGGTATGTCGGATTTCCTCTTGTGATGAAAAGTTGTATTTTGAATCTGGCATATCGGTACTCGCACAAAGTAATTATACAGATGGTCGCTCCTCAACAGCCTTATTCTCTGTGCTAGTTGACGGCATTACCCCGTAGTGTTCTTGGCTAGCATGGGTATAGAGGTGGGGCGTCACATCTTGGTATCAGAGCCAAACATCGGAACAATATAGAATAATCTAGCAAGGATCATTGTCCTAAGTCTTTCTTAGGAGTCGTGCCTTAGGATTTTATTCGAGTCAACTGGACCCGTCCTATCCTATTTTCTTTATAATTCCTTGTTTTATCTATCAAGATTGCTTGATATTTATTTTGAGAATAACTTTTCTTCTTCTTTTTTTCTCAAAGAAGAGAAATGGTTAGATCAAATCGTCCCAGTGCCGGACAATCTAGTGCTACTCCCCAGGATGGAGTATTTATGTCTGCCCAGCAACTTCTTGGTCTAATAAAGAACGCTCAAGTAGCCAGAACCATTCCAGAACCTACTCATCCTAGATCCGGTTTTGCACGCTTGTGCAGAGACTATACTGATTTGGGTGGAAGGCCATTCAAGGGATCCGAGAGTGTTATAGAAATTCAAGTTTGGCTCAAATCATGCGATCGCATCTTTTCTCGCATGAACCTTATTGATCTACATCGAGTCCAAGTGGCTTCTAGCATGCTCCAAAAGAGCATTAGATTGGTATGAGCTCTTGACTTCGGAGATTATCAAAGCGGATCTTACTTGGGAGCAATTCCGGAAACGATTCGAACTAAAGTTTGTGTAGGAGACTGAAAAAGTAACTTTGGCCCAGCGTTTTATTGACCTTGTTCAAGGTGAATCTTCTGTGACAGACTACGTCGCATCTTTCGAATATCTCTCTAAGTATAGGGTCGAGTATATTAATACCCCATTGAAGAAAAATCCAAGATTTGTCTATGGCTTGAATAAGAATCTTAAGAAGCCATTACTTCTGAAACTAGAAGTTTCTTTTGATCAGCTTATTGATACCGCTCTTCGTCTTGAAGAGGCTGATAAAGAGTGTGATGTTGAAGTTGTGGGTGCCAAACAAAACTTCAACAACAACATGAAGAGGCCTATTATGTTCAAAGGCCCCAATTCCAATAAGAAGGGGAAGTAGGAAGCTTCGGTAGCAAAGACTCTAATCCCTAATCGTGGAGAATGCTACAATTGTGGCTCTAGGGACCACTATATAAATAAGTGTCCCAGACCTATCTCTTGCCGCTATTGCAAAGGTGCGATCATTATATGTCTTCATGTCCCAAACTTCAAAGCAAGAGAGAGAGGGAGCTGAACGACTCTTCTCTTGGTCAAGGTATTTTTCATTCAATCCTTGATGGCATTGTTTTATTTTGTGATCTTCCTATTTGAGTTCTTTTTGATATGGGATCATCTCATCATTTTATATCAACAAAACTTGTTGAATTCTTTTTCTTTAAAACAATTTGGGCTTGATGTCTTCTTTGAGAATTGCGAATCCGGATGGTGGATCCACAACACTCAACTTGTTTCTTTTTATTGATGTCGAAATTATTTTATGTGATTTTTCTTTCCGAGCCGATTTTTTTACTTAGGCTTCGAAATTGATTTTTGTAAGGATTAGCTTAATCGTTATGAAGCCCATATCCTATTTTCCGTGTGGACTATTCATCCTCGACATTTTTAATCTGTTAAGCAGATTTCTACTTTTCTTTGTGATTTTGATTCCAATTTGATGGCATTATTTTATTCTTTAAGCCCTCATCATGAGAAAAGTGTTATTTCTCTCATTCATGTAGTTTGAGAATTTTTTGGTATTTTTGGAGTTTGTCTTAGGATCATCACCTAAGCAATATCTTGTGTGGTGTTAAGGTCTTTTCAGCTCGACCTTGCCACCGGTTTTCATTTGCTACGAGTTGCGGCAGTTAGCATTCCACTTACCGCATTCCGCACTCGTTATGATTCTTATAAATGACTTATTATGTCATTCAGTTTGCCCATCTTGTTTCATCCATTTTATAAATCGAGTATTCTATGAATATGTCGATAATTCCATTCTTGTATTTATTAATTTTGGATGAAAATAGAAATTTAAAAATTTTGCAAATCTTTTTCATAAGATTTATTTATAAGTACAATTGGATTTTGATCTTAAACGAGAAAAGAATATTCTCAAAACTTTTAAGAGATATTTTCATCATATAGGAGATGATTTTGTGATTGTATTGCCCGTTGAGTGCTTTAAGAATTCTGGTCGATGCGCTTGATCAACGTTATCGATGGGAATTTCCTAAACGCTTTGATGGGACAATCAAACACGATATATTGACTTGTAAAATGTAAATTTTTCTAGAAAGATTTTTACATTAAGATAGTTGTAATTTTGAAAGTTTTAGCTTTTCGAGAAAGAAGATTATTTAAAAGAACTCTTTTTTTTGATACTCTTATTCTTGTGATTCCCGAAGGAAACCAAGACTTTATCTTTTGTACCAATGCTTATCGTATTGGTTTGAATGTCGTTCTCTTGCAAAAGAGAACGTGCTATCATTTATGTTTCTAAATCATTAAAGCCTATCGAGACTAGATATGCCATTTATGATCTAGTGCTCGCGGCTATTGATTTCACTTTTAGAATCTGGCATCATCATTTTTGGATGAGAAATTTGTTCTCTACCCCGATCATAAATCTTTGGAATATTTATTTTCTCATAAGGAACTTAATGTTGGCTAGAGTTCCTTGCATCTTATGATCTTAATATTCTTTGTATACTCCCGGAAGGGAAATCATGTTGCCAATGCCCTTGGTCGTAAGCAACAAGTGGTTGTCTTTTTGATGATGTCCGAATGGAATGATCTTTTAACAAGTTCATCGAACGTTTCGATGTACCTTGTTTTATTGAGCTTCGTCTCATTTCTTTTATGGGCTTGCGTCCGATGTTCTTCTATGGTGTTCGGTTCATTGGACGTATCGTTTTTGTACTGCATCGGTGTTCCGAATTATTTGAGCTTCGGTTCATTAGATGTACCTTTTTATACTGCGTCGATGTTCCGAATTATTTGAGCTTTGGTTCACGTGGCGTACCATCATGGTACTACGCCGTTGATCCAAATTATTCGAGTTTCTAGTTTCTCGGGCGTACTGTTATTATTCTACGTCGTTGCACCGGCTCAATTTTCTGTTATTCATGACGTTTTCTCACGTCTTTCTACAACGGAAATGCCTTAGGGATTCCGATTTTTATTCTTGAGCCCGGTGTTATTGAGGAAATTGAAGTTTCATACTTATGAGCAACATTCCATTCGCGTCATTGCTTCGGAGGTTGAGCGCCTTCGGAATAAAGATGTTCTTGTGAAAGTTCAATGGTTCTCAGATCATAAGGATTGCTCTTGGGAATCCTGGGAATTCATCGAGCAATCCCGTTCAGGCTTACTCTTTCATGCTCTTTATGGTGAACTTCTTATTTCAAATTTCTTTTGTGTTGATATGCTTTTATGGTTGTTACACTTTATTTTCTTCTTAAGTATTGCGAGGACGCAATTTCTTTAAGGAGGGGAGTCTGTAACAACCCGCATATTTATCGATTGTGTATTTAAATATTTTATTTAAATATTTCATCGTTCGTCGGATTTTAGTCCGAAAACCTACTTTTAGAAAACAGTCGAATTGGGACTCAAGACCCTTTCCATTGAGTTCAAAATGTCGTTTGCAACCTTTTTGAATATAAATATTGATATGTTTGGAGCTAGCTAAAAATTTGACCTTTTTCACTTTGGGTTTGGGTTTGAGTTCAGCCCACTAGCCAACTTAATACCCCAAACTGAACCACTTCTCTTCATTCATTCCCTCTTCCTTATCTTTTCAGTTCTAAAGAGAATAATGGGGGAAAAGAAAAAAGAATTAAAATCCTAAGCCCTAGTTTCCATTTGCAAATCAAGTTCTAGCTCCAAATTCAAAGAGAAGCATTGGTAAGTATCATCTCCTTCTTCTCCGACTCATTCTCTCTTTGATTTCAGAAAATTCCTAAACCTAATTTGAAAAATATTTCTCTTTTAAGCTTAAATTCAAGCTTCTTGTGTTGAGATTGAAGTGTGGTTGATCTTCCCTTGTCTTCAGGCTTCTCATTCATTGTTTTTGGGTTCAAAGGTGAGATTTTTATCTCACATCTATGACTATAATTATCTTTGGTTGTTGGGTATGAATTCCTAACACTTCTTCATGTGCATTTGCTCTTGATTTGGATTGGTTTTGTGAATATTCCAATTTTTGGGTTTGAAAGTCAAATTTGTGTTAAAATCCTTTTATGGATGTTTGATCATGCTTTTGGTGATGCATCGAGGAGCATATAGTGCCGGATTGCCGATTGGCATAAACCCTTAGAGCCAATGTTCGTCCGGTTGCATTTTGAAAGAGTTTGCTCTTCATTTAGATAGGCTGAAAAACAGCCCAGGCATGATTCAGTCGACTGAAATCTCTGTTCAGTCGACTGAATCTGGAACCCAAAAGTTTCCAGGCAGGGTTTAGTCGACTGAAAATCTCTGTTTAATCGACTGAACCTGGAAACAGAAAGTTTCCAGGCAGAATTCAGTCAACTGAAAATCTCTGTTTAGTCAACTGAATTTGCTGTTTCAGCCCACTTTGCCTTTTGGGATTGAATTTCCGATTTGAATCGATTCATGATGATCCTATTTGTTGTTATCATTTATTATGACTTTAATGACTCCTTTTTAGGGATTTTTGAATATCCATTTCGATGGATTCTTTATCGATTTCTTTGGAATTTATTCACGTCTTCGTATGTGAATTTTGATGATCAATTGTTCTACAATCATTTTTGTGATTTGTCACTTTAAAATATACAAAGGTTTCAATACTAGTAGTAAATATCAAAACTTCATCAAAATGATTTCAACACTATTTTATTACAAAGCTCGTTTCTTAAAACCGTTTTCCAATCTATTAGTATATACAAACCTTTACCTCACTCGTATGAGAAATCTAATTAAACGACTTAGTAAAACAAGTGGTATGAAACGCTTGCGTTTACTTCGTCGGTTAATTCTTAGACTTGTTCGATTGAATCTCTTGTGACAATTTTCTAGTGGAGATCTATAATTTGTTCGTAAATATTTAAGTTAAGCTAGTGGTTATGGGACATGAAGCTAAGCTCATATATTTACTAGCTTAGTGTAATTTACACTTATCGATCAATGATGATCATTTTGTGATTTAGACTAGCAATGTGTGATGTCTCTTTGTCCACGTCGAGGACGATACTTCATTTTTGTGGAGCTTCGGCTCGTTTGGAGGAGCTTAGGCTCGTTTGGAGGAGCTTAGGCTCGTTTGGTGGAGCTTCGGCTCGTTTGGAGGAGCTTCGGCTCGTTTGGAGGAGCTTCGGCTCGTTTGGAGGAGCTTCGGCTCGTTTTGCGATACACGTGTTGGGAGTTTTCATGCTTACGTTCTTGTGATAGGCCTCTTTCCCCCTTTTTGTGATTTCTGGATTTCTATTGATCGATTTCTAGAATTTGTGTTTCACCAATTTTCGTGATTTACATTGATAAGCTTTATCATTATTTGTGCATCGGTGAATTTGTGTCATTAACATTTTGTGATTGGCAATGATATAATTGTCAATATTTATGATTTGGTAAATGAAATAAAGAGTATGATAATCCTTTTTATCTTTGAGAAGATTCTCGTGATATTGATTAATCTCTTGTTGATTTTCAATTACATGCTTATCACAGTATGGCATTTTGGTTATTATACGTTTTTGTCATATCTCTTATTCTATATCATTTCATCTGATATTTATAATTAGACTGATTTGTTTATTATTTTCTTATTAAATAATACTCGGGTCAGACCGGGATGTTACACGTGTTTCTGCTTGACTCCTCATCTGGGATTATTATTCTGACTTTTGGCTAACTACTTAGATTAGTAGTTTATTTTGTTGTATACATTTGAGATATAGACTCCATGATGTATACTTATTCTTTTGTGTAGCTCTTGTAACTATTCTTTTGTGATATAGTGGATCTTGTTTGACCACTACTCTAATATACACTTTTATGTGTAATATTCATATCTGTTTCCGCCTTTGAGATATGATCTTCTGTGACTGATTTGTGTTATACTTATTTCTATATTTGTTTCCGAAGATATTATAGCCACTGTGTAGTAGCCTTGAGTTTGCATCGGTATGTCGGATTTCCTCTTGTGATGAAAAGTTGTATTTTGAATCTGGCATATCGGTACTCGCACAAAGTAATTATACAGATGGTCGCTCCTCAACAGCCTTATTCTCCGCGCTAGTTGACGGCATTACCCCGTAGTGTCCTTGGCTAGCATGGGTATAGAGGTGGGGCGTCACAGTGAACGGGTCAATCAACTCTCTCTGATGTTGATAAACTACCTTTATATTGTGGAACAATTTGGAGTATGTATCGACTTCTAGTGAGCTCTAAGTTCTGTTTTGAACCATATTATGATATTGTTACCATATAATAATGTTACGAGATGCTCAACATTTAGAATCACCCTTGGCTCAATTATAAATTTATGCATTTATATTTTTATAAATTGATTTTATTGGAGCGCTATCCAAGGCGATGTACATAGCTTTTTTCATTGAATCTGTCACAATCTTTCATTTGGAACATTTCCAACTTAAAGATTATTAACTTGAATTTATTATTTACATATTATACTCAATATCACTTATGAAAATTTGAGTCTGAACACCCCTTCATAAGGAGAACAATTCTATAGTATTTCATAAATATCCTAGAACACTTCAAACAACCATGTAATGATATCGATTTGGATTTGATATTTTCTTTTATATATCAAATACATGAACAAATCATGATATCATAGACAACATAACATATATGATAATTGCTATTAACAATGTATAAGAAATCCATCTTACATGTTCCATATTAAACATTTTAATAAGGTGTCTTTGCATACCATTTGGGACATTCCCAACATCTTTTATACTTACTATAAAAGACATAATTTATTAATCCAATGTCGAGTATTACAAATAAAGCTGATTTTAACACAAGTATATAGTTAACAATCATCAGCGTGTTGTTTACTTAGGGTTAGAAATATCTATGTACCTTTTTAACTTTCTTTCTTACGAGCATCCGCTTCCTCTACATTTTGATTGAAATCAAAATGTTTGATATTTTATCAAAACATTTGTTCAATTTTGATGCTTTTAGAATGAAACTTTTGTATCTATTCTTGGATTATATCTAAAAACTCATAAACTCAGTGTCGCTTCCATTGGCTTCGAAACATTTTGGTTATTATGTGTAAACAATTCACTCTAAATCATTATTTATAATTTTTCTATTTTAACACATATGTACCAAAACATAAAGCCATACTAAGAGATAATTTTATGAATAAAATCCAAACCTATTTGAGCACATTGAATGGTGAATCTATTACGTTAATTTCAACAATTGAAATTTACCGTATTATTCTTATCAATGCGGCCTACTACATTCCTGCTACATTTGTCTTTCTCTTAAAGACACATATGCGGTTGAAAGGATCGTATCATTTTGGATACAACTATCAAAATCATATTTTGATAATGTACTTGAAATCTATTTTGGATTTGCACATCGTACCATATCGTAGGGTCAATACTCTTAGTAGTTTAATGGACTATCGAGGATTATATATTCTCGATACTGATAAGAAACTCGTTGTTTCTCTTCAATGTACAAGAATACTTATTAGACACTATAATTTATTGTGTTCAATTTGGTTTGGTTAATTTCATCATCCCTTGCAATCAATTTTATCCTTGGATCATATCCAAATCTATTTGATACCAATAATTTCTTAAAGAAACTCCTTTGCAGCGAAGTTGGTATTTCTTGAAACAACGGTTGTTTCTTAATACAATGGAATGGATATTCATAAACATTTTATGAATTGCTTTATATAAAACTGATTTTGTATTAGTTCGTAATATATTTATGATCACAACATAAATTAGTCATATAATGACTATAGTTTCCAAAGTTCACTTGGGATGATTCATACAGGACACCTAACATACAATTATAAAGTGCTGTTTTTCGAATCGCACAAGCTGCCAACTCCTTGGTCTAGGATTGTACGAGTTTCTTATAAACTCATATCTTATATAGTTTGTAAACTATTCTTTGGACGATATTAGTTTTAACCTAGTGTACTATTCTTAAGTACGCACCTTGTAGAAATAATTTATCTTAACTTTATTCATCATTAATCGTGCTCTGTCAAACATGGTTCGATTACTCCTTATCAATACATTATTATGTTAAGAGGGAGGAGTTATCTTTGAGATTGATTATTCATTTTTAGATACATTCAGAACTCTTTCTGTAACGACCCGTAATTTTCGACGTTTTAAATTTGTTAATTCAATAAGATTTTGGTTATTAAATCTGAAAGAAATAAAAATTTGTAATTTGTTAATGAATTAATAACCGGGATGAAAGGTAATAATGTTAATGCAAGTTAATAAATAACTAATTTAGTGCAATCCCAATTAATTGAAACAATTATAAAGTTATAATTGATTGAAAATAGTAAATTAGGAAATAAATCCAAAGTTATATTAATTGATCAAATAATACATAATAAATTGTAATTTGATAAAATCAATGTTAGATAAGTAATTATATTATTTGTTGGTTGATAATAAAGTATAAATGGGATTAAATTAGGCAAATGGTTATAATTATTAATTGTTATCCATTTATTTAATCTATTGAATTAGATCTAAATCCATTGCAATTAAACGTAATTAAATACTACGTTAATATGAATTTAGTTGATGACTGTAAAATATTAGCGTAATTGGATATATGCAAATGTTAAATTTATCCATAAGAGAATGATTGATTAAAGAAAGAGATTGAAACCAAATTGAATTAATTAAAAATATAATTTATTTGAATTTACTTAAATTAAAGGTAAACACTGTAATTTTGCAATAAATCCTTACTTGATTGACATGGAAATTTTGGTTAATGAATTATTAGTTTATACGTAATCAGGAGTGATAGAAATTGTTAGCTATTAAATTTGAATTGAAATTGATTTAATTAATTTAATATTAATTTATTTAATTAATGTGAAAATAGCCATTTTGGCCACTGACTCGGATTTCGACGAAACCAGTTTCATCGGATCCGGAATGGTGAATTATTGTAGGATTTTAAGTTTCGTAACGATCGGATTTTTCATTTGATCATAAGGACTTGAAACGCCTAAAAATCAATTTAATTGAAATTAATTGAAATCAATTTGAAATAAGCTGATTTTAACATAACTCCTCCATACGATGGAATTAGGACTTAAAACCGGTTCCATTGAATTTGAAATCATCAGAAACATCTACTTGACATATGAGTTGATCCATTTTCGTTTCGAAGTCGAAATGGGATTTTCGGGTCATGTATCGTTCAATCAATCTGGTCCATTCTTTCTGTTTCCAATTTTGCCTATATATACCTCATTATAAACCCTAGTCACTCCTTATTCTTATTTGTCTGTACGTACATTTCTTCTCAACTCCTCATTTCAATGGCAGACAAACAAATTCCAGTCCAATTTCAAATCAAGTTCCAAATCAAAAATTAAAACTCCTTAAACAATATCGAATTATATATCGATTTTAAGCTCTCGACGAGCGTAAGTCAAATATGTGATTCGTTTTCTGATCTGAGTCTCTGTGTGGCTGGAATTAGGTGAAACATTCTCGACCGTTCGTTGATCGTCGATCAACATTGACTGATCGTCGAATCAAGAATGCAGTTTGGTATGGAGGATGGAGGGGAGTTCATCGACTTAGTTTATTCGTCGAATCGATGGTCGGATTTGGCTCAACAATTCGACTAGGGTTTTTGTAGGATCGATTTCACCCTAGAGGGGGGGTGAATAGGGTGATAGTGTTAATTATAAAAATTAAATGCGGAAGCTTATAAACTATTCAATTCAGATCACAGAATAGCAGCACAGATATTGCAGAATATAAATAACAGAAAAAACAGAACAACACAGAATTTACCCAGCTTCGGCAAAACCTGCCTACGTGCTGCCCCCAAGGTTTCTACTAGAAATTAGATAGTCCCTCGCTTACACACGTAAACTCGCTATACCCGCTATTGACTAATCTAACTCTACGCTCAAAACCCTGCCACAACTCAATTATCGAGTTGCGAATTCTCAAGCTACGCCACGTAGCTTGTCCCCTAGTCACACGACTAGAAAAATAAACGGTTTAAAAAGAAAATACAAATTTAAAAACAATGTAAATAAAATAGCCCTAATTCAAAAATAAAAACCCTTATTATAAAATAAAACACTCTTTAGAAGCCAGCCCCCTTTGTAACTCAACCCGTCTCTTTTATTTTTTCGTTCGTGAAAAAAATGGCCGCTCCTCTTGCAGATTTAGGGCTTCGTCCCTTTGATCCAATTTAGGGCTTTCGAAGCGCCGATAATATATTGATTGATTCGATGATTATTTGCGTGTACTGTTGATCGATTGTTGCTCACTTCGGCTGCTTCGTTGTTGTTGATGGAGTTCGACTTCGATTCGGTATGTGATTTTCGTTTATGCTATACTGTTATGCTTGATTGAACTCCATGATCGATTGCCTGTGATGATTAGGGTTTATATAGGAGTTAATTTCCTAAAAACTCGTTCGTCTGATTTCTTCAATTTTATGCTATCGGCTCTCTGATATTTGTTGAACGATGATGATTTATTTGACTTTGTCAATTGCGTATTATCGTTGCTTGATGGTCACGTTGTTGATTCGTGACTTAGTCAATTTGCTTGGCTATCACGGTGTAATATACTCGGCTTGAATATTTCTCTGACTTGATAAATTTCGTACAACTTGATTTTTGATAATCATTGTTTTGACACGTGACTTGGTCATTATGTCTTTGATGTTTATTATTCTTCTTTGACTTCGATATTTTGTAAATTGGCTTCGGCCACTGTCTGCATTCCTGTAGCTTTGTTCAAGTTATCTTGGGCATTGTTGTATCCATTGCAGTCTTGTAATCTTCATTCTGACCATACTGCATTGTTTCGATGTCATTGATTTGTTTAGCCTCGGCATTGACTGGTTTCATGCTTGTTGTCATTTGCAACTGGTCTCTGTGCATTTCTCTGCTTGACTTCGACTTGGTTTTTGACTTGTTCAACATTGATTTCACTGTCACTTCGTCCTTGACACCGAGTGTTTTCTTCGCGGCCATGAATTTGTTGCTGATACTTGTATACTGCTGTGTCCTTTACTTGGTGTTGTAGCAGTTTGTATTTGCTGTATCTTGTAGTTGCACTTCTAGTTGGATATGTTGTACATCTGAGTCACTGTTGCCTTGTTGCTGTGTCATACTCGATGTGTTTGCACTGCTGTGTTATGTAGTAATTGACTTGTTCATGCTCTACTTGGATATTTGCAGTTCCACTACTTTGTGCCCGAGCTTGCATGTTGTTTTCATTTGTTCAACATGTAGTTGTTCACTTGGTCTTTGCTTGTGACATCCATGTGCATCTGATATATGTTTGAGACTGTGCTTGCATTTGTATTTGGTCGACACTTGCATCATTATCTGTTGTGACATCCATGTTCCCTGTTGAGTCTTTGGTGATGCTTCACCTGTTATGTCTGCAACTTGTAGCTGGACTTGTGCACCTTGTTTCATGTTTAAAACTTGAGTCTTTGTGGTCTGGTTGCATGTTCACTATTTGTATCTGCAGTGGTATTGTTTTGTTTGCATATATCACTGGTTCATTCCATTGTTTCATGCATGTGACATTGGTGCATTGTCGTGAGTAGTTTGTAGTTGCTTCTGTGCATATATATTGGTCTTTTAATTGATGCTGCAGTCTTCAAGCATTGTTGATTCATTGGTCTTTGCTGTATCATGCTTGACTTTGCTGTTTGCACTTTGGTCTCTTGTCATGTTTGCTGTTGCCATGATTACTGTTGCTGTACACTTATCTTGATACTTGCCTGGTCTGGTTCTCGATCTATAGTGTTCATGATGCATTCACTCCATTTTGCATTGGTGCATTGCTGTCATGTTGGTTCGAATTGCACTTGTCACTACTGCAGTCGCTATGCAGTTGCTATGCCTTCGGTCATGTTGCCTTGTGTTGAATCCAGTTTCAAAACTCGGATTTGACCTTGTGCTTGTGTCGTGATTTTCAATGTTATTGCACGTGAGTTGAACCCGGTTTTTCATTTGGGTTTGACCTGTGTGTACCTGTCCCTGTAAAACAATCAAGTGTATATATCGGCGTGCACGGCCTTGTGGCATATACAGTAATACACTGTGTATGTCACAAGTTGTTCGTGTATGATGAGTTCAAATTTAAATTATGACGAACAACCCAAATAACTGAGGCAAATCATATTTTCAAAAATTATCTTTTATTTTTGAATTGCAAAAATATTTCTTTTCCAATTTTACTGCGTTAGTATATATTTTTGTAGATTGCCCAGATGCTAGATTCAAACTGGAATGCAGTTGAAGATAAAATATGAGTGTGAGTGATATGTAGTGAGGTGCTGATGTAAATGTGAAAAATGTGATGTAATCAAAGTTGTATAGTTATAGTGAGAGCTTGAAATTGTACTATTCAAAATTGTAATAAATATTTATTTGAATAAAATATTCGTTTGAATTCAAATTCCGTGTTATTTATTTTATTCAGCAAATATTTATTTAATCTACGAAAACAAAATAGTATATTAACAAATACATTTAAACGAATGTATATATGTTTATTATCATCAAACAAAAATCATATAAGCGCATATTCAACAGTTTTGAGCTTATGGCAGCTGCTGGATGTGTTCGTTCTGATCGAACGCGGGGGAATGGTCGTGTGGGCGTAGTAGGTCGACGACATGGTTCTGGTGGCCAGAGGCGACGCATCTGGGGGGCGGCAAAACAGTTGACTTGATCATTGATAGGAACGCGTGTACGAGGTTCGCGTGCGTGTGCAACTTTTGGGTTCGGCCGTTAGGGTTTCTAGAGTGAACGAAGTGCAGTGACGTGTAAAAAAAATTCTTTATTTAATTTAAAACCGTATAATGTTCTAAATCTCATAACTTTTGCATACGAGGTCCAATTCGTGTGCGCTTTCTTGCATTGTGATCGTATTAAAATTTCGAACATTTTGATCCTAGTTTAGACGAATTCCGAGACCTTTCAAATTTTGGACTTAAATTAGATTTAAATTCAATTTAATTCCAAAGGTGAGTATTTTAACCCACTCACAACTTTTAAAATTTCTTATGTTCGTTAAATTAAATTTATCATGCGATTAGAAATTTATCTATGACTATTTGGTACATTTTGAATCATTATCTTAGTTTATTTGAATTAAATCGTTATTCAATTTATTATTGATTATAAACTGCCAGTTAAATACCGGTTATTAATTATCAGTTCTATATTGATATTTATTGGTTGATTTGGATGATGATTGTAACGACCCAGAATTTTTGTCAATTAAAATTTGTATATTTAATTAATTTTAAATATTAATAAGTGAAATTTATAAGTCAAATAATTTATTTTTCGAATATTTGGATTTAATTGGATAATTAAATCGATAATTTAATAGTTGAAATTATAGAAATAATTGAAAATTGGATTAAATATGATTGAAAATGATTTGTAAAATTTTATTTAATCATATTGGAGTTAGAACGATATTTTAGAACTTTTAGAACCGAATTAAAAGTTAAATTGTGAAAATTGAATATTTTAATATTTAATTGACGAGTAAAAATAGCCATTTTTCAAACAGTCTCGGATTTCGACGAAACCAGTTTCACCAGATCCGTAATGTGATATTATTGTGTGGTTTCAAATTTCGTGTCAATCGGATTTACCGTTTTCCGGGGCGAGCTAAAACGCACAGAAATTTGGTTAATCGATTTAATTTAAAATCGAACGTTTATTGCCGAAACTCGCACATATGATCGAATTAGCTTCCGAAACCTATTCCGTTGTGTTCGGAACGCGGGGTAAACCCTAGGAACGTCGGTCACCACGTGAGATTTGGAGTTCGAAAATTTGGAGTGAATAGTTTTTTTCGTCGTTTTTCTATAAAAGGAAACCCTTCTTCTTTCATTTGCAAACACCCTCTCCCTCTAACCCTAATTCAGAGCCGCCGGCCCTAGAAATACCAATGGCCAGAAACGCGCGAATTTCTTTCCACGATCTCTCTCAATCCATGCAATATTTTACGAAGCTTCCAACTACAACATCGAAGAGGGCAAGGAGATCTAGCCAATCAACGGTGGAGATTGGATTTGGAGCAGTGTGGTGGTCATTAGGGGGCCATGTGGACCTGCCATTCGTGCACGAATTCCCATGTCTAGGGGCGGCCGAGTTCAATAAGATTCATGCCGAAGGTAGCTCTCGAGATGGACTTCAATATGGCAGTCGCTGATCGTTGTAGAAGTCGACGTGGTGGAGGCGAGAATTAGGTTAAAGTAGCGGCCAATGGGTTGTGGTGCGCGTTTGTTTACTGGGGGGGGGGGGGAAGATGATGAACGAGCGGCCTTGACCTAGGGGTTTGAAAATGTGTGGCTGCGATCATTTGGAGGTTATAAATTTGAAAAAAAATTGTATAATAACTCGTATAAACTTTAAAAATGTGTATCTTTGTCATACGAGGTCGAAAACGCACGAAATGAATTGCGTTGGGTTCATATGGACGAACACTTGGAGTTGGATTGAAGTCGTTTGGAGCTAGTGAAAATTTTGGGTAAAATTAAATGCACGTTTAATTTTATTCGAAATAAAACGCGGAAACTGAATTGAAAGCGATGTGAGAACTTCTCACTCAATCGAATCGTTTCGATTTATATTTTAAATAGTTAAATTTAAAATTGCTTGATTGTAAGTTTGAATGATGATTGTTATCTATTGGTTATTAAAATAGACATTATACGCCGTTATTAAGCGGAGGTTATTTATTAAAAACATATACCGCGATAATTCTGTACTGGATTGGATTGGTATTATATATGTACTTGGAGTTGATTTTCCCGCATTATATAGCGGATGAGACCCTATTACGCCGCCTATTAAGCGGATAATAATTTATGAATCCCATATACCGCGATAATTCCGTACTGGAACGGAATTGGTATTGTGCTAATGTTTGTGGATGCAGGGAAACAGGTTGGAGGGATCCAATTGGATTCCTCAACTGTATTGATTTATTTACAGATATTGTGATATTTGTTGATTATCATATACTGATATATGATGTCTTTGTTGTCGTGATTGACTATTTTGTGTTGTTGCATCATCAGATCCATTTTTGAAGTTTAAAATAACGATTTTGATTTTTAAAAAGGGTTTTAAAGTGATTTTTGAAAAGATACGTTTTCTTAAATTTTGAATTGATTCATTTTAAAATAAATTAACGTTATAAAATTTAATATTATAAAATTTAGATTTTTATGAAATATAACCAAAAGGCAATTTTTAAAATAAATAGATTTATAAAATAGTTTAAATTTGGATTTTTGAATTATTATAAAGGATGTATATAAAAGATTTTTAAAATTGATATTTGTAAATCAAAAATATTGGAATAATAAAACGACTTTTTGTAAATGTTAAAATGAAGTATTGAAGGATTTCATAAGTGAATGAAATTCACAGTTGTATAAATGGTGAAATTATATAATGAATAGATGTTGTAAAATAAAAGATTTATAAGTAATTAACTTATAAACTGGAGTTTGGGCATTTAAATGGGATATTAATAGAAACTGTTAATAAAGGAGATTTTATAAGTTGAAGTCGTTATAAAATATGAATGAATCTTATAAGTAATAAGATTTAAATTTTATGAAGTTTTAAAGGAACGATTTGGTAAATAAATGAATTATAAGTACTTAACTTATAATATGGACTTTTGGTATGTAAATTGAGTTATAAATTGAATTGGTCATTAAAGGAGATTTATAAATCGAAGTTTTTATAAATAGGGATGGGAATTATAAATGTTGTTTTATAAATCCGAAATCAATCAAATTTGATGAACTTAATATAGAAGGTTATTAAGGGAATTATATTCACGATTTTGGGTAGTGGATAAAATTTTGAAATAAAATATGTAGAAAATGTTGAAATTTGGTTAGTGAAGTATATTCACGATTTTGGACAGTGAATATATTAATTAAGTAAAATGGATATGTTTTGGGAAAGTGACATTAAAAATGAAGTTAATTGTTTTAACGATGTTTTAAAACGTGTTAAATATCAAAACCATAGATTTCAACATTCATTGTTGAAATAGACGTTTTCGAGAAATAGAAGGAAATGGTGGACTATAACACTGTTGTTATATTAAATGATTTCCAAGAGGAAATGTTTTATATAGTATTGGGATTTATATATCTATCTTAATTTCAAATCCCTATACTAGTGATTTTGGGTCGTCGTAACGATGTTTTACGCAACATTCATTTTGGCTCAAATAAATGTGTTTAAGAGAATGATTTTTTTTTAAGAATGAAATATATACTTAATTTCGATTTAAGTATATTGAATATTTTCCAAGTGTTGAAAATAAATAGATTTGTGAATTACTTATTATTAAATAAGTATGGAAATGTTTTCCAATATGAAGTGAATATTTTGAGTTTTATCTTTTAAAGATAAATTGAAAACGAATATTAGAAATCGATTTGGAAATCGTACATTCATAGATATTTTGGAATTGTAAATTCACTATGGATTTTATAAAAGGAAGGGAAATTTGTTTAAAAATAAACGATGATTTATTTTTGAAGGGGGGAATAAATTTACGGATATTGGAACATAAATATAAAGTAAATCGTTAAGGATTTATTTAATTGGTTTAAGTGAACCATGTTGAAATGAAAGTATTTCCGCGTAAGGAAAATGTTTGAAATTTGTTTTCAAAAGTGGTAAAGGTGAAAAGTGATCTGAAAATTGTTTTCAAATGGTTGAAGTGTGGAAATTATATATCTAGTAAAGATATTTTGGAAAATAAATAATTTGGAAAATTATTTGCAATCTGGTGATGTTGAGCATACCTATTGATAGTTAAATAACCGACTATCAATATTTACCTTTAAATAGGTATTTGTTGTGATTTGCTTGAATTTGAATGCCACACTTATTTTTAAAATAAGCGCTCACTATTCGGGTTAGCCGAGAAAGGACCTTGGGGTCGTATAACCCATTCCGAATATGTGATACGTCGTTATGGATTGCATTTGATGACCGGTGTTGAAGACCAGATATTTGTGAAAACGGAAGGATTACCGTCGAATATTTCTGCATCGGCTGATCTCCGATATAGAAATTTATTACCCTTTGTGATGGGAAGTCCGGTCGTGATTAGTGAATATCCGGATTGCAAGGACTTCTTTGTAAGTGCCTTTGATTCCGTTCGATCCCGGAACGGACTTGTATGGATGTGTGTCTGACGTTACAATTTGAGATGTAAAGCTGGTTTCTATCAAATATATTTTCGTTGGTGGCGGAGAATTTATTCTCTTAGCTTAACACCCTTAGAGGTTATGTAGTTGATGGTTACTAGTGATACATTCCCAAATTGGTAATGTGGCATACGAAGTGCTGTTGAGCATTTGATGATCAAAACACAACTTTTATATAAAGCGTGGCTTTGTGGACGAGACTTCGTCGGACCTCACACCTCGGAAATGGTCAAAACAGGAAGAATGCAGCAAGGTTATTAGGGGGTAGCGCCCCTTTAGTGTATGTCATTCCTTCTGGATAGAGGTGGTATCATGGTATGGAGCCCAGATACTTAACCTATGTTGTTGCTGCAAATTTATTGCTTTGTGGTTGTTGGAAATCGAGGATCCTCGAATATAGATCGGTTACGATCGGGGAATGACATATTCGAGTCAGTAGTTACCTAGTTTGAAAGGTAACCCGACCTTGTGTTGGTAGAGATCCGGTTAGGTTCTCGGGTCGTCTTTCCAGAGGCGTACCCATGTGAAAATGAGAAGTTCCTTGGCCTGACCATTTGTTGGAAATCCAAAGAAACAATACGATCTTGTACGGTTTTAGTTGTAGAACCTATCATTCACTTATGGTGGTCACCACTGTTTGGATGGTAGCTATAGTATGCATAAGTGCGAAATGCCTATGCTGGCTAAGATTTATATCTTTATTTTCGAAATGTTTTCTACACTAAGCATTATTAATAATATCAAATGTTTCTTTTTAATGCGTATCAAGCATCTTTGACTATCATAAGGAGAAATCTCCTCCGATTCTGCGTTTGCATTGTATGTGTGTGCGGGAGGCCTTATGGTAGTCTTATTTTCTAAAAAGCATTGCGAATCTATTTTAAAATTATCATGTTCTTTGTTTTAAAGATAAACTGTTTTTAGTTCTCACACCAGTCACATGAATGACTCGGAATTTATTGTTTTCCTTCCTAAATTCTGGGTGCCCACTAATTTCCACACGGGCAGTCTAGAGTCAGGTTATCAGGATAATCTGGAATTCAGGAGTTGCTGGAGGCAAGCTGGATGGCATGACGTATTCACTAGTATATAGCAATTCTTTTCCGTTGTTTGCTGTTGTTTGTTGTTGTACACTCTGATGATGTAATGTAATATAATGTGATGTAATGAAATAACTGATATAGTTCTTTGTTTTAAAGAATATTCATTTATCTATTATATGTTGTTCCGATGCGATATGTGAGATTCTGTTATTTTTCTGTTGTTTTCTTTTTCTTTCTTTCTTCTTATATCTTCTACCTGTTCTTTAACCCTAACGGTACGGTTTTCCGGCCTTCGATTTCTTGGCAGTTGATACAGTGGACGTATTGATGTCGGTTTTCGAGCGTCGAAAAGTCGCGTCGTTACATTTGGTATCAGAGCATATGGTTAAGCGACAACCATGTCTCCGTTGGGTGTTACTCATTAGATATAGAGTCAGTAGTACTCTAGAATGAGTGTGGGTGTAATAATAGCTATGTGCGCGTATTTGTTAGTGAATATAAATTGTTTTATATCGTGATGATTGGTTTGTTGAGTGGTATATGGATTTTGATCAACACGAGTAATTAACGTTGTTAATAGGGATCTCTAAACACTTGTACAGAACAAATTGACACGATATCGTTTTAAAAGGGTAAATGAAATAATTTTACCTTGATTATATTTTATATATAAAGGAATAATTTTTCAGAATTATTAAAGTATATATGAATTGATTGTTGATTGTTGAAAATGTAAGAATGTATGCAACTAAACAAAAGTTGTTTGAATAAGTTAAATTAAAACAACAATTGTAAAAGAATGAATTGTATAAGCAATTGAATTATTAAGTATGCAACTATAATTAATATGATTTACAACTGTGGAATAATCTTATATATAAGAAGTGAAATTATATAAGTAAAAGATTTATAAATGTGATTTATAATGTAAAAACAAAATTCCAGAGAAGTGTTTTGAAAGGATTTGATATTTTGGAAAATTGTTTTGGAGAAATTAAAGCTCTAAACTCTTTTCAGTCGCTGGGAAATAATTCCGATGATGATCGCGACATCATTGGTGTTCATTTTCGGGTTTCCAAAAGAGGGATTGCTGCCAAATTGTTTTAAATGAAAGTTGTTTGGAAAACTTTGAGTTTGGGTTTTGAAATTCAAAGGATAATTTGAATTGATTTCGAAAATGGTTTTGAAAGATTGAAAAGACTCTGGAATCCTATTTAAAATATTTATGGGAATGATAAATGAGTTGATAACTTATACAATTTGAATTTTGATAGAAATAAATTTAACTTAAAGGATGGAGTTAAATTAAAGGAAAGTATAAGTAAATCAATAAAATCCAAGTTGAAATAAATTTGAGTTGTCATCAAAGACATGTGATTTGAAATTTAACAAAAGGAAAGTTAAATAAATTGATTTGGATTTAATAAGATGTTTGAAATGGAATATAACTTAAGTGAAGTTGAATAGAGTTGATTTTGGTGTCAAAGTAAATTAATAAGTGAATTAATGAAGTGAAGTCATTAAGAATTTGAACTTGAGTTATATAAATGAAATTCAACTTTATATTGTTAAAGGAATTAGCAATTGAATTGATAAATGGATGAAATATTAATCAATTGAATGTAAATAATTGATATGAAATAATGAATGTAAGTGTTAATCCATTAGAAGCTAATGAAGTTGAGAAATTGAATGAAAATCAATTTAATATGAACCAATTGGAATTAAAAGTGTTGGACCAAATTGAACGCAAATTAAATAATTTGGTTATGTTGAATATACATTGGTTGTCATATGGATGTTAGTTGATTTTATATAAATTCATTAAGTGTTAATGAAATTGAATTGACAAATTGAAAGCTAAAGTAATTGAATCCAAATTGGAAGTAAATGAATATGAACTAAATTTGATTCAATTTGGGAGTAAACAAATGTGAATTTAATTAGTGAATGTAAACTAATTGGAAACGAATGAATGAATGTTAAGTAAATCCAATGTTAATGAATCAAATATGATTTAAATTGGAAAACCAATTCATTGAGTAATAATGAGAAGTGAATGTATATTGATTTGATATGGATTTGTTGGATGATAGTTGCTTGGTAGTTGCATTTATTGCTTTTGTTGCATTTGCTATGTTAGCATATGTTACTATATGTTGTATATTGATATTATTTTCATATATACATGTTTCTCATTATTTGTTGAGTGTTTAGTAGGTGCGGATTGCGCTTGCTTCGCATTTGGAGCTCGCTTTCGCGCTATATTAGCCGTATACGCTCGCTAATAATAAATAAGGTACATATCTCGGATTAAATATCGTACTTTTACACTTTTTTCCCTGCGGGATGCCTCATCACTTGATGAGATGTATATTTGTAATGTATATACTGTCATTTTTTTTCGGATCGAGCCGCGCAAAGGAGACTCCGGCGGATTTTTCCGAAAATTTAAGACGTTAGAATATTTTTGAGAAAATTGGGAAAGTTTTGAAAACTATAAATTTGATTTGGAATTTGAAGTTAAACGATATAGTTGATTTTGGTTTGAAGGGATAACTAAGTATGATTTGAAAACTTAGAAGGTTTTTATAAAAAGTTTAACTTTGATTTTGGGAAAATTGATGGATTCTGTAACTTTTTCTTACTTGGTAATTTCGAGGACGAAATTCTTTTAAGGGAGGAAGTATGTAACGACCCAGAATTTTTGTCAATTAAAATTTGTATATTAATTAATTTTAAATATTAATAAGTGAAATTTATAAGTCGAATAATTTATTTTTCGAATATTTGGATTCAATTGGATAATTAAATCGACAATTTAATAGTTGAAATTACAGAAATAATTGAATATTTGATTAAATATGATTGAAAATGATTTGTAAAATTTTATTTAATCATATTGGAGTTAGAACGATATTTTAGAACTTTTAGAATCGAATTAAAAGTTAAATTGTGAAAATTGAATATTTTAATATTTAATTGACGAGTAAAAATAGCCATTTTTCAAACAGTCTCGGATTTCGACGAAACCAGTTTCATCGGATCTGTAATATGATATTATTATATGGTTTCAAATTTCATGTCAATCGGATTTACCGTTTGTCCGGGGCGAGCTAAAACGCACAGAAATTTGGTTAATCGATTTAATTTAAAATCGAACGTTTATTGCCGAAACTCGCACATATGATCGGATTAGCTTCTGAAACCTACTCCATTATGTTCGGAACGCGGGGTAAACCCTAGGAACGCCAGTCACCGCGCGAGATTTGGAGTTCGAAAATTTGGAGTGAATAGTGTTTTTCGTCGTTTTTCTATAAAAGGAAACCCTTCTTCTTTCATTTGCAAACATGCTCTCCCTCTAACCCTAATTCAGAGCTGCCGGCCCTAGAAATACCAATGGCCAGAAACGCGCGAATTTCTTTCCACGATCTCTCTCAATCCATGCAATATTTTACGAAGCTTCCAACTACAACATCGAAGAGGGCAAGGAGATCTAGCTAACCAACGGTGGAGATTGGATTTGGAGCAGTGTGGTGGTCGTTAGGGGGCCACGTGGGCCTGCCGTTCGTGCACGAATTCCCTTGTCTAGGGGAGGCCGAGTTCAATAAGGTTCATGCCGAAGGTAGCTCTCGAGATGGACTTCAATATGGCAGTCACTGATCGTTGTAGAAGTCGACGTGGTGGGGGCGAGAATTAGGTTAAAGTGACGGCTAATGGGTTGTGCTGCGCGTTTGTTTACTGGGGGGAAGATGATGAACGAGCAGCCTTGATCTAGGGGTTTGAAAATGCGTGGCTGCGATCATTTGGAGGTTATAAATTTGAAAAAAAATTGTATAATAACTCGTATAAACTTTTAAAATGTGTATCTTTGTCATACGAGGTCGAAAAACGCACGAAACGAATTGTGTTGGGTTCGTATGGACGAACACTACGCTATGGAGCTGGATTGAAGTCGTTTGGAGCTAGTGAAAATTTTAGGTAAAATTAAATGCACGTTTAATTTTATTCGAAATAAAACGTGGAAACTGAATTGAAAGCGAGGTGAGAACTTCTCAATCAATCGAATCGTTTCGAATTATATTTTAAATAGTTAAATTTGAAATTGCTTGATTGTATGTTTGAATGACGATTGTTATCTATTGGTTATTAAAATAGACATTATACGCCGTTATTAAGCGGAGGTTATTTATTAAAAACATATACCGCGATAATTCCGTACTGGATTGGAATTGGTATTATATATGTACTTGGAGTTGATTTTCCCGCATTATATAGCGGATGGGACCCTATTGCGCTGCCTATTAAGCGGATAAAATCCTATATACTGCGATAATTCCATACTAGAACGGAATTGGTATTGTGCTAATGTTTGTGGATGCAGGGAAACAGGTTGGAGGGATCCAACTGGATTCCTCAACTGTATTGATTTATTTACAGATATTGTGATATTTGTTGATTATCATATACTGATATATGATGTCTTTGTTGTCGTGATTGACTATTTGGTGTTGTTGCATTATCGGATCCATTTTTGAAGTTTAAAATAACGATTTTGATTTTTAAAAAGGGTTTTAAAGTGATTTTTGAAAAGATACGTTTTCTTCAATTTTGAATTGATTCATTTTAAAATAAATTAACGTTATAAAATTTAATATTATAAAATTTAGATTTTTGTGAAATATAACCAAAAGGCAATTTTTAAAATAAATAGATTTATAAAATAGTTTAAATTTGGATTTTTGAATTATTATAAAGGATGTATATAAAAGATTTTTAAAATTGATATTTGTAAATAAGAAATATTGGAATAATAAAACGAGTTTTTATAAATGTTAAAATGAAGTATTAAAGGATTTCATAAGTGAATGAAATTCACAGTTGTATAAATGGTGAAATTATAAAATGAATAGATGTTGTAAAATAAAAGATTTATAAGTAATTAACTTATAAACTGGAGTTTGGGCATTTAAATGGGATATTAATAGAAACTGTTAATAAAGGAGATTTTATAAGTTGAAGTCCTTATAAAATATAAATGAATCTTATAAGTAATAAGATTTAAAATTTGTGAAGTTTTAAAGGAACGATTTGGTAAATAAATGAATTATAAGTACTTAACTTATAATATGGACTTTTGGTATGTAAATTGAGTTATAAATTGAATTGGTCATTAAAGGAGATTTATAAATCGAAGTTTTTATAAATAGGGATGGGAATTATAAATGTTGTTTTATAAATCCGAAATCAATCAAATTTGATGAACTTAATATTGAAGGTTATTAAGGGAATTATATTCACGATTTTGGGTAGTGGATAAATTCTTGAAATAAAATATGTAGAAAATGTTGAAATTTGGTTAGTGAAGTATATTCACGATTTTGGACAGTGAATATATTAATTAAGTAAAATGGATATGTTTTGGGAAAGTGACATTAAAAATGAAGTTAATTGTTTTAACGATGTTTTAAAACGTGTTAAATATCGAAACCATAGATTTCAACATTCATTGTTGAAATAGACGTTTTCGAGAAATAGAAGGAAATGGTGGACTATAACACTGTTGTTATAGTAAATGATTTCCGAAAGAAAATGTTTTATATAGTATTGGGATTTATATATGAGGTACATACGTGGACCCGACTCTTGTGAGTTGGCATAAGGTAGCTAAAACAAGGGCGATTCCCCGGCCAAGTAAGGTAGTTCCTTCGATCGGACACACTCCATCAATACAGTGTTCTGACTTTTGATTTATTTGGTGGCCACCCGCGATTTTTCTCGGGAGTGTGTATTGAGTTGTGCGGTAATTGCGGCTATGCGTTACCAATAGTTCGGATGCATAATTGGTATATCTACTCGGGCATTGTCTACTTGTGCCATGTTACCTACCCTAGCGCGCCTTCTACGAGTTTGTTTTATGTCGTACCTATGGGGTATCTTCTGGCGGCTCCAGTTTATGAGGAGTTACGGTACTGTATAGACTACTGACATTACAAAATGTGTTAAGGGGGAAATGAGTAACGCCTTAACGCTATTTTAATAGTTTATTTTACTATAAACATTATTATAATAGCGTATATTACTACATAGTAGATAGTTTAAGGGATCTTTAGAAGATGTGAATTTTGAGCATCTCTTGAGTTACCGCACTCACGTTAGGCACTGGATAGGAGATGTTAAATACCTAAACATCTCTGAAGCCGTTCCACTCATATTATTTTCCGTTGATTTAACTTACATAAGATCTTTTAGTTCTGACTCGAGTGTTTTGTATTTTCAATTCGCTCGGATCAGCCTATGCATTTCAAGATTTGAAGACTTATTCCGAAGGACGAAGGCGTTACTACTATTATTTACTATATTATTCCACTTCATCATACTATTCCGCTGGATTATTATTTATTTATTTCTTATATGTGTAACTCTGATTTTGTATCGTATAAGTATAATCAAATGTTTTGTATATAGCTTCATGAACTGCTATTCGATTATTATATTTTGTCATTCCGCTGCGAGATTATGTTTTGTTTCATTTTCTTTCTTTGCTTTTTCTTATTCACCCCAATAACAATCCAACCTTCTGAATGGTTTGAGTTGGCACGTGTGTCTGCTTAAACTGTCCAAAAAGGCGTGATGTTACAGTTAGTATCTGAGCCAAGTTTAGCGATAAACCTTAGCGTTGTGGGGTTTGACTCATATTAAATAGGGTAGTAATACCCTATGATGAGTTGCTGAGTGTATGTATATGAGAGAGCGTATTTGTTAGTGTTATAAAATATTTTTTATACCGTGTTAATTTGTTTCATTTTGTTTTTATAAATTTTGGTTGGTGCATAAGACGATATGACGTCGATAGGGATATCTAAACACTTAATAGGACAGACCGACACATTTTTTTTTGAAATATAGGTAAATGAGATAATTTTGCCTATTATATTTTTGTATATAAAATAGTAAATTTTATAAAGGATATATTTGGTTGACATATGTTTGTTTGTGAGGTAGTGAAATTTATAAATATTGGATGAAATATAATTTAGTAAATAAATAAATATAAATTGGAAATTTTAGAACTTAAGTTTCGAGATTTTGAAATTTTCTTTCAAAGTATTTTGGAATATAATAATATTATTTATAAGTATTTTCTGATATAAATATTTCAACATAATTTGAAAGAAATGTTTTCAAAGAATCTTGGAAAGGGAATAAGTTATGTACTCCCCTCTATATCGTTGGAAAATAATTTCTGTGATGAGTGCACGCATCATCGATGTTCATTTTCGAGTTTCAATGTAGGAGGCCAATGTAGGAGTTTTACTACAGATTTATTTTGATAAACAGATATACATTTCATATTTGTTTTAAATATAATTGGATGTAAGTTGTATGTATATACATCTGCCTATTATTCTAAAATGATTTGAAATGGAACCCGGTATTTAGTTCTTAAATTTCTATAAATTAGAGATTTCAATTATTATAATGGAATAAAAAATTTAAATATTTAATAATTAGAACTTCTAAAGCTGAAAATAAGAAAATTAAATGTTAAATTTTAACTGAAATATATAAGAAATTTGTAACCTGTAAATAAAAAGGGATATGAAAATAAGAAATGATAACTATTGAACATTTATGTAGTAAAAGGAAATAAGGTAAACTTGTGTAATTTTCAATTGCATTCTTAAAGACATATATATAACTTACCAATTATAAGAAGTTAAGATGTTAAAAGAATATGTAGCGGAAATTTTTACAAGCAAAACTTAAAGTAATAAAGGTGTTCAATGAAATTCTTTTATAAGAGCTTTGATATTATGGTTGTTATAAACTTAAGTTATAATTTAAATGCTACTAATTTAATGTAATAGAAATGTAGGTATTATAAATAAATGATAATAAACTTAAGTAAATGGTTGAAGCTATTTATAAATAAAATAAGTAGAAAAGATGAATACCGTAAATATATGATTATAGACTTAAGTTAATGTATTGATATGCCAAGCAATTGAATTGAACATGAATACTATCAATAAATGATAATAAACTTAAGTTGATGTTTGAAGCTATTTATAATCAAAATAAATAATGAAATGAATTAAATGATTATAACTTCAGGAATTTTTAAAAAGATTCAGAAAATAGATTTAATTTTCAATAACATTATATAAGAATAATGAATGTAAATAAATGGAATTAAGTTCTGAGTGAATAAATAGGAATAAAATTTTGTAAGAAGTAAATACAAAATTAAAGGAAGCAGCATTAAATGAAGAAAAATGAACAAAAAATCTTGTGAAAAGAAATTAATAAGAATAAACTTAAATAATGTTAGAATTTGCTGTTTGTTTTAGTTTATGGGTTGTTTGGTAAATGATATTTCTAATTGTTTGAATGTATGAATAATCTATTGAGTTTTATCTAAGATTCTTGAGTAAATGGTATACTTAGTAGTTATTTGTCATTCTTTGTGATTAAAAGTGTCTTAACTCGAACAAATCATTTGTTTTTCTTGCTTGGATGGTTAATTATATTGATTTCATAGATGATTGTATGTTGGGTTGCAAGTGATTGTTGTTTATAGTGATTTGTTTGTAAGTGATTAAAACAACTTTAAATATTTCATTTTATATAATTATTAACTCTTTTGGATTATATAAGTGAAATACAGGCTATGGAAGCAATTGCTACTGTTTTAGTTTCATAAAATAAGTGTTGTTTGCTTGATAAATAGGTACATTCTCGGATTACGGTTTTTCTAGCGGTATTATATATATTTTCCCGTTGTTGGGATATTTTTTTTAAGATATTATGATATATATTGTTATATTTGATATTATATTTTCTCCTGAGCCTCTCTGTACAAAGGAGACTCTATCGAAATTTTTCCGTAAATTTTGGACTCAGAAAAAAAATTGGAAAATATTTTCCAAATTTTATTAGTTAAGTATAAAAAGATTCAATGGTTATAAATTGGTATGTTTATTTAAATTATTTAATTTTGTACATTTATTTTTTTATAAATTTAATATTTTTGAATAAGATATATTGATTCCTCTTTTCCCTCTTTTTTTCCTTTTCGGGGACGAAAAGTTTTGAGTGGAGGAGAGTGTAACGACCCGTAATTTTCGACATTTTAAATTTGTTAATTCAATAAGATTTTGGTAATTAAATCTGAAAGAAATAAAATTTGTAATTTGTTAAGGAACTAATAACGGGGATGAAAGGTAATAATGTTAATGCAAGTAAATAAATAACTAATTTAGTGCAATCCCAATTAATTGAAATAATTGTAAAGTTATAATTGATTGTAAATAGTAGAAAATATAGTTATATTAATTGATGAAATAATATGTAATAAACTGTAATTTGATAAAATCAATGTTAGATTAGTAATTATAATATTTGTTGGTTGATAATAAAGTATATATTGGATTAAATTAGGCAAATGGTTATAATTATTAGTTGTTACCCATTTATTTAATCTATTGAATTAGATCTAAATCTATTGCAATTAAATGTAATTAAATACTACGTTAATATGAATTTAGTTGATGACTGTAAAATATTAGGGTAACTGGATATATATTAATTTTAAATTTATCCATAAGATAATGATTGATTGAAGAAAGAGATTGAAACCAAACTGAATTAATTGAAAATATAATTTATTTGAATTTACTTAAATTAAAGGTAAACACTGTAATTTTTGCAATAAATCCCTATTTGATTGACATGGAAATTTCGGTTAATGAATTATTAGTTTGTATGTAATCAGGAGTGATACAGATTGTAAACTAATAAATCCGAATTGAAATTGATTTGATTAATTTAATATTAATTTATTTAATTAATGTGAAAATAGCCATTTTGGCCATTGACTTGGATTTCGAAGACACCAGTTTCATCAGATCCAGAATGCTGAATTATTGTAGGATTTCAAGTTTCGTAACGATCGGATTTGTCCTTTGATCGTACGGACTCAAAACGCCTAGAAATCAATTTAATTGAAATTAATTGAAATCAAATTGAAACCAACTTGAAATAAGCTGATTTTGACATAACTTCTCCATACGATGGAATTAGGACTTAAAACTGGTTCCATTGAATTTGAAATCATCAAAAACATCTACTTTGATATATGGGTTGATCCATTTTCGTTCCGGAGTCGAAATGGGCTTTTTTGGTCATGATCGTTCAATCAATTTGGTCCATTCTTTCTATTTCCAGCTTTGCCTGTATATACCTCGTTATAAACCCTAGTCGCTCCTTATTCTTATTTGCCTGCATGTACATTTCTTCTCAACTTCTCATTTCAATGGCAGACAAACAAATTCCAGTTCATTTTCAAATCAAATTCCAAATCAAAAATTAAAACTTCTCAAACAATATCGAATTATATATCGATTTGAAGCTCTCGACGAACGCAAGTCAAATATGTGATTCGTTTTCTGATCTTAGTCTTTGTGTGGCCGAAACTGGGTGAAACATTCTTGGCCGTTCATTGATCGTCAATCAACATCGACTGATCATCGAATCAAGGATGTAGTTTGGTAGAGAGGACGGAGGGGAGTTCATCGACATAGTTTTTTCGTCGAATCGATGGTTAGATTTGGCTCAACAATTCGACTAGGGTTTTGAGCTTATGGCAGCTGCTGGGTGTGTTCTTTCTGATTGAACGTGGGGGAGTGGTCGCATGGGCATAGTAGGTCGACGGCATGGTTCTGGTGGTTAGAGGCGGCGCGTCTAGGGGGCTACAGAACGATCGACATGATCATTGGTAGGAGCGCGTGTATGGGGTTCACGTGCGTGCATGACTTTTGGGTTTAGCTGTTGGGGTTTCTAGGGTGAACGAAGTGTAGTGACGTGGTAAATCCTTTTTTCTTTATTTAATTTAATTTAATTTAAACCGTATAATGTTCTAAATCTCATAACTTTTGCATACGAGGTGCGATTCACGTGCGGTTTCTTATGTTGGGATCGTATTGAAATTTTAAACATTTTGACGCAAGTTTGGACAAATTTTGAGATTGTTCAAATTTTGGGCTTAAATTGGATTTAAACTCAATTTAAATCCAAAGGCGAGTGTTTTAACCTACTCACAACTTCTAAAATTTCTTATGTTCGTTAAATTAAATTTATGATGTAATTAGAAACTTATTTATGACTGTTTGGTACATTTTGAATCATCACCTCAGTTAATTTGAATTTATCTGAATTCAATCATTATTTAATTTATTATTGATTATACATTGCCAGTTAAATACCTGTTATTGATTATCAGTTCTATATTGATATTTATTGATTGATTTGGATGATGATTGTGATGGATGTTGAGTGTTGATATTAGATGAATGGATGTTGTATTTTATATCGTTATAAACTGCAAATTCACTATGAGTTGAAATGATACATACCCTAATGATATATAGATTAAGGAAAAATCGATATGGGTTGAAATGATAGACACAAGCGATTTTATGGGTTTTATAAATTTTGAAACTGCAGTTTGAAATGATATATAAATGTAAAATTTTAAACTGCGGATTGAAATGATAAATATCCGTATCACTTGACCATAGGATAGAGAATTATATATGGACACCGGATTGGTTAAATTACATGATTTTTAAATCCTAAATTTTTGAGTGGAATTAAATGATATTTTGAAGTAAAATTTATTTTGTATAAATTGAAATATTTTTGGAAAATCAAGTTTGGTGTTGAAATATGAATTGGCTTAAAAGGAATTGTTTTAAGAAATTAAATTGAAATGGTCTGATTTTGTTGAAATGAAATAAATAGTTTTAGATTGATATAAATTCCAAATTCATGTTTTCGAATATAAACTTTTTAGAATTATATTATTTTTAAGATTCTAAATCTTAAGATTTTCATATTTATAAACTATTTTAACCTATATTAACTATATTAAATAAATTTAAACCATTTAACTTATTTTAAAACTAATTAAACCATTTTAACTTATATTAAATCGAATTAATCTATTTTAAAGCTATTTAATCTATTTTGATTTTATTTAATCTACTTTAAATCTATTTAACTATTTACAATTGTTTAAGACTATTTTCTTCTAAATTCCAAACTAAGTAAAATGGATGGGTTATATTCAAATTCTCGATTTTATAGTGAATATGGTTAATAATGTTATAACCTAAGTTAGGATTTAAATGTTAATTAATCGAAATGATGATTTTGAAGCAAGAACTTAACCTGTTTTGGAAATATGATTTTAGAAAGAAATATGATTTGAAAGTGGTATATTTTTTTTTGAGAACACAATATTTTGATGTAAATTGTGAATTTGACTTTGAAAGGAAATATAATTATCGAACTATGATTTCAAAGGCGAATATGATTTTGAAAGTAAGTAATAATTTCGAAAGTGATATGGTTTGAATTGAATATGATATTTTGATATCAATTATGAAATGATTTTGGAAATGTAAAAGAACCATCAGATGTGTAATAAGCGATTGGTTATCAAAGAGACCGGGATCGGATATGGACATACTCTCTGTCGATATCGAAAATCACTTTAACAACTGTGTGCACGGTGGAGATTCCAAAATGAAGTAGGATGGTGGTGACGATCCTATATGAGGTATATATGTGGACCCGATCCTTATGAGTTGGAATAAGGTGGCTAAAACATGAGTGATTCTCGGGCCAAGTGAGTTAGCTCCTCCAATCGGACACACTCCATCGATACTATATTATGACTTTTGATTTATTTGGTGGCCACATGCAATTTTTCTCGGGAGTGTGTTTCAAGTTGGGTAATAGTTATGGCTATGTATTACCAATAGTCCGGATGTGTAATTGGTATATCTACCCTGGAATTGCCTAGCTGTGCCGTGTTACCTACCTTAACGCTCCTTCTATGAGTTTGTTTTATGTTGTACCTATGGGGTATCCTCTAGTGGCTCCAGTTTACGGGGAGTTACGGTATTGTATAGACTATGGACATTATGAAATGTGTTAAGGGGGAAATGGGTGGCACCTTAATGCTATTTTAATAGTTTACTTTACTATAGACATTATTATAATAGTGTATATTACTACATAGTAGATAGTTTAACGGATCCTTAGGAGATGTGAATCCCGAGCATCTCTTGAGTTACTACTCTCACATTATACACTGAATAGGAGATGTCAAATCCCGTAAACATCTCTTATGCCATTCCAGTCATATTATTTCCCGTTGATTTAACTTATATATGATCTTTTAGTTCTGACTCAAGTGTTTTGTCTTTTCAATTCGCTCGGGTCAGCCTGATCATGTCAGCATTTGAAGACTTATTCCGAATGATGAAGACGAAGATGTGTACTACTACTATTTACTATATTATTCCACTACATCATCCTATTTCATTGCATTATTATTCATTTATCTCTGATATGTGTAACTCCGATTTTGTATTGTATAAGTATAATCAAATATTTTGTATACAACTTCATGAACTATTATTTGATTATTATATTTTGTCATTCCACTACGAGATTCTGTTTTGTTTCTTTTTCTTTCTCTGTTTTTTCTTATTCACCCCAATAACAATCCGCCCTTCTGTATGGTTTGAGTCGGCATGTATGTCAGCTTAAACTGTCTAAAAGGTAGGATGTTACACTTTCCAATATACTCACTCATTCAATCAAGTCGAATCATTTTATTTTATTGCACATTATTTTATTTACTTCCGTGTTATACTCTATGAGTTTACCATAAACATACTGTATGTGTATCAAATATACATGTCCTGTTGGTGATAACTCATCGTGAATATAACGAAGTATATGGAACCATTTTGGTATTAATAGATTTGCGATTGCATACATCAATATGTATCAACTCGTAGAGTTCATCAATTCTTATGACGCTCCCATTAAATGGGTGCATGACCCCTAATTGTTTGAGATAAAATTAGCTAGTACCGCATGATTCATATTTATATAATAAGAATTATTTCTCAAATCTATGGATTAGCTTATAATACTAAATAACTGTAAATAATGATAATTCTATATTTTCTAATGCATCACTTTTGTTATGTAAACAAATGGCACATTAAGTTCTATTTCATAAAGTATATTGCTAATATTCACATTGAAATATAATTACTTTTATTTTTCAGTCATTATCGAAAAATAGTCATTATTTCATAAATAATGTCGGTATGTTTTACGAAAACAATATTCATGACTTGATGCAATCAATAAGTGTTATATGGTATGCTCTCACTATTTTTTCCATTACTGTAATAGCGTACCGAATTTTGGAAATCCATCAATCACTTAATATACATTATTTATTTCATGTACTGCAACTAGTTTACAATGGAGAATTCTTTGATCAAATATCTCGAACTCAAAGAAATAAATCTCATAGAAAATAATTTTCTATATGAAAATGCATTTTGGAATAGGAATCTTATTTCTTATTCCAATATTAAGTATCAATTATTATTACAATTCTTGCTTCCGTTGTTTCTTTATGAAGTAGAAGTGACTATTCACTCTCTTCATCCCAACAGTACCTTAAATCACAACTATTCTTCTGCATTTCTCTCTTCTAAATGGTCGAATCATTCAGAAGAATACCCTTTACTACAATACTATAACAAACTCTTTACAAAAGCGCACTCGATCATCCTTAACATTTAAGGTCATTAAGTATGTTACACTTTGCATAAAATGATCAAACTAACATGTAGCAACTGAGTTCTTAAATTTATATTATAGTTTTGATCTTGCATTACATTTAATGCGACTGATTTTTATTGCAATCACTCGAATTGAATATTTGATCTAATGGTACGCTTTATTAGTTTGTTTTAAATGAACTAATTTACCGAAGTATCGTACAACATTTATTTATATATGATAGAATATGGATCAAATATCCATAGGCTTGTATTTCTTTTTAGAGCTCGAAACTCATAGAATGCAATACACGGTCTCAACCAGACAAAGATATAAGTGACCATATTACGAACATATTAAGTAGTTGTAAAATTGGCACTCGCATGGGTATAGAAAACATTGACATGTAATAGGCATTTAATAATGAGTATATGTTATATTTTGATTTGTTAATTTTGATCCAGTTCATTTGTATATATTAATTGAAAATGTTTTATCAATCATATCAAACGCACAAATTCATCATTATAAATAGTTATAACATTGTTTACATATATTCTTACAATATTAGAGAGGTTAAATGTTACCATTTAACTTTTCTAATAAGGCTACCACTAGTCTTTTATGTTTCTCCAAATCCTAAGATGAAACATAGAAGTTTTTCAACTTCACTAGTGCATGTTAGGGCTCGTCCATCTTGGTATTCTAACCTTGAGTTTGCTCAACAAATCATAGCCTTACAAATGATGAATAAATCCTTATCGATTGTATCACATACAACTCTTAATCCATGTTTCCTTGTCCTAATCTCATTTTGACCTTGAGTGTGCTCAACAAATCGAAAGAGATTATTCATTCATACTTACTATATCATGACGGCCTAAGTACAACATATGTACCATGAGTTTGCTCAATAAATACATATAGTTATCTTACCTCGTCTACTCAATATATTAATAATACTACACATAACATACCTAGCTTGAGTTTTCTCAAAAACTAAGGAGTATGCAAATAATTTATTAATATATATATATGGTAAGAATAACATTATATTGAAGATTCAGAATGTTCAATATATTATATGAGTGATATCGACTTATGGAATAATGTATTTCTTATGAAATACCCTCGTGATTCAAGTGTTAGATGCATGAGGAATCATGGTATCTATTTGGATTTCTTTAATATTCCACATTTAATTTATGCATTCATATCATATAAGTTTTATTCTTATATAATTTTTATATTTTATATTACTTATACGATAGACTTATGTATGATATTTTATTTAATTAATCTTGTTTAATTTAATTAAATTAATTAACTCTTTAATTAATTTCATATTAGTATTCTAGTACAACTTTTATATTGGATGTATCTACTATAACCTTTATAGTGTATACAATAACCTTTATAGTATTGCACGTATATCTTACATATGCGTTTTTTATTTAATTAATTAACCTTTAATTTATTAATTTAACTAAACAATTTTAACAATTCATGTAATTAAGTGTCACTTAAAGGGGGATTACACTCATGTGTATGTGGTGATACTAAGTACGGTGAGTACATTATAGTCACATGGTGATTTATGCATGCTGTGTGTCGTCCTATGATTAGAGATATGTATAGTTATAGGATATGAGTACTATATGATCATCCATATTGTGTCCATCTCCCTTTTTGGTTCGAGAGTGAACCAGATTGGCCAGAATCCACCATGGCAGCTTGATCGTGGGGTCACGCTTCAGATCTTTGAAATCATTGCCGCATATTATATTTGATGTGTATCATGAGGTTTAAGGTTAAGTGCCCCATAGAGTAGGTGCCTTACAACCCCTTGTGTCACATGGCCAATAGTCTGTTACTTATAAGGGCAAAACAAAGTCATGATCGAGGCTGTACGTTGATGAACCATTGATGGATATGTGTCATGATGTCCATCGAGGTAAGTATAGACTATAGGAACATATTCAGCTATTGGTGAGAGGCTAGTAAACCCTGGGTTCCTAGAGCTGGCATACAGCCGCCAGTATCCCATCTAGTTCTGGTATGTGTGTGTAGTGGATTTGCATATATGTCTCGTTTCTATGATGTGTTGGCTATACGAAAGACTAGATGATTCTAAAGTGTAGTTAGACCCTGTTTTTTATCCATACTATTCTGATTCATTCATATACGAGGAGATAAGATTATATCTGGATAGGTGCCCAGAATATGGTGGATCCTCGTATCTTTTATTATGTATTGAAGCCTATCCTTTTTGGTATGTTGATGATGTTATTTTTATTTATTTATGGGATTAAGAGATACATTTGGGCATCGATATGAGATAATCTAACTATACTTGATAATATCTTATTATTGAGGAATGCTTAATTTTGATAATGCTTTCCTAGAAATGGATGAGTCGCCCATTTGGTATTAATTTCATGACTTTTGATTTGGTTTACTTTTGAGATGGATGTACGATTTGTGAGATTTGAAATCTTATAATATATATGAGATTTTATATGATATTGTGATTGTATATTTTGTATATATATTCAAATAATATTTATTTACATTACGAGCGATATCATATTATTATATATTGCTACATTGAGTTACATACATATTACCCTTGTATAAACATAGTCCGAGCCATGTGTTATTTATAATACTCGGAACAGTTCGATACATTTCAGGTTCAGGGACAAGTTGGCTAGTTACAAATGCTTGGGCATAGAAGGAGGATAAGGCTTTATTATATTAAGTAATAATACACCGGTGAAGTATAATTTGAATCAGAAAATGTATAATTAACAGATAGTGTATATACACTGTTATATACTAGTGTTATTCTAGGGGAATATTCAGTTGTGTGCCCCATATCATTACATTCTCCATATTACTTGATAGTATTACTTAGTAATATTCTTAGGTGATATGGGTATAGAAGTGGAGGCGATACAAATGGTATCAGAGTAACGTTCAAAACAATACATTGTATATATATAAGAGACACGAATCAATGGCCTAGATGAGACTTAATGTCCTAGTTTCCTTAGGTGTGTTGGGGTAGTTAGTTTCATTGGCTTGTAACACCCCTATTTTTGTTAGACATTATTTAGGATATTTAAGTAGATAGATTAAATAGAATAATGTAAAGGGTTAAGGAGAATGAGATTTAAAACTTAATAAAGTCAACATACTTAATAATTAAGTAAGATTATTTAACATATAAGAGAATATATGTGAGGGGAAATTTAGGAAATAGACCCAATCGTTGCCTTAAACCCTCTCCCCTTCATATCATTCTCACTTTACTCATTCATAAAACAATCTAAGAAAAACCTAAGGGCCATTTTAATAGGGAGAAGATCATGAAATCAAAGGAAATACATAAATCCAAGCTTAAGGATTTAAGAGCTAGATCAAATCTCAACTTTGACAATTAATCTAAGGTGAATACTGAATGTTCCATCTCTATTTTACGTTTGAATTCAGTTATTAAAATACCCAAATGATTGATATTTTTTAACCAAGATATGGTTGTTTAATCATTGTTTGGATAGAATGACGGTTATTGGAATTTTTATGAAATTGCTTAAATAGGTTTTAGGGGTAAAACCTAGATTTTAATTTCCAAATGTTTTGATTTTCTGATGTTGTGTAAAACATTATTTTGAAGATTGATTTTTAATTCCATATTTTTCCAAGTTATATAGATTATTTTATGAATTTCCTAAGGAGGAAATAGCTTGATTTCGGGGTTTAATTATTTAAAATAATTAAATATGGATTTTGTCTCTGAAATTGTTATATGGTAAAGAGAATGATATTCTCTAATTCCTATGAATTTTTAAGATTTTTTGCAAGTGATTTCAATTTACTATGAAATTATTATGCTAGATAAGCATTTAAAGGGATAATTAATTAAGGATATTAATTAATTTATTTAACTTATGTTTTGGACTTTGAAAATTGAATGTGGTTGTATTTCTGAAAATAATTTGTAAAACATTGTTTTATCTAATAGAAATTGGACAAGAAATAAGATCTGGTGAAAAGTTTCGACTTAAAGTAGTAATAAAACATTTTTATAAGAATTACGACAACATCTTGCTACTATACGTGTCGTCGAGCTAAACGATGAGGCCGCATCATTGAATGTCGGCATCGATGAAGGAGGAAGCATATGATAGCTACTTAAGTATCTACGTAGTTATTCCTTCGGCGTAGAATTAGACAACAGCGGCAATAGATGATTGGCGACATGGTGCCTTCATGATTCACCTAAGCCTTTTAAAAGTTTAATGTTGACATTGATGATGTCATATGTCCACTATTTTAAATGATGCCACATCTCTTCGTATGTTTTCCAAACCAAGCTAATGACGTCGCCTTTTATATCTTTGAATTTATACAAAAAGTGGCATAGTAGCCGAAGTATTTTAAGTATAAAAGTTTTACAGCGTCGCCGAGGGTCTTGGGGTCGATGAGCATTAAGGTCGACGACCTTATGCTTTAGCTCGATGCCACTTGATCATGTCGTTGTGCCTTATCTTTTGAATGTCAACGGGACTTGTTTTTAATGTTAAATAAAACTATTTTAAGAAGGGCGATGAGGCGTAAGTTTTAGGAGGGTCGATGACCCTATAACTTCGACAACTACCACATAACTTATAAAAGTTTTAAGTTTTGTTTAGTAGGTGGATAGCCTATAGTTTATAAAGGTCGACAACACCAATCTCGACATGAATTTTCTTAAACTTAAAAGAATTTAAGTTTTGTCTTCGACCTTGGATAGGGGTCGACCTTGATTTAATAACGCATGTGTTACATTTTATTTTATTAAAGGCGAAGAGGCTTATGATTCTACTTCGATGTGGTCATTGGGGATACCAATGGTCTTTTAAATTGTAAAATTTGACACTATCGTTGGGGACACCGGTGTGGGTGAACCTCGACATTGATTTAAACTAAAATTATTTAATGGCGGAGAGCCATATGTTTATGGCTTTGAATTTAAACCTTGGGGATACCATTGTTTGTTTTCCAACTTGAATCAAATTAGGGATACCAATGTTATGTCACTTTGAAATGTAACAACTATAAGGGAATGCATGTGGGTAACATGAATTGAATTGAAACATGTGAGTAATATGAATTATATGGAAACATGTGGGCAACATGAATTAAATTGAAACATGTGGGTAACATGAATTAAATTGAAACATGTGGGTAACATGAATTAAATTGTAAATTATGGGTTCATCGTCATCCTAGGAAAACTAGGGAATGTGAGATGGATAATCCACATCATGCCAGAGATGTATAGTCTTTATTCAGTTAATTAAGATTCATAATCATCCTAAGAAAACTATAGGATTTGAGATGGACAGTCCACATCAATTTATATGGTTAAATGTGAGATGGATAGTCCACATAAAAATAAGACGGATAGTCAATGAAAACTTAGATGGGTAATCTAATAACATGGGATGGGTAATCCGGTATATGTGACATGTTTAAATATTACCATGTTATTATGCTATATCCATTGTGCATGTAGGAGCACAATATATGATTAAGATGTTTGATATAATTACTAGTGAGGGGAAGCCCATTCCACTCAGTGACGTGGTCTCACTATATATCTATTTGGTTTGAGATAGTAGATTATTATATACACCAAACTTTTTGTCTGCTTTAAGCTTTTGTTTTCTCCTTAAACTCTAGGGAACTCATTTGAGTAGGTTGAGATTAAGGGCTTTTCGTGTTCTCTTTTAACGAATAAGCTTTCGGAGACGCACATGAGGCAATCTAACCATCAAGAGCTATATATCTATTTTCCACTATGTTTTGATTTTGCTTTTGTGTTGTAATGCCAAGTTGTATTAAATGCCAGATATTTGAATCTGATTATCCAAGCGGCATTTTCATATGTCGCTCAGGAATATGTTGTAATAATTATATTTTCTTTGAACATGGTTCACGAATTGGGATTATGTAATGAAATTGAAATCTAATTGTGAAATGAAATTTTGTTTTAAATAATGTTTAAAATTTTCATATTTATGTGTTACCGGTATTATCAAATTGATTAACATAGCCGAATTTTGTCATCGAAATTAATAACTATGGTTGACTGCAGCATCCGTAGCACTTAGTTTCGAGCCTCAAATTGGGGCATGTTATAGTTTGGCATCAGAGCATAGGTTTATGTAAACTTAAAAGGAATTTAAACCTAAAAGATTTTGAAAACATAATCCAATGAATCAAAGAATAAGATTGGGATTTGGGTTAATGTAATAATAACATACTTGTATTTTATTATATATAGGTATGTATCCCCTTCTCTCTTAAACCGTTCTTCTGTATCTTACTAAAGCTCATAGGCAGATTTATGAGAAAGAAAGATATGGAAGCAGGAAATGAAAGAGTGAATCTAGGTGGAGGAAGCACCATAACTAATGTAAATGCTTGACCTAATACCAGGAGAAACCAGGGTCAACAGGCAAATGCTAACCAAAACGCAAATTCCAATGTGAGTGCTAGAATCCCACCGGTAGATATAGGGATGATGCATCAGTTCTTCGTTAACTTGATGCAAGCTGAAGCAGTTGCAGGAGTAGCTGGAGGAAATGCTGTGAATGCGGGAGGAGCAAATCCCATGGTGCCAATTGGCAATAACTATGCCAAGCTGAGTCGAGATTATACCAATTTGGGTGGGAACCATTTTTGGGGACCGAAGATGCTGTAGAAGTGGAAAATTGGCTTTTGCATTATGAGAATTTATTTATTGATCACCTTTGAATGATGAACAGAAGAGAAGTTTGGCTTTGAGACAATAGCAAGGTGCGACATTGTTCTGGTGGAATGGAGTTACCATGGGTGTGCCTGAGGAAGAGTTAATTTGGGCAAATTTCTGAAGGAGATTCGAGGAAAGATTTTTGTCCATGGTAGCTAAGTCCACTTTGCTCAAGAAATTTATGGATTTAGAGCAGGGGAGATGTCAGTGTTAGAGTGTTCTGTAAAATTTTGATGAACTTTCCAGGTATATATATGCCATTATGGACGCTGTCATAAAGAGGAATGAGAAGTTTATCCGGGGGCTGGGGTCGGAAATCACTAGGGCACCCATGTCATATCTCTAAGATGCAACAGATGTATTAGTGGATATGGTGATTAGAAACGAAGAAATGCTTTCTACATTTGGGAAGGAGAAGTCAGCAGAGACTCAGGAATCCCAGGATATGAAAAATCATTAAGAAGAAGGGTGCTCAGAAAGGAGGAGCAGCTAAGAAGGGAAAGGCAGATATTGTCTGTTATAATTGCGATAAGAAGGGGCACAATGCTAATAATTGTCTTTTGGGTGATGGAAAGGTGGTTGTGGTTAAGCAGAACGTGAAGTGCTTCAACTGTGACCAAGTAGGGAGCTACAAGAACAAGTGTCCAGAAGTAGCCAAGGCCGAGAAAGGTAAAGTCTATACTTTGGGTCCATCATCCTCCAAATTAACAGCAGTTGAAAGGGAAAAACCTACGATGGAAGGTACGCTTTTGATCCATAGAATACCAATTAGGGTACTATTTAATACCAGTGCATGACATTCATTTATATCTTAGTATTTGGTAGATAAGTTATGCTTAGAGCACTTTATACCTAGTTACTTCCTTAAGAGTTGTGAATCTAATAGGAGGGTATGCAACTCTGAGGATGGGATATGACTAGTTAGAACTTAATTTTGTTAGGTCATAAGTTTGTATGTAGTTTGTATGTCTTTGATCGTAGGCTTCGGGATCATATTGGGTATGGAGTGGTTAGATAGATATGATGCTAGGATATTTCGCTAAAAAAGGGAAATACCATTGAGACATTCTAGTAGTGGAGACGAATAGTATACTCAGTCGAGAATTCAAGTCCAAGAATTTGTGCTTTGCGAAATGCTATGGAAGCAGAAGAAGAGTTGAATCAGGTTTTAGTAGAAAGAGAATTTGCAGATGTTTTTTAGCTGGTTACAAGATTACTTCCGAAATGAGCCATCGAATTTCGAACAGATCTTATGCCAGGACCAGATGCTGTAAGTAGACCACCTAGTAGGATGACACCTACCGAGATGAAGGAGTTGAATGTGCAGTTGGTGGACTTAGAATGAAAGAATTTTATCAGACCAAGCAGTTCGCCTTAGGGAGCAGCTATGGTGTTCGTGAAAAAACCGGACGAGTCGTTAAGGTTGTGTATTGAACACCGTAAGCTGAATGAGAGGGCTATAGAGAATATGTATCCTTTGCTGAGAATCGACAACTTATTTGACTCGTTGAGTGGATCTAAAGCGTTTTCCTAAATGGATTTGGCCACAGGATTCCATCATCTAAGGGTGGCAGAGGACAATATTAGTTGAAAGCGAAGTTCATAAAGTGTCAATTCTGGAAGAAAAAAGCAAAGTTTCTTGGCCATGTAGTCTCAGAAGAAGGGTTATCAGTTGTTCCAACTAAGATTGAAGCGGTTAATAGTTGGAAGAGGCCCCGAGACAATGTTCGAGATGAAAAGTTTTCTTGGATTGGCTGGATATTACCAGAGATTTATCAGGGGTTTTTTGCTGATAGCGGGATCCATGACTAAGCTAACCAGAAAGGGCATTAAATTTGTTTGGTTCGATAGATGCGAGGATGCATTCCTTAAGTTAAAACATTTATTGACCAATGTGCCTATGTTAGTTGTGCCAGACGGTAATCGAGGGTTAGTAGTATATACAAATGCATGTGGGATTGGATTATGAGCAATATTGATGCAAAGGGGTAAGCTAATTACCTACGCTTCTCGACAGCTCAAACGACATGAAGTAAGATATCTGACCTATGATGTAGAGTTGGGAGCAGTGATCTTCACATCGAACGTATGGAGACATTATCTTTTGGAAGAAAGATTTGTGTTGGACACGGATCATAAGTATTTAAGGTATTTATTTTCTCATAAGGAGTTGAATATGAGACAACAGAGGTGGCTGGAGTTTTTAGCAGCTTATGATTTCAGTATAAAGCATACCCCAGGAAAAGGTAATAAAGTAGCGGATGCTCTTAGCAAAAAGTATCAAATGTGGTGTTAGCTATGTTGGTAGAATGGAAGGATCTTTAGGCATTGATTGTACTGTGCAGTTAAGATCGACTGTTAGTTCTCGTCAGAGTACTGTCATGTTATCCTGTTAGGAAGTTCGACCAGTTTTGATCGAAATGATAGCTTCCAAATAGAAAGATGATCCATTGTTAGCCGAGAAAATTAGGAGGCTAGAGGTTGGAACTAAGATTGATGATCTATAAGATTTTAGTCTTGAGCAGAAGGGATGGTTGGGAAAGAATAGACGGTTTTGTGTTCCGAATGTTGGAGACCTAAGGAAAGAAGTTCTTAGGGAATTCCATTGACCGAAGTTTACGACTCATCCTGGAGGAACTAAGATGTATTAGGATATGAAAAGAAGTCTCTTCTGGGAAGGTGTGAAGAGAGATGTTGGTTTATGAGTAAAGCAATGTTGGAATTGCCAACAAGTAAAAGCCAAACATCAGAAGCCGAGTGGGTTGCTCCAGCCTTTACGTATACCAGTTTGGAAATGGGATTCGATATCCATGGACTTTTTTGACGGGTCACCAAGGTTGAATTAAGGAAATGAGAGTACATGAGTCATAATGGACAGATTGACCAAGAGCGCCCATTTTATTCACGTTAAGTCAACCAAGACAACACCTGTTTTAGCTAAGTTATTTATGAAGAACATAGTTAGACTACATGGGATTCCTAGTATTATGGCCAATGACAGAGAAACATCGTTTACAAGTGAGTTCTAGAAGAGTCTACAGGAAGTGTTAGGTACCAAACTTAAGATGAGTGACGCTTATCACCATCAGACATATGGGTATACAGAGAGAGTCAATAAGGTACTCGAGGATTTGTTAAGAGCTTGCATACTAGATTTTGGTGGACCATGGGAAGACTATCTACACTTGGTTGAGTTTTCCTATAATAATAGTTATCAGACTAGTATAATAATGACGCCTTTCAAAATTTTGTATGGAAGGCCGTTCAAGGCACCAATATGTTGGTTGGAAATCTAAGACAAGTTAATCTTAGGTCCAGATCTGGTGAGAGAATCAATAGAGAAAATTGGGTTAATCCAAGGTAGGATGAGAGAAATTCAATCTAGACATAAAAGTTACGTGGATAGAGGTGTAAGGATCTAGAGTTCTCAGTTGGAGATAAGGTTTTCATTAAAGTATCATCGATGAAGGGTGCGGTACATTTTGGAAAGTCAAGGAAACTGGCACCAAGATATGTTTGACTATTCCCAGTTATAGAGAGGACCAAAAAGCTTGCATATCGAGTAGAGTTACCTAGCAGTTTGGTAGGTGTTCATAATGTTTTTCATGTTTCTTATCTTCGTAGCTGTATGCACGATCCAGAGACTACTATTACTCCAACCGGATTGGAAGACTTAGTAGTAAAACCGGATCTAACTTTTGTTAACTTCGGGTTGTAGCGAGAGACGAGAACAAGTTAAGGAACAAGACAGTCAAGTTGGTTAAAGTTCAGTGGAGCAAAAACGAGAAAGACTGTACTTGAGAGACAGAGGACATGATTTAGGATACTTATCCTGAGCTACTGTAAGGGTATGTTCTATATTTTTTGTATATTGATTTTATGGCTGGTAGGATATCCTAGCTTTTGTTGCATGTTTGATATGCTTATTTGGTAATCCTTACTGAATTTCGAGGATGAAATTCTTTAAGGAAGGGAGTCTATAACACCCCTATTTTTGTTAAACATTATTTCGGATATTTAATAGAATAAAGTAAATAGAATAATGTACAGGGTTAAAGAGAATTAGATTTAAAACTTGATAACTTTGTGCCATAATTAATTACATAGAATTGTTTAAATTTAACATATAAAAGAATATATAAGATGGGCAATTTAGGAAATAGAGATATCCTTTGCCTTAAACCCTCTCCCCTTCATATCATTCTCACTTTACTCATTCATAAAACAATTTAAGAAAAAACTAAAGAGGCCGGCCATTCTAAGAGGGAGGAAGATCACGAAATCAAAGGAAATACACAAATGCAAACTTAGGTGTAACAATCCGAAATTTAAGCTATAACAATTAATTAACAAATTAATTAAATAATAAAATAACTTTGTGAAATTATCATAATTGAGCAATGGGAGTTGCACCATTGTGTCCTAGTAATTTTCCAGTCAATTTCCATATATAGATTGTCAAAATCGGAGCTAAAACGAAGAAGTTACAAAAGAAAGAAGAAATCAGAAAATAAAAGAATATATATATATATATATATATATATATAATATATATAGGGTTAGGTCCGTCCAGATCAAACTGTGGCGTGTTTTGTTATTTTTACTCCATCTCATGCATCCGTGCTTCCAACTGATGGTTCTCATCGAGCTTGTGAGGTGGTCGCACTAGATTTAATCCACAAATGCAACGATCCGAGATCCATAAGTGACACCATAAATAAGACCCTAGGCCTAGCTATTTCTCTCATTCAGTTTTCTCCATCTGGGTTCATTGCCTGAGACTAGACCCTAAAAGGAAGATGTGATCTTAGAGCTCGCTTACACTAAGTATACCATCAGTGGGAACTTTGCTTTCTGGTTGGGAAGTGTCTCTGTCCTTTTCACTTCTTATTACTCTTTTCGTTTACTCTTTCTAACATTTCTAGTACCAACTAATTCATTCGGGCGAGACAGGTTACGATGTCATGATGCGCCCATTCCTATGGATATTTTTCCAAGTTGAAGATATTTTTAATTAAAATATTTTATCCCCTAGAAGTGGATCTGGGAAAGCTAAGGAAAAGAGCTAAGGACCACATGTGAGTGTTTAAGTAATTATTTTAGATTTTTAAGTAATTTAAAATAACATGGTTCTTAATAATTGTGTTTTTTCTATAATTTTGAGACCAATTTTATATAAGTTGTTTACAATTAATTTTTTAAAAAAATTCAGTCTATTTTATCCAGCTATTTTTATTTAGCTATTTTATTCATTTATTACAGTTATTCAGTTATTTATATTTTAATTACATCTATTTTGCATTAGAATTTAGTTTGTATATGTTAGTTTCTTTTTGTTCCTTTTGCACGAATAAAATAATAAAATGAGGATAATTTGCTAATATGGACTAAAATATAAGAACACTAAATTTACAGAAAATTTGATGCAAATAAGAAGAACTGTAATAAAAAGAATATAGACTGAAATAGGCAAATTTGACATTTGCAAGCAAGTTTATACTAGTAGTTATAACTAAAAAGACAAGATAAAAGAGAAATTATAATGTAGGTTATAATTAAATAGAAAGAACAGAAAATGCTTATTTTAAGACTTAGAGTTAAGTTAATAAGCAAATAGGGCACAATTAACAAAAGAGGCTTATTTTAAAGACTTTCACTAAGTTAATAAGCAAATATAGCAGAGATAATAGAAGAGGCTTATTTTAAAGACTTGGAATAAGTTAATAAGCAATTAGAGCAAAATTAATAGAAGAGCCTTATTTAAAAGAATTATACTAAGTTAATAAGCAAAGATAGAAGTAGGACCCGTACCGGCAACAGTCCCCCTTCAGTTAGGAACTGATGGTCTCATAATACATTAGGTGGGGCTGGGACATGCTTATGCCGTTTAGGGTATATAAGTGGTCAATATGTAGAAGCCTAATCAGGGGATTTGGACAGGGGTTGCAACTAGATTTGATTTGTTAGGACCCGTACATGCAACATTCCCCTTCAATCAGGAATTAGAGGTCTCACAACCGATCTTTGAAGCTGGGCAAGCTTATGCTATTTAGGGTAGATAAAAGGTCAAAAGAGGGAGCAACAGATAGCGCGAGTCGACGGTGGCCGGGCATGCGTCCTCAGTGTAGGGATATAATTCGCTATTGAGTTTCAAAGCGCTAAACATGTGTCTTTTTCTACGGGACCCATAGGATGGGACTAGCTCATAGTGGCACAACAGAGATATAAGATCGATCAAAGGGTAGAATTAGGACTTAATCCTAATTAAAGTAGGATTAGGATTTCATCCTAATCAAAGCAGTTATCTAAGACAAGTGTAAATAATCGAAATAATCAAGGCAAATAGTCAAACAGTATTTTATTCCAGCTTTATCTTTTCCTTTGTTTCCTTTTATACTACAATGGCTAAGTCTATTATCTTTATCTTGCTTAACTTCCACTCACCATATTTTTAGTCTGACCCACTCATCTATTTTTCTCTTTTTCCCCATAGGCCAGTAGAGGCAAGGACAATAGATTCTCAGCTTTCTTGGAGGGATATCCTTGGAAATTCTTCGTGTATTCTTCTTTTTTAGTTTTCTTTTCATCTAACTTTTGGGATGTACTGGTGCTTATTGAGAGGGATGATTTTATTTATGTACTATGATATTGTGACTGAGATGGTATTTTTCACAAGACATATGTATTTGGTATTTTGAGACATATTTTGGTTATGAATTATTTATGAAGTTTTTAATTTTTAATGAGTTATTCTTTTCGCTGTTTTATATATTTGTCTTGTGAATCTTAATCCCTCTAAAGCTTTAGTTATATCCACAACGCACCATATCTTTTAATGTGCCCTTTTTGCATATACTAAGAGGTGTAGGGTGTTTCATGAGGGATTCAAGAGCTAGATTAAATCTCAACTTCAACAATTAATCTAAGGTGAATAATTAATGTTCCATCTCTATTTACTTTTTAATTCGGTTATGGATAATACCTTAATGATTGATGTTTCTTTTAGCTAAGATATGGTTGTTTAATCATTGTTAGGATAGAACAATGGTTATTGGAATTTTTATGAAATTGTTTAAATGAGTTTTAAGGGTAAAACCTAAGATTTTAATCCCCTAATGTTTTGATTTTTTTATATGTTATATAAAACATTATTTTGGAGATGGTTTTTAATTTCATAATTTTCAAGTTATATAGATTATTTTACTAATTTTCTAAGGAGGAAATATCTTGATTTCGGGTTTTAATTTAAAATAATTAAATATGAATTTTGGCTCACCTAATTACTATGATTTTTAGGATTTTCCCAAGTGATTTCAATTTACTATGAAATACAATGCTAGATAAGCATTTAAAGGGATAATTAATTAAGGATATTAACTAATTTATGTTCTGGACTTTGGAAATTGAATGCAGCGGTATTTTTGAAAAGAATTTGTGAAACATTGTTTTATATTGGACAAGAAATAAGATTTGGTGAAAAGTTTCAACTTAAAGTAGTAATAAAATATTTTTCATAAGAACTACGATAACGGTAGCACGCCATCGAGCTTAACTATGAGATCGCATCATTGAATGTCGACGTCGATGAAGGAGGAAGCATATGATAACTACTTTAGTACCTATGAAGTGATTCCTTCGATGTCAAAGTGGACAACAACGATGATAGATGATTGGTGGCATGGTGTCTTCGTGATTCACCTAAGTGTTTTAAAAGTTTAATGTCGACGTTGACGACGTTGTATGTCATCATCACTATTTAAAATGACGCCGCATCTTTTCATTTGTTTTCCAAACTAAGGCAATGACGTTGCCTATTATGTCTTCAACGTTATATAAAAGGCGGCATACTAGCCAAAGTATTTTAAGTATGAAAGTTTTATAGCATCGTCGAGGGTGTTAGGGGTCAATAAGCATTAAGATCGATGACCTTATGCTTTAGCGTCAGTGCCACCAAATCACGTCATCACACCTTACCTTTTGAATGCCAAAGAGACTTGTTTTCAATGTTAAATAAAAATATTTTAAGAAGGGCGATGCCGCAAAAGTTTTAAGAGGGTCGATGACCCTATAACTTTGACAGTTAGCCATATAACTTATAAAAGTTTTAAGTTTTGTTTGATAAGTAGATAGTCTATAGCTATACAGGTCGACAATACCAATCTCAATATAAATTTTTTTGAACTTAAAAGAATTTAAGTTTTTTTCTTCGACCTTAGATAGGGGTCGACGTTGATTTAATAACGCATGTGTTATATTTTATTTTATTAAAGGCAAAAATCATTATGCTTTTACTTCGACGTAGTCATTGGGGATACCAAATGCTATTTTAAATTGTAAATTTCAACACTATCATTGGGAAACCGATGTTAGTGAACCTCAACATTGATCTAAACAAAAATTATTTAATGGTGGCGAGCCATACGTTCATGACTTCAGTTTAAACCTTGGGGATACCATTGTTTGTTTTCCAACTTGAATCAAATAAGGGATACCAATGTTGTCACTTTGAAATGTTATAACTATAAGGACATACATGTAGGTAACATGAATTGAACTGATACATATAGGTAACATGAATTAAATTGAAACATGTAGGAACATGAATTAAGTTGAAACATGTAGGTAACATGAATTGAAACATAAATTATGGTTCACGTCATCCTAGGAAAACTATAGGATGTGAGATGCGTAGTCCACATCATGACGGAGATGGATAGTCTCTATTTGATTAACTAAGGGTTCACAGTCATCCTAGGAAAACTATAGTATATGAGATGAATAGTCCACATCAATTTAGATAGTTAAACGTGAGATGGATAGTCCACATAAAAATAAGATGGATAATCAATGGAAACTTAGATAGATAATCAAATAAATTGGGATGGATAATCTAGTATATATAATATGTTTACATATTATCATATTATTATATTATAACCATTGTGGATGAAGGATCACGGTATATGGCTAAGATGTTTGATTTAGATACTAGTGAGGGGAAACCTGTTCCGCTCTATGACGTGGTCTCACTAGATATCTATTTGGATTGAGATGGTATATTATTATTTACGTCAGAATTTTTATCTGACCCGAAGTTTTTGTTTTCCCCTTAAACTCTCAGATACTCATTTAAATAGCTTGAGAGTAAGGGCTTTTCAGGTTCTCTTTAGACGAATAAGCTTTCAGAGACGTGCATGAGGAAATCTAGCTAGTAGGAGCTATATATATGTTTTCCACTGTGTTTTGATTCTATTTTTGTGTCTTAATGGCAACTTGTATTAAATGCCAGATATTTGACTCTAATCATCTAAGGGGGCATCTTCATATTTTGCTCTTGGATATATTGTAATAATTATATTTTCTCCAAACGTAGTTTACAAATTCGGATTATGTAGTGAAATTGAAATCTTATTGTGAGTTGAAATGACAAATTTTATTTTAAAAAATGTTCCAAATTTTCATATTCATGTGTTACTTGTATTATCAAAATGATTAACATGGCCACATTTTTGTCATGGGAAATTAATAACTATGCATGGTTGCAGCATCCGTAGCACTTTCCAGAACAATACATTGTGTGTGTGTGTGTGTGTGTGTATATAAGAGACATGGGTCATTGGCCGAGATGAGACTTAGTGTCCTAGTTTCCATGGGTGTGTTGGGGTAGTTAGTTTATGGTAACGAATATTAGGATTATATATATATATTACTTTAGGATGATTACTCAAGTAATCATCTGGGAGCGTATTTATATTTTGCATATACAATATAATATAATATTTTATTTTTAATTGAATATGAAATATTAGATGATCGACCTATGGTGGCTAGCAATAAATTATGTGTTCTGAACCGTTAATGATCAAAGTGCACAACATAATTTGGGGAATTATTTTCTGCTAGGTTTATCGATTGTTTGTTTTTATTTTGTTTGGTTAATAGATAATTTCTTGTATTAAAGTTTTCATTTATTTATACTAATAACTTGCGGTGCCTTCGGTGGCTTGGTACCATTAGGAAATTTTAGAGATCGTATTTTTCAACATAATATTTTACATTTGGATATCAATATGTAATGTAATTTTAGTAATTCTAATATTGTTTGATAATGTGTGATGTTTGAGTTATTGAAAGTGATTTGGTATTTGTTTTAAAAGAGAGTATAAATGAAATCAAGTTTAAGGTCTTAAAATTTATCCATGGGGTATTAGGAAACGTTTGTGGAATTAAGTAAATATTTTTATTAGATAATCTTTTGATGAAATCTTTATTTATAGATGAGGTGTCTGATTAAGATTTATTGATTTGTAAAGCAGAATTTTATAAAGTTATGTATATAAACTATTCGAAGAAATTTTAAAATAGATTGGTGTTAATCTGTCCATTGAGTGCTTTAAGAATTCTGGTTGATGCGTCTGGCCAACGTTGTCAATAGGAATTCCTAAACACTATGATGGGACATATGAACATAAAGATTTGAAAGTTTTAGAAAATTGCAGAAAGCTTTGATAAATATTGAAATAGTGTTGAAAATTTTTGAAGCGTTTTGTGGAGTTTTGTAAAGTGATGAAATATTTTGAAAAGGGAGTAAAATAATTAGTAATATATTAAAGTTAGTATTTAATAATAATATTTAGAAGTTTTGAAATAGTTTTAATTTCAAAATTTATATGCAAGTATACGTATTATTTTGATAAAGCAAAGTATTATTTTTAAATGGCGATTAAGAAAATATTTATGAAAGGAGTTTATTTTATAGGAGTAAATTATAAGTTAATTTGTTTGAATATTGATACGACGTTTCGAGTGTTGAAGGTTTTTGGAATATACTCATGCCTTAGAGAATACTCCTAAGTATTCTAGAAGCTTCAATACTTTGATAAATTGTGCAAATGTTAGAATCTTCCAAATTGGTTTTACACAAACTTACAGTCTATTAGCATTAGAATGGGCAAGGAAAATAATAATCTAAATCATGTTGGTCAACGATGAAAGGTCTAGTCATTAATTTATATCGCTCTATTAGTATACTCTTGTTGGGTTAATGCAGTACCTATACATGCTAACCTATAATAATGACAATAAAGCAATGTGAATTTGAATGTAAGTTAACCAATTGTGTAGATAAGCTAGAATTAATCTAGCTTGTTATAGATTTTCCTAAGTAGAAATTACAAGGACGCAATTTTCTTAGGGGGAAATTTTGTAACAACCCGTTGTTAAATGGCAATTAAACAATGATAATTAATAATTATCAATGAAGTAAATGAGAAACTTATTGTTATGAAATTAAAAAAATTATTTAGGAAATTGAAGGAAATTAAGATATTAGAATGAAAATAATTTAACTTGACAAAAATGTTGATTTGATAGTTTATTCAGTCCTTTTAAATTATGAAGTTATGAATTATTATTTGAAATAAAATAGATGAAATAAGATTTCATAAGGTTTTATAGTAAAAAATAGTTGAAATAAATATTTTGGAATTTATCTAGATGGAAGGAAGGATTTTGCGATGATAGTTATATTTAAAATGAATTTATGATTGATTTTGAATAAGAAAAGAAAGAAGATATAAATTAAATTACTAATGCAAGCCCATTACTACACAAGTTCAAGCCTAATTTGATCATGTGTATGGTGTAGGCTAGAGATCGGTTGGAATTGTTTACACGAAAACAAAGAAAAGAAATGATTATGAATAAAACAAGCCAAAAATTTGCTAGCGCGAAGAAAGAAAATAAATGGAAATGGTTTCGTGAGAATTGATTATAGAGCTTTCAAATTCAAGAGGTTTCACCCACCTCTATGTATACACTACCAACCTCTCATTTTAAAAAAAACATAAAAATTAGAATTCCCATCAAATTCCTTCACTTTAAATTTTGAAAATAAATTCACATTAAATTCCTACAATCAAATACAAGTTTTTGGAAAATCATCTACATCAAACAATCAAGTGAAGCAATGAAATCATATGGAGAAGGCAAGAGGAAGAAGAGTGAAATTTGAACTTTCTACCTACACTCCATCACTATAATTACTGAAATTAGTTAGCATTAAATTATAATAATTAATACAAATCAAATCAAGGCATCTTGGTAACAATCCACACCAAGTAATCAAGAGAAGCTAGTTGATCATCTTATTAAATTAAAGAATATCTGTAACGTGATCAAGAAGAGGGAAGCAAGGATAATTAGAAGCTAAGTGATCATCAAATCAAGGCGACTTCACTTACTTACTACTAATCCGATTAAACGATCAATCGATCAAGCAATCAAATATTTTATGACAAGAACAATCACATCTTTTCTATGGAATTTTTTATATGTTGATTTGATTGGGTAGAATCTTCATATAGTTAGTCAATGAGTGGTAGGAAATCATTTAACCCAATTAAAAGAAAATACAACTAGTAGATCTTAGGGACTGTCACGACCTGTTTTTCCATACCCTTTGAATCAACAATAAACCACACATGTCCAACCCAAGTTGAACGAAAAGACGGAACATGAAGGGAGATAAATAAAATAAGCAGAACTGAATCTCACACGAAAGGAATAATATGATATTGAACAATATTTTTACATTGGATAACTTTTAAAATACATATATCAGAGCCTAACCTAAATTCAGCTGGATAGTTATAAACATCTGTCCATACAATTGCTGACAAATATCAAGCAAAAAGAAACAGATAGCAACGGATAATAGAATATGTCATACATAGATAAATATCTCCAGCTCTCCTCTGGAAACTCCAACCCTCTTTGAATAAACCTGAAACTACTCGGGTATGACCCCAGTATTGAAAATACCCGGATCAGGCTTGATAAACCAGCGTGAGAAAAACTCAATAATAAACGACAGTGTCATTTTTCAGCCTTTGAGTAAAATCCTTTAAAAAGAAAGAGTATCTCATAAGATCATGTCCATACATAAACACGGATGAGTTTTTACCTTATGATAACTTAAGCACTTTTATATATCAAAACATTTTATATTATTTTAATGACATTCCTTGAAAACATATGCAGTCAAACTTATTAATCTTTGTAGGATCGATTTCACCCTAGAGGGGGGGGGGGGTGAATCGGGTGATAGTGTAAATTATAAAAATATTAATCGCGGAAGCTTATAAATTAATTTCAATTCAGATCACAGAATAGCAGCACAAATATCGCAGAATATAAATAACAGAATAAAACAGAACAACACAGAATTTACCCAGTTTCGGCAAAACCCTGCCTACGTGCTGCCCCCAAGGTTTCTACTAGAAATTAGATAGTCCCTCGCTTACACACGTAAACTCGCTATACCCGCTATTGACTAATCTAACTCTACGCTCAAAACCCTGCCACAACTCAACTACCGAGTTGCGAATTCTCAAGCTACGCCACGTAGCTTGTCCCCTAGTCACACGACTAGAAATTAAACGGTTTAAAAAAGAAAATTACAAATTAAAAACAATTTAAAACAAACAACCCTAATTTTAAATTTAAAGCCCTTAAAAAATGCCGGCCCCTTTTATCTTCTAGCCCGTCTCTTTTATTATCTTCCTTCATTTATTTGGAGATGCCGGCCGTTCCACTTTGAAGCTAAATTAGGGCTTGTCCCTTCGATCCAATTTAGGGCTTTCGAAGCGCCGATAATATATTGATTGATTCGATGATTATTCGCGTGTACTGTTGATCGATTGTTGCTCACTTCGGCTGCTTCGTTGTTGTTGATGGAGTTCGACTTCGATTCGGTATGTGATTTTCGTTTATGCTATACTGTTATGCTTGATTGAACTCCATGATCGATTGCCTGTGATGATTAGGGTTTATATAGGAGTTAATTTCCTAAAAACTCGTTCGTCTGATTTCTTCAATTTTATGCTATCGGCCCTCTGATATTTGTTGAACGATGATGATTTATTTGACTTTGTCAATTGCGTATTATCGTTGCTTGATGGTCACGTTGTTGATTCGTGACTTAGTCAATTTGCTTGGCTATCACGGTGTAATATACTCGGCTTGAATTTTTCTCTGACTTGATAAATTTCGTACAACTTGATTTTTGATAATCAACGTTTTGACACGTGACTTGGTCATTATGTCTTTGATGTTTATTATTCTTCTTTGACTTCGATATTTTATAAATTTGCTTCGGCCACTGTCTTCATTCCTGTAGCTTTGTTCAAGTTATCTTGGACATTGTTGTATCCATTGCAGTCTTGTAATCTTCACTCTGACCATACTGCATTGTTTCGATGTCATTGATTTGTTTAGCCTCGGCATTGACTGGTTTCATGCTTGTTGTCATTTGCAACTGGTCTCTGTGCATTTCTCTGCGTTCATTTGAGTTGTTGATATTTAGTTGCTGTCTCCACTTGCTTGAGTTTCACTGCCATAAGTCGTGCATGTGCGTTGCATTTCATTTGCAGCCTTGACTTTTGTGATATTTGACAGCTCTGGCTCGATGTTGTTACTTTGGTGAAGTGATTTTTGCTGTAGTCTTTGTTTGATTCAGTCCAAGTTGCATTTGTTCCATACTTTAGTTCATCTGTATATTGCTGCAATCTTCATTGAGCTTGTATATGAGTTGTTTCACTGGTGGCCTATGTGCATGCTTCACTGTTCTTTGCATTTGTTCATATGAGTGTGCTCACTGTTGTTTGTACCTGTTGCACTGCAGTTTGTGTCTTGCCACTGACTTGCTGCATATAATTGTATTCATGTATACTGCATTGTCGTCTTGTGGCAGTTGCTTTGTCTCCATGTATTTCATGTAGTATGGGCATTTGAATATGCATTTGTGAACATTGTCGAGTCTGCACCGTGTCTTTTGTTTGCACCTGATAGCCTGTCCCTTTTTTTTTGGTTGTTTGGTCTTGTTGCATGAGTACTTGCATTGGTGCTGTTGCAATTCGTTTCGGCCTGACCCTTCCATATGCTCTCTGATAATGTTGAACTTCACTGTTGCTGTTGTGTTCTGTACATTCCTAGTTGCCTTGTTGCTGTTTGATTGTGATATCCATGTTGCAACTGTTTTTGACATGTGAACTGCCATGATTGTTGCAGTCCATTTTGATGTTGGTCTTCGTTGCATTCATGTCATGTCGCCTTGTGTTGAATCCAATTTCAAAACTCGGATTTGACCTTGTGCTTGTGTCGTGATTTTCAATGTTATTGCACGTGAGTTGAACCCGGTTTTTCATTTGGGTTTGACCTGTGCTCACCTGTCCCTGTAAATCGATCAAGTGTATATATCGATGTGCACGGCCTTGTGGCATTTACAGTAATACACTGTGTATGTCACAAGTTGTTCATGTATGATGAATTTAAATTTAAATTATGACGAACAACCCAAATAACTGAGGCAAATCATATTTTCAAAAATTATCTTTTATTTTTGAATTGCAAAAATATTTCTTTTTCAATTTTGCTGCGTTAGTAAATATTTTTGCAGATTGCTCAGATGCTGGATTCAAACTGGAATGAAGTTGAAGATAAATATGAGTGTGAGTGATATGTAGTGAGGTGATGATATGTAAAATAGTGATGTAATTGAATTTGTATCAAAGTTGTATAGTGAATAGTGAGAGCTTGAATTTGTATACTATTCAAAATTGTAATAAATATTTGTTTGAATAAAATATTCGTTTGAATTCAAATTCCGTGTTATTTATTTTATTCAGCAAATATTTATTTAACTGTGAAAAATAAAATAGTATATTATCAAATACATTTAAACGAATGTATATATGTTTATTATCATCAAACAAAAATCATATAAGCGCATATTCAACAATCTCCCCCTTTTGATGATAACAAACATATATTTAAGATTTTGAATATGTTAAATGTATTTGATCATTGATATGCTCTAATTGCTCCCCCTATTTAAATGCTTCCTCTCTACACAAAACTCCCCCTACATATATGCATACGAATAAAAATATATAAATGAGCCTATATGCAAATGGAAAATTATTTGACCTTTGCTTGATTTTATTAGACAAAATCTTAACTTTTCTCTCCCCCTTTTGTTATCAGCAAAAGAGTAATAGTGTTAGAGAAAATAGAGATAAAGTAATCGATATCAATCCAACATTAAAACTCAATTGAATATAAATATTAAATTTCGATAAAAAGTCTAACAAAAATCATAAATGTTTTGTTAGGCGCATATTCCACTTTTAGAATGATGGAAATGATGTCATCATATAAAACCATACAGTTGTGTCTATTTGTGGTATATTTATATCAGGAATTTGAATATCTACTAACCATGCATAACTGTTAGGACTTTTAAATGAGATTAGTAGTATTCCAATTTTATTTTAAAAAATGAATTCAAGTATCTTCTAACCACGCATAATCGTGAGGACTTTTAAATGGGATTAGAATCAACTTATTTATTTTACAAATCAACTTTTGATATGCGTTCCATACATGCATAACCGCGAGGACTTTTAAATGAGCATGGAAGCACATAACAAATTCCAAGTAATTCACCCATGCATAACCGTGAGGACTTTTAAATGAGAGTGAATATTTTGGTATTTATTTATTTATTTTTGTTTTTGTTTTTGTTTTTTTTTAAAAAAATGTGAAAATGAAAAACGAACGATTCCTGTTTAAAGTACCACATATCGATAAACTATATAGAATTTTTAGGAGTGATGGTTGTTAAAAATATGATAGAGATAGAGATGGTCATGGAATTTTTACCAACAAACAGTTTTATAACTCTTGTTTAAATTTCTAAAGAAATTTATTAATTATACCATTTCGAATTATAATATATAATCAATATCAACACTCATCACTTTTTCAATCACTATTTTTCTTTTCGATAATCATTTGGGAGTCAGATTAGTCATAATAGTCATTTAAAATCAAATTCAAAAATAATTATGAAATTAATTTTTCAAAAATGACTAATCTGAAACTATGGTCAAAAATGATTTTCTCCAGGGATTTTTAAAAGAAAATTTTCTACTGTTTGAAAATTATTTGAAATGAAAAATATGCAGATATTTTCTTTGAAAAAAACGATGCAGTTACTAAATGTCTCAACAAAAATCACGTTTCACTAGTAATTTTTCCATCAACTAGATTACCAGTGTAATCTGCATCTGAATTTCTCTTTCACTCAAAAATCATTAATTGAATTTGATTGACCAAACCATGAAGTGTGCACCAAAAATTTCAAACTCAATTTTAACAGCAATTTAAATGACATTCTTTTGAATTTGAAATGAAGCCGTGTAAATAATCAGAAAACTGTGAATATAGAGTCAGCCGTATTATAACCAATTGTATTATCCAACAAAACACTATTTTTAATCCAAACTGATATATATGAAGTAATTCAAAGAATTTAGTGATTTTTAAAGTGTTTTTGGCATAAGAATATAATTAGCCAACTATGTTGAATAAGTCAAAGTCAAAATCACCATCTTTTCATCATCTCAATACTGGCTGATTTTAATTCAGAATACGATGCAGATTATCACATTTAATATATCGTTTAAAACATACCATTACTTGTTTTACCTTTACGATATTTTTCGTTGTTGTCCATTGTGATTCTGTCACCTTTATACTAGGCTAAGGAACTTTGCTTTGTCGCTCATTGTGTTTCTGGAACAGCCAAAAAATCCAGAGAACACTATTGTTGTCCCTTAGCCTGCCACCACACCTACACGGGAAAAGATTTATGTGACCTATTTGTTTTTATAGGTCCATGGTTGTTAGTGGCAGAAAATTTTGAAAAATAATTTTGTGTAGACCCAAAACTGTTTATAATTGTTCCCTTCGGCACCCAAATTTGTTTAACTTTGAGAGATTTTATATTTGTGCCTTTTGGAACCCAAATCGGTATAGTTTTCACATGTTTGGGTCTATACCAACAATTATTGTGACTGTGTCCATATTTTCTACAAATCGTGCACATGGAATTAATTTGACTAATATTGCTTTCAACAATTTTCGAACTGTTATATCCAAGTCCTTGTCTAACCGAATTAACAGTTTGCTTTCCTAATTGCATATTCAACGATTTTTCACTTTTTGAAAATTTATCCAAAGTCGTTGACAATTGTTGGACTTGTGTTTTGAGAGATTCATTTTCGTTTAACAATTGTGTGCACTTTTTCATAGAATTCTCTCTCCTAGTATTTTCATTCTCTTTTAAAATCAGAATTTCATTTTCAAGTGATTTTATATTGATTTCTGATTTTTTAATTTCTTTTTCGAATGTTGGACACTTATCACACTTAGGGATCCTACTTTGATAGGTTTTAACTAGTTGATCAAGTTGTTTATTGCATTCTATCAAAGTATCCTTTTGAGATTCAAGTTTGACGTATTTTTCCCTAAGTCGTTCAAAACAGCCGTTTACTTCATGAAAATATATAATCAACTCAGAATGGGTAAGTTTTGATACCTCACTTGGCTCGTCATCGTCACTGTCAGTTGTATGACCTCGAAGACACAATTCTGCCTTTTCGCTTTCACTGCCAGTGCTTTGATCATTCTCGTCTATTTCATCCCAAGTGGCTGCAAAACTTTTCTTTTTCTGTTTCTTTCCATGGCTGGATTTAATTTGTGGACAATTGGGCTTGATATGGCCGGGTTTGCTGCAATTATAACAAATAAACTTTTGTTCTTCTGAGTAGTCTAGTGCTTTGGCTATTCTGCTTTTTGCTTTTTGAATTCGAGCTGAATTTCCATATTTGTAATTCCACCTTTTGAATTTCTTTATTAGTAGCGCCAATTCTGCTGCTCCATCATCTTCATCATTATCATCATCACTTTCGGTAGTTCCTTTGAGCGCTATTGATTTCTTTCGATTATCTCCTCCTTCACGCTCTTCCTTGAATTTCATTTCTAGCTCATAAGTGGTGAGATTTCCGATGAGTTCTTCGACTTTCATTTGTTTCAAATCTTTTGATTCTTGAATGGCAGTCACTTTTGCTTCAAATTTTCGTGGAAGGACTCTAAGGATTTTTCGGACTATCTCCAACTCTGTGTATGATTTTCCAAGAGATTTTGATTTGTAAACGATATTGGAAAGTCGTCCATGCATCTCTTTGACATTTTCTTCCTTCGCCATTGTGAAGTTCTTGTATTCGCTGCTTAGCATGGCAAGGCGAGATTCTTTGACTTGAGATGTTCCTTCATGAGTCACTTCTAGTGTGTGCCATATTTCCTGTGCAGTTAGACAATGTGAGACACGATTAAATTCAAATTGATCTAATGAACAAATAATAGAATTCATAGCTCTAGCATTAGCATTTTGTAATCTATTTTCTAGTTCTGTCCATTGATCTTTTGGTTTCTCTATTTCCTGATTATCTACAGTTATAGTTGGTATTCTATAACCTATCTCAACAATATTCCAAGCGTCAATGGTTTTCAGAAAAATTTGCATTCTATTTTTCCAGTAAGCATATTCACCATTGAACATTGGTGGTCTAACTATGGATTGACCCTCAGCAAAAACAGTATTAAAAGAAGCCATTTTAAAAATTCAAATTTTTAAAACAAAAATTGGTTTTTGTAAAAAAAATCAAAATTTTAAAACAAAAACGGCTTTTGTTCCTAGCTCTGATACCACTTGTAGGATCGATTTCACCCTAGAGGGGGGGGGGGTGAATAGGGTGATAGAGTAAATTATAAAAATATTAATCGCGGAAGCTTATAAATTAATTTCAATTCAGATCACAGAATAGCAGCACAAATATCGCAGAATATAAATAACAGAATAAAACAGAACAACACAGAATTTACCCAGCTTTGGTAAAACCCTGCCTACGTGCTGCCCCCAAGGTTTCTACTAGAAATTAGATAGTCCCTCGCTTACACACGTAAACTCGCTATACCCGCTATTGACTAATCTAACTCTACGCTCAAAACCCTACCACAACTCAACTACCGAGTTGCGAATTCTCAAGCTACGCCACGTAGCTTATCCCCTAGTCACACGACTAGAAATTAAACGGTTTAAAAAAGAAAATTACAAATTAAAAACAATTTAAAACAAAGAACCTTAATTTTAAATTTAAAGCCCTTAAAAAATGCCGGCCCCTTTTATCTTCTAGCCCGTCTCTTTTATTATCTTCCTTCGTTTATTTGGAGATGTCGGCCGTTCCACTTTGAAGCTAAATTAGGGCTTGTCCCTTCGATCCAATTTAGGGCTTTCGAAGCGCCGATAATATATTGATTGATTCGATGATTATTCGCGTGTGCTGTTGATCGATTGTTGCTCACTTCGGCTGCTTCGTTGTTGTTGATGGAGTTCGACTTCGATTCAGTATGTGATTTTCGTTTATGCTATACTGTTATGCTTGATTGAACTCCATGATCTATTGCCTGTGATGATTAGGGTTTATATAGGAGTTAATTTCCTAAAAACTCGTTCGTCTGATTTCTTCAATTTTATGCTATCGGCCCTCTGATATTTGTTGAACGATGATGATTTATTTGACTTTGTCAATTGCGTATTATCGTTGCTTGATGGTCACGTTGTTGATTCGTGACTTAGTTAATTTGCTTGGCTATCACGGTGTAATATACTCGGCTTGAATTTTTCTCTGACTTGATAAATTTCGTACAACTTGATTTTTGATAATCAACGTTTTGACACGCGACTTGGTCATTATGTCTTTGATGTTTATTATTCTTCTTTGACTTTGATATTTTGTAAATTTGCTTCGGCCACTGTCTGCATTCCTGTAGCTTTGTTCAAGTTATCTTGGGCATTGTTGTATCCATTGCAGTCTTGTAATCTTCACTCTGACCATACTGCATTGTTTCGATGTCATTGATTTGTTTAGCCTCGGCATTGACTGGTTTCATGCTTGTTGTCATTTGCAACTGGTCTTTGTGCATTTCTCTGCGTTCATTTGAGTTGTTGATATTTAGTTGCTGTCTCCACTTGCTTGAGTTTCACTGCCATAAGTCGTGCATGTGTGTTGCATTTCATTTGCAGCCTTGACTTTTGTGATATTTGACAGCTCTGGCTCGATGTTGTTACTTTGGTGAAGTGATTTTTGCTGTAGTCTTTGTTTGATTCAGTCCAAGTTGCATTTGTTCCATACTTTAGTTCATCTGTATATTGCTGCAATCTTCATTGAGCTTGTATATGAGTTGTTTCACTGGTGGCCTATGTGCATGCTTCACTGTTCTTTGCATTTGTTCATATGAGTGTGCTCACTGTTGTTTGTACCTGTTGCACTGCAGTTTGTGTCTTGCCACTGACTTGCTGCATATAATTGTATTCATGTATACTGCATTGTCGTCTTGTGGCAGTTGCTTTGTCTCCATGTATTTCATGTAGTATGGGCATTTGAATATGCATTTGTGAACATTGTCGAGTCTGCACTGTGTCTTTTGTTTGCACCTGATAGCCTGTCCCTTTTTTTTTGGTTGTTTGGTCTTGTTGCATGAGTACTTGCATTGGTGCTATTGCAATTCGTTTCGGCCTGACCCTTCCATATGCTCTCTGATAATGTTGAACTTCACTGTTGCTGTTGTGTTCTGTACATTCCTAGTTGCCTTGTTGCTGTTTGATTGTGATATCCATGTTGCAACTGTTTTTGACATGTGAACTGCCATGATTGTTGCAGTCCATTTTGATGTTGGTCTTCGTTGCATTCATGTCATGTCGCCTTGTGTTGAATCCAATTTCAAAACTCAGATTTGACCTTATGCTTGTGTCGTGATTTTCAATGTTATTGCACGTGAGTTGAACCCGGTTTTTCATTTGGGTTTGACCTGTGCTCACCTGTCCCTGTAAATCGATCAAGTGTATATATCGGTGTGCATGGCCTTGTGGCATATACAGTAATACACTGTGTATGTCACAAGTTGTTCGTGTATGATGAATTCAAATTTAAATTATGACGAACAACCCAAATAACTGAGGCAAATCATATTTTCAAAAATTATCTTTTATTTTTGAATTGCAAAAATATTTCTTTTTCAATTTTACTGCGTTAGTAAATATTTTTGCAGATTGCTCAGATGCTGGATTCAAACTGGAATGAAGTTGAAGATAAATATGAGTGTGAGTGATATGTAGTGAGGTGATGATATGTAAAATAGTGATGTAATTGAATTTGTATCAAAGTTGTATAGTGAATAGTGAGAGCTTGAATTTGTATACTATTCAAAATTGTAATAAATATTTGTTTGAATAAAATATTCGTTTGAATTCAAATTCCGTGTTATTTATTTTATTTAGCAAATATTTATTTAATCTGTGAAAAATAAAATAGTATATTATCAAATACATTTAAACGAATGTATATATGTTTATTATCATCAAACAAAAATAATATAAGCGCATATTCAACAATCTTATCTAAAATGGTTACCCATATAGCATTTCGAGGCTACTCATTACGCCAATACAAAAAAAACTATAGGTTCTTATTGGAGGATGAATTTCTGTACAAATGACCAGGTGAATGGACTACCTTCCGATGGACACACCTCTAGATGGATGTTCGGAGAAACCATCACAAAGCTCCTCTACCAACACAAGACCAGCCTTCCTCTATAATTAGGTAGTACCGAATATGTCATCCTCCGGTCTTTACTGACCTTTAACCGAGCGCGCTCTAGTATACAAACCACATTAATTTACATCCCGAACGTCATACTGGGATGAAATATATCTAGAAGGGAATGATCATACCCAATTGGGAATGACCCACTTAGCCTTGCTGCATCTAACCCTATTTCGGTCATTTCCGGTTGACGAGGCTCGAGGCTACGATTAACTTTCCACATAACACATCTTCTTTCACTTTGAATGCTACATTGTCATTCCACATTCACACGACTGATTTCTATAAACGTATAACTTCCTAAGCTCGTATGTTTGAGGAAAAGGTGTCAAGCTAAGAGAAGGTGTCTTCTCCACCATTGACCAACATACATTTATAAAGACCACTCATTGTGATTTAGTATGCAAGGTCGGACAGTCATCCATACAAGTTCGTTCTGGGACTGAATGGAACCGAAGGAACTTTCATCGGCCATTACTAAGCGAGAAGTCGTTGTGGTTTTGAGGATTTTCATAACAAAGAGACCACTGCTACAATATAGTGAATTAGGAGTTTATCCCCAATTAATCAACAAGTAGTCCCTCGTTATTATTCATCTCAATATATCCGTCTTCGAATATCTTCATTCTTCGAACACGTAAACTGGTTCGAAGTGGTGTCCGGATAGGAATCACACAAATCCAACCCCGGTTCCTTTGAAATCCAGTTATCGATAAAAAGTGAATATGAGTATATAAGATTTATTAAGTCTCTTTTCACTTTAATTCTTCTCGAATGATTTCGAAATCTCTTTCTTTTGTTTCAAATTAATTATAAGTAATTCATTCTTTTCCTTTGGATAATATCTCAATTTTCCTCACTTAACTCTTGATCCAAATTCCTTAAGTTTTAGGCGGGTCAAAAACGTTATTTAAGACATCATTTACGATAAACCCTAAATCAATTTTAGCAAACATTTTTGAGTAAATAGGATCATAGAATCACTCTAATTTTACAAAATATCAATTTCCGTAATCAACAAGTGCTATAGGTGGAATAACGGTGAAATCACCTTTTAAATTCCACGAATAGGATGAGTTCCTTCTTTGGATTTTAATACCAAGTATAATAAGATTATCTCTATGCAATCCAAGTTTTAGTTTATTCATTTTGAAGATTGCTTAAATTTTGGATAATACCAATCTTCTTTTATTTTGCAAACTTAACACAATCTTTTCAGAGCATCCAAGCTTTCCTTTCGATCTGTTCCACCCCTCTTCTAAGAAAAGAAAACATACGCCAAGTAAGTTCAGGGCACTAGTTGCTCCATCCCTAACTTGGTTAAACACCTTGTTTTATCTTCCCAGATCTCACAAGCGGGACAAATGTACTAGTCGTTTCCGCGTACTCGATTATCAACTTTATTTTGGAATTGATTATAAAAATTCCAAATTATTATTTAAGCACTTAATTTTCATTTTAAAAACATTCACAATATATTCTAGGAAAAATCATTACATTTAAACTCATATTCCAAAAGTTATAGAATTTACAGCATAAAGTGCTGCGAAAAGTGCTATGTCAGCTTACTTGATTTAAACAACTTTTTAAACATTTGATAATTCATATTTTCCAATTAAAATCTATTTTAAACTATTTAAATAGATTTATCAAATTTATCCCATATTTTCCATAATTAAAAACGTTCATTTACATGGATTTCCCGCTATGGTCACTTAACTGCACTAGCGCGATTTTTCTAGAAAATTTATTTGGATATATTTCAAAATCTACTCAACGAAATTATGATTTTCTTTCTTCGTTTAGAAGATATGGATATAATAGTCCAGAATTTTTTCATCTCGAAAATTTCGGAGCTATATTCCACTCTATACGCTCAATTGAACTTTTCGACGTGAAATCGCGAACTACCTTTACGCGACGCGCCTAGTTTAACATATTTTTCAATGCTTGAAATAATCTATTCAAATTGAATTTTATCACTTATAAAATCATTATAAATCATTTTAAATCAATACCACCTTTTAAAGCTTTTATAATGAATTTTCAATATTTCTATATTACAATATTATTATATCCATATTATTTTAATATTACATTTTACATTCTAATTTCAATTCGATTCCAATTCTAACTTCAAATTAAACTCAATTAAAACTTAGATTTTAAATCTAATTTTCATTCTAGCTTAAATTTCAACCTTAAATCAATTTCAACTTTAATTTCGCAATTCATCTCAATTTCGATTTCACTATCCTTTTTAATCCTGTTTCACTTCAAATTTCAAATTCTCTTTTATTTCTACTTTAATTTCAATTCCAATTAAAAAGAGACTTATTTTTCCAGAGTATATCATATCACCAAATTAGGGTCTTATTTAACAAAGGAAATACTTAATCAAAATGAGCATAATTAAATTTAACATTTGTCAATAGCATAACTATGGTCCATACATAACTAATATGATAAATAATCACAACCATAAACACTTGCATCTATTTAAAGATAACAAAAACATATATCCAAACATCCATAACAACATTTCAAAGGGGTGTGAACTTGCATATGATAAGATGATTATTATAAAAAATATATCAAAATATGATCTTTTAAAAGTGATGAGAATTTTCTCACCTTTGTTTCCACTCCTCAATCTTTTTTATAAGCTAGCATGTTTCTTGCTTTTCCTTCGATTGTCTCAAGTTTGCTTTTTCCTCTCTTTCTCATTTTCTTTTCTTTTTTCCCTTCTTTTTTAATGTGTTCATGGGCTAAGAAGAGGGTACGACCTTGGGGTAGGGGTGTGAGAAGGGTGTACGTGTTTAGGAGGTGGGTTGGTGGTCTAGGGGGTCGGGTAGATGGGTAGGGCTCGACCATGGGGCATAAGAAGGGGTAGATGATTTGGAGGCATGTAAGGTGGTGTAGGTGCTCGAGTAAGTGGGAAGGAGAGGGTGCGTATGTTACTTGAGGTGGTAGGGCGGTTTTGGCCAAGGTAGATATGGGTTTAGGTGGTGGTGGAGCTTGGTGGAGATGGTGGAAGAGAATGGAGAGGTGGGAAGCCATGTATATGGAGATGAAGTAGTAGAAGAAGAAAGTGAAGAAGGAAGTAAGGAATAAAATGTAATTTTTTTGTGAGAAATGTGTGTGCTATTTATACTTGAGTTTTGGAAGATAAATGACTCAAATACCCTTGGATACTTTTTGACTTTTGTTTAAGCATGATATGAAGTGCATTAATGGTGAAATGATGGTAGGATGTAAGTTTGTACTTAATGAAATGGTTATGACTCTTTTTTATAAATTTCTAAAATGTTTAAATATACCTTTGCTTATTTTCCATGCATGAAGAGACTCGTCATTAATGAGATAAGAACCATAGATTTGAAGTCGTAATGATGTTGTACCTTTTTTATAAATTAGAAAATGCATAAAATCCCTTTTGCTCATTTTCCATAAGTGATATGACTTAAGCATTAATGGTGAGGAGATATGTTAGTCCTTTGTATAATGATGATGTTTAGTATAGATTTGTTTAGGTTTATGTCAAATCATGCTATTTTTATTTTTTTATATAAACTTTCCCAATATAAACTTTTATCTTTTAGTGATAAATGTAATGTATTTTAAAGTTTGTAAAGTTGTTATTATATATGTTGTAAAGTGAACGCATTTATTCAATGTTGCGATAACTTGTTATCGAAAATGGTGTTTTTGTTGACAAATTTTACAGTCAAAATTTTATATTTTTGTTAAGCTATCAATTGAAGTAAACCAAATAAAAAATTAATTTTTTACTTATTTTAAATAAATTAAAAAAATTCTCTTTATATTTCAAAATTATATTTAAATAATATGATAATCTTTTTTTTTACCATGTATGTAAAACTGACAAAATGCGATAAATTTTGGTTATTTTTGTAAACCGGTTATTAACATACTTTTAAATATTTTAATATACTTTTATTATCTTTATTAGATGTTTTTAATATGATTTAACTTTTTAGATAATATTTAAACCTATTTATTTAAGCCTTTATTTATTTTTAACTGATTTGTACTAAAATCCAAATTTCTACCTTTTAATTATTAACTATAAGAATAATTACTGTCTCTATTATTGTTTATTATATATAACATATTTATTTAAGTTTTAAATTCTTTAAAATTTAAAATAAGAAAAATCTCTTATTTTCGAAGTAGCGAAATTATGGGTCGTTCCAAGAATCGTATGGGAGATAAATCAAATTCATAAAACATCAATTTCAGGAATTTACACCATCAGGTAGTCAAACATCCGAATTCATAATTCAGACATCCGAATTCAAAATTGAGACATCTGAATCCTAAATTCAAACATATGAATTTGGTGAAAATAATACATAATACTCTCTGGTTCAAATTTGCATCAGGTCAGACTTCTGATCTTGGTACCTTGGATGGCTGGAATCCTTTTGCTTTGTTTTTCTTCATATGTATAGTGATCTAAACATTAGACATGTATCCTGACGTCTGAGCTATGTTCTCAGACGTCTGAATACCTATTCTTATTTGTTTTGAATAGTTTACTTGAAGTATTTGTATATTATATATATATTATGTATACATATGACGATTAATTATGACATTTAAATCTATATAATTATAAATCTATATGTGTACATATTATTTATTTTACTATAAAACGAATATAGTTTTCAATGTTAATAATTATATCTGATGTGTATATTTCTCATTTTCGGGTGACGAGGAATTTGAATAAACGGTTTAATGATGCCATCTAGTGTGAGACTTTCGGTAGCATTTTCTAGGTAATTCATTAGACTTGTCATGTAGAGACATCTAGTGTGGATCGAGTGTAGTTTATGAGCATTAAATAATCAATCGAATAACATGCATTGGTATGGGATGCCGTTATGTTATTTGTTTGGTTATTTATTGTAAGTATATGTCACACAAAGGAGGACTACACTCATGTGTATATGGTGATACTTGCTGTGATGAGTACATTGTAGTCACGTGGTGACTTATGTGAGCCGTGTGTCGACATATGATTATAGATATGTATAGTTATAGGACATGAGTACTATATGACTTTCTATATTGTATCCAACTCCCTTTATGGTTCCGAAGTGAACCAGATAGGCCAAAAACCACCTTGGTGTCCTGATCATGAGGTCGTGCCCTATATCTACGACATTGTTGTTGTATATTATATTTGATGCACATCATGAGGTTTGAGGTTAGGTGACCTGTAGGGTAGGTACCCTAATGCCCCTTGTTTTGTATAGGCCGGTGGTCTGTTACCTATAGGGACAAAGTGGGGTTATGATCGAGGCGACACATTGATGAGGCATTGGTGGATATGTGCCAAGATGTCAATCGAGGTAACTATAGACTGTATGAACATACCCAGCTATTAACGGAAGGCTAATAGGCCCTGGGTTGCTGGAGCGAGCATATGGCCGTCAGTAGGCCGTTTGGTTTCGGTATGTGTATGTAGTGGATTAGAATATATGTCTCATTCCTATGATGAGTTGGCTATACTAGAGACTGGATGATTCTAAAGTGTAGTCAGTCCCTATTATATTCATACTATTCTGATTCATTCATATATAAGGAGATGATATTATATCCAAATATGTGTCCAGAGTATGGTGGATCCTCATGTCTTTAATTATGTATTAATAGCCAGCCTATCCTTTTTGGTACGTTGATGATGTTATTTTTATTTATAGGATTCAGAGATATATTTGGGCATCGATATAAGAAAGCCTAACTATACTTGATGATATATTATTATTGAGGATTTATTGATTTTGATAATGCTTTCATAGAAATGGATGATTCACCCATTTGATATTGATTTCATGACTTTTGATTTGGTTTACTTTTGAGATGGGTGATGAAATCTCTATGTACGATTTGTGAGATTTGAAATCTTATAATACATATGAGATTGTATATGATTTTGTGATTGTATAATTTGTGTGTATATATATATATTCAAATAATATTATTTTACATTACAAGCGATATCATATCATTATTTATTGACACATTGAGTTACATACATATTACCCTTGATTTAGACATAGTTTAATCTATGTGTTATTTATAATACTTAAGTCAGTCCGACACATTTCAGGTTTAGGGACAAGTTCGTCAGTTACAAATGCTTGGGCATAAAAGGAGGATATGGATTTACTATATTATGTAATAGTACACTTCTGTAGTAGGATTTGATTCAGATATTGTATAATGAAAACATAGTGTATATTTACAATGGTATATTATTGTTGCGTTGATCGACTGTATGTTCTCTGTTACTTATATTATATTGTATATTGTTCTATCCTGGAGGCACACATGTTTATTGCTTTGTGCCAAGACCGAGTAAGAATATGGTAAGTTACATTGATATTTGAGATATGTACCAACATTGGTCTAGGGGAATATTCACGTGTGTGCCCCATATCCTTGCATTTTCCATGTTACATGACAGTATTACGTAGTAATATTCTTGGATGATATGGGTATAGAAGTGGGGGCGTTATAATGGGGTTGTGAGCCAAAGTTGAATTTCCATGGTAGTGCACAAACACTAAACCAAAGTTGCTAAATATTCTAATTTCCACCGTTTGGCCGTTGTTGGAGCCAAGGCATGACCCACGAGGTTGTGGGCCGAAGTTGAATCTCCATTGCCTTGCACAACCACCAAACCAAAATTGCTTAATATTCCAATTTTCACCATTCGGTCATTGTGGGAATCGTGGCATGATCTACAGTGATTGTGGGTCATAACTTTTAGAGTTATACGATGCACAACCACTGACTTATCTGTGCCAAAAGTATAACACCCCACTATTCGGCAGTTGTATTGCCGTAGGTTTAAGCACAGTGATTGGTCACCATGAACTTGAATTATATACGTTGTTTAACCACCAGGCATATTTTTTTATACGGCCATTAGGCACTATTTGCACCATTTTCTTTGATAAACAATTTTGCTGCACGACACACAAATACACACATGCACACCGATTCATCGATACAAAAAATACACACACATTGACACATCAACAAACAAATATATGGAGCATAACCATCACATTTTATCGATCTATTTCAAAATGCAATATTCCACTACACAAAATACCCTATTACACAAAACCATCTTTGACTGCCATATCTAAAGGTCTAGTTTTCACAAATTCAATTTAGCGATCGACTAATAGTTCGCTCCAAGGTATAGCCGCGACGCTTGCAAATTTATGCCAAAAGCTAACTACCGATGGGATAGGCGCGTCGCCTTTAAGTGTTAATTTAATAAATTGACATTCTTGTATATATGCAAAAGCAATAAATTGATTTGCTTTTTCATGATTTGGACCTTTTCGATGAGGAAAAAGGTAAGTGATTTCTTCTTTGAAATATATACGACAACAAGATTAAATGCATTTGCTATCAAATATCCTGTCTCAGGCATTATCATTCAATCACTAAACGAACATTTAGTTATATAACAACCCACAGCAGCTTTCAAATTTTCACAATTTGAGACATAAAAATGTCATGCATATAATCCTAATATTGATTGTATTCTGATAAGAAAATTTTTCTTGCTCAAATCCAATCATTATTCAATTCATCCACCTACTCCGCTACATAATAAAACTTGCAATTATCATCACGTGCTATATCTTGAACATTAACAATGTACCCTTGCATATAGTTGGAAATGAAAGCTAACAAATGAAAATCACCATTCAACTAATTTTTTACCTTTGCATCAAATTCTACCTTCAGCTTAGGAATCCCATGCCCCAGTGTCAACTTCTTGTTATCACTTAATTGAGATAGTTATTCTTCCTAAGTGGTCACTAATTCAAAAGATGATGGTTCTTGTTTGGTACATTGATATTGTTTTTTCTGTTTCGTAGTTAACTTGTTTTTACTACTGGATGGTCTTCCTATGTGCTCAGTGGTTTTAGGTTCTAACATAGAAGTTATTGATGATAAAACTATTTCTTTTAATTTCACCAATAACATTTTTCCTTCCTCTATAGAAGAATCAAATGACTTTTTAAAATACTTGAATCTCAGAGTATGATATAATTCCTTTGACTCTTCAACCTGTGGAATATAGTTCAACTTCATCCAATGTTCGTCTATTATTTCAAGTGGTAATGTGCGACCTTCACTGCAAAAATCAAACATTTCATAGGCACAAGGAAGATCAAATATCAGTCAATTAAGATGATCACAAGCAAACAAATCTATATCAACAGCTTTTATATTTGCCAATTCATTCACGATTAAATCCAAAGCATAAAACGAAACTCTACATCGAGATCTCTAAATGACTTAATTTGATAACTCGTTTTTTGTTGCTCCTAAACTTCTTTTGAATGACGCTTCAATTTGTGTATGTTGTATGCACAACATATTATCCATTTTTGTCCAAACTACTATGAATGTCGCCTTTCCGGTACTAAAATGGTTTTTCAATTGAGCATATGAAGACTCTACTATAGTAGTTGTTTTATTACCTCAATGTTTAATTTTATCCATCCAAGCTAAACATACGTACTTTTTATATGAAAGCAGTTTGTTTTGAAGATAATTTATATTTTTAGGAAGTTCTTTCCAATCTTGTTGAATATCATGCCAATCAAAAATCTTCTTTCATTGGTGCATGAACAACCTTTCTTCAACTTTGCAAAAACATCTCTAAGAGGTCGTTTGTTTCAAATTTTGGTTTGCAATTCGTTATAACATTATTTCCTATATGTCATAAACACAACATTAAATTTGCTTTGGAAAAAACTTTCTTCACTCCATTGGTTAGAGCACATTCTCTATCGGTGATTTTCACTTCAGGTTATTTATCGGGCATGTAAAAATTTTAAGCTTTGACAAAACCCATTCATAATGTTCTTCCCTTTCATGTGCTAAAAAAGGATAAGCAATACTAAATGTTTGGCCTATAAAAGTCATCCCAACCATTTCTAGTAAAGGCATGCTATAACGATTTATTTTATAGGAGCAATCAAGTAATAAAACCAACGGAAAACAATTACATAAACTTGCAGATTTAGGATGAGACCATATTAAATCAATCAAATGATCATATGATGAATCAACGTATAAAAATAGCCATAATGTTTTTCTACAATAATTTTCTTTAGTTGTTTCATCGCTGATCTACATTCCATGGTCGAAATTTACATTTATATTTTTGCATATAAATCATTTTCAAAGTAGAAGTATTTTCAAGAAATGGACTTTTAATAGTAGTCGGTACCTCTCGTGGTTGCACCCCCGCAAGTGTCATGTTGACTAAATTTTTTCTCATCTAATAATCTATCGGCGTACGGATGACCCATTAAAGTATGTGGAAGCTCATGATTATGTTTTTCCATTAAATATTGTAACTTTCCATTTGCCTTCCGTAAGATATACACCTTTGATCAAAAATAGACAGTCACACTTTCTAGTAGCACTATCCTGATGACACTTTACATTTTGATTTTTTCTTCGTTTTTAGAGTGGCGACTTCGATATGTGCCACCTCTTTCACAACCCAAATGCAATCTAGGTTTTTTTCCAGGAGTTAATTTATCTTATTTGATTATCACTACAACGGTGTTCAATTTTTTGGCTTGCACTTTACTTCAATGAATAAAGATACTACGAATTTAAAACTGCAATATTAAACCAAAATGTTAAAAGTCTATATAATTTAATTTTTTTCCACCATTCCAAATATTTAATTCAAAACACTTGATTCATCCATTACAAAATTATCTGTTAAATTGACTTCAACTTTCCACCAATAACCGATTCATTGTTTTAGAGATTTGTTTGATCCTCAGCCATCGTATTATCAACAGTTTCGTCTATATTTTCCTCATTATACATTGCTTATGAATTTTTTTATCAAAATTACAAATAAAAATGTAATATCCATATCATAGTATCATGCTACCATACTTTCATCAACATTATCAATAACAACATCTTCAATTTTGACATCTTCAGCCATATTTTTCTTTACAAAATCATTCGTAGAAACGTACAAAATATAATTAGTGCCATATTTGTTTCATCTTTATTTAAAATACAACAAAAATAATAATAAAAGATAAAACTAACCTCAATTGATATTTCACTTATATTGTCATTCATTCCACCATTGTTTTCCTTTAATTTTGGAGTTATAACTAGCATTTTCCCATGCACGTTGAAGTTTAGAGGTGAGGGAAGGGTCGATGGAGAAGTTTCGATGTCGGGGAGAGGTGTTGATGATGAAGTTTCGAGGGTAGGGCGATGTTGTCGATGAATAGACAAATGTGATTCGACAATGTAAGATTTATGTTTTTTCTTTTGCGTTTCAGTTATTGAGCGTTGAGTGGATAATTAAAAGAGTGGTAATTTGGTATTAGGAAGAATAGTAGTTTTATTTTATTTTTTTTGTAATTAGAAAGGGGAAACCAAGATGTCCTTAGCAGCACACAAAATAAATTCCCACCTATTAATTTCTTTTACTTTCCATGAAGTTAAGTTCCTCTGTTTCTAAATTCATGTGCCCCCATCCTCAGTTAATCCAACTTATTCGTTTTGATTGTGGATTGCACAAATTAATATATTTTTTTATAAACAATGGATGGATCGAATTTAAATGTATACATGGGCACATACAGAAAGTGCACAGAGAAATTAGTGGGCTCTACACCCCTGAATTTAAAAATAAGCTCTCCACGTATTAATTTCTTCAATAATTTCTTTTCCCACATATTTATATTTCAAAAGTTTCCCCCGTTTGATTCTGTTTGTCTATGCTATAATGTTGTTGTGTGCAATATGCTTCTGCGTACTATTTTTTATTTCATGAATAATTGTTCGAGTTTGATTTGTATGCAACAGACGCCAGTGTGTTACTTGGTTTTAATAAAACACTAAGGGTGTGTGAGGTAAACATTTATCTACATCTAATATGTACATGGTTTTTATTATTTCCATGTTTAACTTTTTCGCGGTTTATAAATTTTCAGCACCTCATCCTTTGTATTTATTTTCTGTAACCCACCTGTATTTGTTTTAACAATTTATCTAAAAAAATATTTTTACTCTTAGCACGCTAAGTATTAGCATGGTTTTCCAACTAATATCATAAGTTATTAACGACATTCATAGCATTATAACATATAGTTCAAGCGAGGTTTCTATTTTCCTCATGCTTTGTTCATATTTTGTCAATGCTAACATATAGTTCAAGCGAGGTTTCTATTTTCCTCATGCTTTGTTCATATTTTGTCAATGCCAATTTCATTAACTAGGTAATATGGGTCTTGAAAATTTAATATTATAACCGGGGGAGTAAAGTAATTAACGGGACATTGGTAGACTAGCCCTTAAGATTTAAAGTAGTGTTAGAAGTAAACATGTGATGTTGACAATAATTTATATGATGAACGGTAAAGATCTAGAGCTTTCAGACATACTATCCATACTAGTACCTTATTATTCTTCTTTCCTTTATTTGTTTGTTTTTTTATTTTACTCTGTTGAAACTAAGATTTTTTATTCGATGAAAAAAAGAAGAGAAAAAAGTATTATTTGTATTTTATTTGTTATTTACCATTTCTCTTATAATTATATTCTTAAGTATTTGATTTTCACTAATTTAAAGATTGCTGATTTTGCGATAACTGATATGTTAGAATTTGTTGTTTACATGTAAGTAATTTTCTTCTTCAATCACTTAGATGTATAAATGAACTTCATTAAACTAAAAATGAAGATATTAAAGTTGATATAAATAAGTACATGTCAACTTGAATTTTTTTATTTTAGCTTTATGGCTGGTAAAAAATTTATTGATCGGTTTATTATTATTTTACATATTGTTAGGTAGTCTTCAACTTATTTCATTGAACGATCGTGCAATGATACGAGGGTTAAAGAAAATAATGAAAGAGATGATGCATGATGTGATTTTTTGGGTGATAAAGATCACTTTATAATGTATAAAATGTGCACCTTGTTTTGAAATTTGTATATTAAGCACATATATTGGTTTTAAATATTATTTTTTATTTTTTGTACATATTTACCTTTCGAGACGTATTTATACATTAGTGTTAATCACATGCGAAGAAGATAAATACTATTTTTGTCCTAATGAAATCGGATAGGTTTACGGGTTCGAAAAACCATAAGCTCGATTGTCTAATGAGAGAGTTAAAATGATAAAAGAAAAAATCAAAAGGTGAGTGAGTTGTGAAAAATAATAGGAAACATTCACAAAGTGTAATGAAAAAATTCGTATGTTTATGTCACATTAAAGTGTATAAAATTTGATAGTTGGGATGTGGAAGTAGTATACTCATAATTACTAGTTGTCAAATGGTTTAACTAATCATGATTATGTTGGAAGATTAATGGATAAGGAGAAAAAATCATGGTGAGTATGAGTGTTGTAGGGGTATATAAATTTTTTATTCCTATTTTGTGGAATGAAGACCTCCTTATGAAAAGGTGTGCATATTCGAGCTATCAATGTGATATCGATGATGGTAAATTGGTATCGAATTAGGTGTTTACATTTAACGATTAAGCAGTAGGTTGGAAAAGTTTCAAACATAAGAAATAGCTAATTAAATAAAGGAAGCTAAGTACATCACTCTAAACGAAGCAGCGAAAGAAGCCATTTGGAAGCACAAATTTATAGCTGTGGTAGACGTGATTTTAAACATTGAGAATCTCGTGAAATTGTTTTGTGAAAATAATGCCACAATGCAGATAACAAAAGAACCTAGAACTCACAAGAAATCAAGACACATACTTCAAATGTTCCACCTGATAAGAGAATTTTCCAGTAATGGAGAAGTGGTGATCTATATAATAGATAGTGAAGAAAACATAATAGATCTATTCATGAAGGGATTGCCTCAATCAATGCCGAGCAAACCGATCGATTGAATAGGATTAAGAATCAATAATTGGCTCTAAGTGCAAGTGGGAGATTAAAAGAGTTAGGGGTATTCCCTAAGGATAATTATATAATTTATTATAAATTATCTAACTTTGTAATAAATCTCATTCGAAATAAAAGGTGTTTGATTTATATATGCTTTGTTATACTGTGATATAAAATAATTATTTGACGATACACAAATAAGAAAGTCCACAATAAAATATTATGCGATTTAAATTGCAAATAGTTGCAACAACGAGCAACAAATCACAACACATAACATTTTGTTTTAAATATTTCTAATCAAGATGTTTTGAGAAAGGACATCGATACATCCACTGAGACCAAAGTTCGTAATGCTCTGAATGTTGGGCAGTGTATCACTCATAGCAGCTAATGACACCAAGGAGATATGTACTCCTTGTTACTGGATAACTATGGAATGGTTCGACTCATCCGATATTTTATGTTGGTTAATAACAACTAGGCCACTAGAAAATCTCAAAGTGACGATATTACAAAGTTCTCTTGGCTTAAGAATATTTCAGTCCAAGTACGAAGTAACAGCTTTACTTGTGGGACATTTTTGGAGGCTAGCATATACTTTAGGATGATAGTTGCCCTATATGTTTTCTGCATCCTCATTTATTTATGATGATGTATTTATTTGAGCATGATATGTATATTCGATGATGGTGAGCATTAGACTAGCATTTTGTTGCTCACCTTATACATGCATTATTGGTACATTATATTTTATCGTTGCATTCTGATTCTTTGATATCTATTTATGATAGCTGTGTTGTATATTATTCTGTCCTAGAAATCATGCATGTTTATTACTTTGTGTCGATATCGTGTACATAATTATGAGTGTTATATGATTTGATATATGTACCAGTGTTAATCCAAAAAAATATTCATGTGTGTTAGCCCCATTTAGCCTTATTCTCCATATTATCTGACAAAATTATCTCCTAATACTCTTTGGTAATGTGTAGGTATAGAGGTGTGGTGTCACATGCCATCACCAAGGTACTGCCCCCACAAACGCATGCCAGATCACTAAGGTTCAAGGTATATAGATGAGCGTCCTAACATACCATTGTCCCCATAAAAAACACATTCAGAGTAATCAACAATCCCTTCACACATGAAATAATGTTAGAACACATTACGTTCCACTCCATTACTTCACTAGGTCCTACATACTTCTCACTAGAAGTACTACAGTCAAACGACTCATGTAATTGATTTTTTGAAGCCCGAAATTATCCATCATAATCTCTAATCCAAGCTCGAAGCAAGCTAAAGGAATCACCATGTACATCCTAATACACTATACCAGTCGTCTAAAATCCATAACTCCACTTCCAGTAGTCCAACCACCTTGAGATCGATACTGGAGGCTTCACTAGCCGCCGTCACCCTCACCATTGATCAGAACATTGTTGGAGCAAGTTAGCAATCATTCTGTGGTGGTTTGACTCTATTAATTTACCCCTAAGTCACACTCCTTCCATTTCGATGTAATTGCTTAAGTGCCTTGGAGTCTGCCTTCCTTTCCTCACATTTGCACCGTGTTTTCTCAATCAAACCATATCGATCGTCCTTGGCCCCTAACTTTACCACCGCTCAACTAATGCAATGCGACCAATTTTATGGCTTCAACATTTAGTCGTTGACCCCCTTATCGGTCATAAGATGATCCAAGCATGGAAACTATTAGTCGGCTAGGGATGGGTCAGTGGTGCTAACTTTGAATCTCCTAGAATATTCACTCAAGTGGCCCCATCCCTTCTTTAATCCTAGAGTTCTCTGCTCAAAACATCGAGTCTTGCATTTAATGCTTGAAAATACTTCAACTTCACCAATAATACCTGAACCATCTCCCTAAGGCCATAACCCTACCATATCAGCTCTAAATCACTCGTGACCAATTTTGTTGCTTTTCTACATCATCGCCAACTTTCCATGTCGATCGCATGGCTCCTTGGCCAATTTTGATCAATCAGTGGTGATTGGTCGGGGCTGATCGATCACTCTAGAAAAATTGTCTTCATTGTAGCATTTTCTGATTTAGTTTCCCTTTTACTCCAAATGCCTTAACTCCCTATGCAAGTTTGCTCGTTTTAGCTCCAAACATGATCGATACTCCAAAGATGTGCAATAGTCAATATCCTAACCTAAGCAAACAAACGCATAGACACTACTAAAAAAACATCATCTTATCATTACAAAGTCAACATAATCACTATATCATCTAAACAAAGTCAAAACATAAGATGGCCTATCCATATGAACATACATGCTATATTTAAGTCTAGTCTATTTTAATCATTTAAAATCCATTTTCAAAACATGGATAAGTTTAGGTATAATAAAAATCATGGTTTTAATTTTGAAAACATTTCAAAAACATCATTAAATACCTTATTAGCAGTTATAGTTTAGTGAGAGACTCAAACCACTCACCAAAGGGTCCAAATCACGAAAATCAAGTTGGTCCGAGATGAACATCAACAAAGATGAATTCCAAGGCACCCAAATAGTAAATAGTGATAATGCTAACCCCATTGCTAACCTCTTGTTAGTTGGTTGATTTAACTAAATAATGTAAGGATTGGATTTGCTTTTTGAATAAGGAGATGACTAATGGAAGTTAGAATAGTTTTTGGGAAGTGTGTGAATGAAGAGGGGTTGTCTCATCAGATTTGTTAGGTGTACATTTTAAAATTCATTAATGGGCCAAATTTTGGGCATAGTCTAATAACTCACTAATCTGTCCAAAAACCATCTAGCTTCAAATACCATATCTCCTAAATGGTACAATTAAAATCTATTGTGACCACTCTATAAAAAGAGAAACCATGATATCTTTCATGTGGAAGTGGTTTTAGACCATAATTTGGCTCCTTATAGACCTTATAATTTTTTTGGGTAAAAATTGTCTAATAAAATTTCTAAGGGTGAAAAATGTCAATACTCAACATTACCCAATGTTATACCTTCATATGACCCAATTTGGATTAAAAAATAATATTTTATGATTCTTCGATACATAAATACGGGTCGTTAAACTCTCCCTAGGAATTTCTCCCTCGAAATCCCATCAAACAAGGTAAGATCAAACAATATAGTTACGCACATGCCTCACACATGCCTAAAACCACAAGCATGTGTAAGATCCGTCAAACTTGCACAAACAAGCAAGTAAATACAACCTATGCCTATCCTAACATGCAATGTATTAAGATATTCTACATGATATCAATAGTTAAAGTAAATGCAATAAAAAAAGCCTTACCAAGTATACAGCTTCGAGTAAGCAGTCCTCGTGCTCTCCTCAATCTCCTAAGTGCAATATCTCTTGCTTTTATCCCATTAACCTTAACTAACTTCACCGTATTCCTCTTAAGCTATATTGTATCATGTCTAATTAAACAAAGAGGTCTACAAGGTCTTGAACCTTTTGGTTCAATCTCAGCATCATCCAACTGATCCGGTGTCTCTACTATGCCTGAGCCATGCATAATCTTTCATACATGAGAAATGTGGAATATATTGTGCACACTTACCATCATTTGAGGTAAGTCGGCTCTGTAAGCTAGATTTCCAATGCACTCGAGTATCAAAAAATGACCTATGAATCTCAATTGCAACTTTCCCTTAGTGCCAAATCGAACTATATTCTTCAATGGAGAGATATTGAAAAACATCATATCATCGACAGATAAATCAAGGCTACATCATCTTTTATCAGCGTAACTCTTTTACCAGTGCAGTTTTCAGTTGTTACTAAATAATCTTGATCTTCTACGTAGTCTCTCTGATCAAATCTGCGTAAATATCAGTTTTTCTTCCGCTTTCCACCAACATGAAAGAGCTTTGCATGGTCAGTCATATAATGCATCAAATATTTCCATATCAACACTAGAATAATAACTGTTGTTTTATGCAAACTCAACAAGATGTTGATCATCCCACGAGTCCCAAATTGGAGAACGCAATCCCGCAAGTGTTCCTCTACGGTACGGTTCACCCTCTTGATTTGTCCATCAGTTTGTAGGTAATAAGCTTTACACAAATGCAACTCCGCCCCCAATGCCTCATACGATCTCTTCCAAAATCCACTCACAAATAATGGGTCTCAGTTCCTTACAATGCTCTTCAACATTCTTTAGAACCGTACAATCCACTTCACATACACATCAGCCATTTGGATGTTGTCCTATTATAATTTATGGGTATGAACCGAGCACTCTTTATTAGTACATCAACTATGAGCCAAATGCTATCATACTCTCCTCTGGTCTATAGCAATCCATCGATGAATTCCATCGATATCTGTTCCCACTTCCATTCAGGTAGTTCAGGCGATTATAGCAAACCACTTGGTTTCTGCTAAGCCTTTACTAGCTGATAATTCATACATTTCGAGATGAATATCCTGATGTCCTTCTTCATTCCTTCCCAATAAAATGTCTTCTTATACCACATATATTTTATTTCCTCTAGAATGTATAGTCAAACTCGGATGATGGTATACCTATAGCACCTCATCCCTCAACTCATCGATATCTGGTACAAACAATCTTCCATCCTTATAGCCAACCATCATGATCGAGTCTGTACTGCTTCACCTCCTCATACTCTACTCCATCCTCTATCTTAGCCACGATCACTGCAAGTCTAACATCACATCACTGACTAGTACTATTCCGCTTTATCGGAGCAGGTCTGATGGTCAAGCTCACCAACATCTTTGGCTCTAGCTTGCATCAAGATTGGAAGCAATAACCAACAATATACTCTAATTATGATGCAAGCTTGGAAGCAATAACCAACAATATACTCTAATTATGTCCAGTCTAAATACATGTTTCCTAATCAAAGCATAATTAATTGAATTTCTCTTACCAAGCGTATAGGAAATGTCGAAGTTGTAGGAGGCTAATAACTCTAACCATAGCTACCGATGAAAGTTAAGGTTCTTCTGTGAGAAGATACACTTCAACAATTTATGGTCGGCTAATAACACAAACCTCTCTCCATGCAATAGTACCTCCATATCTTTAGTGTAAACACTATTGCTGCTAACTCCAAATCATGGGTCAGATATTTTCTCTCATGTGGTTTGAGCTATCAGCAAGCATATGAGACGACTTTACCCTTCTACATCAATACCACGATTAGTTCAGTAACATGCATCTGCATATACTGTAAAATCCTCATTCCTACTCAGAATGAATAACACTAGCACACTCGTCAATCTTACTTTTAGACTCATGAATACATGCTCAACATAGAACCACCCAAGTAAAAATCCGATTCTTCTTTGCCAATTTGGTTAATGATGCTGCAACCTTTAAGAAGTTTGTTATGAATCGTCTATAATATCCCACTAATCCAAGAAAGATTCTCACATCTATAACATTCTTTGGTTGATCCCAATCATGGACTGCTACAATTTTTGCAAGATTCACGATGATGCCCTGGTCAGAAACAAAATGACCTAAGAATCGTACTTCTCTCCTCCAGAAGTGACACTTTGAAAATTTTGCCTTCAATCAATGCTTCCTCAAAACCTCTAGCACGATCCTCAAGTGTTTCTTGTGTTCGTCTTCTGTTTGGAAGAAGACAAGAATATTATCATAGAACACAAGTACAAACTTATTTAATTGACTTCTGAAACATAGTTCATGAGATCGATGAATTATGCGAGTGCATTTGTTAAACCTAAATTGCATAACGAAGCATTCAGAATATCCTGATGGCATACAGAATGCAGCAGTCAATACAATCTCCTTTGCCAATATAGTTACTAGAACCCTTCGCTAAGTCTAAGCGATAAAATTCTTTAATTAGCACCGGAGTTGATCGAATATCATCATTACGCAGGAGTGGATAATGGTTCTTCTTCATAACTTTATTTAGCTCATGGTAATTGACATAGAGTCCCAAGGAGCCATTCGCTTTTATGGATAATACTATGGGTGCCCCCTACCCAGATATACCCTGAATGTACCCTTTCCTTGACAGGTCATTCACTTGCACCTCGAGCTCATGTTGCACTATAGCTGTCATACACCTCAGTGTCATAACTACTGGTCTCACATTCTATATTAAGTTGATGTGGAATTTAATCTCACATTGCGAAGGCAATCATGTCAACTCCTCAAATATGTATTGATATTCCCTCACTACGGGTACTGATGACAATTCCTCACAATGGATCTCGAGCAAATATAAGAAGCTAATTATCACTGCATCTTTGGGCATGCAGCTCAACTTTAGTCTCGCTTATCATTTATCCCAGTCGTCACTAACAATCTTTCGTAGTTCACTATGACTCGGTATTTCTTTAGTTAGCCCATCCAAAATATGATACCAAACCCAACAAATCTAAGTATAGAGTATTCACACAATAACGCACATCTGTGACTCGACAACACTAAGTCTTAACAAACCATACACAAACAATCGAACCACCCGCAGGGTTCGTCACCACCAGAGGTTTATCCACCAAGTCAGGCTTAACCATAGTCTATCCACTAGATCACCAAATATAAAAGGGTGTGATGCATTGGTATCAAATAGAACACAAATAGGTGTGCCTAAAGAAAAAGCATACCTTGGATAATGATGCACTTCCATTTCTCGTTCGTTGATGGAGCATTCCACGAAGTCAAAATAGACTTAAGCACATAAGCAGTCACTACCTTCTTATTCTTCAATGGCTCGGGATAATCCCTCAAATGCTCAGCCTTATCATAATTAAAGCATTTATTCTTAGCACTCTTCGAGTTTCTACTATTCTTTCTAAGGTGATCCTTCTCTTTGCAGTTAAATTAGATGTGCTCCCTTTTTTACTTTCTTTTCATGGAGCTATTTCTTTGCCTTGTTTTTATTCCATTTCCTCTTTCCACCCTTGCTCACTTGCTTCTTAGGTTCTTCTTTGTCAACAACAATAGTTTTGGACTTACAATAGAGAATCTCATGTCATAGAGCTTTCTAAACAAGTTTCTCGAAGGATTCATCAATATGGCCTAGTAGCCATTCACCGAGGCAATCATCTAAGCCTATAGTAAATGGCTAGTTCTTTTTTAGCGGAGTATCGATAAAATATAGCCCATACTTCGACAGCATGTGAAACTAGGACATATACTCCAAAACGGTCATATATCCTTGTTTTAAATCATAACAACACCATCTTTTAAGCGGTCAGTATGAACTTCTCCTCTAATTGAGCTTTAGACTTCCCTCAAGTAAACCGATCATCGAGAATAATGCTCTTTACAAAATCCCACCATCCCATTAGCCCGACCCTGAAGTTTCCTAAAGGCCAACTTCATTTTTCTAACTTCCTCCAACTATAAATCCTCAAAGTCATGCTCCCAAGTGTCCAACCAATCCTACATCTCCACAGTCGATATGTTCCTTAGAATGATTTTTCCCAAAGAATAAAGAAATTTTTGTTCAATTTAGCAGAGTCAGCTCTGGACCCCTACACTAGTGGACCATCACCAATAGTAACTGCTAAATAAATACCTTGGTTATTCTGCATCATGTTCCTCATCATCGTGTTGAACATAATCTGCAAGTCGAGATTAGGCTCTCTAGAGCATACCCCTTCCTCTACTCGAAAGATGGAGTTTCTTACCATGTTCCTCATCTATTGGCTCTTTTTTACAGTCTCTCAATGCCGAACGCTCTTGCATGTCGAACACTTTCGCATGCCGAACGTCCCATAGATGCCGAACGATATTCAATATCGAACATCTCTCAATGCCGAACGCTCTCGCATGCCGAACACTCTCGCATGCCGAACGTCCAATAGATGCCGACCGAACTTGAGTGCCGAACGAATCATATGTGCCGGACAACTCTGGAAGCCGAGCACTTTCTAATGCCGAACGCTCCTAAATGCCGAGCGTTCCTGAATGCCGAGCGTTCTTCTAATGCCGAACGATCCGGATGCCGAACGACTCATAAATGCCGAATAGTATGTTAATGTCGAGTACTTAGTTGCCTGGTCAAATCTCCAGGCAACACTTGCCCCCCAAAGTGCATCACGTGGTCGAACGTGGTGCGCTTTGAATCATGTGTCCACTGTGCTTTACTTCGAGATGTGGTTTAGTTTCCTCGATGGTGACTTCCCTTGATCATTAGTTGAGGTGATGCGTGCCGAACGTCATGCAAATGTCGAACGGTACAGCCGAAGCAGAACGCTCCATGTATGCCGAACGAATTTTAAAGTCGATGCCGAACGAGGCCGTATTGACCGGTTCTACCGGTCATTGTCTCTTCGTCTTCCCCTCTTCTCCTATAAAAGTCGGCATCTTCCTTTTTCTTCTCTTTTCACTTTTCACCTCCGTTACTTCCAAGAACTCGCAACTTACCTCCCTGGAATCCATCAAGCCTTTCCTAAGTTAGGTTCTAACAACCTTCAATCCTAAACTCACAGATTCCTGAGCTCTCTCCGTACTCTTCGGTAAGAAGCTTTCGATCACCCTCTCAAATTAGGAGACACTAGATATTACTCGAATTTGCGAATTTTTCATAGGTCATAGAAAGCAGGGGGCGTGTGAACAAGGGTGATGAATTGAGGCTCGGTCGTGTTATGAGGATGGAACTTAGTATGCTCTTAGGCGGTTTCGAGGTGGATGTGTCGGAGAAGAGAAAGGTGGAAGATGCATTATAGCGGCTCGGCATGATCTTTCAATGCTGAGCGGTCCTATGGTAGCATGAAAATGAAGTTAGAGGTCAGGCCTGTTGGTGTAGGTCGATACGGCCATGGTTCGACATGACCTCCACATGCCAAACGAAATTGGAGTTGAAAAATTGAAGGGAAGGGGGAATGGACAGGATGTCGAACGATATCTAGGCCGAACAATATTTCGGCCGAATGATACTTAGGCCGATTGATAGTTTGGCCGAACTACACTTAGGCCGACCAACATTTAGGCTGAACGATACTTAGGCCGAACGATAGTTTGGTTTAATGACACTTAGGCCGACCAACATTTAGGCCGAACACTTAGGCCGATTAACATTTAGGCCGAATGATAATTTGGTCGAACGACACTTAGGCCAACCAATATTTAGGCCGAACGATAATTTGGCCGAACGACACTTAGGCTAGACAAACATTTACTTTGCCTAATCCTATGACAAAAACAAGGACAAGGACCTAAGTCAACTAGCATATTGAACTAATCTGAACTGATAACTTCCTAGTTTCAGTAATCACAAGCTTGAACCTAAATCGACAGAAACAGATAGTTTCCTCTAACATATAGCGCCAATGTCTGAGTCCAAAATTGAAAACACCATAGGGCAGGCTTTTGGAGACGGTCAGCGATGACGGTCTTCGAAGGCGACGATTCGAAGCTCAACTTTATACCATTAACTCCGTGACTTTCAATTTTCTCAGCGCTTTTTCTTGAATTATCACACTAGTCCACACACCACACAGGGGGAATACTTATGTTGTTAAGTCTAACGTCGATTTTTTTTCAAGTATAGTTCAAACAAGTACTCTATTAGATTCAATTTCTCCCAAAGATGTCTAAGAAATATAGCTCCGTCACGATCTCGGATAGACCTAGGGCGTCTTCTAAACAAGGGGTCGTAGATACTTTGAACCCGTCGACTTCCCCTGCTCAAAACTTAGCTCCCGACGCCTTGGAGGCATCAATTTTCTTGGACAACCTGGTCGATTCACAGGCTTTGAAGATCAATGAAAGTGCACTCCGTTGGATATGCTCCGTCCACAAAATCCCCTTCGACGACGTATTAATTCCATCGGGGCACGATCGTCCACACCTGCCCCCAGTTGGATATACAGCTTGTAATAAGTTTATGTGTTGGGTCGACAGTGTGCCACCATTCAACTTATTTCTTCGGGACGTGCTGCAATACATTGACATTTCCCCGTCACAATTGCACCCGAACGGCCACACCTTCATCTACGGTACCTACATCCTCTTCATGACTGTCCTCTCTAGGCCTCCAACCCTAGGTGGCATTATATATATATAATCAAGAAGCGGAGAGATAGCCCCTCTTTCATGTTTCTCGAGCCGCACCACAAATGCCAAATCTTAACTGGGGCATGCAGCAAGTTCGCCCTGTATAAACAAGAATGGTTTTATGTGCGTTGCCCTCCTGATTTCGCAAGGAGATGGGTGGAAGGAAGTAAGTCTTTTCTCTGATCGATATTCATACCTGGTCAAAGCCGTGCCTCTTCTAACTCTTTTTTCCATCTTTTCAGGTATCAATCCACGTCCCGACGGCCGTGGGTACTCTAAAGCCGTCGAAGCCATTAGAGCCCTTCCTGTCGACGAACGGGACATCCGAACTCTCATTTCGAATGAGTCACTTTCGAGGTTTGGAATGTTAGCAAAAGGCCGTCGAATAAACCTTCCTCAGGGCATTTCCATACCCAGGCCGGCCTCCGGTAAAGGGAAAAAATAAGCCGAGTCTTTAGCATACAACGCTCCTGGCACACCAGAAGAAGGAGAAATAAAAGAAAATGAAACACCCGAAGCACAAGATGAGAACGTTGGGCCTACTCAGGACCCACTAGTTGAAGTTCATGACATTGAAAAATCATCCTCCCCTTCAAAGAGGAAAAAGAAACTGACGTACAAGATGAGGAGGTAAAAAGTCGGTGCAACCTCAAAAGTTACTCTTATTCCGACAGAGAAAGAGGCCTCCTCACAACGTTTAGAAAGTTCTTTAAAGGGCCTCTCGAACCTCTCGATACCTGACGATCTACTTAATTATGATTTCGATAATCCGGAGGCACTTAAACTTCACTCGCCCATCAGAGACGATGCAGGCGTTCAAGCCCAAACTCAGGGAGAAAAAACTCCCATTAGTAAAGAAACTGGTCCGTCGGGTGGAAACACTAAGACACACACACAAACACGTGCACTTTGCCTCGCACTTAAATTTTCGTCGTCACACTACTCTTTGCTAATTTGTTATTATTTAAATTCTATGCAAGTGACACGGGGCATACACACGGAATTGATCGCCTTCGCGGGTCATATGTCTTCCATCACTCTGGTCGTGACTCAGGTTCCGAGAGACGTCGGGACAGAGTCGATGACGGTGATAGGGATTATCATTCCCGGGACTCATCATCTCGGAAGAAAACATATTATCAGCCCAAGTACCACCAACATCCCTATTCTCACTCGGAACAAAGCAAGGATAAGCATGGCTATAAGGGGTCGCAATCCGATGACCTCCGAGACCAACACTCTGATTCCTCTTCCATACGACAATCCCGGGTCCTTGCAGGAGAGCTGAACTTTCAAAGCCGTCTCCTTCTGTTCCCATAACAGATCCAACAGTATCGGAGAGACTGGCCGAGCTTAAAACTAAATTTCCAAAGATTTGCTTTGATGGTTTAAAGTTCCCCCCGACAATCCACCATATACCTGGTGATGTTAAACAGAGCGCCATCGCTTGCACCAACGACGTCTATCTACAACATGACGTGTTTGTTCATTTCAGAAGTCCCCATGGAGCGCCAACATGAGATTGATCGCCTGAAGCTTGAGGTTGTCCACGACAAAGATATCATTAAAGCTCAGGACGAAGAGATTGCGACTTATAAATCTGAACTTGAGGCCGCCTAGCAGAGCGCCAAGGATACCGCCGAAGCCGTAACTCGTCTGGAATCGACTCACAAAAAAGAACTTGACGAGGCGGTACAACGCTATGGGGCTTTGGCTTTGAAAAAAGATTCGATGCAAAAAGAGAGGGATGCATTCTGTCTCCGGGTTAAAGAACTTGGGGAGCGACTCCGCAAAGAACAAGAGGAGAAGGTTGCTGCCCCAGAAGAGTCGCAACGGTATTGCGACGAGATTGTTGCAACGCGACTCCTAAAGGCGAAACTTGAGGGCGTGCTTTCTAAAGTTGAGGCGCTGAAGAATGAAGCCCGTGAAGAGGGCAAAAAGATAGCCTCTGCAGAAATCGACTCCCGTCTTGAGGCGGCCAAGGAAGAAGGTAGAGAAGAAATCAAAACCATGTTCGACCCGCTTATTGTCGAATTCAATGCCCGCGTTCTCATGCACCGGGACTTAACTTTTCTGGGCAAGGGCTATCTCGAATCTTTGGCTGAGGCGTGGGAGACTTTAATTGAAATCAAGAAGGCCGAGCATGGTATCGAGGAGGTTGATGAGGGGGCCTTGATAAAAGAATTCCTCAAGGGAAATGAGCCTTCGGACCTGTCAGGGGATAAAGCTATTTATTGCAAAGGCTCCCCTTCATCAAAAGGGAAAGAAGTTATTGCCGATCCATCTGGGATTGAGTTTCCAGCTCGTGTGCCTACCCAGCTGACTAGTCGTCCGATACTCGATCCTTTTGAACAGCACATCGGCTATGACCCGGAGGACCCCGGCCTTGGTGTTCATGTTTTGTCACCTATTCCAGAGGGCGAGACCCCCCTGACGGTTGAGAGCCAGCCAGAACCTGGTAGGCAACTCTTTCACTTTAACATTCCAAGAGTTTTCGCTTTCCGCCAGAAGCTATCGCATTCTAATATTTGCTTTTCGTGATTTTATGTAGGCCGTTCTGATCTTGAGCCCACTCCGAGGAGGGATGCCGCCAAGGAGGTTAGGGGAAAAACGAGTGAAGCCACCCATGTAGGAGAGGCTCCCGGTCCCGATGCTCAGGTGATCGGAGCGCTTGACAAGGACAAATATGAGACTTCCTCCCCCATCGATGGGAGTTATGAAGTTGAAATTACAGGCGTCTTCGAGCACACATCCGAACTGTGCATGAAGGAGCAACTTGATAAAGAGAATGAAAAGACAATCAAGATCAAGGTCGAACCTCAAGCTGTGGACCCAGACGATCCTTTAAACAAGCCATTGAAGGTCATTCTCCCAGGAGGGTACAAACCCATGGATGTTCCTCATACTTCTTCGGCTGTCACTCCCTCGTCAAAGAAAGCCATCAAGGGTAAACGTACCGGGGAGGAGTCATCGGGCTAAAAGTCGAAGAAGTCATAGAAGTAGTCTTCGCTCTCGTTCAACAAGAGCTAATTTAGATTATGTAATTATTTTTGTTTCGTAATTTATGTAAATAAACTTTTGACTCCGAGCTTCGGAGGAATTGTAGTAGAAACTTATTTTTGATGAATAAAACTTAGTTCTTTTTGCCTTACGGAAGATTTTTGTTGTCCGATTTTCTGTATAATCATGGTCGGAACCCAAGCTATTACGAGTTACATCAGCTTATCGATTCATCTTCAGATAAGTTGATAATCTTTTGGCATTACACATTTTTTTTCCACGCTCTGGGCACTTAGAATATTTTCTAGTCCCCACGCCAAGGGCTTGATGACTTCAAGTCATTTTTGTCCAGTCCGCCTTCAGGGGACTTGGTCATTTAAATCGTTTATACTCGAGTCCGCGCTCTGGGGACTTAGAGTAATCCAGTCCACACTCCGAGGACTTGGAGGTTTTGAGTCGTTTATACTCGAGTCCGTGCTCTGGGGACTTAGAGTACTCCAGTTCGCACTCCGGGGACTTGGAGGTTTTGAGTCGTTTATACTCGAGCCCACGCTCTGGGGACTTAGAGTACTCCAGTCCGCACTCCGGGGACTTGGAGGTTTTGAGTCGTTTATACTCGAATCCACGCTCTGGGGACTTAGAGTACTCCAGTCCGCATTCCGGGGACTTGGAGGTTTTGAATCGTTTATACTCGAGTCCGTGCTCTGGGGACTTAGAGTACTCTAGTCCGCACTCCGAGGACTTGGAGGTTTTGAGTCGTTTATACTTGAGTTCGTGCTCTGGGGACTTAGAGTACTCCAGTCCGCACTCCGGGGACTTGGATGTTTTGAGTCATTTATATTCGAGTCCACGCTCTGGGGACTTAGAGTACTCCAGTCCACGCTCCGAGGACTTGGAGGTTTTGAGTCGTTTATACTCGAGTCCGCGCTTTAGGGACTTAGAGTACTCCAGTCCGTACTCTGGGGACTTGGAGGTTTTGACTAGTTTATACTTGAGTCCGCACTCTGGGGACTTAGAGCACTCCAGTCCGCACTCCGGGGACTTGGAGGTTTTGAATCGTTTATACTTGAGTCCGCACTCTGTGGACTTAGAGCACTCCAGTCCGCACTCCAGGGACTTGGAGGTTTTGAATCGTTTATAATTGAGTCCACACTCTGGGGACTTAGAGTACTCCAGTCCGCCCTTTGGGGACTTAGAGATTTCGAATCGTTTATACTTGAGTCCGTACTCTGGGGACTTAGAGTACTCCAGTCCGCACTCCGGGGACTTGGAGGTTTTGAGTTATTTATGCGCATTCGTATGTCATACAAAGTAATGTATCTCTTAGTCATTTGTTACAGCGTTATCATACACAGAAACATCGACAACTCATGGAAAAAGGAAATGGCTTCAAGCCTTTATTAATGTAAATAAGCTAAATTGTCTTTTCACATGCCGTAAACTAAGAATAAAAACTTGCTGGAAATAAATGCAACTAAAATATGATAAAAATGAACTATTGTAATAGTGCCGCAAATGTTCACTATTCCATGCTCGGGGAAGTGTCGCACCATCAATGGTCGTTGACTTGAAAGTTCCTTCTCCAAGCTTCCGTTCAAGGACGTATGGACCTTCCCATGCGGGGCTCATGTGTGACGGAACTGGGAAAACTCATTTCAAAACGAGATCACCCACTCCAAAGATTCTCGGTCGGGCTTTTCCATTGTAATATCGAGCAACTCGGTGCCTGTACGCGGCCGCTCTTAAATTAGCTTCTTCGCGTTTTTCATCAATGAAGTCCAATGATTCCAGCAAGAGATCTTGGTTTGACTTAGGGTCATAATAAGTTACCCGATGTGATGGGACTTCAAGTTCCACGGGTATGACAACTTCCACGCCATATGCTAATGCGAATGGAGTGTGGCCAGTCACGGACTTGTGGGTGGTTCTGTAAGCCCAAAGTGCTGTTGGAAGCTCATCCACCCACTTGCCTCTAGCCTTTTCCAAACTTTTTTCAATATGGATTTGATTATCTTGTTTACGGCCTCCAATCCATTAGCTTTCGGATGAGAAACTGCTGCAAACTTTTTCTCAATACCTTATATTTGGCAAAACTCTTTGAACTTTTTGCTTTCAAACTGAGTTCCGTTGTCTATGACGATGGTTCGTGGGAGGCAAAAAGGGCATATAATATCTCTTATAAGAAATTAATGACCTTTTTGGTGGTGATAGTGGTCAAAGGTTCTGCTTCTGCCACTTAGTAAAGTAATCAACCGCAACAATCGCGTATTTTGCACCACCTTTGGATAGAGGCAAGGAACCAACTATGTCGATTCCCCATATTGCGAATGGCCAAGGACTAACCATTTGTATGAGTTCCGTCAGAGGAGCTCTTGGGATTTTCGCATACTTCTGACATTTGTCACATCTTCTCACGTAGTCCGCGGCATCCCGATTTACAGTTGGACAATAGTATCGATAACGGAGGATTTTCTTTGCTAAACCCTTCAGTATGGTCGCCACATTCACCTTCATGGACTTCCTTCAGGTCTCATTTTATCTCATCATGGGCAATGCATCAGAGTAATGGGGTCGAGAATCCCCTCTGATACATTATTCCATCCTGCATTACATAACGAGAAGCCTTACGAATGACTTGTCGTCTTTCGCTCCTCCTTTTGGGCACGGCCCCGTGTAACAAGTACTGCTTGAATGGGGTCATCCATGACTCCTCGATTTCTATTTTTAACATGAAATCTACCTCCATCATATTTATGCTTGGAACACGTAAGGTTTCAACGGTAAATAATCCCATCTGCTGCGCATCGCCAGTGCTTGCAAATTTTGCCAATGAATCAGCTGCCCTGTTCTGTTCACGCTGAACATGTGAAATATCATAATATCCAAGATTCGCTAGCAGCTCCTGAACTTGGGCCAAATATGGGGCAAGTCTCTGCCCCTTGCTTGGTAGTCTCCATGCACTTGATACACCACCAGTTGCGAGTCGCAAAAGATTTCAACCGATCTTATTCCCAGTTCCTTGACGAGTCTTAAGCCGGCAATCAATGCTTCATAATCGGCTTTGTTATTTGTTGCTGTGGATTCGAGCTTCAAAGCGTAGCAAACTGATTAGTTTTCAGGAGTTACCAGAACTATGCCAACCTTCGAACAACGGCCGTTAGATGCCCCATCAGTGTACATCTTCCATCGGACAGGAGGTATGACATCGTGGCCGTTTGATTTGTCTGTCATGGTGAATTCAGCGATGAAATCCGCTAGCGCTTGTCCCTGTATGGCCTTTTGTGGTAGGTAAGTAATATCGAATTGACTTAATTCGATGTTCCACTTTAACATCCTTCCGGAAGTATCCGGTCGTTGGAGTACCTGTCGCAGGGGTTGATCAGTGTAAACACTGATTGAGTGTGCCTGGAAGTATGGACGAAGCTTGCGTGATGCAATCACTAAGCAATAAGCTAATTTCTCGATCTTGGGATAATTTCTCTCTGCCCCCGTCAAGCGTTTACTGACATAATATACTGGCTTTTGAACTCGATCCTCCTCGCGAACCAGAGCCGTACTGATAGCGTGCTAGGATACTGCCAAGTATACATACAACATTTCATGGTCGATTGGTTTCGATAGCACCAGGGGGCTCTCCAAATGCCTTACCAGAGCTCGAAATGCTTCCTCACAGTCGGATGTCCACTCGAAATTCCTTTTTCCCTTCTTTATCACATCGAAGAAGGGAATGCATTTATCCGTGGCTCTGGATATGAATCGGCTCAGCGCTGCCACCTTTCCGTTCAAGCTTTGTACTTGCTTTATAGTTCTGGGCACTTGTATGTCCCAAATAGCTTGAATATTTTCCAGGTTAGCTTCAATTCCATGTGCATTCACAATGAAACCCAAGAACTTTCCTGATGCCACACCAAAAGAGCACTTCAAGGGGTTGATCTTCATACAATAACGTCTGAGTATATCAAACATTTCTGCTAAGTCTTGAATGTGGTTGTTTGACTTCCGTGACTTCACGAGCATATCATCCACATAGACTTCCATCGCCTTATTGATCTGGTCTTTAAACATTCGATTCACCAAACGCTGATAAGTTGCTCCCGCGTTTTTCAATCCAAAGGGAATTACTACATAGCAATATAGCCCCATATTTGTGACAAAACTGGTGTGCTCTTGGTCTGGAATATGCATCGGGATCTGATTGTATCTTGAATATGCATCCATAAATAACAATAATTCGTGTCCGGCGGTAGAGTCGACAAGCTGGTCGATTCTTGGTAAAGGGAAACTATCCTTCGGCCATGCTTTATTCAGATCGGAGTAATCAACACAAGTTCTCCACTTTCCATTTGCTTTCTTCACTAGCACTGGGTTAGATACCCATTCAGGGTAGAGGGCGTCGCAGATGAACCTATTGGCTTTGAGTTTGTCCACCTCCTCTTTGAGAGCCGCAGACCTCTCCGGGTCCATACCTCTCCTTTTTTGTTTTACGAGAACGTGTTTTAGGTCTATGTTCAACATATGACTCGCAATTGCTGGAAAAATCCCGTACATATCAGAATGTGTCCAAGCGAAAACGTCCAGATTCGCCCGGAGAAAATCAGTAAGATCCTCGGCCACTGAGGGGTCGAGTTGTGATCCAATCTTAAGAACTCATGATGGGTCATCTCAGCTGACTGGGATGTCGATTGTTAGCTCAGCCGGTGCTGCATTCGTTTCCCTGGGTTCCCCATCATCATCACTTGGATCTATGTCTCTAAGGATCCGAGAATGTTGCCCGAGCCAGGGCTCGAGCACTACTTGTCAATCATCAGTCTTTAGGATGCGGACGGAGCTGTCCACAACCTTTCTCTTCTCTCTCCGCTGAGCTTCTCTCAATTCCACCACATAACATGCGCGATCGGTCGCCTGATCGCCATGTTCAACACCGACTCCTTTGTCTGTCGGAAATTTTAATGTCAAACACCATGGGGCCAAAGCAGCCCTAAATTCTGCCAAGGCTAGACGACCCAAAAAGACATTGTATGGAGAGTCAACATCCATTACTATGAACGGTAGGACTCGCACTCTCCTACGCCCACCTTCCCCCAGTTCAACTGTTAGCTCTATATACCCCATCGCGTCGGTTGCAGCACCGTTAAAGCCGTGGATACGGGATTTTCATGGTTTCAAATCTTTCGTTTCCATCTTCATTTGGTCATAAGCCTTCTTAAAGATGATGTTAACAAAGCTTCCACAATCAATCAGGATTCTTTTCACGTAAGCTGGCCTGATTGTTGCAGATATAACCATCGAGTCGATAGTGGGAGCCTCCACCTTGTCCGTGTCTCGACTCCTAAACACTATATCGTCAGTCATCATGCGTTGTTGCTTTGTGGGGGTTCCATCTTCCACATTCGAACAACATTCACAATCCGCATGCCTCAAGGAGGTAGCATATCGTTCCATCTCCTGCCAATTCTTGTCTGCAGGATGAGGTCCTCCGACAATAGTGTTTATAATTAATCTACCCACAGTCCGAGCAGGTTGTTCTGGTTGGCGTGGAGCCGGCCCGCGTCCGGGGTCTGACATTCCTTGCCTTCCATCTTGTGGGTTTTTGACAAATTCCTGCAATTTTTCTGTCTGGTTAACTTTTCTATGGCGTCATGAAGGTGTCTACACTCCTCAGTATTGTGCCCATGGGTCTCATGGAAGCGACAGTACTTCCCTGTCCGTTTCTGTCCTTTAGTGGACTCCTTTGGGCGTGGCTTTCTATATTCAAAGGTGTTATAGGTAGATAGATAAATGTTTTCAAGAGAAGTATTCAGCGGGGTGTATTCATTGTAGGTTGGAATCCTTGACTTCCATTTCCCTGCTTCTCTTTTCTTTCCGGGATTTCCACCTCCGGATCCTTTGGACTGCCCAGGCTTATTCTGAACGTTGACTTGAACTTTTCCCGAACTATCGTCGGACTGCTTCACGGCGATGTTACTTTTCACAGTCTCCTGAACAGGCCCTGGTGCTTTATCTCGTCTCGTCCATCGAGCCTCCTCCCTCCGTATGAACTGACGAGCTTTGGAATAGAATCGTTCCAATGTAGCTAGGGGCTTTCCCGCCAACCAATCTCCAAACTCCGAGTCTGGATCTACACCTCGCATTATCGCCATCAAAATTGCGTGGTCGTTAGGATTGTTAACTTCAGTGGTGGCAACATGAAACCTCTGTAAGTATGCTTTCAAAGACTCTCCCGGAGCCTGGATTACGCTTAATAAAGACATTACGTCCTTTAGACGGGTAGCATGTATCCTGAATTGTTCAACAAATTTCATTGCTAACTCGTCGAAGCTAGATATAGATCGCGGAGGAAGCCGAGTAAACCACATAGTGGCAATTTCGGACAGAGTGATTGGGAAACACCTACACTTAGTTGCGTCGTTTTCCCTTGCCGAATCCATCATCCATTCGTACCTCATCACGTGTTGCCTAGGGTCAGTCTTCCCTTCGTAGTCTGGGATAGTCGGCATATTGAATTTTTTGGGGTACTCAGCCTATAGGATAACATCTGTGAAGGAAGTATGACTTCTGGACACTCCCCAATCCTCGTTGGTCAGGCCTTGGTTCTCTCTCATCAACTGTCTGACCATGGCTGATAAATCTGGAGTTTGTATGGAGGGTGGGAGGTTGGGTACCGTTCCACAGGACCGTGTGGGTTGATGTCCCGCTTGATTTGGGTCTTGGTGATCCGGGCATCCGATCTCATCACATGCCTGATCCCTGGAGGATCGATCAGTGGCACCTGCTTGTGCAGCTTCATCCTTACGGCGTCTACGCATAGGAGGTTCATCAGCTGAGGTTGAGCTATCAGATTCAGAATAAGGAGCAGGACTACTTCCAACATTCTGATGCTGCTGCTGGGCAAGCTGAGTCATGAGATTAGTGTTGGCTTGAATCTGCTCAGCAAGTTGCCTTTTACTTTCCCTGAGTTCTCTTATCAAGTCATTGAACTCTGTTCGGGAAATGACCTCCGCTTGGTTTTGGGTGGAGGTTCCTGCGCCTTGAATTGTTGGTTGGTTGCTAGGTCCTATCTGTTGTACACTAGCAGTTTCGTGGACATCTGCGTCGTGAGAGGCCGATCTAGTTCGTGGTCTCCCCATGGTAGATTTGTTGGTTGTAACTCTGAGTAGAATCTACAGATCTCTTGTGAATGATTTGGAGCTCCTTCAGGGGATCTTTCAATCCAGTAGTTGCAAAGTAGATCCTATCGTCCTGAGAATTCGATTCTCGGTGAAAGCATCAAAATGTTAGCACCAGAATTGGTCACTAACACCCTTAAGAGAGATTGTGTAGAGAGATTAATGAAGAAAGTAAGTTAAACAGAGGATAATATGCAGATTTAAATGCAGAAAATACGAACACCATATTTATAGTGGTTTGGCGTAATTGCCTACGTCCACTTGAGGTTAATCTTTTTTGTTTTCTCAATTACTTGAATACAGATACAATCCGGAAATCAATCACTTGCATACAAGTTTGAACTAAAAAGAGGAGAGTATAAAAAATGGCAGAGTCTCCCCAGTGTTCTCGAAAAGAGGTCCCTTTCACTGTGCCCCTGGCTCTCTATTTATAGACGAAGGTAGGTTGGACTTCTCTAGTGGGCCTAGCAGCTTGGTATCTCGGCCCAAAAAGAGTAATCTCTGTGTGCCGAACCAGAGAGGCCGAACGGCAGAATGCTGAGCAAGGCATAAATGCCGAACAATATTCTTATGCCGAACGAAGTGATGCCGAACAACCTGAATGCCGAGCAAGGTTTGGATGCCGAGCAGTATGGAGTGCCGAACAAGGTTTGGATGTCGAGCAGTATGGAGTGCCGAATGACCCTGCCATGCCGAACATCCATAGATGCCTATCGATATTCAATACCGAACGTCTCTCAATGCCGAACGCTCTCGCATGCCGAATACTCTCGCATGCCGAACATCCCATAGATGCCGAACTATATTTGAGACGACCCGACCTTCCACTCCCGGAAAATCGCGTCATCATGAAGAAAGAAAGGGATAGAAAAGAGAAAGAAAGAAGAGAAAGAAGAAACAACACAAGAATCTCAACAGCGGAACGAATAAATTATATTAATAACCAAAGTATTACATAGTATACATTAAATATCAGAGTTACACAGACATATACAACACATACTAGACAGTTATAAACACCTGTCTAGTTATTACATCTCAATCACAAACACAAACACTCAGAGATACCAACACAGCGGAAACTATATAACTATACGCAGAAGCCTCCTGCTCCATTGCTCCTCCACAATTCGTCAAAGCAATCCTGAATCCTAACCTGAATTCCCTTGGCTACTCATAAAAATTTGAGTACCCAAGAGTTAAAGAAAACAGAAATAACTCCGGGTCAGACATGGGTCTGGTGTGAGTAATAGGTTAAAGTTGCTTAATTTTCAAAACCTTTTGAAAAGAAAGGTATCACGTAAGACTTCACACACATAAACATGGAAAAGTTTTTACCTTACGCTAACCAAAACATTTGATAGAAAATCCGATGATATTATAATAGTGTCTAGAGTTTTCAAATAAAATACAGAAATAGCTGAAATGCTTACATCTCACATTCCAACATAGTTGGGCACAACTAATACGTACGGCACTTATTGGATTTTGGATTCCATACAATGGCAGGGCTACTGGGGTATCGCCCGTCACAGTACGTGGCCTAGATCACCGTACCGAGGATTACTCCCTTCATCCCCTGCAACACAAAGCCGGACCCATTCCTTACTGAATAGTTCCGAACAAGACAACCCCGCAGTTGGCCTAGGTTCCAACCGCCCACACAGCCGAAATATAAAGGGACCTCTAGACAGGGATAAATCTTGCTCTCCAGTGGGGGCTACCCACGAAGCTTTGCTGCACCTCCCCTGTTTTAGCCATTCCCGGTTGATGAGGCTTGAGGTTACGATTACCTTTAGAGAACACATCTCTTAGAATGCTCATCGTCCACCTGACGATGTTCTGAAAGCATTCAATCCATACAAGTTCGTTCCGGGTTCGAACGAAACCGAAGGCATTATCTCGTTACACTCATATTGGAATCACCCTCAGAGTTAACGACGATAACCCTTGCACTCTGATTCACCATCTCGAATCTATAAGATCTATTCCGTCAAACTCATTACGGAATCACCCACAGAGTTATACTTGACGTATAGCCCTTACACCTCGAGTCTTCACTCGCTCCACTTGGATAACGACCTAACGTTAATTGGAATCGATGTGGTTTTCGGATATCCAAATATGGAAACCCGATCCCGGTCTCATCGAAAACCAAAGCGTGTCTTTTATGTCCAAGTTGTTTTAAGTTTAAAACAATTCAATTCATTATCTAAATATACACAGATAGATAATTCACAACACAATAGATAATCAATCTTATCATTATCAACAGATAATTATATCAAAATCAGATAATCCATATTATCATCCAAAAGCAACCAATGCATCCATATCACAATCACTACTCATCTCATAACTGAGATTACAAACCATACCAGTCAACCAATACCAATCATCAAACATAAGCAAATGATCTAATGATCACACCTCTATAATTAATTTAAAATGAATTAAATTAATTACTCAATCTCTAATTAATTTAAAATGAATTAAATTAATCACTACATCAATAAAATTCTGCTTAACATAACCATCCATTGATTTCACATCAATTTAAACATAATCATCTCAATATTCTTTTTAATTAATCATTACTGATTAACTATCTCTAATTACAATAAGTAATTAGCATTTTAGATAATTACACAAGTTAATTATATTAAACCCTACATATATTAATCACCCTTGATTAATAACCATTCAGTAATTAACTACATTAATTACTCAATCCAATTAATTATTCTTAATTAATTATCTAAATTAATCCCCTTGATTAATTTCAAAGTAATTTAAATTCAAATTACTTCTATATCAAATATCTCTAATTACATCCTGTAATTATTAATTAATTACTTCCTTAAGTAATTACAAATTTATAAATTACATAAAGTAATTATCAAATAATCCTCAAATGTTTAAATCAATTAAACTTAATTAATTAATCTAAACAAATCACATTAACTTTAATTAATTACATTAAGTAATTAATTCTTTAATTACTTTCATTAAGTAATTAAACTTAAACCATTGATTATAAATAAATTAATCTAATTAATTTTCAAAAATTAATCATATTAATTAATTGTTAATGACTTCATTAACATTTCTTAATTACTTAATTAAGAATTAACTTAAATTAATCGTCATTAGTTATTAAGTAATTAATATTTAATTACTATTAATTAATCTCTAATTATTAATTAACTAAGTGTTAATTAAAATCTAAATTATCATTAATCACTTGATTAAATAAATCTTAATCTAAAATTAAAATTTAGTTAACCATCCTTAATTATAGATTAATTAAACTTAATTAATTAATCTTAAATCATATTAAAAATCATTAATTATTTAATTAAACATCCATATTATTAATTAATTAATTAATTAATATTCAACTAATTACCTTAATAATAAATGAATCCAATCATTAAAATTTTATTTATCCTTTAGATAAACATTTCTCATTTAATCAAGCATTTAAAAACAAAATGTTTTTAAATTTTACTTTAAATTCCATTTAACATCTTCTTTTAACTCTAAGACTCAAACTTATTTAAAATAAGATTTTAAAATAATACAACTTAATCTTATATGTTTACAAGAAACATATACTTAATTAATAAGTTTAAAACAATTTAGATTTCAATTCAACTTGAATTCAAATCAATTTAAAAATTGCTTTTAAAATCTCAAAATTGAAATATAACTTCCATTTTCAATTTTGTTTAAACTCTTTCTACAATTTACACTTTCAATTCAAATGTAGGTCATTTGAAACAATTTAAATTTAAATCTTTATTTAAAAACTGAAGTTTAAAATTTAAATCCAGATTTAAAACTCAGTTTTGAATTCATTTTGAATCCTTAGATTAAATACTTAACTTTTCAATTCAATATGCAAAACAACAATGCATTTTATACTTGAGAGTTTAAAATTAAATTTAAATTTAAAAACTTAATTGGTTTCAAATTTCAGAAAATCAAAATTTGAATTCATATTCAAACTCCAATTTAAACTCAGTTTTAAATCTCCACTTAAAGATTTAAACTTACCTTTTTCATTTAAAACAGAAACAGTTTCTGTTTATTAAAAAAAACTTAAACTTTTGAAATTCTGAATTTGAATAATTTCATAAGAACAGAATTTAAACTTGTTTAGATTCATTTTTATATTCAGTTTAAAATCAAATGTTAACAAGGTAGTTTGTAATCAAATTTTAAAAACTGGAAATAATTTCCTGTTCTTCTCTTTTTTTTTAATTTTAAAACCAAATTTGAATCCTGCAGTTAAATTATTTCAACATCTGAATTCAAATATTTGAATTCATCTTCAGATTCAAATTTAAATCCTAAGTTAACAATGGTAGTTTACAGTAAGTTCAGATTTTATAAACTGAAAACAAGTTTTCCTGTTCTTCTGCTTTTATTTCTCTTTTCTAACAAACTTGAATTTCTGCATTTATATTTATTACAAAATAGGAATTCAAACTATTTGAATTCAATTTCAGACTCAAGTTTAATCCTAAGTTTAAATTTCCAGAATTAAATTTAAACTTTATTTTAAAAATTCCTAAAACAGAACAGTTCTGTGAATAAAACCTGAAACCAAAAGTATACTCGAGTCACTCAATCTTTGCTTCGAGTCAGAAGCTTGCATGCTTCGAGTCATCTCCCATATTTCCCGAGACTAACCCGGGTCAAAAATCACAGCAACTACCCACATCAAAACCTGGAAACAGACCACACCCAAACTTCCCAAAACCTGTCAACACCATTATCTCTCAACCCCGACCATCAACATCGACCAAACTCCGGTGATGGCCTCAACACAACACTATCCACCATCCCTCCCAATAGCTTTGAACTCGATGCACTTAGGTGTACACAATCGACCAAAACTGTAACACAGTTTCAACTAGGGTTCAACACCATTAAGTCCCCAAATCTAAATTCCAAATTTGAACTTCAGACCATATCAATAATTTTCCTATGATCATTGCTAGCTACATTCACTCCAGAATAAATTTCACTCAAATTCAATGCAAGGATCAATTTATCTTGATCAAAATGTATAATACAGTAAATTTCCAAAACTGCATTCTCTTTTATTTTTCTTTTCTTTTCTTAATACTGCAAACATAATTTTTAGTTTTAAAATACTGGAATTCTCTTAATGATTCTGTTAGTAACCTTAAGCTATTCTAAAACATCAATTTATAACACTTGAAATTTTTACTAGGCAAAACTTGTTCTGTGTAACTTTATTTGTTCAAGTTACAGACAATCACAGTTCATATGCTATTAGACTCACACCATTCAAAGCAAACAAAATGTTCAAACATTTAATTTCAATTCAGCAAACAAGTTAAGGGAAATATTTAAGAATCAACATAAATCTGGAATTTTGAAGATCACATGTGCACAGTCATAATTCTGTACACAAACTCATACTTGTAGACACTTTCATATATATATATATATATATCTATTTATAATTTATAAGCATGCACACATATAATTATTCACTGCAACTTCATCTTATTTCAGATTTTAACATGCAACAACCTAATTAAATTTTTGAAAAGAGGAGTTACTCACCTTATTCATACAATGCAGAATGCAGAGCACAATCAACTTGCAGGGTATCAGACTTTTGAAAACATGAAATGCAGGCAGGCTCTAATGCTTTTAAATCTTGATTTTATGAATGATGCTTCCAGAGTTTTGAAATGCAGGCTTGGTTGAAAATTCATGTAGGCCTCCAGATCAAATGCCAAGAATGCAGACCCCTATCTTGCTTCCAGATTCCATGAATGCAGATTCAAAATGATGCATGCAGGCCTCAATCTTGAATTTGCAGATGCAAAGGAATGCAGTAGTATTTTGGGAAAAAGAGGAGTTTGTTTTCATATGCAAGAACATGCAGATTCTTAAATTGTTGCATGTTCCAGAGTTTGAAAAGAAATACATGCTTGCAGGTTGTAATCTGGGTTTGAGGAGTTGTTTGATGTAGAACTTGAATATGGTTGAAGGAGACAGATTCAAAAATTAATGAAATGCAGTTTGAAAAGAGGAGCTACAGGTTTGGGAAATGCAGGTAGAAATTTTGAGAAAGAGGAGTGTTTGGGGTTTCAGATTTTAACATGAATGCAAATGTATGCAGATTTGAAAAATGCAGTTTGTATGGTTTGAGAGAATGTGATTTGGGTTTTTCTTTTATTAAAGAATGAGAAAAGAATGCATATGAATGAAGAACAAGTTCAAATGAATGTATTTTCAGATTTAAACTAATTAAAAGAAAAAGCAAATAAAATAGACACTTGTCATTTTAAAGTAGACACTTGTCTTTTAAGCTTTAATATTTACATACACATGTCTTTATGAATTAAGTTAATGTTTAATTAAAGTAAATAAGCATTAAGCCTTGCTTATTAATCCTTATACACATAATTATGAATATAAATAATTTTCTAAAGAAATAAAGCAAAGTATGATTATTATAAATAAAATGATATACAAGTAGTTTATTTGAAAAGAAACTTTTAAAACAAATTTATAAAAGAGTTTGTAACATATGAATACATGTTCATATTTAAATTGTATTCTAAATTTCAAATTAAATTGACAAATCAAAATTATCACTTAATAATTTAAAAAGAACAACACAATATTTTTGTAACATATTTTAATATACAACTTGAATTAAAAATGAATTTTAAACTAATTAAAACATTTATCTCAAATTTAAAACACATAGTTATTTAATTAAATATTTCTGAAAAGCTTAAATTAAAAATAAATCACCATTTCTATTTTTAAAACATAATAAAACTATACTATACTAATTTAACTAAAACAAATTGTCTATTTAAAATATATATAAATACATATACATTATTAAATAGAAAACAATTTATAATCTTATCTAAAATAATTTCATAAATTAAATAATTAAATAAAGAAGATTATTTAAATAAATATCAAATCTATTAACAAAATTATCAATTCAATATAAATTTAAATCCAAATTATTAAATTTATATTGTCCAAAATTCCGGGTCGTTACAATCCTTCCCCCTTAAAAGAATTTCGTCCCCGAAATTTAAAACAAAGGCAATTTAATAATCTATTTACAGATTTTATTTTAAAACACAGCATATGTTAAACATATGCCAACAACCAAAGCAACCAATTCACTCAATCAGAACAAACCTAATTATCCAAAAGAATTTTGGATATAACTTCACGAGTTTCCCCGGTATATATATATCGGGATACTCGCTCTATAGAATCCAATCAATCAATACTACTATACTATAGAGCTCCTAACAACAATTCTAAACAGAGTATCAGACTACAAACGAGTCTGACTCAACAAACAAACCAACCTAAACCGCTGGTTCCACAACCAGAAATATCAAACACGCACTCACTCAGAGATACGTGAAACATACTGAATCCCAGTTATCCAAACTGACAATTCAGCTCTAGAAACCAAACACTGATCTTACCAATCACAGAAGAAACCAAAACACTTCAGAGCTAGCTTTCCAACTTATAACTCCTTGGATCAGAGAAAACTTAACCAAAATCAAATCTCTAATTCCAGAATCCAAATTCTCTGTCTCTTATCCATAAAAATTCTTCAGACAATCCTGAGCTACCAACATCCATCCTGATCAGCTCAACTCTTGCTGATTCCATCAGAAACAGACTGAAGCAAAACAATCCAATGATCTCCTCAATATCACTCAAAACCAAGAATACAAACCCTGCTTCTCAACAACAGAAGACAGAACAACTTCTCCTTATCCGAGAAACAAACAGAAACATTCCCAAACTGCTTCCGCTGCACAACTCTGATCCGAAACATAAGAAAAAGCTGCAGAACACAAGCACAGACCAGACAACCAACACAGAAATATGGTTCCATATATCCATAAAGAAAAACTCAGATGTTCCTTCCTAACCTGAGTTGCTTCACCAACTTTTATCTCAAGGAACCACCCATCTACTAACTGAACCACCAGCTCCAATCCTGGAAAGAAAACTCGATCTCCAGATGCAGACAAACTCTGACTTCCAGAAGACATCCGGACAATCTCCAATAAACACAAAAGAACATACTACTATCGCAAGTCACTTTTGCGATCAACTCAGCCTAAATCCAAGAAAACTGCTCTCTCTCAACCAAATAGAACAGCTTATGCTGACTTAGCCAACTTACTAGAGAAAAGATCCACTCTGCTGCTTCTGAACTCCACTTCAGAGAAAACTACCCAGCCAGAAGACTCCCTATCAACTCAGAACACTCTGCTAAACTCAGCCACATCACCGAGCAGACTCACTTCTTATTCTTGTTCCAAAGAAAACATCTTCGGAAACATCCATAGTCACTGCATCTCATCACGCAGCTACTACTTCCTGAGATATCAAGATACCACCACTTGCTTGCCTCTGTCCTAACGACAGATCCAAACTCAATTCTGCACTTCAAAGATGAACTCCGAACCTTAACAGGTTACCTTCAGAGATCGATGAAGTACTTCATCACAACAGAACTTACTCGAGACGGTATTAGGTCTACAGTCTCGACAAATACACTTCCAACCTCACCCATCAAACTCCAACCAATGGTAGTCGTGTTACACACACTTCTACCTCATCTACCTTTATAACTTACATTGGGAAAACCCGAACAGGCAATCCAACAAATAGGTAGAATCAATAGTATATATATATATTAAAAATACAAATACGCTCTCTCAAGAAAGACACCACTATAGAGCCTAGGTATTCACTCAACCTAACGCTCCCTAAAGAAAAATACACTTCAGAGCCTAGGTATTCACTCAGCCTAACGCTCTGATACCAAATGAGACGACCCGACCTTCCACTCCCGGAAAATCGCGTCATCATGAAGAAAGAAAGGGATAGAAAAGAGAAAGAAAGAAGAGAAAGAAGAAACAACACAAGAATCTCAACAGCGGAACGAATAAATTATATTAATAACCAAAGTATTACATAGTATACATTAAATATCAGAGTTACACAGACATATACAACACATACTAGACAGTTATAAACACCTGTCTAGTTATTACATCTCAATCACAAACACAAACACTCAGAGATACCAACACAGCGGAAACTATATAACTATACGCAGAAGCCTCCTGCTCCATTGCTCCTCCACAATTCGTCAAAGCAATCCTGAATCCTAACCTGAATTCCCTTGGCTACTCATAAAAATTTGAGTACCCAAGAGTTAAAGAAAACAGAAATAACTCCGGGTCAGACATGGGTCTGGTGTGAGTAACAGGTTAAAGTTGCTTAATTTTCAAAACCTTTTGAAAAGAAAGGTATCACGTAAGACTTCACACACATAAACATGGAAAAGTTTTTACCTTACGCTAACCAAAACATTTGATAGAAAATCCGATGATATTATAATAGTGTCTAGAGTTTTCAAATAAAATACAGAAATAGCCGAAATGCTTACATCTCACATTCCAACATAGTTGGGCACAACTAATACGTACGGCACTTATTGGATTTTGGATTCCATACAATGGCAGGGCTACTGGGGTACCGCCCGTCACAGTACGTGGCCTAGATCACCGTACCGAGGATTACTCCCTTCATCCCCTGCAACACAAAGCCGGACCCATTCCTTACTGAATAGTTCCGAACAAGACAACCCCGCAGTTGGCCTAGGTTCCAACCGCCCACACAGCCGAAATATAAAGGGACCTCTAGACAGGGATAAATCTTGCTCTCCAGTGGGGGCTACCCACGAAGCTTTGCTGCACCTCCCCTGTTTTAGCCATTCCCGGTTGATGAGGCTTGAGGTTACGATTACCTTTAGAGAACACATCTCTTAGAATGCTCATCGTCCACCTGACGATGTTCTGAAAGCATTCAATCCATACAAGTTCGTTCCGGGTTCGAACGAAACCGAAGGCATTATCTCGTTACACTCATATTGGAATCACCCTCAGAGTTAACGACGATAACCCTTGCACTCTGATTCACCATCTCGAATCTATAAGATCTATTCCGTCAAACTCATTACGGAATCACCCACAGAGTTATACTTGACGTATAGCCCTTACACCTCGAGTCTTCACTCGCTTCACTTGGATAACGACCTAACGTTAATTGGAATCGATGTGGTTTTCGGATATCCAAATATGGAAACCCGATCCCGGTCTCATCGAAAACCAAAGCGTGTCTTTTATGTCCAAGTTGTTTTAAGTTTAAAACAATTCAATTCATTATCTAAATATACACAGATAGATAATTCACAACACAATAGATAATCAATCTTATCATTATCAACAGATAATTATATCAAAATCAGATAATCCATATTATCATCCAAAAGCAACCAATGCATCCATATCACAATCACTACTCATCTCATAACTGAGATTACAAACCATACCAGTCAACCAATACCAATCATCAAACATAAGCAAATGATCTAATGATCACACCTCTATAATTAATTTAAAATGAATTAAATTAATTACTCAATCTCTAATTAATTTAAAATGAATTAAATTAATCACTACATCAATAAAATTCTGCTTAACATAACCATCCATTGATTTCACATCAATTTAAACATAATCATCTCAATATTCTTTTTAATTAATCATTACTGATTAACTATCTCTAATTACAATAAGTAATTAGCATTTTAGATAATTACACAAGTTAATTATATTAAACCCTACATATATTAATCACCCTTGATTAATAACCATTCAGTAATTAACTACATTAATTACTCAATCCAATTAATTATTCTTAATTAATTATCTAAATTAATCCCCTTGATTAATTTCAAAGTAATTTAAATTCAAATTACTTCTATATCAAATATCTCTAATTACATCCTGTAATTATTAATTAATTACTTCCTTAAGTAATTACAAATTTATAAATTACATAAAGTAATTATCAAACAATCCTCAAATGTTTAAATCAATTAAACTTAATTAATTAATCTAAACAAATCACATTAACTTTAATTAATTACATTAAGTAATTAATTCTTTAATTACTTTCATTAAGTAATTAAACTTAAACCATTGATTATAAATAAATTAATCTAATTAATTTTCAAAAATTAATCATATTAATTAATTGTTAATGACTTCATTAACATTTCTTAATTACTTAATTAAGAATTAACTTAAATTAATCGTCATTAGTTATTAAGTAATTAATATTTAATTACTATTAATTAATCTCTAATTATTAATTAACTAAGTGTTAATTAAAATTTAAATTATCATTAATCACTTGATTAAATAAATCTTAATCTAAAATTAAAATTTAGTTAACCATCCTTAATTATAGATTAATTAAACTTAATTAATTAATCTTAAATCATATTAAAAATCATTAATTATTTAATTAAACATCCATATTATTAATTAATTAATTAATTAATATTCAACTAATTACCTTAATAATAAATGAATCCAATCATTAAAATTTTATTTATCCTTTAGATAAACATTTCTCATTTAATCAAGCATTTAAAAACAAAATGTTTTTAAATTTTACTTTAAATTCCATTTAACATCTTCTTTTAACTCTAAGACTCAAACTTATTTAAAATAAGATTTTAAAACAATACAACTTAATCTTATATGTTTACAAGAAACATATACTTAATTAATAAGTTTAAAACAATTTAGATTTCAATTCAACTTGAATTCAAATCAATTTAAAAATTGCTTTTAAAATCTCAAAATTGAAATATAACTTCCATTTTCAATTTTGTTTAAACTCTTTCTACAATTTACACTTTCAATTCAAATGTAGGTCATTTGAAACAATTTAAATTTAAATCTTTATTTAAAAACTGAAGTTTAAAATTTAAATCCAGATTTAAAACTCAGTTTTGAATTCATTTTGAATCCTTAGATTAAATACTTAACTTTTCAATTCAATATGCAAAACAACAATGCATTTTATACTTGAGAGTTTAAAATTAAATTTAAATTTAAAAACTTAATTGGTTTCAAATTTCAGAAAATCAAAATTTGAATTCATATTCAAACTCCAATTTAAACTCAGTTTTAAATCTCCACTTAAAGATTTAAACTTACCTTTTTCATTTAAAACAGAAACAGTTTCTGTTTATTAAAAAAAACTTAAACTTTTGAAATTCTGAATTTGAATAATTTCATAAGAACAGAATTTAAACTTGTTTAGATTCATTTTTATATTCAGTTTAAAATCAAATGTTAACAAGGTAGTTTGTAATCAAATTTTAAAAACTGGAAATAATTTCCTGTTCTTCTCTTTTTTTTAATTTTAAAACCAAATTTGAATCCTGCAGTTAAATTATTTCAACATCTGAATTCAAATATTTGAATTCATCTTCAGATTCAAATTTAAATCCTAAGTTAACAATGGTAGTTTACAGTAAGTTCAGATTTTATAAACTGAAAACAAGTTTTCCTGTTCTTCTGCTTTTATTTCTCTTTTCTAACAAACTTGAATTTCTGCATTTATATTTATTACAAAATAGGAATTCAAACTATTTGAATTCAATTTCAGACTCAAGTTTAATCCTAAGTTTAAATTTCCAGAATTAAATTTAAACTTTATTTTAAAAATTCCTAAAACAGAACAGTTCTGTGAATAAAACCTGAAACCAAAAGTATACTCGAGTCACTCAATCTTTGCTTCGAGTCAGAAGCTTGCATGCTTCGAGTCATCTCCCATATTTCCCGAGACTAACCCGGGTCAAAAATCACAGCAACTACCCACATCAAAACCTGGAAACAGACCACACCCAAACTTCCCAAAACCTGTCAACACCATTATCTCTCAACCCCGACCATCAACATCGACCAAACTCCGGTGATGGCCTCAACACAACACTATCCACCATCCCTCCCAATAGCTTTGAACTCGATGCACTTAGGTGTACACAATCGACCAAAACTGTAACACAGTTTCAACTAGGGTTCAACACCATTAAGTCCCCAAATCTAAATTCCAAATTTGAACTTCAGATCATATCAATAATTTTCCTATGATCATTGCTAGCTACATTCACTCCAGAATAAATTTCACTCAAATTCAATGCAAGGATCAATTTATCTTGATCAAAATGTATAATACAGTAAATTTCCAAAACTGCATTCTCTTTTATTTTTCTTTTCTTTTCTTAATACTGCAAACAAAATTTTTAGTTTTAAAATACTGGAATTCTCTTAATGATTCTGTTAGTAACCTTAAGCTATTCTAAAACATCAATTTATAACACTTGAAATTTTTACTAGGCAAAACTTGTTCTGTGTAACTTTATTTGTTCAAGTTACAGACAATCACAGTTCATATGCTATTAGACTCACACCATTCAAAGCAAACAAAATGTTCAAACATTTAATTTCAATTCAGCAAACAAGTTAAGGGAAATATTTAAGAATCAACATAAATCTGGAATTTTGAAGATCACATGTGCACAGTCATAATTCTGTACACAAACTCATACTTGTAGACACTTTCATATATATATATATATATATATCTATTTATAATTTATAAGCATGCACACATATAATTATTCACTGCAACTTCATCTTATTTCAGATTTTAACATGCAACAACCTAATTAAATTTTTGAAAAGAGGAGTTACTCACCTTATTCATACAATGCAGAATGCAGAGCACAATCAACTTGCAGGGTATCAGACTTTTGAAAACATGAAATGCAGACAGGCTCTAATGCTTTTAAATCTTGATTTTATGAATGATGCTTCCAGAGTTTTGAAATGCAGGCTTGGTTGAAAATTCATGTAGGCCTCCAGATCAAATGCCAAGAATGCAGACCCCTATCTTGCTTCCAGATTCCATGAATGCAGATTCAAAATGATGCATGCAGGCCTCAATCTTGAATTTGCAGATGCAAAGGAATGCAGTAGTATTTTGGGAAAAAGAGGAGTTTGTTTTCATATGCAAGAACATGCAGATTCTTAAATTGTTGCATGTTCCAGAGTTTGAAAAGAAATACATGCTTGCAGGTTGTAATCTGGGTTTGAGGAGTTGTTTGATGTAGAACTTGAATATGGTTGAAGGAGGCAGATTCAAAAATTAATGAAATGCAGTTTGAAAAGAGGAGCTACAGGTTTGGGAAATGCAGGTAGAAATTTTGAGAAAGAGGAGTGTTTGGGGTTTCAGATTTTAACATGAATGCAAATGTATGCAGATTTGAAAAATGCAGTTTGTATGGTTTGAGAGAATGTGATTTGGGTTTTTCTTTTATTAAAGAATGAGAAAAGAATGCATATGAATGAAGAACAAGTTCAAATGAATGTATTTTCAGATTTAAACTAATTAAAAGAAAAAGCAAATAAAATAGACACTTGTCATTTTAAAGTAGACACTTGTCTTTTAAGCTTTAATATTTACATACACATGTCTTTATGAATTAAGTTAATGTTTAATTAAAGTAAATAAGCATTAAGCCTTGCTTATTAATCCTTATACACATAATTATGAATATAAATAATTTTCTAAAGAAATAAAGCAAAGTATGATTATTATAAATAAAATGATATACAAGTAGTTTATTTGAAAAGAAACTTTTAAAACAAATTTATAAAAGAGTTTGTAACATATGAATACATGTTCATATTTAAATTGTATTCTAAATTTCAAATTAAATTGACAAATCAAAATTATCACTTAATAATTTAAAAAGAACAACACAATATTTTTGTAACATATTTTAATATACAACTTGAATTAAAAATGAATTTTAAACTAATTAAAACATTTATCTCAAATTTAAAACACATAGTTATTTAATTAAATATTTCTGAAAAGCTTAAATTAAAAATAAATCACCATTTCTATTTTTAAAACATAATAAAACTATACTATACTAATTTAACTAAAACAAATTGTCTATTTAAAATATATATAAATACATATACATTATTAAATAGAAAACAATTTATAATCTTATCTAAAATAATTTCATAAATTAAATAATTAAATAAAGAAGATTATTTAAATAAATATCAAATCTATTAACAAAATTGTCAATTCAATATAAATTTAAATCCAAATTATTAAATTTATATTGTCCAAAATTCCGGGTCGTTACAATATTCAATACCGAACATCTCTCAATGCCGAATGCTCTCGCATGCCGAACACTCTCGCATGCCGAACGTCCCATAGATGCCAACCGAACTTGAGTGCCGAACGATCATATGTGCCGGACAACTCTAGAAGCCAAGCACTTTCTAATGCCGAATGCTCCTAAATGCCGAGCGTTCTTCTAATGCCGAACGATCCGGATGCCGAACGACTCATAAATGTCGAACAGTATGTTAATGCCGAGTACTTAGTTGCCTGGTCAAATCTCCAGGTAAAAACGATGTTACCCAAGAAAGTGATAGCCAAGGGTAAAGTAATTAAACTCCAAAGCAAAACTGCTATATATCTCAAAGTGCATAGGATAATGTACAATAATAACATAAATATTAGAAATCCAAGACCGTAAATATAACCAGAAGAATCAAAGTCAAATCAGGGTGCAGAAGGTCCATCTAGTTATGAAGCAAAGAGAAATATACTTTATACATCAAATATGAAAAATCGCTTTTGGATAAATATAGCATAACAACGATAAAAGTGTAACACCCCCAATTTTTAGTAACATTATTCTGGATATTTAATTAGAATAATGTAAATATTAGAGAGTGAAACACCCCACACCCCTTATGTATCCAAAAGGACACATTAAAAGGCGTGGTGCATTGCAAGTATAATTAAAACTAACAGAGACTAAGATTCACAAGACAAATATAGATAAAAACAGCGGAAACTTAAAGTAATAACTTAATTAAAATAAAGCTTCATAATTTCTTCATAAAAAAGTCAAATACCAAATACCACATACATGTCTAAAAATCCAATATGTCTCATGAAATAAAAACCCATAGTCTCAAAATCAGAGTACATAATATCCCATAAAATAAGCCAGTACGTAGAAAGAACAAAAGCTGAAATAAAAGAAATAAATAGAAGAAATGTCCTCTAAGAAAACTCCAAGCTGCAACAATCTACTGATTTCTCCCTTGATTGCCTAAGGGGGGAAAAGGAAAAATAAAAAAGTGGGTCGGACTAAAAGTCTGGTGAATGATAGTAATTAGTAGAGTCTTTAAGCAAGATAAAGTAATAGACTGTACAACAGTTTTAGCACAAATAAGGATAATAAAGGAAATAGGAAAGAGACTAATTGGAAATAAGTACGATTAAATATTGCCCATCGTAAGATATGTTAACTTTGATTGCTTGCACTTGTCCTTGATTTCTACTTTGATTAAGCTGAATTCCTAATCTTGTAATTAGGATGTAACCCTAATTCTACCCTTTTTGATCGACCTGCTATTCCTAAGTACCTTTCTGCGGACCAACTGCTATATAACTCTCTACACAAAATGTTACTGTGGACCAGACGACATATATAGCTCCCTATATAAAAGGCATTTATTGATCATGGACCATAGACTATATACAACTCCCTACACATAATGTTACTGTGGATCAGACGACATATATAGCTCCATACACAAAAAGCAATGGTTTCTATGAAAGACACCCATACTAAGCGCTTGGAACTCATAGCTATTACTGAGCACCCAAATGGAATTCGCACGCGTAACTGCCACCATGCCCATGCTACCTTTTGCTCCACCTATTGGGTCTTCTTATTACCTCAACATCCAGCATAAGCGTGCTCCTCATCCTACTTCAGGCTAGCGTGAGATCACCGTATGTCCACAGAATCTATAGAGGAAATGCTGTTTGTACTGACCCTTCATCCAAACAATATCTAGTTGCGCCCCTTATCCAAATCCCCCGTGATTTGGATTTCTATTTGTCCAATTACTACCATTCTTAGCATAAGCATGCCCTAGGCTCACCTTTTTGTCTAATAGGGAATGCAATTTGATACAGATTCTACTTTCATCTTTGCTTATTAACTTAGATGAATTATTTTAAATAAGCCTTTATAATTTATCCCTACCATATTTGCTATTAATTTATCCTAAGTCTTAAAATAAGCCTATTATTTTCAGTTTCTTATTATAACATATGTTATAATCTTGCTTTTTACTTAACCCAAGGTCTAAGTGTGAAAATAAGCTTCTTTCATCTGTTACTCTATTTAGTTATAATTCTAAGTTATAACTATGCCAATTATCTTTAATTAGTCCAATTATAATTATAATTAGGTGTAACTTCAGTCCAATTCCATTATTTATTGTAGTGTTTATAATTTACATCTTATTTTCTTCATTCAATAATCTTACTTATATAATCCATATTCGCGTTTAATTTATTCTAATCCATACACGAAGAAAAGGAGGATGAAGAGAGTAGACGCTTTCATAAAATCCAAAACGTCGAAAAGATGTAAATAACAGTAAATGAACTTAAATACTGTAAACTGTAAATCAATAAAAAATTATGCTTAACAGAAATAAACCAAAATTACTGAAAAGAATAACTGAAACTGAAAATAATTCTAAAAACTGTAAATAAACTACTTAAAAGGCTATTCCACGTCATAAGAGTCTATTTATAGGTGTGGAAGTGGATCTTGGACAGTTGGTTTCGAACAATAAATAAGATGCAGTCACGTCATAGGTTGAATAAAGGGCCGGTCGACCTACCTGTATATATGTATACACATACATACATACATACATACATAAATATATACATATATATTTCATTTGTTTCATTATTTCGTTCTTTGCTCAAATTAACTCGGATTCTGACGTTCTATATATGGAGATTGACCAGAAAATTACCATGAACACAATGGTGCAACTTCCATGGCTTGATTCGGATAATCTCACAAAGTTATTTATTATTTAGTTAATTAACAAATTAATTATTACGGGTTAAATTTTGGGTTGTTACATTCTCCCCTCCTTAAGGGATTTCATCCCTGAAATCTCTAAGAATAAAAGAATGTACTAAATTTTTTCATCCAATTCTACAACCAACTACTCAATCATCAACCATTCATCCATTGTCCTTAAGTTTTTCTAATGAAATTTATGATACTTATGCAATTAGTGTAGTGTAAATGTCCTAACTAATGCAAAAGATTAGGCGGTCCAATGATTCAGTTGACCTCCTTTTATGCAATCATGTCTGTATCATGTATCCAAATGAATGTAAAAATATTTCCTAATGATAACTGATAGTTCCATGTGCGTGCTAAAAACATCACCCAAATGCAATAATCAAGTGATAAACATCCATTTATAGCAACCATGGAAATAAAATAAAAATGTGCACACATCCATATACATATGCTCTAGTGGCCTAGTTAGGCCGATCCCTAAGGAATAATAGTGCCTAATGTACATATATCCGTCCATAGAATCCACTAGCAAACACTTGCATGCACTAGCATACATTATTCATAACATGTTCTATTAACATGTTTACATCAAATCCTATCATCCATAGGTTAAATCCTAAGTTCTACCCTCCCAAGGGATAATAAAGGAATGAACCTATTCAAATCTAAAGATGGAAAAAGAATTCAAAAACTTGCCATCAAAAAGATGAGCACAGGAATTACGAATCTTCTTTTCTGCTTCCCAAGTGGCGTCTGCAACATCATCTCCCCATTGCACCTTCACTAGTGGAACCTCCTTATTCCTTGGTCGCTCGATGTCTCTTCCAACAATTTTCTTAGGGATATGCCGAATAGAAGCTTCCCTTTCTACCTCCACCTCCTCTAACTGACTAGGCTCCACAACCTCCACCGAGTCATGTAAGCACTTTCGCAAGTGTGAAACATGGAAAACCTCGTGCACTCCTACGAGCCTAGCAGGTAGCCTTACTCGGTAAGCCATCTTCCTAACTCTCTCTATGATAGAAAATGGTCCAACAAATCTAGGGGCTAACTTTCCATTTGATCCGAATCTTACCACCTTCCTTAGCGAGGATACTTTGATAAAAACTATGTCTCCAACCTCAAACTCTAAGTCTCTCCTCCACTTATCCGCATATGACTTCTGTCTGTCTTAAGCCATCTTCATTCTTCGTCGAATCAAATCCACCCTCTCAGAGGTCTCCCTAACTGTATTGAGTCCAAGTAATAACTTCTCCATAGACTCTACCCAACATGATGGGGACTCGCAAGGTCTCCCATATAAAGCCTCAAATGGTGCCATTCCTATACTTGTTTGGTAATGATTATTGTACGCAAACTCAACCAATGAAAGATACTCCTTCCAAGTTCCTCCAAAGTCCAAAATGCACATCCACAACAAATCCTCAAGCATCCTATTTACCCTCTCCGTTTAGACATCCGTCTGGGGATGATAGGCCGTACTTAACCTAAGTTGTGTCCCTAAGCTTCTCCAAAACTCACTATGAAAATGGGATCTCTATCGCTCACAACACTAGAAGAAATTCCGTGTAGACAGACTATCTCTCGAATATACAAGGATGCCAAATATGAAGTCGTACGCTTACTCTTAACCGGGATGAAGTGAGCACTCTTGGTCAATCTATCAACAATCACCCAAATGCCAGCGTTCCCTTTCCTAGAATGGGGTAAACCATCAATGAAATCCATAAATACTGTCCCACTTCCACTTCGGCACATCTAAGGGCTGAAGTAATCCATTGGGCTTCTGCTGCTCTGCTTTTACCCTTTGGCATATGAGACACTTAGCTATGAATTCCACCACGTCCTTCTTTATACCACCTCAATAGAACATTCTCTTCATATTCCGATACACTTTGTCCTAACCCGGATGAATAGTCATACGGGAATGGTGCGCCTCCTCTAAAACTGCTTTCACCAAGTCATTAGCGTGTGGAACACAAAGCCTCCCACCTCTCCTAAGCCACCCTCTGCTATCAATGGAACATCGCCGGAGATGTCTCGCGACCTCCCTCGCCTAATCCTATCCATAATGTCCATGAGCTTCGAATCCTCCTCCTACTACCTCGAGCCTATCTGATCCATAGGGCAGCTCCGCCTCTAATGTTGCCAACAATCTGGGAGTAATGTTCGTAGAGGGCTTGAAATTAAAAGTAGAAATAAACTCCAAGCTCCTCACTCTATGAACAAAGACTAAGGCTTGCTTTCTTTCTAGTCAATGCATTCACACCCACATTACCCTTGCCAGAGGTATAAGCTATCTCAAAATCATACGAGGCTAAAAACTCCATCCACTTCTGTTGCCTCAAGTTCAAGTCCTTCTGCAAGAATAGGTACTTCAAAGACTTATGGTCAGTAAAAAGCTCAAACCTCTCCCCAAGAAAATAGTGCCTCTAAGCCTTAAGTGCAAAAACTGTGGCAGCTAACTCCAGATCATGGATAGGGTAGTTCTTCTCATGCGTCCTCAACTGCCTACTACTATAACACAACACCCTCCATTCCTGCATCAACACCGCTCCTAGATCCATTCTTCATGCGTCAGTGTATACAGTGAAAGACTTAGCTCGGTTAGGTAAAACTAACATTAGTGCATTAGTAAGGGCTCTCTTAAGCTTCGTGAAGGAATCCTTACAATCCACGACCAACATGAAAACTTTATTCTTCTTAGTAAGGTGCGAGAGTGGTGCCGAAATCTTGGAAAAGTCTCTAATGAACTTCCTATAGTAACCTGCCAATCCTAGGAAGCTCCAAACCTTGGTAACGTTCTTGGAGGCCTTCCAATCTTGCATTGTAATAACCTTGGCGGGTTCAACAGCCAAACCTTCCTTCCAAACTATGTGCCCCAAGAAACAAACTTCCTCTCTCTAAAAACAACACTACGAAATCTCTCAAATGATGACTACGAAGTGTGCGAAGAACTTCTTTCAAATGAACAGCATGCTCCTACATATTCTTGGAAAATACCAAGATATCATCCACGAATACCACCACAAACTTATTTAGGACATCCCTAAAGATGCTGATCATCATATCAACGAAATATACTGGGCAATGGTTAGCCGAAAAGGCATAATCAGACACTAGAAAAATCCATCCGGTGTCCTAAAGTTAGTTTTATCTGTACTGTCATCAGCGACTCTAAGCTGATGGAATCCCATGGCTAAATCAAGCTGAGAGAAAACTAAAGAACCTACCAACTGGTCAAAAAGATCATCAATCATAGGGAGTGGATATCGGTTCATCTTGGTAAGCTTATTTGATTCCCTATAGTCCACGCAAAGCCGGAGAGAATCATCCGCCTTAATGGCGAAGATGATTGGCGCTACCCACTCCGATATGATCCTTCTTATGAATCCCTTTTCCAAAAGCTCGCGAATCTGCATGCTCAATTCTTTCCTCTCCTTAGGTGCCATGTGCCTCATAGGTAATGCTACTGGCTTAGCAACCTCGGTCAAATAAATCCTAAAGTAAATCTCTCTCTTAGCGGGAAGTCCCTTAACCTCCTCAAAGATGTTTGCAAAATCTCCGACGATAGGAACCGAATGCAACTCTGATGACGATGAATTGAGAGAATAAAGAAAACTCAACATGCTGGCCCTTGTGGGTCACAAGATACCTTTAGAGTCCTAACACCGTAAGTCTCAAGCCTAACGACTCTCCTCTCGCAGTCTAAGATAGCTCTATATGTGGATAGCCAATCCATCCCTAAGATCATCCCATACCCCAAGAATCCCAAAACATAACCGTCACAGTCAAACTCTACGCCTAGGTAAAGATTTTCAGACCCTTACAAACCATAGATAAGTGTGCCGATGCTCCTATGAGGTTTGAAACAATAATAGGGTCTTCTACTAATGATATGTCCAAGTGCAGACAATCTACTAGAGAGCTAGAGATGAAAGAATGTGATGCTCTATAATCAAATAAAGTCCGAGTGGGATATCAGATATAGAAATCAAACCTTCAACTGTGACTTTCCTACCTCTATTTGGAATGCTACCGGAAGATGCTGCGTCTAACGTCTAAATCTGCGCAACTGGTGCACTCTTTCCCTAGGGATAACTCTACTCATATGATCGGGCTGCCCTCAAGTATAGCACTTACCCTTCATCTTCTCCTTCTAGCAATCCTTGGCCATATGTCCATCCTTCCCACAAATATGGAACTTTATTCCTTTCTTAATCTGCTTCCGAGGACCATCACCTTTCTTCTTCTTCTTCTTCTTTTCCCACTACTTCTTTTTTGGACCTTCTGACTAAACCACCTCTTTAGACTCTCCCTCCTTGACCATATCCGACATAAGCACCATCTCAACCAAAGACTCATAAGTAGCTCCCATCGGTACATGAGTCAGTAATAATCCCTAAAAGGGTTGATTCAATCCCTTCATAAACTTTATAGCTTTCTTATGCTGTTTGTTCACCAAATCCATACCAAACCACAACAGCTCATTGAATTGATTGATGCATTCCTTAATAGACAAACTCCCTTGCTTTAAATTGATAAACCTCTCTAGTTGAACACTCTCTTCCGCCTGAGATAGAAACTTCATAACGAATCGCTCTTGGAATCCATCCGAAGTAATATTCCTTCACTCTAACTCGATCACCTCCCACTACTAAGATGCCTCCACCTTTAACTGCCAAGCGTCCAACTGAACTCGCTGCTGCCCATCCAATCCCAAAAGTCCAAAAATCCTCTCCATGTCCCTAAGCTACGCTCTCTCTTCCACAAAAGTCTCCTTGCCAGAAAAAGTATTCCCGTCCAAACTCGCAAAATCTTTACAAAGCTTAGAGAAATTGATGGCGGCAGGTGGGTTGATGGGATTCCCACCCACCAGTGCACGATTTGGCGCAGGCCCATGCACCACTGGAGTTGTGGCTTGTAAGTACCTACGAAGCCAGGCTGGGACTAGAATTCCCTCGAGAAGGTTCGAGGCATCAACCATTTTACAAAAAGAAAAAGGTAGTTTAGGAAAGAGTCAAAGGGAAATTGATCTGGACTTATGAGGGGATACTATGAAAATTCTTTCATACTTAAAAATCATTCATAGAAGTTCTTTTCTAAAAAATACCTTTAAAATAAGTTATTTTGAAGAAAATACTTTGCGTTTTTTTAATGTTTTTGGGATCCTGTAACCTTAGTCTCTGATACCAAGTGAAACACCTCACACCCCTTAATATACCCAAAAGGACACATTAAATGGCATGGTGCATTGCATGTATAACAGAAACTAATATGGATTAAGATTCATCAGACAAATATAGATAAAACAGCGGAAACTTAAAGTAATAACTTAATTACAACAAAGATTCATAATTTCTTCAAAAATAAATCAAATACCACATACATGTCTAAAAATCCAATACGTCTCATGAAACAAAAACTTATAGTCTCAAAATCAGAGTACATAATATCTAACAAAATAAGCCAGTACATAGAAAGAACAAAAGCTAAAATAAAAGAAATACATAGAAGAAATCTCCTTCAAGAAAACTCCAAGTTACAGCAATCTACTGACTTCTCTCTTGATTGCCTAAGGGGGAAAGGGAAAAATAGAGGAGTGGATCAGACTAAATGTCTGGTGAATGATAGTAGTTATTAGAGTCTTTAAGCAAGTTAAAATAATAGACTTTACAACAGTTCTAGCATAAATAAGGATAATAAAGGAAATATGAAAGACATAAATTGGAAATAAGTACGATTAAATATTACTCAATTTATAAGATAGGTTAACTTTGATTGCTTACACTTGTCCTTGACTTCTACTTTGATTAGGATAAATTTCTAATTATGTAATTAGGATGTAACCCTAATTCTACCCTTTTTGATCGACCTGCTACTCCTTAGTACCTTTTTGCGAACCAACTGCTACATAACTCTCTGCATAAAATGTCGCTGTGGACCGAACAACATAAATAGCTCCCTACACAAAAGACATTTATTGATCATGGACCAGACACTATATATAACTCCCTACACAGAATGTTATTGTGGACCAGGCGACATATATAACTTCCAACATAGAAGGAAATGGTGTCTACGAAAGACACCCATACTAAGCGCTTGGAACTCATAGCTATTACCGAGCACCCGAATGGAAGTTGCACACGTAACTACCCCATGCCCATGCTACCTTTTGTTCAACCTATTGGGTCTTCTTATTACCTTAACATCCAGCATAAGCATGCCTCTCATCCCATTTTAGGCTAACGTGAGATTACCATTTGTCCATAGAATCTATATAGGAATGCTCTTGGTATTGGTCCTTCATCCAAACAATATCTAGTTGGGCCTCTTATGCAAATCCTCCGTGATTTGGATTTTTATTTGACCAACTACAACCATTCATAGCATAAGCATGCCCTAGGCTCAACTTTTTGTCTAATATGGAATGCTATTTGGTACAGGTCCTACTTTCATCTTTGCTTATTAACTTAGATAAATTATTTTAAGTAAGACTTTACAATTTATCCCTACCATCTTTGCTTATTAATTTATCGTAAGTATTAAAATACGCCTCATTCTGTTCCATTTCTTACTATAACCTACGTTATAATCATGCTTATTACTTAACCCAAGGTCTAAGTGTGAAAATAAGCTTCTTTCATCTATTACTCTATTTAGTTATAATTCTAAGTTGTAACTATGCCAATTATCTTTAATTAGTCCAATTCTAATTATAATTAGACGTAATTTCAGTCCAATTCCATTATTTATTATAGTGTTTATAATTTACATCTTATTTTCTTCATTCAATAATCTTACTTATATAATCCATATTCACATTTAATTTATTCTAATCCATACGCGAAGAAAATGGGGATGAAGAGAATAGACGCTTGCATAAAATCCAAAACGTCAAAAAGATGTAAATAACAGTAAATGAACTTAAATACTATAAACTATAAATCAATATAAAATTATGCTTAACAAAAATAAACCAAAATTACTGAAAAGAATAGCTGAAAGGAAATAGACTGAAAATGATTCTAAAATCTGTAAATGAACTACTAAAATGGCTATTCCAAAAATCATAGTAAAACTACAACTATTGGAAACTACATCATTTTAAATTACTTAAAGAAATCTTAAAATAATTACAATCACTCTTCTCCGGTCTGAAGCTTTTCCTTTGGTCTTCTCGGATCCACTTGGAGTTGTTAAATAATTTAACTTATAACGATTTTCTCATTTGGAAAAATTATTCCATTTATGGTCCTTCCTAGAAAGGTGAACCCAATTGGAGAAAACCTAGAATGAGAAAAAGTGTTAGGTCTAGGGGTCTATTTATATGTGTGAAAGTGGATCTTGGACCGTTGGATTTGAAGATTGAATAGGATGCAACCACGTCATAGTTTGAATAGGGGCCATCAAATGTAGAAACGGAGGGACCAAACCGGTTTAAACGATGCAAAACACATCGGTTAAGGGCTCTAGAACGTTCGAACTAATGAAAGTTCGTTCGAAATTATTAGAGGCGGGTCAATCGGGCGGTCGACTGCCTTGGTGCCAGGTCGACCAATCGGTAGACCTACCTTTATATATATATATATTCGTTTCTTTAAAATTTTCATTCTTTGCACAAATTAACTCGGATTTTGACGTTCCATATATGGAAATTGACCAGAAAATTACCACGAACATAATGGTGCAACTTCCATGGCTTGGTCCTGATAATCTCACAAAATTATTTTATTATTTAATTAATTAACAAATTAATTATTATGGGTTAAATTCTGGGTTGTTACAAAGGGATAAGAGGATTGGGATTTGAATAAATACTTAGAGGCCGAGCGTAATTGAACAAATGGGCTTATAAATGGTTTTTTTTGTTAATTAATTAAAATAAGGGTATTAGGGTAATTTCCACCTACATTTCTATTATCCTTATATTCACGTTTCATTTCCCATTCACGTTCATTTTTCATTTCACAAAAACATAAATCAAAAAAAGAATAGTCGGCCATTTCTAAGGAGTAAGAAAAAGGGGGAAATCAACCTGAAGCTAAGCTAGGTGAAATTAATCTCAATCAAATCTCAAGTTCCTTATCCTAATCAAGGTGAATAATACTCTAAATCATTTCTATTTTAATTTTGAGATAATTTGATTTTCAGGTTTAAGATTAAATCCATTATAGTGATGATTTTGATGATGATATGCTTGGACATTATAACATGTTTGATTTAAACATGATCGTTTGAATATAGTTTTATTCGGTTTTAAGGGTAAAACTGATTATAAAGAATTTTGAATGCCACGACGAAATATATATTATGTAAACTTGACTTTGGAGATGGTTTTAATTTTTATAATTCTCCAAGCTACGGAAATTTATTATGAATTTCAAAACGAATATTTGAATAATTAGGTTTAGAAATTAATTTCGGTTATTTTATGAAAAATTTAGGTCTGAAATTTTTATATGTTAAATTAAGTATTGAAAGAGAATTTCTGTAATTTTTTGAGATTTTTTCTAATAATTTACTATGTAAATTAAATTATTTTAAAAGAAGGATTTAACTGTTTTAATTTTTGTGCTTAATGGAAGGGCTTAAATGTGAAAATTAATATTTGTTTAGATATGAAATTATGTGGCAGTTATTTTGGTAAAAAATTTGTAAAGTTTATGGCAACCAATTAAATGTTTACAAATAGGCAGGTTAATTATAAAGTAATTACTTTAATTGGCATTAAATCAGTCTTTACCTAGAAAAGTGGGTTCCGCCTCTTTTAGAAATCGCCTCTATGCTTCCGCCTTCAACCAAGTCGAAACCTACCAGGTCGAAATCAGCTAAGCTGAAACCAATACACATGGTATCACAATGTTGGTACGTATGGGTTGGGGAAGGGTGGAAGGTATGCCATCGAAGCATAGCTTTCGATGGGGTCAAAACCTTTGTTTTACTTCTTAAAGAAATGTGATTACTGTTTTTACTAAATGGTTTTGAAGGAGTTGAAATAGATGCTTTTGAAGGGGACTTCCTAAATTGCTATCGAAAGGGATTGTCTCCTTTTGTTTAAATGGTAGTTTCCAAAGGATTTACTTAGTTTTAAAACCAATGCTTTCGAAAAGGGTGGGTTCGACCAAGTCGAAACCCTTCTACTATTCCTATGCCTTTCGAGTGGATTGACGTCATCGACCAATTCGAAGGGTAGCTTTTGTTTTAAACCTATACTAATCCACTTTATAAAGCTTTTGAAAGGATTCAAGGGTGTCAAAGGAAATAGATTCGAAAAGGGGTTTCGAAGCTAGCCTTCAGATGTTTTGCTTGAGCTTTCGAAAGGATGGTTCTGAAGCCATCAACTTTCCCTAAACAATTTTAAAAGAAGATAAAGGTTTTGAAAGGGGTACTTTCGTATATATTCACTTTGACCAAAAGATATTTTTAAAGATGAACCTAATGTTTTCGAAAGGGGTACTTTCAAATGGTTTCGAAGCTATGCTTCCATAATTGAATGGTATTACTTTAATACATTCGAAAGGGTTTAAAGTGTTTCCAAAGGCAGGTGCCTAGAGTTTTGAAAAGAAGATTTGAATGCTTTTGAAAGGTTGTTTCCCAAGGGTTTCATAAATTAAAGGTTTTGAAAGCATTAGTTTTCAAAACAAAGAACCCGATCTCAATTTTTATCAAAACCCATGGCATTATAAAAGATCTTTTACATGCTTTTAAATTGGAGTTTTTGTAGAAGTTTTTCTTGATAAAATAGTAGGTTAAAGGGATTAAGCATGTTGGTATTATTATGTTAATATGTTTGTGATGTGCATCTAAATGTGCATATTTTTGCCACCATATTTATTCTATTTAAATTAAATAAATGATCATATGGGTATTTTAACTTGTTTTAACCAAAATCCATATTAATTCCAAATTGTCACACATCCGTCTTCATATAAGGGCAAAACAGTCATTTATGTGCATATATTTATTTGAGAAAAATTAATTGGATATATATATATATTTTTGTAGGAATTTGATCTCAAATAGGAGTGGTTTCATGAAGACACATGCATGCACAACATGAATATAAAGGAATGAAGATGGAAATAATTCAAAGTGAAGATCATGGAGGACCCCACCTATCCACCACTTTAATGTACAAACTAGAGGCTAATGCACGTGCTTATGGAATTAATGGCTTCATGTACACTTAAATGAGGATTATGACATGCTAATGATTACTTGGTGACCACACTACCTCATGGGCATTTTGGACATTCCACAAAAATATGGATTAGGGTTTCATGCTTGTATAAACAACCCCATATGTTTCATGTAATCTATGATCTCTCCCTTAGTCTCTTAGTTTTAGTTTGGGCTCAAAATAAAAAGCTCTTCTCTTCTCTTTTTCCATGGCTGCTTAGCCATTTTATTTCATGTACTTTTCTTTTCTTTTATGCAATGTTAATTCTCTTTTATTTACATGCTTCTTCTCTTCTTATGTAATAGTGTAGATTTACCTTTATGCAATTAGATTAGTTGTCTTTTCCATTACCTTTTTTTTTCCTTTCTTTTTTCTTTCATGTTGCTTTCTACATTTGTTGATTTGATAACAAATATGAGAGCTTAATCCCTACAATTTACGGGTAATGAAGCTCTCTAGTATGTAGATGCAACATTTTGATGTTTATACTCTCTTTTTATGCTTTAATGGAAATACTTGAAGTGGTTTAATGATGTTGTTTAGCTTTGAATTTGATAGCCTATGTTGTTCATAACAAATAGGCTATGCTTAAACAAACATAACACAAATTGCCTCTTCATCTAAATATGATTAGGGCAAAGAAGTGAATTTTGAAATTGAAATTTGATAGCCTATATTTCTAAACAATAGTTAATAGGCTATGCTTAAAATAGATTTCATTTTCATTTTCTTTGTCAAGTTTCATGAAAGTTAGTAAGTGTTTTAAGGGGTGTGTTATAGTTTGATGACTTATGTTGGCTAATTAATAGCTCAAATATGTCATACTTATGATAAACACATCAATTAAAACACTAATGACCATAAAAGAGAGATCATGATTTCATGTGTTGAACTACATGTCTAGAGAGTGGACTTATTCTCTAAATTGTCATTTAACTCTCATATTTGCATTTCTTTTCTTTTTGTTAGTTAGTTCATTTTCTCATTTTCTAGCTTAAACACACTCTCGACTTTGGTATAATTTGATTGAGTAGGAAATTTAAATCATCAATTCCCTGCGGATCGACCCGTATTTGCCACGTGCTACATTCGTACACCGTGCGCTTGCAGTTATTTTTATTTCAAAATTCGTTCGACGGTTTTCTAAACCGATAGAATTTCCGTCGACGAACAAGTTTTTGGCGCCGTTGCCGGGGAGTTGATTTGATTTTTATTTTCTATTCTTTGAATTATTTTTGTCTGGTTTTGTGTGTTTATTTTGTGTGTCTGTTTGCATTAAAATAAAAATTGTGTTGTGTTTGTTGTTTGATTTTGTTTGTGTGTTTGTTGTTGTTTTCTAGTGATTTGTTCATTTGCATTTCATATATTTTTTAAAAAACATACAGAAAACAAAAACAAAAAAAATATTTTATTTCATTTACATCTGTAATTTTTGCTTTGATTTCACGAATTTAGCTTTTACATTTGCAAATAGTTCCACTCCGTGCATTTCTTTTTCTATTCAATTGTAGTTCATTTCTACTTCTCTGTTCAAAGTCTCCCTGTTCATTTCTACTTCTCACTTGCTTCAACTTCTCTTCGGTTTTGAACTGCTAACAAAGTTCCACTTCAACTTCCACCACATGCCTTCAACAAAATTCACATCATCTAACATCCACCAGCAACTGTGCATCCACTACAGCCTTCTCACCGCCCCTTTGAATTGCCTCTGACATCTCCCTGTTATGCCCCCACCCTATACAACATCCAACTGCCAGTGCACATCAAATGCCATCCCATACAACTCACCACCTACAACTCCTCCATAATCCCCAAATCCACCAACTTCCACGAACTTTCCAAATCTAATGCAAACAATTTCATCACCGACAGCATCAACCACCTGACCACTACTCTGCATACACCACAATTCAACTTCAACCCCATCACAGATCAATTCTTGCAAACTATCACTACCCGAAACATCACATACATCCCTTTATATCCACCACCTCATTTCCGCAAAAACATCACATACATCCCCTGCCTTCACTCCTCCTACCAAACAAATTTCAACCACCAGACATCCACTGCCACCCCACCTGTATCACCAAACTTCACTTCACATAACACTTCTGTTACACAACATCACCATCAAGCAACAACCACTCCTGCAACTCCACAACTACCCCTAACATCCTACTACCAACCTGAAAACCGCAACCCCACGAACCAGAAAAACTTTGCCTTTTCACGCCAATCACTACTCAACTCCAAACCATCTCAACCGCGAACACCATCAACCACTACCACTTTCCCCTTCCCACATTCATCTTCACAAACTGACACCGACCTTAAACTGCTTACTAATTCATTCTACCACTCGCGAACCACTCCTTCTTTCAGCAATCTCACCGCGAACAACCAGACCAATCGCCTCTCAGCAACGATAACAACCGCGACCATCCTCGCATCATTCAACTACAAGCTTACCCAAATCAATTCAACTGAATCGCCTTAGCCCCCAAATCAAGTCGAACCCCATCGCGACACTCAAACTCGAGCCGCCTTGCCCATAGAACATTCGCCTCCTCCAATTCGAGCGCCAACTCCAATTCGCGACCCCAATCTCCACCATGAATTCGAACAGTCGAATACCCTAAACGCCTAAAATCAAGCACGAGTAAAATTCTGAGTAGAATTCGATCGCACGAACAAGAAGATTGAATTTTTAGCAAACAAGATGACTGTGAGAAGATGAGTTTTTATTTTCTGGGATTTGAAATATGATTGTGTGTTGAGCTGTTTGTTTTATTGAGAAAGATAACGGTGTGGGATTGTTTTAGACATTTTCTTCTTATCGCAAATACTTTTAGTGGATTTTGGCCGGGCCTTTTTAAATTTTCTTAATAACTATTTTGGTTTTAAAACAAGTAGTTTTGTTTTCCTTCTAGCTAAGTTTTTTTAACTTCATTCCAAAAAAAAGCAAACAAACAAACAAGTATCATTTTTCTTTTTTCTTTTTAATTTTCATTTGTCTTGTTTTTCCTTTATTTTAGTAGCTCCTTTCATATTTTAAAAAAAAAGGGTATATATCTTGTTTTTCTTTTCAGGTTGTCAAAGTAGATAAATAAGGAGTTGCTGCTATAAAACTGCTCTGTTTGCTTGCATTTAAAAAAAAATTCGAAAAAAAAACAAAAACAAAAATCCATTCGTAGTTGCATTGTTAATACACGTTTAATTTCTGTTCTGCATTTCATCTTAGAATTTTGATTAATAATAACGGTTAGACATCGATAACATTTAATTGTATATTGACAATTTGTCTCCTTTGAACAATTTAATTTCTTGGTGTCTAGGCTACGACAGAGCAATAATCAGTTATAAATATTACGGTGATTCGTAAATATTATACTGGATTATTTCTCTAAAGGTACTTAAACCTTCTGCTGCATTGCTACGGTGATTCGTGGTGCACTGATAAATCCTGTCCGTTACCTGGCTGAGAACTATCTTGTTTATCTAAGACAATTTGTGATTATACAATTCTGGGTTAACTTAGGATAAATCATTTGTAATTAACCCTTGCATTAATTTAGTTGCATTAGTTCATGCATATTTAAAAAAAAATTCAAAATCCAAAACTAATTTTTTTTGTTAATATTCCTTTTCCTTTTCCTTTGATATTTTTATATCCTTTTTGTTTGAAATTCAAAAATCCAAAAAAAATTAGAAAAACCAAAATTCAAAAAAAAAAATATATAATATTTTCAAAAGCCAAAAAAAAATTGAAAATCCAAAAACAGAACAAAAATCAATTGTCCATTTTGAAAAATAAATTCTATTTGTAAATATTTTTCTTTATAAAAAAAAACATTCCTGAAAATGTCCGAGTTCCCCACTTACGTGAATTTTACAATAGTTGTGAAAATCAATATAATCCATATAATTTCACTTCAAATTCTTATGGACATTTCAGCAATAACTATTGTTTAAACGATTCGAGTTTTGAACCACAATATTTTCAAAATGATGAACAACCCTCGAATCTCGAAAGTAGCATTTCATCTCTGCTTGAAATCTCTACACAACAAAATCAAATGATAATTGATTTGTGTAATTCTTGTTTGTGTAATAACTCGAGTCAAGGATTTAAAAATTTGAATTCAATTCAAAATTCAAACGACTTCGATTATAACCCATGCCAATTCAATTTCGAACTCCAAAATGAATTTCAATCTCAAAATGAAAATGGAAACAACTTTTCAAACGAATTTGGCAATGGGAATAATCTTAACCACATTACGATTGAAAATCTTTGTTCTCAACAATTTCAAAGTGAAAATCCTCATGATAATAATTATAAATTGGATTTTGTTGAGCAAATGAATGAAATTTACGATGATCACTCAGATTCGTTGTTTGAAACATATATGAAACAACGTGAACAACAAAATCAAATCTCAACGTGTGATGAGTCAAGTGATAATCCACCTTTTACCCAAATCGACGATTTTCAAATAACAACTTTTGAATTTGATAATGACGATCTTAATCAAGTTGTTGAAAATACGGTAATTAAGTTGGATTTCAATTCTTTTAAGGGTGAGAAACTCGATTTAAACTTTGATCTTCCTTTTTATGAAAATTTGAATACGACAACTTTGAATTTTAAACTCGATTTACATGATGAAGTTGTTGATAATCCAACAAAGGAAGTCGAATTTAACGAACATGAGTTTTATAGACTTTTTGAAGATGAGTTGTTGGATCCCAAAGGGGACGATTTACATCACCATTTTGAAATCAATAATTTTGAAGAATTTTTCAATGACAAACTTGACTTTCAATTTGGTGAAAATAAACTTGCAATGGTTATATCTACCCCAAAAATCATCGAAAACAAAACAACTCATACAATTTTTAATAAAACAACATTCGTTTTTCCAAATCAACTTTCATCTTCGAAATCTTTTACGGTTTGGTTTTATGCGCTTGAGCTGTGTCTCACATACTTGACGAGACAAATGAATCGGTCTTTGGAAGACCGTTTCATTTACTTTTTGACGATATACTTTCTGATGCCATGTAAATACATTTCATTTTCATGTAAATAATAATAAGCGTTCCTTTCACTTGGGTTGACTGTGGGGACATAGTCAAAACCAAGTGTGGGGGGAGACTCATCTTCTTCTTGATTTTTCAAGATTAATTTTTTTCATTTTCTTCCAAAAACTCAAAAAACAAAAAAATCCAAAAACAAAAGATTTTTTTTAGCGTTTTTGATTTATTTTTAGAGAAACACTATAGGATAAATATATGGTTTTGGTTTATTAAATTGAAATTATTGAAAATTTATTTGTCTTAACAAAAATAAAAATGAAGTTTAATTATAAATAACAATGGTTTAACTAGTATATAGGAAGATTCATACGTGTTAATTATGAAATACATCCTAATTGAAAATCTTTGTTTTAAAAGTGGTGAATTTAAAATAAAGGATATAACATTTTTTTGTCTTCTAAGTTAAATGGTGCTAAGATGATTTTGCAAAACTCTCTCTCTCTTTAAAAAAATAAAAAAGTAAAAAAATAATAACATCTAAAGTATTCACTCTCATTTAAAAGTCCCCACGGTTATGCATGGGTGAATTACTTGGAATCTTTGATTATGTGCTTTTATACTCATTTAAGAGTCCTCACGGTTATGCATGTATGAAACACATGTAAAAAAACAGACTTAATAAAAACCACCTACGGTCGATAGGTGTATGCACGAAAGTGTGTGCACTCGCCATGCTCTGTACTCCCCTCACATAAGCCCGAACGGCAGTGCATGGGTGGTATATCTGGCCTCAGTTTACCTGAGCTAGATGTGTAATTTTTTGCAAATAATGAGAGAGTAAGCAATTGAAATCCTAGCACTATTTTTACTTATTTGATTTGATTTGTTATTGAAAAGAAATGAAAATACCACTTTGATAAACTTTGATAATTAACTAAGGATCGATTTCATAATTACACTATGTTATCAACCAAGACAATGAGTTAAACTATCGTCTATTTGTTATGATAACTTTGATTTTATTAAAATTTTGACGAGTAAATGACTAAAAAATTTCAAGATAACGACCAAAACCTATATTTAACTTATACGTGTCAATTTAAAAATTAATACTTCATTTGTAAATATTTCAAAAACTCGCATTCATCACTTTGTAAATAAATCTTGCATTTTGTAAATATTTCCATCCTGCACTTGGATTTTGTGGGTAGTATCCGCTGAAAACCCTCACGAGACAACACTCGTCCTACTGGGGACACCCAGAGGTTTAACGGCTTGTTGCATACGCTCAATGCAATCGTGCTTCCTACGAAAACGGATTTATCTTAGTTTTATTTATTTATTCGAGAACGAATAAAAAGATAAATGTGGGGGTATTTGATGTGCATGTAAATGTGCATATTTTTGCCAACATATTTATTCTATTTAAATTAAATAAATGATCATATGGGGTATTTTAACTTGTTTTAACCAAAATCCATATTAATTCCAAATTGTCACATATCCATCTTCATATAAGGGCAAAACGGTCATTTGTGTCCATATATTTATTTGAGAAAAATTAATTGGAAATTTATATATATTTTTATAGAAATTTGATCTCTAATAGGAGTGGTTTTATGAAGACACATGCATGAACAACATGAATATAAAGGAATGAAGATGGAAATAATTCAAAGTGAAGATCATGGAGGACCCCACCTACCCACCACTTTAATGTACAAACTAGAGGCTAATGCACATGCTTATGGAATTAATGGCTTCATGTACACTTAAATGAGGATTATGACACGCTAATGATTACTTGGTGACCACATTACCTCATGGGCATTTTGGACATTCCCCAAAAATATGGATTAGGGTTTCGTGCTTGTTTAAATAACCCCATATGTTTCATGTAATATATCATCTCTCCCTTAGTCTCTTAGTTTTAGTTTAGGCTCAAAATAAAAAGCTCTTCTCTTCTCTTTTTCCATGGCTGCTTAGCCATTTTATTTCATGTAATTTTCTTTTCTTTTATGCAATGTTAATTCTCTTTTATTTACATGCTTCTTCTCTTCTTATGTAATAGTGTAGATTTACCTTTATGCAATTAGATTAGTTGTCTTTTCCATTACCTTTCATTTTCCTTTCTTTTGCTTTCATGTTGCTTTCTACATTTGTTGATTTGATAACAAATATGAGAGCTTAATCCCTACAATTTAGGGGTAATGAAGCTCTCTAGTATGTATATGCAACATTTTGATGTTTATACTCTCTTTTTGTGCTTTAATGGAAACACTTGAAGTGGTTTAATGATGTTGTTTAGCTTTGAATTTGATAGTCTATGTTGTTCATAACAAATAGGCTATGCTTAAACAAACATAACACAAATTGCCTCTTCATCTAAATATGATTATGGCAAAGAAGTGAATGTTGAAATTGAAATTTGATAGCCTATATTTCAAAACAATAGTTAATAGGCTATGCTTAAAATAGATTTTTTATTTCAACTTTGTTGTCATATTACATGAGAGTTAAATGTGTTTTAGTGGTTGTGTTATAGTTTGATGGTTTATATTGGGCTAATTAATAGGACAAATATATCATACTTATGATAAGCACATCAACTAATTACACTAATGAAAAGAAAAGAGAGATCATAACTTCATTTTGTTGATTTATGTGATCTAGAGAGTGAAAATTGCCTCTAAATTGTCTTAGCACTCATATTTTTATCAATTTTCTTTTGTTTGTTCTTCTTTTCTAGTTTAACATTCTCTTCAAGCTTGCTTTAATTTGATTGAATAGATTTTTAAAATCATCAATTCCCTACGGATCGACCCGTATTCGCTACATGCTACATTCACCGTGTGCTTGCGGTTATTTTTAATTTAAATTCGTTCGACGGTTTTCTAAACCGGTAGAATTTCATCGACGAACAGTTTGCTTCTTCTAGTTTACATATTCACTTTAAAATGGACCCATAACTGTATTTTGAGGAAAATGTGCAGAATGACTAGCTAGGTTGACCCAGTAGTGAATATAAATTGATTTAACTCCTGAATGAGTAGAATTACATCCATACAGTAAGGTAAACAAGAATATAGGATGCCTAAATACTTATTAAAGTAGTTATCAGATAGACAGGTTCATAATAAACCCATGAAAACTATGTTTAGGAAAAGTTATTGATAGATGTCAATAGGTTCATTGTAAATCCATGAAAAATATGATTAGAAAGAGTTATTGGAAGGGGCAATAGATTTGTAGCAAACCCATGAAAAATATGTCTAGATTAAGTCATTGACAGATGTTAATAGGTTTCTAGTCAACCCATGAAAATTAGGATAAAAGGGAAGTTATTAGAGATACCAATAGGTGTAGAGGAACCCATGAATGATGAAGTTATTGGTTGGGGGCCAATAGGTTCTTAGTGATCCCATGAAAACTATGAAACTGGACAGAGAATTTATAAGTGTAAACAGGTTATTAGTCAGCCCATGAAAACTATTAGATTAATAGTGATCCTAAAAACTATAACTGAGACAGATAACCAAAATTTAATGGGAACGAGTAATCCGAAATTGATTTACTTGTTTGCATATCATTATAATATTTTGAACTGTTATGTTTTAACCAACGTAGATGCAGGAGCATAGTATATGGTTTTTATAAAGTTTTGGATAAGATACCAGTGAGGGTGAAACCCATTCCGCTAGGCGACATGGTCTAACTAGATATTTAAATGGTTTGAGATGGTAGATTATTATTCATACCAGGTCTGACTCGATGTTTATGTTTCCCCTTAATTCTCAGGTGCTCAACTAATTTTGAGTAGTTTGAGAGTTGAGGATTTTAGGTACCTCTTTAAACGAATAAGCTTCTGGAGACATGCAGGAGGCCTGATAGCTATTTAGAGTTCTTTTATATTTTGATTCCTCTGTGTTTGGTTGTAAAGGCAAAGTATTTTAATTGCTTAGTTATACACTCTGATCCTCCAAGGAGGCATCTTCATTTGTCGCATGGCGTATGTTGTAATAATTACATTTTTTTCGAATGTGGTTCTCGTATTGGGATTATGTAATGAATTTGAAATGCTTTGAAATGGAATGAGAAAGTTGTTTGTTGTTTGTTGATTTTAATTTTTTTTCCACATCCATGTTTTTATGTTATATCAATGTATCTAACATTACCATAATTGGTTGCCAAGGATTAATAACTATGGATGACTGCAGCATCCATAGCTGTTAGTTTTGGGCCTCTAAGTAGGGTATATTACAAAAAGCTCCACAGTGCTTCATAGTGGAATAATGGCGAGCTCTAAAGGGTAGGTATAGATAAGCACCAGCCTCGTTCTCATCCTCTAAACAACTCCATGCGCTAATCTTAGACCTGCAATTTTATTTACTCATTTAAGAGAAAATGAGATGATAAGAAAGAAAGCATAAATATCTCAAGTCAGGCAACAGTCTGGTGTGAGCGATAAATAATCTCAAGATACTATAAAATACGATACAATAAAAGTGGAACACTAAGTGTGAGATTCATACCTGCCATGTCCCTACATTTGACAATTTAACACATAATATAGTATATGCTACACTATCATCATATAAGTGTACATCACTAAATAAAATATACGTGTCAGGGTATCCAATTCAGTAATACTTGCATCACAAGACATCCATCCAAGTTACAAATCAATCAAAACAAGCGCAGTAGTCATAGCATACATAATAGCCAAGCAATCACATCAACCATCACTATGGTCTCACATTACCACTAAGATGCCTTCGAATATATAATATCTCATATGACCATAATGAAGGTTGGTGACACACTACATCGCAATCAGATTCAATGCTGATCACATACCATCACTAAGGTACTGCCCTCAAAGGCATGCTAGACCATCACTAAGGTCCAGGGTACATAATTGAGCATCCTCGCATGCCCTTGCCCTATGAAGCATGCATCACATCTAGAGTCATCAACGATCCCTTCAGCACATAACACAATGGTAAAACACACTAAGTTCTACTCCACCACTTCATATCATTGAACATGCCTCCTTGGACCATCTCTAGGTCCTACACCCATTCTATATAATGTACTTCACTCAAAAGGCTCAGGCTGTCGATTTGTAAAAGCTCGAAACATTACACGAAGGCCCTAGATTCTTCCAAAGTAAAACATTAAGTTCTCCATTATATTCCCTAAACTAAGCCCAAAGCAAGCTAAGAAAATCTTCATGTACATCTCAAAACAACATATTTTTCATCCAAACTCCATTAATCCACTTCCAATAGTCCAACCACCTTATGACCGTACCAGATGCTTCCCAGTCACCATGACCCCCACCATTGATCACATCATCGTTGAAGTAAGTTGGCGATTGTTCTATGTTGGTTTGACTACACTAATTCACCTAGAAGTCACACTCCTTCTGTTTTTAAGTGATTGTTTAAATGCCGTAAAGTCTCCCTTCCTTCACTCACACCGTGTTTATATCATCCTTGGTCCTTAAATCCACCATCGCTCAACCAAATGCAAGGCCACCGTTTCCATGGCTTCATCATTATACTATTGACCCCTATATTGGTCGTAAGATGATCCAAGCATGCAAACTATCGGTCGGCTATAGATGGGTCGATGGTGAATCATTTTGAGTCTCACTCAAATACTTAGTCAAGTATCCCTTTCCATTCTCTAATCCCAAAGTTCATCACTCAAAACCCTAGAGTCTTGCACCCAATACCTCAAACCCACTTCAACTTTACCGAGGCTACCCGAACCATCTCCCTAAGGCCGTAACCTATATATCGACTCCAAATCTCCTACGATCAATTTATAGCTTCTCTACATCACCACTAACTTTCCATATTGATTGCTTAGCTCCTTAGTCAATTTTGATCGATCGTTAGTGATAGACCACTTTGAGAAACCTGTCATCTTTTTAGAATTTTCCAAATTAGTTTCCTTTCTACACTAAATGTTTAACTCCCTATGCAATTTGTTTACATCAATTCATCTCAAAACATTCTAAGATCGATCTATACTCCACATCCTAACCTAAGAAAACAAACATACAAACACTACCAAGAAAGCGTTATATCGTCAATACAAAATCAATACAATCAGTATATTTCTCAAAGAAAGCCGAAACATAAGATGGCCGATCCATATGAAAATAAATGCATTATTTAGATCTAGTCCATTTTGAACATTTCAAATTCATCTTCAAAACATAAGTAAGTTTATGTTTAGTAAAAATAATGGTTGTAACTTTAAAATAATTTAAAAACATCATTCAATACCATATTAGATATTATAGTCCAGCGAGAGGCTTCACTTACTCTCTTAAAGGTCCAAATGCACGAAATCAAGGTATATACAAGATGAACAGTAATAACACAAAATCCAAGGCACACAAATAGTGATTAGTGAACTTCCCACTAACCCCCTTTCTCTCCTCTTGTTAATTTGTTGATTTGGCTAAATAAAGTAAAGATTAGTACCGCTTTTTGGCTAAGGAGACTATTAACGAAAGTTTAGTTTTTGGAAAGTGTATGAATGTCAAGGGATCGTCTAATTAGGTTAGTTAGGAACAACTTTTTAAATTCATTAATGGGCCTAATTTTGGGCTTATTCCAATGAACCACTAATCTATCCATGTACTATCTATCTTCGTATGGCTATATCGCTTAAATAGTAAAGCCAAATTCTATTATGGCCACTCTACAGAAAGAAAAACCATCATATCCTTCATTTGGAAGTGGTTTCAGACCCTAATTAAGCTACTATCAAAATTTATAGGGTTTCCAAGTTTTTAGAGTCAAAATTGTCCAATAAAATTTCTAAGAGTGAAAACACTACTCAACTTACCTAAAGGTTAACCTCATATGACCCAATTTGAATTTAAAAATAATATTCTACGATCCTCCGATACGTATAATACGTGTTATTACACAAAGTCACTTTTTTGATTTTAAGTGATTTATATATGAATGTTGTAACAACCTGGATTTTTGAGTTGATTAAATAAAATAAATAATGGTAGAAAATGGAAATTCAAGTGGAAAATGTGAATTTTATTCATTTCGGAAGATAATAAAGCCCTACAAATGTTTAATTAAAGATTTTATTATTTAAGTTGCAAAGAAAACATTGATTTGGTTTGATATTTTATATTTGATATAAAAGAGCATCTAGAGAAGTGTTGACTTTTTAAAATAAGCATTCATTGTTAAATTTTACCTAAAGGATTTTTTATTTGAATCTTTGGGCTAGTGTTTTGAGCACTTGAGCATTTATTTTCGAAAACCTATCATTAGTAAATTAAATGAAGAAGAGAAGTGAGCGTAAAGAAATGGAAGAAATATGGTTTTCTTTTATTACTGGGTTTATTAACAACCTAAAGCCCAGAAAACAAAACAGAAGTTTTCCTTCTCATTTTCTATTATCTTAGTAAACAGAAAATGAAAGAAGAAAATCAAGTTCGTCTTAACCCTAAAAGCAAATCATCAAATTAAAATAGGAATAAATCGTAATAAAATCCAGTAAAACCAAGGTAATGATTTTGAAACCCATTCTATCTTTTAGACTGGTTGATTTTAGTTTTTACAATAGTTTGTTCCTATATTTGTTCCTTGTATGTATTGAGTTATAGGGTTTGTTGAAATTGTTGAATTATGGGTTTTTGGTAAGCTTATCAAGGGTATAAGATGAGTTAATCCTCACATAGTCTATCCCCCATTATCTAATTGCATGCTTATAAATTTAATACTAAATGGTTGAGAGATTGGAATGAGATTTGTTTCCCATATGAATGCAAATCTATTTAATCATTTCCGTCAAAACTCTTTATTATAAATTAGTTTTCTACCTCTTTTCAATATTTAGATTGCTATACTCAATCATCGGATGAATATATGTGTCTTTCTAAACATGTATTGCAAGTTTATGTTGACAGAATATATTGAAATCATTCCAAAAATTATAAGCATCAATGGTGGGAGACTAGTACCTAGAGCGTATGCTCTAGGCATCTCACCGGTCAATCGATCATTAATGATCGATCGACTGGTCGGCACTCGAAACATGTGCTCTAGGCGCTTCTTTCCCTCCCCTAACTGTTGCTTTGCCCTGGTTTTGCTTTGCTTAGTTCTAATGGATTTTGGCTTTCTATCCGGTTTCTAATTTCCTAAGTTTTGATGCTTTGCTTTGGAAGTTTATTTGATTTAAGTTTCATGAATTTTTATAAATAGTTACTTATTATATTTATGGTTTTTAAAACAAGCAATTTACAAAAGAAAGTTTATTGTAACTTAATGATTTCAAACTTGTTTCCAAATCAATTTAATTCCTTCTATAAATGACTATAATAAGTAAGCATATATTAAATACAGTTAAGTAGAAATACTTTGTGGATTTAAAAGTATGGTTTTGAAATATACGCCTATGTTATTCCTAAGCAAATGTTTGGATATCTATGTGGCTTTTGTAATATAGTTTTAGAACTATATATATATCATTTTAATGGGATTTTGAATCTACTATATATACACACACATAAATAAACATTTTGATATCAATTAGGATTTATAGTTTATTTCATCCAATATAATATAAATATATACATACATACATACATATATATATATATATATATATATATATATATATATATATAGTTGAGTAGTAAATAAGTTTATGAATTTTCAAAGGTGAAGTTTGAAAGTATATTTATATAATGTATTTTAGAAATCATTTCATATGTAGTGAATTTAAAATAATTACTTTTAGATTGTAAACTCTCCTTAGCTTATATTATGCTTAGCGTTTGGCTATATATGCTACTTTGGCATTTCTTATGTGACTTTTGAAATTATCGCTTTCTTGCAATTTCTGCTTTCACTTAAATGATAAATCTAATTAAACGATTTAGTAATACAAGTGGTATGGAAATGTATTACTTTATCGGTTAATTCCTAGACTCGTTCGATTGAATATTTGGGTGGAGTGGAATTCACTATTTTGGTAAATATTTAAGTATCGCAAAGTGGTTATAGGACATTGCACGATATTCACTTAATTACTAATTGAGAGTACATCACACTCATTGATCATAAACGATGACTTAGATGTGCAACGTGTTCATCTCTTGTGTAGAGTGGGATTTATAATCTTTTAGTAAATACTGAAGTATTGCAAAGTGGTTATGGGACATTGCACTATATTCAATTAATTACTAATTGAGAGTATATTACACTTATCTATCATAAATGATCATTTTGATGTGCGAAGTGTTTATCTCTTATGTGGAGTGGGATTTACAATCTGTTAGTAAATATTTAAACATTTCTAAATAGTTATAATACATTGCACTTATAGGACATTGAGCGAAACTCGTTTAATTACTAACTGAGAGTATATTACACTTCTCGATCCGAAATGATCTCTTTGTCATACAAAGTGCTTGTCTCTTGTATTGTCTTACAAAGTGCTTGCCTTTAGTTTTGACAAGAGAAGTGCTCGTCTCTTGTATTGAATCATGACGTCTCTTATTATAGCTTGTGAAGTGCTTGCTTTTGTATTGACTTGCGAAATGCTCGTCTTTTGTGTTGACTCACGAAGTGCATGTATATTCTTGTGACCTGCGAAGTGCTCCTTATTTGTAGGCTCACGAAGAGCATGTCTATAACGACCCAAGATTTTGGACATCCTGAATGTGAATATTATATTGTATTTTAATATATAATATTCCCATTAATTAATGACAAATGATTGTATAATATTTTCTAAACCAGTGTCACTTTAATTTTCAAATCTATATCAAATTACAAATTTAATTTAAATATAATTTATTATATGTATGTTTTGGTTTAAAAGAAAATATATGTATATATATATATATTGTTTTAGATTTAAAAAATATGTATTTTTGTTTTAAAAATAAATATGTATATTTTATTCTAAAAGTTGAAATATAATGGAAAATTAAAATTTATTGAAAATCAAATATATTTTTACATATAGGATAATAAATTTATATGTAATAAAATTAGATGGAAATTCTTAATGAAGCAAAAGTGATATTTTTGATTTTGGCACATATATAAACAATGTTGTTTACATAAAATAAAAAGAGTTGAAAACTTCTATAATATATATATATATATATATATATATATATATATATATATATATATATTAAGTTAGAAAGGTTGTATATATGAAATGATAAGTTAAAAAAAATTATATTTTTAACAGATAAAAATATTATAGATTGATGTGTATAATAATCACTTGAATAAATAGGAAGCTACATACACATAAATGAACTTAGTTATTTTGAAGTAATATATTTTTATATTATAAATTAATAAAGAATAAAGCGACTTGGTTTATTTTGAAATAATATATTTCTATATTTTAAATTAAAAAGCGTATATATGGTTACATATACGCACAAAGGCTTAAAAATAATTTAATATCACCGTGTAATCCTTGTTTTAATGTAACATATGTATGTTGGGCATTTAATATAAAATGTTATTTCATTTTTTTATATATAGGTAGTGTTAATCTTTTTGTTTTCTCTCACCTTTATTTTAAAATGTATAAGTGCAATACTACTTTGTCAACATTAATTATGGCATGATTAATTTTATAATTGTACTTACATATACTTTAAAGTATTTTATGGTTTATATTATAAATATAATAATAGGAAAAGATTTTAAGTCATTTACTATTAAAACAATTAAATAAAACCTGGTTTAATGAAAATAAACAATGGGTTAGTAAAAAAAGAAAATTTTAACAGTCAACACATACTAACATTTGGCACCTATAATCTGGAAAAAATCCAGCATAATTATTTTAAGTTTCTTTTTAATTTCTCTCAGCTCAGCAAATATCTACACAGCCTCTAAAAGATCATTTCCGTCTAACATCTGATGTTGCAAAGTTCATATCTATGTAGGTCTTAAATCAGTAACTTTAGAAATATCTCTGTTAAAAATTGTAAGCATCAGGAAAATATAAAAAGAAGTAAAAGAAGAAAGTAAGTGCTTTGTTCTCTGTCTGGAAGCATCTCTGTTTAAAATACAAACCATCAGGGAATTTCAAAAGCAAGATTTTCTAGAGTTCAAGTTTCAGATTTAAAGATTTCAAAACTTCAATTTAAAGTCTCTGAAATCAAAATGCTTAAGGTGAGAAACCTTAGTTTTAACCTGGAAATGAATTTATTTTATTATCCGTTAAAATGTGAAAATTCCGTTCTTACCAGTATTCAAAATTCTTTATCTCATTATCTAGTTCATATTTGTGGATACTATAAACTAGGAAAGTATTTAATTTTGAGTATAGTTTATGTTAAAAATAGTTTAGAAGCAAATTGTGCTGTGTAGTTCGATAGGGTTCTAAGTTACAGTGAGAAACCAGATTTTAGTGAAAAATAAAAATGTTTAATTCTGGAATTTAAACATGCAGCCTCGATTGTTGTATGAATTTTAGCAGTTAAATTGTAATTTTTAGTAATCTATATTTTGAGAAATTGTCAAATGAATGTTTTTCGTTCAAAAAATTATTGCCGTCAAACTCATCGTCGAGGGGTGATGCGGCTTTCTCTAGAAGAGGCGGGTGGTCGTAGGGGAGAGATCGGCCGTGGCAGAATATTGATTTTTTGGTTTAGTTTAGAGTATTCGATCGATTTAGGGTTTAGGGATGATTTGGGCTATAGTGGAAATAGCGATCGATTGAAAACTGATGGCGTGACTGGAGTGCGCGGGTTTTGGACCGGTGGTAGCTGCTGGAGGGGACTATCATCTGAGATGGGTGGCATGCGAGATAGTGATCAGGTGACGATGTGGTGGGTCGATTTTGGTGACAGGTTGGTTTTCCAATTTTCGGTGGGTTGCATAGTTGATCGATTTTTCGATCAGATGGTCGAGGGACTTCGGCAAGGTGGCTTTTGGAGTCGGGAGACGATGGGTGGTTGGGTGGGCCTGCCGCGATAGTGAGATAGTTGCGGGTGAAGTTGTACACATGCACAACGTGCACGTGGAAGTTCTTGGCTGGGTGAAATCGAACGAGGCGTTTTGTGTGGTTCTGGGTTGCGTCATGTTCGAAGTAGGAGATGTTCGCTTGGATTATTCGAGGTTGATCGAAGATGATCTCTCCAGTTCATGATGTTTGCCTTCAAGCCGATTTGGGTGACTGCCTAGAAGTGGAAGCTTTTGGGAAGAAATAGTTTTGGTGAGGTCTTCGGTTCGTCCCGGTGTGTTTTTGTTTTGGGATTCAGTCCAGTTGGTTTTCGCTTAGATTGTGAAATTTTTGGGATCGGATTGTTTCTTTACCTACGGGGTATGAGTTTCGGGCCAAATGGATTTGGGTGTTGTTTAATTCAAAACAAGATTTGTGACAGGAAATTGGTTTTAAAATAAAACAAAATCTAAAATAAGTTTACTTTCCAAAAGTCTTAACTAACATATTATTTTTAAATAAATAAATATTTTAAACCCAATTTTCTTAATGTAAATTTTTATTTAAAATTTTTATATAGATAAAGAAATTTGGAAATAAACTTGATTTGCTTTGTGATTTTTATTTTAATCTAGGTATTTAAATAAATTATTTTTATCATTAAGTAATCAAGCTTTTAAAAATAGTTTATTTATAAATCCTTGAGTTTTTGATAAAGCGAAGTATAATTGAAATAATTAAAGGAAATGAATGTTTATACTTTGAAATGAATTCGAGTTCTTAAGGGGTATTATATTTATAATAATTATTTAATTTCACATATGATAATGTGTCATAAAGAAAATGGTTCGTTTCGACGAATGGTACACCGTCGTACGACCAGTTGTGAAGATAAATAAGAAATCTATAAGCTTGTGTAGATATAATTTAATTACCAAATTAGAAATGAATGTCGTTGAATAATTTTATGGCTAAACTGTTGAAATTCTCCCAACTGAATTAGATATGTTCAACTGGTTGACATCTGGACAGCGGAAGCAGACACCACCCGCTGAATAATTAATCCAAATTGCTGTGGATTGTGTAAGCCATTGATCTGATATTATCTGTGTGATTGTTACTAGCAATAAAAATCTCTTATATCTGTATTTTCCTATTAATTATATTTGAGGATGTAATGTGAATCGATATATGAAAGCTGATTGATTTGAACATCTGTGTGATTGTGAATTATGAATTGATAAGTACCGTTGAGACTGATAAGCCTTATTTGTTTGGATTGATTTTGAAACTAATTTTTTTTTAAAAATAAATATAATTTTTAGCAATGTTTTAAAGATTGATAAATATTTTGAAATGTCAAAAGTACTTATTTATTACTATTTTTGGAAATCTTTTTAAGGTATAATTTTTAAAAGTAAGTATTATTTAAACTATTTCAAAGATTGAACTGTTTTGTAATAATTCTTTAAAGGTTAAATTTTTATTAAATTAGTATTTAAGTATATTTTCTTCAATATAAAACTATTAATATAAATGTTTTTTTAAATAATATTTTATAATAGCTTTTATAAAGAGTATCTTATTTCTTTAAACTTGAAAATAATATTTGGAAATTTCATAAGTATGATTCAGAAAGACATGGTTTTATATATATATATATATATATATATATATATATATTTATCAAATGAAATAAACTTTCTTAGTACTCTTTAATCCATTGGGTTTTAAATGCGAGCAAGGCTTAATAGTTGCAATGGGAAATAACTTGGTTGTATTGGTTGATTATTTTGATAGTTAAACAACCGACTATCAAATTTGGACAAAAACCTGACTTTGGAAATATCTAGAGGTAACTCGAGAATTATATGGTACGGTTACCATTTGAGGTGCTATACCAAACGTATAAACTCGTTTGTTCTCTAGGACGAATTATAGGGAGACCCGTCCACTAACGGTTAGGAGGTGAACTCCAATCTTGTATTTCGTCGGTGTATTTCCTAAAGAACCGGGGTTGAGTTTAACAGGAAATAGCAAACGTTGTTTCAAAGAGACTAGGATCGGATTTGTAATCCAGAAACCACTTCGATCCAATAAGTACTTTTCGTGATGAAGACAAGAGCTTGGATTCAAAGATGGAGCACTGAAGAGCAAGGGCTACTCGCTACTAATCCTGAGGTTGATTCCAAAATGGATGTAGTAGGAATAGTGACTTCGGTTTCGTTCGAACCCGGAACGGACTTATATGGACGAATGCTTTCAGAACATTGTCAGGTGGATGGAGACCATTCTAAGTGATATGTTCTAAATGGTAACGCTTTGCCTCATGTCTCATCAACCGGGAATGACTGAAAATCAGGGGTTATGCAGCAAGGCTAAGTGGGTAGCACCCAAGTATGGTAAGGTCATCCCTGTCTAGAAGTCCCTTTTTATTTTGGCTGTGTGGGCGGTTGATGATCCCAACCGTGGGGTGATCTTGCTCGGGCTATCTAGTAAGGGGTAGTCTGGTCTTGTGTTGCAGGGGATTTAGGGTGGATCCTCGGTACGCTGACCTAGACCAGGTACTGTGATAAGTGGTACCCTAGCGCCTAGTCATTCGTTGGAAATCCATTCTTCCAACATGCCTTTTACGGTTTTGATTGTATAACCCACTTTGTGGCTAGTATGCTAGAAATTAATCATGTAACAATTTTAGCTATTTTGAATAAGTATTTGTATATAGACCCTATTATAATATCGGAGGACTTCATAAGAAATGTTTTGGCTATCGTAAGGCAAAAACTCGACATGTTTATTTGTGGCGCGGTATTACGAGATGCTTTTGATTTTCAAAGGATTTTTAAACTTTAAGAATCAAGTTGAGTATGTTTTTCACGCTGGTATACAAGACTGACCCGGGCTTGGTGTTTTTCCTATATGCTCGGGTCAGACCGAGCATATTTCCAGGTTTAGTTGGAAGAGTGGAAGCTTCAGGAGAAGGAGCTGGATCAGGAGACGTATTTTCGTAGATGCTTATATTCAGTCTTTTTTTGGTCATGTGGTCGTTGTTGTAAGGACATGATTGATATAACTGTCCAAGTTGTGTGCTTGTAACTCAGATGTAAAGTATGTATATGTTATATAAAGCAACGGTTTTGGTTTTGTGTAAAGATTTGTTTATATTATAATTTATTCGATCCATTGTGAGATTTTGATTGTTCCCTTTTCTTCTATCTTCTTTCTATTTCTACCTACTTTTTTTCTTTCACTATCCATCTTTCCGTGCGATTTGGCTGACAAGTGTGGTTTATAGTCAGTTTAAATTAGTACGGAAAAATGGGTTGTGACATTATGGTATCAGCGCCTAGGTTGAGTGAATACCTATGTTCGAGTGAGTTGCTCATTAGGAATAGAGTCTGTAGCAACCTTTTTGAGTCTGAGTGTGTATATATATACGAGAGCGCGTATTTGTTAATTGTATAAAAATGATTTTTATATCGTGTTAATTAATTGGCTAAGTGGCATATGGATTCTGATCAATACGAGTAGCTGACGCTATTGATAGGGATCTCTAAACACTTGAACTAGGCCAACGGACACAATATTGTTTTTTAAGGGGTAGATGAAATAATTTTACCCAAAATATTTTTTATATATAAAAGGGTATGATTTTTAAGTAAGTGGTATTTAATATGATTGGTTGAGATGATAGTAATTTATCATCTAGGTTCTGAGTGGCCTTAGCCGTCAACCTTGAATATATTCATTGGTTGCCCTTTTAACTTGAGTATACCCTTAGAAACTGAACCCTTTAGAATTTGAATCTTTGGAAAATGGATTTTATTGAGTTTATTTACTAGAGTAATTTAGAAAACTTTTAAACTAGTAAATTTTTGGAAAATTTTCCCCCCTTTAAACATAATTTTAGAATAACAGGTTTCTAAAAAGGGATGTTTGAAACTTTTAAAAACCTTATAACAATTTATTTGTTATAAATATATATAGATTTATAAATTGAAGAAATAAGTTGTTTATAAAACTTACTACATATATGTGTGTATGTTCTCTGCCTATAATTACTTTTCAAATATATACTTAAATTATTTTGAAAGGATGATTTTGTAAAATCTTGGGAAATAGAAATTTTAAAGAGGAATTAATTTGAAATAGACTTTGATGTACTCCTTATCTTATAAAATTCTAAAACCTTAGGATATCATCTTTGGGTTTTGGTTTTGATTATAGAGACCCCGTATCATCCATCATGGTGGAGCTCTGGTGAGAGCTAGGAGAGATGGTGACTTTGACCGAGTCAAAAGGATCAGGGTGGATCTTAACGAGCCGTCCTTGTATGAAGAAGAGCCGTTGAGCAGCCTCAGCCTCAGCCCAAACCTCAGCCTCAACAAGAAGATCCAGTGGAGGATTTCGACAGCAAAGAGGAATTCGAAGTCGAAGAAGAAGAGGAGCTCGACGAGGTGGAAGAATTCAAAGTGGAGGAGGATCCCGAATCTGAGAATGACGATGTTATCATTTGGGTGATTGGGGAGGTTGTTGACGGGCCAACTACTGGTGTAGGTTTCATTCCTAGAGTGCCTAATCTAGAGGATGTTTGGGTTTCTGATAGTGATGGGGAGGCCAGGGAGTTGTCGAGGACCGAAAGGGAGGACTCTGATAGTAGGAGTCCATAGTTGGTTTGGGTTTCTTTCTTTGGATAGTATGTTCCTTTTGTATATGTGTTTTGACCCATGGACGTCATGGATGTTGAATGGTTGGTAAGGGCATAACATATCTATATATATATGTACGGTTGAATGGATAATGATAACATCTGTAGGAATATTTTGGCTGGTACTTAATGAAATGTATATTTTGATATACAGTATGAATCTATGTGTTAACTGGTGTAGTTTGAGTTGTTAGCGATCAGTTCTAATTTATGTAGATAATTCTACTAAATTAGCTATGGAATTTCGGGGACGAAATTCTTTTTAAAGGAGGAGGAATGTAACGACCCGGGATTTTGGACATCCCGAGTTAAGAATATTATATTGTATTTTAATATACAATATTCCCATTAATTAATGATTAATGATTGTTTACAATTTTCTAAACCAGTGTAACTTGAATTTTCAAATCTATATCAAATTACAAATTTAATTTAACTAGAATTTCTTATATGTATGTTTTGGTCTAAAAGCAAATATATATATATATATATATATATATATATTGTTTTAGATTTAAAAAATATGTATTTTTGTTTTTAAAGATAAATATGTATATTTTATTCTAAAAGTTGAAATATAATGGAAAATTTAAATTTATTGAAAATCAAATATATTTATACATATAAGATAATAAATTTTTATGTAATAGAATTAGACGGAAATTCTTAATGAAGAAAAAGTGATTTTTTTGATTTTGGCACATATATAAACAATGTTGTTTACATAAAATAAAAAGAGTTGAAAACTTCTGTAATATATATATATATATATATATATATATATATATATATATCAAGTTAGAAAGGTTGTATATATGAAATGATAAGTTAAAATGTTATATATTTAATACATAAAAATGTTGCAGATTGATGTGTATAATAATCACTTGAATAAGTAGGAAGTTGTATACACATAAATGAACTTAGTTATTTTTAATTAATATATTTTTATATTATAAATTAATAAAGAAGGAAGTGACTTGATTTATTTTGAAAAAATATATTTCTATATTTTGAATTAGAAAGTGTATATATGGTTACATATGCACACAAAGGCTTAAAAATAGTTTAATATCACTTTGTAATCCTTGTTTTAAAGTAACATATGTATATTGGGCATTTAAGATAAAATGTTATTTCATTTTGTTTATATATAGGTAGGGTTAATCTTTTTGTTTGTTTCTCGCCTTTATTTCAAAATGTATAAGTGCGATACTACTTTGTCAACATTAATTATGGGATGATTAATTTTATAATTGTACCTACATATAATTTAAAGTATTTTATGGTTTATATTATAAATATAATAATAGTAAAAGATTTTAAGTCATTTACTATTAAACCAATTAAACAAAACCTGTTTTAATGAAGATAAACAATGGGTTAGTAAAAAAAGAAATTTTTAACAGTAAACACATACTAACATTTATCACCTATAATCAGAAGAAAATCCAACATAATTATTTTAAGTTTCTTTTCAATTTCTCTCAGCTCAACAAATATCTACACAACCTCTAAAAGATCATTTCTATCTAACATCTGATGTTGCAAAGTTCATACCTATATAGGTCTTAAATCAATAACTTTAGAAATATCTCTGTTAAAAATTGTAAGCTTCAGGAAAATATAAAAAGAAGTAAAAGAAGAAAGCAATTGCTCTGTTCTCTGTCTGGAAGCATCTCTGTTTAAAACAAAAACCATTAGGGAATTTCAAAAGCAAGATTTTCTAGAATTCAAATTTTAGATTAAAGATTTCAAAACTTCAACTTAAAGTCTCTGGAATCAAAATGTTTAAGGTGAGAAACCTTAGTTTTAACCTGGAAACGAATTTGTTCAATTATCTGTTAAAATGTGAAAATTCTGTTCTTACCAGTATTCAAAATTCTTTATCTCATTATCTAGTTCATATTTGTGGATACTATAAAATAGGAAAGTATTTAATTTTGAGTATAGTTTATGTTAAAAATAGTTTGGAAGCAAATTTTGCTGTGTAGTTCGATAGGGTTCTAATTTACAGTAAGAAACCAAATTTTAGTGAAAAATAAATATGTTTAATTCTGAAATAAACATGCAGCCTCGATTGTTGTATGAAATTATGAATTTTAGCAGTTAAATTGTAATTTTTAGTAATCTATATTTTGATAAACTTGCAAATGAATGTTTTTCGTTCAAAAAATTATTGCCATCAAACTCATCGTCGAGAGGTGATGCGGCTTGCTCTGGAAGAGGCGGGTGGTCGTAGGGGTGAGATCGACCGTGGCAGAATATTGATTTTTTGGTTTGGAGTATTCGATCGACTTAGGGTTTAGGGATGGTTTGTCGATAGTGGAAATCATGATCGATTGAAAGCTGATGGAGTGACCGAAGTGCGTGAGTTTTGGGCCGGAGGTAGCTGCTGGGGTAGACTATCATCTAAGATGGGTGGCGTGCGAGATAGTGATCAGGTGATGATGTGGTGGGTCGATTTTGGTGACAAGTTGGTTTTCCAATTTTCGGTGGGTTGCATAGTTGATCGATTTTTCGATCAGATGGTCGAGGGACTTCGGCAAGGTGGCATTTGGATTCGAGAGACGATGGGTGGTCGGGTGGGCCTGTCGTGGTAGTGAAATAGTCTCGGGTGAAGTTGTACACATGCACAACATGCACGTGGAAGTTCTTGGCTGGGTGAAATCGAACGAGCCGTTTTGTGGGGTTCTGGGTTGTGACATGTTCGAAGTAGGAGATGTTCGCTTAGATTATTCGAGGTTGATCGGAGATGATCTCTCCAGTTCATGATGTTTGCCTTCAAGTGATTTGGGTGACTGCCTGGAAGTGGAAGCTTTTGGGAAGAAATAGTTTTGGTTGGGTCTTCGGGTTTGTCCCGTTGTGTTTTTGTTTTGGGCTTCAGTCCAGTTGGTTTTCGCTTGGATTGTGAAATTTTTGGGATCAGACTGTTTCTTTACCTATGGGGTATGAGTTTCGGGCTAAATGGATTTGGGTGTTGTTTAATTCAAAACAAGATTTGTGAAAGGAAATTGGTTTTAAAATAAAACGAAATCTAAAATAAATTTACTTTAAGTTTTAACAAACATATTATTTTTAATTAAATAAATATTTTAAACCCAATTTGCATAATGTAAATGTTTATTTGAATTTTTTATATAGACAAAGAAATTTGGAAATAAACTTGATTTGCTTTGTGATTTTTATTTTAATCTGGGTATTTAAATAAGTTGTTTTATCATTAAGTAATCAAGCTTTTAAAAATAGTTTATTTATAAATCCTTGAGTTTTTGAATAAGTGAAGTTTAATTGAAATAATTAAAGGAAATAAATGTTTATTCTTTGAAATGAATTCGAGTTGTTAAGTGGTATTATATTTGTAACAATTATTTTATTTCACATGTGATAATGTGTTATAAAGGAGATGGTTCGTTTCGACGGATGGTACACCGTTGTACGACCAGTTTTGAAGATAAATAAGAAATTTATAAGCTTGTGTAGATATAATTTAATTACCAAATTAGAAATGAATGCCATTGAATAATTTTGCTGCCAAACTGTTAAAATGCTCCCAACTGAATCAGATGTATTCAACTGGTTGACATCTGGATAGCGGAAACAGATACCATTCTGCTGAATAATTAATCTAAATTGTTGTGGATAGTGTAAGCTATTGATCTGATATTATTTGTGTAATTGTTACCAGCAATAAAAATCTCTTGTCTGTTGTTCATGCATATATTTGTATTTTCCTATTAGTTATATTTGAGGATATAATGTGAATCGATCTATGGATATATTTGAGGATATATTGTGAATTGATAAGTATCATTGAGAATGATAAGCTTTATTCTGTTTGGATTGATTTTGAAACTAGCTTTGTTTTAAAAATAAATATAATTTATAGCAATGTTTTAAAGATTGATAAATATTTTGAAATATCAAAAGTAGTTATTTATTACTATTTTTGGAAATCTTTTTAAGGTATAAATTTTATTTTTTTAAACTATTTCAAAGGTTAAACAGTTTTGTAATAATTCTTTAAAGGTTAAATTTGTATTAAATTAGTATTTAAGTATATTTTCTTCAATATAAAACTATTTAATATAATATTATTTTAAATAATATTTTATAAAGAGTATATTATTTATTTAAACTTGAAAATAATATTTGGAAATTTCATAAGTATGATTTAGAAAGATATGGTTGTGTGTGTGTGTGTGTGTGTGTATATATATATATATCAAACGAAATAAGCTTTCTTAGTAATCTTTAATCCATTGGGTTTTAAATGTGTGCAAGGCTTAACAGTTGCAACGGGAAATAACTTGGTTGTATTGGTTGATTGTTTTGATAGTTAAACAACCGTCTATCAAATTTGGACAAAAACCTGACTTTGGAAATATCTAGAGGAAACTCGAGAATTATATGGTACGGTTACCGTTCGAGGTGCTATACCATACGTATAAACTCGTTTGTTCTCTAGGACGAATTAAAGGAGACCCTTCCACTAACGGTTAGGAGGTGAACTCCGATCTTTTATTTCGTTGGTGTATTTCTTAAAGAACCGGGGTTGAGTTTACCGAGAAATAGTGAACGTTGTTTCGAATAGACCAGGATCGGATTTGTAATCCGAAAACCACTTCGATCCAACAAGTATGTTTTCATGATGAAGACAAGAGCTTGGATTCGAAAATGAAGCAGTGAAGAGCAAGGGCTACTCGCTACTAATCATGAGGGTGATTCCAAAATGGATGTAGTAGGAATAGTACCTTCGGTTCCGTTCGAACCCGGAATGGACTTGTATGGAAGAATGCTTTTAGAACATCGTCACGTAGACGGTGAGCATTCTAAGTGATATGTTCTAAAAAGGTAATTCTTAGCCTCATGCCCTATCAACTGGGAATGACTAAAAATCAGGGGTTATTTAGCAAGGCTAAGTGGGTAGCGCCCAAGTAGGGTAAGGTCATCCCCGTCTAGAAGTCCCTTTTTATCTCGGCTCTGCGGGCGGTTGCTGATCTCAACCGTGGAGTGATCTTGCTCGGGCTATCCAGTAAGGGGTAGTCCGATTTTGTGTTGCAGGTGATTTAGGGTGGATCCTCGCTACGCTGATTTAGACCAGGTACTATGATAGGTGGTACCCTAGTGCCTAGTCATTCGTTGGAAATCCATTCTTCCTACGTGCCTTTTACGGTTTTGACTGTATTACCCACTTTGTGGCTAGTATGCTAGAATTTAATCATGTAACAATTTCAGCTATTTTGAATATGTATTTGTATATAGACCCAATTATAATATCAGAGGACTTTATAAGAAATGTTTTGGCTATCGTAAGGTAAAAACCGACATATTTATTTGTGGCGTGGTCTTACAAGATTCTTTTGATTTTCAAAGGATTTTTAAACTTTAAGAATCAAGTTGAGTGTGTTTCTCACGCTGGTATACCAGATTGACCCGGGCTTGGTGTTTTTCCTATATGCTTGGGTCAGATCGAGCATATTTCCAGGTTGAGCTGGAAGAGTGGAAGCTTCAGGAGAAGGAGCTGGATTAGGAGACGTATTTTCGTAGATGCTTATGTTTAGTCTGTTTTTGGTCGTGTGATCATTGTTGTAAGGACACGATTGATATACCTTTCCAAGTCGTGTGGTTGTAACTCAGATGTAAAGTCTGTATATGTTATATAAAGCAACATTTTTGGTTTTGTGTAAAGATTTGCTTATATTATAATTTATTCGATCCACTATGAGATTCTGATTGTTCTCTTTTCTTCTATCTTCTTTCTATTTCTAACTTCTATCTTTCTTTCTTTCACTATCCGTCTTTCCGTGCGATTTGGCTGCAAGTGTGGTTTATAGTCAGTTTAAATTGGTACAGAAAAATGGATTGTGAAATTGTGGTATCAAAGTCTAGGTTGAGTGAATACCTATGTTCGAGTGAGTTGCTCATTAGGAATAGAGTTTGTAGCAACCTGTTTGAGTCTGAGAGTGTATATATATATGAAAGCGCGTATTTGTTAATTGTATAAAAATGATTTTTATATTGTGTTAATTGATCGGTTAAGTGGCATATGGATTCTGGTCAATACGAGTAGCTAACATTATTGATAGGGATCTCTAAACACTTGAACCAGGCCAACGGACACAATATTGTTTTTAAAGGGTAGATGAAATAATTTTACCCAAAATATATTTTTTATATATAAAAGGGTATGATTTTTAAATAAGTGGTATTTAATATGATTGGTTGAGATGATAGTGATTTATCATCTGGTTCTGAGTGGCCTTAGGCATCAACCTTGAATATATTCATTGGTTGCCCTTTTTGACTTGAGTATACCCTTAGAAACTGAACCCTTTAAAATTTGAATATTTGGAAAATGGATTTTATTGTGTTTATTTACTAGAGAAATTTAGAAAACTTTTAACTAGTAAGTTTTTGGAAAATTTTCCACCCTTTAAAGATAATTAGAATAATGTGTTTCTAAAAAGGGATGAAACTTTAAAAAAGCCTTATAGCAATTTATTTGTTATAAATATATATGAATATAGATTTATAAATTGAAGAAATAAGTTGTTTATAAAACTTGCTACATATATGTATATTTTCTCTGCCTATAATTACTTTTCAAATATATACTTAAATTATTTTGAAAGGATGATTTTATAAAATCTAAAGGAATTAATTTGAAATGTAGACATTGGTGTACTCCTTTGCCTATAAAATTCTAAAACCTTAGGATCTCATCTTAAGGTTTTGGTTTTGATTATAAAGAACCCATATCATCCATCGTGGTGGAGCTCTGGCCAGAGCTAGGAGAGGTGTCGACTTTGACCGAGTCAGAAGGACCAGGACGGATCTTAACGAGCCGTCGTATGAAGAAGAGCCGGTTGAGCAGCTTCAGCCTCAGCCCCAACCTCTACCTCAATAAGAAAATCCAATGGAGGATTTCGACATCGAAGAGGAATTCGAAGAAGAAGAAGAGGAGTTTGACGACGAGGAAGAATTCGAAGTGGAGGAGGATCCCAAATCTGAGAACGACGATGCTATCATTTGGGAGATTGGGATGTTGTTGAGGGTCCAGCTGCTGGTGTAGGTTTCATTCCTAGAGTGCCTAATCCAGAGGATGTTTGGGTTCCTGATGGTGATGGGGATGCCAGGGAATTGTCAGGGACCGAAAGGGAGGACTCTGATAGTAAGAGTCCATAGTTGGTTTGGGTTGCTTTCTTTGGATAGTATGTTCCTTTTGTATATATGTGTTTTGACCCATGGACGTCATGGATGTTAAATTCTTGGTAGGGTGATAACATATCTGTATATATATGTGGTTGAATGGATGATGATAACATCTGTAGGAATATTTTGGCTGGTACTTAATGAAATGTATATTTTGATATACGGTATGAATCTATGTGTTTACTGGTGTAATTTGAGTTGTTAGTGATCAGTTCTTAAAGATAAATATGTATATTTTATTCTAAAAGTTGAAATATAATGGAAAATTTAAATTTATTGAAAACCAAATATATTTTTACATATAGGATAATAAATTTATATGTAATAAAATTAGATGGAAATTCTTAATGTAGAAAAAGTGATATTTTTGATTTTGGCACATATATAAACAATGTTGTTTATATAAAATAAAAAGAATTGAAAACTTCTATAATAATAATATATATACATTAAGTTAGAAAGGTTGTATATATGAAATGATAAGTTAAAAAGAAACTTTATAATATTTAATAGATAAAAATGCTATAGATTGATGTGTATAATAATAACTTGAATAAATAGGAAGCTATATACACATAAATGAACTTAGTTATTTTGAAGTAATATATTTTTATATTATAAATTAATAAAGAAGGAAGTGGTTTGATTTATTTTGAAATAATATATTTCTATACTTTAAATTAAAAAGTGTATATATGGTTACATATACACACAAAAGCTTAAAAATAGTTTAATATCACTTTGTAATCCTTGTTTTAAAGTAACATATGTATATTGGGCATTTAACATAAATTGTTATTTCATTTTGTTTATATATAGATAGCGTTAATCTTTTTGTTTGTTTCTCACCTTTATTTAAAAATGTATAAGTACAGTACTACTTTGTCAACATTAATTATGGCATGATTAATTTTATGATTGTACTTACATATACTTTAAAGTATTTTATGGTTTATATTATAAATATAATAATAGGAAAAGATTTTAAGTCATTTATTGTTAAAACAATTAAACAAAACCTAGTTTAATGAAGATAAACAATGGGTTAGTAAAAAAGAAATATTTAACAGTAAACACCTATTAACATTTCTATAATCTGAAGAAAATCCAACATAATTATTTTAAGTTTCTTTTCAATTTCTCGCAGCTTAGCAAATATCTACACAGCCTCTAAAAGTTAATTTCTTTCTAACATCTAATGTTGCAAAGTTCATATCTATGTAGGTCTTAAACCAGTAACTTTAGAAATATCTCTGTTAAAAATTGTAAGCATTAGGAAAATATAAAAAGAAGTAAAAGAAGAAAGCAAGTGCTCTGTTCTCAGCATGGAACATCTCTATTTAAAATATAAACCATCAGCGAATTTCAAAAGCAATATTTTCTATAGTTCAAGTTTCAGATTTAAAGATTTCAAAACTTTAACTTAAAACCTCTGGAATCAAAATGTTTAAGGTGAGAAACCTTAGTTTTAACCTGGAAATGAATTTGTTCTGTTATTTGTTAAAATGTGAAAAATTCTGTTCTTACCGGTATTCAAAATTCTTTATCTCATTGTCAAGTTCATATAAAAACTAGGAAAATATTTAATTTTGAGTGTAGTTTATGTTGAAAATAGTTTGGAAGAAAATTTTGCTGTGCAGTTCGATAGGGTTCTAATTTATAGTAAGAAACCAAAGTTTAGTGAAAAATAAATATGTTTAATTCTGAAATTTAAACATGCAGCCTCGATTGTTGTTTGAAATTATGAATTTTCTTAGTTAAATTGTAATTTTTAGTGCAAATGAATGTTTTTCGTTCAAAAAATTATTGCCGTCGAACACGTCGTCGAGAGGTGACGCGACTTAATTTGGAAGAGGCTAGTGGTCGTAATGGAGAGATCGACCATGGCAGAATATTGATTTTTTGGTTTGGTTTGGAGTATTCGATCGATTTAGGGTTTAGGGATGGTTTGGGCTACAGTGGAAAGCGCGATCAATTGAAAGATGATGGCGTGACCGGAGTGCGCGAGTTTTGGGATGGAGGTAGCTGCTGGGGTAGACTGTCATCTGAGACGGGTGGCGGGCGAGATAGTGATCAGGTGACAATGTGGTGGGTCGATTTTGGGGATAGATTGGTTTTCCAGTATTCGGTGGGTTGCATAGTTGATCGATTTTTCCATCAGATGGTCGAGGGACTTCAGAAAGGTGACTTTTGGAGTCGAGAGATGATGGTTGGTCAGGTGGGCTTGTCGCGGCAGTGAGATAGTCGTGGGTGACGTTGTACATGTGCATAGCGTGCACGTGGAAGTTCTTGGCTGAGTGAAATCGAACGAGGCGTTTTCTGTGGTTCTAGGTTGCGTCATGTTCGAAGTAGGAGATGTTCGCTTGGATTATTCAAGGTTGATCAAAGATGATCTGTGCAGTTTGTGATGTTTGCCTTCAAGCCGACTTGGGTGACTAAAGTGGAAGCTTTTAGGAAGAAATAGTTTTGGTGGGGTCTTCGGGTTGGTCCCGGTGTGTTTTTGTTTTGGGCTTCGGTCCAGTTGGTTTTCGCTTGTATTGTGAAATTTTGGGATTGGACTGTTTCTTTACTATGAGTTTGAGTTCCGGGACAAATGGATTTGGGTGTTATTTAATTCAAAACAAGATTTGTGAAAGGAAATTGGTTTTAAAATAAAACAAAATCTAAAACAAATTTACTTTCCAAAAGTTTTAACAAACATGTTATTTTTAAATAAATAAATATTTTAAACCCAATTTGCTTAATGTAAATGTTTATTTAAAATTTTTATATACAAAAGAAATTTGAAAATAAACTTGATTTGCTTTGTGATTTTTATTTTAATCTGGGTATTTAAATAAGTTATTTATCATTAGGTAATCAAGCTTTTAAAAATAGTTCATTTATAAATCCTTGAGTTTTTGAATAAGTGAAGTATAATTGAAATAATTAAAGGAAATAAATGTTTATACTTTGAAATGAATTCGAGTTCTTCTTAAATGGTATTATATTTACAATAATTATTTAATTTCACATATGATAATGTGTTATAAAGGAGATGGCTCGTTTCGACGGATAGTACACCGTCGTACGACCAGTTGTGAAGATAAATAAGAAATTTATAAGCTTGTGCATAAATAATTTAATTACCAAATTAGAAATGAATGCCATTAATAATTTTATAGCCAAACTGTTGAAATGCTCCCAACTGAATTAGATGTGTTCAACTGGTTGACATATGGATAGCGGAAACAGACACCATTCCGCTGAATAATTAATCTAAATTGCTGTGGATAGTGTAAGCTATTGATCTGATATTATCTTTGTAATGGTTACTAGCAACAAAAATCCCTGATCTGTTGTTCATGTATATATCTGTATTTTCCTGTTAATTATATTTTAGGATATAATGTGAATCGATCTATGAAAGCTGATTGATTTGAATATCTGTGTGATTGTGAATTGTGAATTGATAAGTACCGTTGAGACAGATAAGCCTTATTCCGTTTGGATTGATTTTGAAAAACCAATTTTGTTTCAAAAATAAATATAATTTTTAGCAATATTTTAAAGATTGATAAATATTTTGAAATATCAAAAATAGTTATTTATTACTATTTTTGGAAATCTTTTTAAAGTATAATTTTTAAAATTAAGCATTATTTAAACTATTTCAAAGATTAAACTATTTTGTAATAATTCTTTAAAGGTTAAATTTTTACTAAATTAGTATTTAAGTATATTTTCTTTAATATAAAACTATTCAATATAAATGTTGTTTTAAATAATATTTTATAATAGCTTTTATAAAGAGTATTTTATTTATTTAAACTTGAAAATAATATTTGGAAATTTCATAAGTATGATTTGGAAAGAAATGGTTATATATATATATCAAATGAAATAAGCTTTCTTAGTAATCTTTAATCCATTAGGTTTTAAATGTGAGCAAGGTTTAATAGTTGCAATGGGAAATAACTTGGTTGTATTGGTTGATTGTTTTGATAGTTAAAAAGTTGACTATCAAATTTGGACAAAAACCTGACTTTGGAAATATCTAAAGGAAACTCAAGAATTATATGGTATGGTTAGCATTCGAGGTGCTATACCATACGTATAAACTCGTTTGTTCTCTTGGATGAATTACAAGGAAACCCGTCCACTAACGTTTAGGAGGTGCACTCTGATCTTGTATTTCGTCGGTGTATTTCTTAAAGAACTAGGGTTGAGTTTACCGGAAAATAGCGATCGTTGTTTTGAAGAGATTTGATTTGTAATCCTAAAACCACTTCGATCCAACAAGTACGTTTTCATGATGAAGAAAAGTGCTTGGAGTCGAAGATGTAGCAGTGAAGAGCAAGGGCTACTCACTACTAATTTTGAGGGTGATTCCAAAATGGATGTAGTAGGAATAGTGCCTTCGGTTCCGTTCGAACCCAAAATGGGCTTGTATGGACGAATGCTTTCAGAACATCGTCAGGTGGACGGTGAGCACTCTATGTGATATTTCTAAAAAGGTAACGCTTAGTTCAAGCCTCATCAATCGGGAATGACTGAAAATTAGGGGTTATGCGGCTAGGCTAAGTGGGTAGCGCCCAAGTAGGGTAAGGTCATCCCTGTCTAGAAGTCCCTTTTTATCTCGGCTATGTGGGCGGTTGCTGATCCTAATCGTGGGGTGATCTTGCTCGAGCTTTCCAGTCAGGGGTATCCGGTCTTGTGTTGCAGGGGATTTAGGGTGGATCCTCGGTACACTGATCCGGACCAGCTGCTATGATAGGTGGTACCCCAGTGCCCGGTCATTCATTGGAAATCCATTCTTCCTATGTGCCTTTTACGGTTTTAATTGTATAATCCACTTTGTGGCTAGTATGCTGGAATTTAATCATGTAACAATTTCAGCTATTTTGAATAAGTATTTGTATATAGACCCTATTATAATATTAGAGGACTTATAAGAAATGTAAGGCAAAACGCCAAATTTGTGGCGTGGTCTTACGAGATGCTTTTGATTTTCAAAGGATTTTTAAACTTTAAGAATCAAGTTGAGTGTGTTTATCATGTTGGTATACCAGACCGACCCGGGCTTGGTGTTTTTCCTATATGCTCGGGTCAGACCGATCATATTTTCAGGTTTAGCTGGAAGAGTGGAAGCTTCAGGAGAAGGAGCTAGATCAGGAGACGTATTTTTGTAGATGCTTATATTCAGTCTGTTTTTGGTCATGTGGTCATTGTTGTAAGGACAGGATTGATATAACTGTCCAAGTCGTGTGGTTGTAACTCTGATGTAAAGTATGTATATGTTATATAAAGTAACAGTTTTGGTTTTGTGTAATGATTTGTTTATATTATAATTTATCTGATCCGTTGTGAGATTCTAATTGTTCTCTTTTCTTCTATCTTCTTTCTATTTCTTCCTTCTTTCCTTTTTTCACTATCCGTCTTTCCGTGCGATTTGGCTGACAAGTGTGGTTTATAGTCAGTTTAAATCGGTATGGAAAAATGGGTTGCGACAATGTCCATTGTTGTAGCTTATGAAGTGCTTGAATTTCTTTTAACTTGCGATGTGCTTGGCTTTATGGTTTTGTGATTTATGACTCGCTTTTATGCTAGTATTTTGGTTTTGCTTGCTTTCAAGTAGTTTTATATTTTTTGGAATTTGACTTGTTTATGTATTCCCTTTTGTTTTTGCAATTTCGAAGTTGGTTGCTTTATCACCATATTTGAGATGATTGTCATTAATAGGCGTGAAAGGTTTTGGTGACATTGTGATTTGGTATTGATGCCTTTTGTTTGCATGTGGCATATTATATAGTTCTTATTATGCTTTATGTATTATGCAACTTAGTTAGTGGATAATTTTATGGTGAGACCTTATGATGCTTAGTGTAATACACTATACGAGTTTCTGTTAGAATCTCGATTTTCATCATTTTGATTATGATAACTATATAAATCAATATTTGTGTGTACTAATCATTTATGCAGGAGATTCATTGCAGATTCAGATTCAGAATATTTTGAAGCTGATAGTCTATTGTTTAAAGCCTATATACTATTTAGAAATATGTTGAAATCTCTCCTGAAGGGTGGGGGTGTGTATATATATGTATGTATAAACATACACACACATGCACAAACATGCACAAGAGGTTGAAAACAACTGGCTAAATGGAATGATTCAGCTGTCTGTTTGCTGAAACATTTTTATTGTTTCATAATATTCAACCGACCGAATGAGTTGATTTAGCCAGCTGTTTTAGGCCAAAATTTGTCTGTTTCCTTACTGGTTTCGATTTTAACAAATTCAGAAGGCCGAATCGTTGTTTCAGCTAGTTGAATATTTATAGCAGCTATTTTTTATGAAAAGACACTTCTCTTCATCGAAGAGAAACTTCTTCAAATCAACAGTTGCACCTGTTTCTTTTCAATGTTATCTTTCAGGAATGATTTCAACTTTTAAATCTTTAAAAATATATTTCAGAATTCAACAAACAAATTACCTAACTGATTTAAGTGTTCTTGAATTCTTATCTCTTACTCTCTGTTTTTAATTTGCACTCAAATTGCATACAATCTTTGATCATTGATCACTTATCTTCCACATTTCTCAAGCATGTTAAACTATATATCATAAAGCAGAAGATTATAGGAAGATTGTACTTAATTGACTTATTAGTGCTATTTAAAGAGCATACCATAGTTGGATACTTTTGTTTATTTGTAAAGAAGTCCTGTTAGGTTGCTCAAACAATAGAAGTCCTATTTGGTTGCTTAAGAAGTAGAAGTCCTATTCGGTTGCTCAGATGGTGTAAACATATTCCTCCGGGTTAAGTGAGGGCTGCTAGTTTAATTCCAAAAGGAGTCTGGGACTGGACGTAGAACGGGAGTTCGAACCAGTATAAAAATCTCTATTGTCATTTACTTTATTGCTTTAATTATTTACTTACTTAGTTTATATTCCATATAAGTAGTTTATCCATATGACACGATCCTATAGTACAGTCACTTTCATTTGGTATCGGAGCAAGATCATCTTATAACCGTAACATAGTTATCTGATATTATAACATGGAAAACAACACCAGCACCATTACTAGCACTAGCTTTCTTGAAGGTCAATCTACTGCTCGACCACCACTATTTAATGGAATAAACTATAACTAGTAGGCTACTAGGATGAGAATTTATATACAAGCAAGTAGTTATGAAATCTGGAACATTATGTAGTCTGAGTGTACCATACCTACTGCTGAATATTCACAATGGTCTAACACACAAAAACTGAATGCTATTGCAAATGCTAAAGCTATGAACATGTTGTATTGCACATTAGACAAAAATGAGTTTAACAGAACAAAAATTTGTAAAATGGCTTACGAAATTTGGCGTACACTTAAAGTTACACATGAAGGTACTAACAAAGTAAAACAGAGTAAAATATCTATGCTCAAAATCAGTTCCAGAATTTCAAGATGACGCAAGATGAAAAAATAAATGAAACGTACTCTAGATTTCAAGATATATATCATTCTCCTATAGCATTAGAAGAAAGTTATATAGACTTTGATATTGTTTCAAAAATCCTCAACTCTTTAACGGATGAGTGGGAACGAAAAGTCTTAGCAATCGAAGAAGCTAACGACATTTCAACTATTAAACCAAAAGAGTTGATAGGAAATCTGATGTCTTATGAAGTTAATCTTCAGGCAAAATGAGTATAGACTCAAGATAAGAAGAATATAGCATTCCAAGCAAAAAAGGATGAATCAGATTCAGATGAAGAAGATATGGCATTCATTGCTAAAAATTTCAAAAAGTTCTCTGAAATTTAAAAAGAGCAACAAATGCAGAAATAACAAGAACATCTCCAGCAATAATAACATCAATAACAAACCATCATCATCTACTCTAGAATGTTATGAGTGTCACAAGAATGGCCACATTAAGAAAGATTGTCCTGATAAAAGAAAGAAAAATATAATCACAAGAAAGATAGATTCAAAAAGAAAGCCTTCTCTGTCACTGGGGACGATTCAAAATCATCTTCATCATCAGATAGTGACTCAGACAGTGATACGAAACAAGCCAATGTATGTTTTATGGCCACAAATGATGAGGTGAGTGATATAACTTTTGATAATTTATTGAAAATAAACTCAAAATTACTTCACAAACTAAAAAGCTTCAAAAGGAAGTATAAAGAAACTCTTGAAACATTAAATAGAACTGAAATTGAAGTAGATATGTTAAGAGACGAGAAACAAATTTTAGAAGAATAACTTGAAACTACTCAAGAATCTTATTCTAATACAACATCTCAACTTTCTATGTTAAGTCAAGAGACAGAAACTCAGAAATAAAAGAACGATGCTTTATTAATTGAAAACCATGGCCTTAAAGCAAATATTAAAATTTTAGAATTAGATATCTTTAGTCTTAAAACAAAATTAGATGATATTATTAAAAATGTCTTTAATTTTAACAATGGTAGGGAAAATCTTTCTAAAATTATAGGAAATTATCAAACTGTTTCAAATAAAAGAGGACTAGGATATAAGAAAGTTTCTAAAGTTATTCCAAAGAAAAAGAATTCATTATATAGCAATTTTAAAAGGAACAATAAAGTAGAAAAACCTAATTCAAAAGTTACAAACTATTCTAAATCAATTAAGATTTGTGTTCCTAAACAAATAATTCTTTAATTAGAGATAAAACATAAAATCTTTTACAAAAGTTGTTCTTAAAAATAAGGATTTTATTTTTAAAAGAAATTCTGAACCCTCTTGGGTTTGGCTTCCTAAGACCTAACAATTAGGACCCAAATAAAATGGGGTACCAATGTTATTTTTATATTTTTCTTTGCAATAATGTTTTCAAACTTCTATGGTTCTATTCGGTTGTATATGTAATGATGTGTGAGATGTTGTGACTTTATTTCCGTTATGTTATTTCTAGTATGTTTTTGCTTTAAGTATGTTCCAATTTATCTCTACATGCTTTTATTTCCAGTATTTTTTTATATCTTTCCTTTTGTCGATGACAAAAGGGGAGAAATTTAGTATAAATCTATTTAAATTATTGGGCATATTGACAGGGGAGGATTCATGTAAGTTTCATGGTAATATATTATTCATACCTATATAGTTGTCATCATCAAATAAGTAGAATGTTTGAATCTCGATTTTCATCGTTTTGATTATGACAACTATATAAATTAATATTTGTGCGCACTAATCACTTATACAGGATATTCGTAGCAGATTCGGATTCAGAATATTTTAAAGCTGATAGTCTATTGTTTAGAGTCTGTATACTATTTAGAAATATGTTAAAATCTCTCCTAAATGGTGTGTGTGTGGTGTATATAAACATACATACACATGCATAAACATGCACAAGAGGCTGAAAACAGCCGGCTGAATGGACTCATTCAGCCGTTTGTTTGCTGAAACATTTTTATTGTTTCACAATATTCAGCCGGTTGTTTTAGGCCAATTTTTTTTTGTTTCCTTGTTGGTTTCGATTTTAACAAATTTAGAAGGCCGAAACTTTGTTTCAACTGACTGAATATTTATAACAGCTATTTTTTATGAAAAGACACTTCTCTTCATCGAAGGGAAACTTCTTCAAATCAACAGTTGCACCTGTTTCTTTTCAATGTTATCTTTCATGAATGATTGTAACTTTTAAATCTCTATAAATAGAATTTAGAATTCAATAAACAAATTACCTAACTGATTTTAGTATTCTTGATTTCTTATCTCTTACTCTCTGTTTTCAATTTGCACTCAAACGGCATACAATCTTTGATCATTAATCACTCTATCTTCCACATTTCTCAAGCATATTATACTATATATCATAACGGAGAAGATTATAGGAATATTGTACTTAATTGACTTATTAGTGCCATTTAAAGAGCATACTAGAGTCAGATACTTTTGTTCATTTGTAAAGAAGTCCTGTTCGGTTGCTTTGGTGGTAGAAGTCCTATTCGATTGCTTAGGTGGTGTAAACCTATTCCTCCTGGTTAAGTTACTAGTTTAATTCCAAAAGGAGTCTTGGACTAGATGTAGAACGGGAGTTCGAACCAATATAAAAATCTCTAGTGTCATTTACTTTACTGCTTTAATTATTTACTTAGTTTATATTTCGCATAAGTAGTTTATCCATATTACACGATCCTATAGCACAGTCACTTTCAGTTTCTATATTTTTATGTTTATGCATGCTTTTTATTATCATCTCACCTTTTTGGATAGTTAAATATAGTCTAACTTTTTTATTACTTTATAATACTCAGTTCAGTCGAGACTTGACATGTATAGTGAATCAGTAACCTTGGATGTAGGCTAGCTTAAGAAGTTATATAGGATGTTACTTATGTATTGATTTATCATTCGAGTCTAGCTTATATATTCTTTGTATGTATGTTTATGTTGTATACTTTTATATTCATGTATATTTGAGACTTGCCATTGTCTATTCAAGTATAGGTTTGGAAATGTAAGTCAAGTATTTTCCTTTTATAAACTCACACTATAGAGAGCTATATGTTTTATACTTTGTGATATATTATTCTGTTCAAATTGAGCCAATGTGTTTATTGCTTTGTGCTAAGACTATTCATGTTTATTTATGGATTTATGAGGTATAAGATGATGTGATAGTGTTAGCCTAAAATAATCGACACTGATGGTTGCTCCTATCCAGCCTTATTCTTTGTATTGCTCAACAATATTACTTGTAATATTCTGCGTAATATGCGCATAAAGGTAGGGCATTACAAATGTAGTTCAAAATTTTATTATGGTACTTTGATGTTCTCTTGTTTGATGTTGTTAATTTCCTTATTGAGCTCATGCAGTTGAGAATTTTAATTTTCATAAGGATTTGTGATTTCAACAATTGTTCCTCTAAAATCCCCTACTCTCCTTTTAACATTACTATTTCTAATTTAGCATCATTTGTTTGCCCTAATAAATTAATATGAACGCTCTTAAGTGATTTATCCCTATAATGCATAAAACCACATAATCTAATTAAATTGTTATATTCAAGATATGGTACCTCATGTCACTTCCAATTGCCTCTATAATAGTAGTGTAGCATGAATGCCATTCCTTATTATCAATTTTTTGTTGGTTAGATCTTCTCATCTTATTGGCTATTGCTTTTGGATGTTGTTAAAAATTTTAAAACATCAAGCTCTGACACCACAGATAAGTTCGGGGGTGCTTGGGATCAAATATGCCAAATATACATAATCATGGAATATGTAACAACATATTTCGAGGCTTGTAATTATTTTATTAACATTTATAGAAATGGGGAAAAAATCCTAAATTTTTTCATATGATGGAATCTGGCTTGGGACCACTTCCATTTTGTTTAAAATGATAGTTTCGGGTCTTTTAAGTATAAGCTTGGGTATATTTGGAGTTTCAATTTTGAGCTAGAAATTAGGACTCGACCCTTGATTGGTCGAAAAAATGAATTTTACCTACAGTGAAATTTGGGCTTGAGACACTTCCACCATTTTCATTATGTTCATAAGTATAAGTTCAATATATTTAGAGTTTGAAAATTTTGGATATAAGGTTAAAAGGCTAGAGTAAATTAGAAATAAAGAGATATTTGACTTGTTCCATGAAGCCTTGCCTATTTAAAGCTCTCGTCCCTCTTCTCTCTTCATTCACTTTCTTTCTCCTTTTATTTTCTTTTTTTCCACTGAAACCCTCTCTTTAAATCAACTCAAAATCCACCTAGACAAAATCAATAAATCCTAAGAAAATCACCATAATTCAAGTTGGAATATTAAGAGAAAATCCAATTCATATCAAGTTGATTAAAGGAGAAAGTAGTTACTAACTATTTGGAAGAAGCTTGAAGGAGAGAGTGGAGCGCTTCTACATGCTCCAAGCTTGGATTTAGATGAGTGGTGATGATCTTTAGGCTTGTAGTTATGTAAAAAATTACATCTTTAATATGATATAATAAATATTTCAAAATATTTGGTTTTCATTGATTTGAGGCTTGATATAACTTCTGTTTGTGTCAAAATTGGTCGCAACACTCTTTAGGCATGTTTGAAGAGATTAAAATGAAGACTATAAATTGAAAATGATGTAGATCTAACAAACACACCAAAAACAGACAAACAGAAGTACGAAAACACGGAGATTTAGAGTGGTTCGACGTTGTAGCCTATGTCTACTATGAAAAGTTTGCTGTTTATTGATATTACTCACTGGTTACAAATGTTTACAACAATACAATCGAGGTACAACAATGATTATGACAGAGTATCGGCATTACAGCGTCCAAAATCCATTTTTTGAAGGCTTAGGACTGCTATTCATAGGTGTAGGCTGCAAATATCTTACTCAAATCCCGAGAGATCCCTTCTCCCACATGGGCGAGCCTACATGATCAATCCCTGGTCATTTCGACTCGATCCATGATCAATACATATCCTATTCTTATCGATCAAGAAATAAGCGTTTTGGGCCGAGATCGATCAGGTACATTCTTGAGGTAGTACACAAGCTCCTATGAAAATTTGGTAGCATTTGGACTTGTAGATCTTGAGATATGATCGATGCAAGTTTGGATTTGTATGACATTGTCATCTTTGTATCGATGCTTCATGTTGCTTTCTTTGTATCGATCGGTGGTTGTTTCCCTTCGTATCAATGGTGGGAGATCGATATAAGATGGATGGAGGGAGACCGATACGAAATGGACATTTATTGATGGATATGAAGGGAACGTGTTTGATGGATACGAAGAGGAGTGGCACTTGATGGAACAAACTGACACCTTCATTGATTTTGATCGATCCATATCTTGAGCATACGAACTCTGATTGACCTAAAATTTGAAACATTGGCTCTCATAGCTTTACTTGTAATGACTTGTTAATTGAGCTTGATTCAGACTTGGACAAAATTTTCCAGTGTCCATAGTGAAACTGTGCATAACCGATCTTCGAGTCGAATTGTCTTTGGTTTCCAGCCAAATCTTTGGTATCAGACCTTGCCAAAAGGCGGTATAACAACTTCAATAGGTGTTGTTCAAGAAGAGGGAGAAGGTTCTTATTGATTAAAAGTGATAACATATGGATTTTTAAATAAATTAGTAAGCTATGTTAGTAGCTTGGTTGATTTTCTCATTGTGTTAGCCTTGATTAAGTCTGGTGATGATAATAATGATAATAAGATGATAAATTTCATATTTGATGAAGTGTTGATTGAAATATAAGGAAATAGTAAGCCATGAAATGGATAAACTTGTTAATGATGAAATAATATGTGAAAATGTAAATTTTGAATGATAGCCAAGGTATAATGATTAAAAATAGTGTTTATCTGCAATGATGATCAAGTATAAATAAAAAGTATTCATTTGTAATGATAATCAAGTTAGAATGATTAGAAAAAATTAGAAAGTTTAAATTATGAAAACTAAATTATTAGTTAAAATTTATTGAAGCAGATTAGGTGAAATCATCAAAATTAGAGAATACTGAAAATTTGGAACCTCAAAAGCCAACATAGGCTAGACCCTACTTAGAAGGAAGAAGAATCCCCTCACCCCATAGTATATAGGTGTTGTGGCACTGATGTGCACACATAAAAGTGCCATACAACATCAGTGCTATAACATTTTGCACCACCTTTATACGCAGTTCATTTGCACTACCTTTTTCAAGCAATGCATGTGGCGCTACCTATAATGGGAAGTGCTGGGCGACACCGCCTTATAGGCAGTGACATGGGTCATGGTATCCGAATCCAATTTTGGAGTTCAAAGAAATTATTTTGGCACTAAGATCTTCCATGTTAGTTCGGGTAAAGTAATGGGAATGTACTATCCTGATGGGGCTTCGGAGTTCTAATGAAATCCAATAGCATGGGGTAGCTTGAATCTGAACTATCTATGCATAAGCAATAAGATAACGTTGGTTTTGTAAAAGGAATCTATTGTGCCATTAAGGAAACACGGCCTGGAGATGTGGTTTTGCGGTAGGGGTGGAGAGAGATTGGGATGCCAATCTAGAGTTGGTCATATACCATTATGGTGTACGGACAGGTTCTACGACTGGACCTACAAGCCAACTTTTTTTTTGAGATGTTTGTTTTTAGGGAGTCTAAAAATTAGTTGTGGCTCTCGATATGTCTCTTTAGTAGCTAATGGATATTGTCAGCATAGACATGTGCTCTTTGGTATATGGTATGTGATGCTTTGATTACAAAGTATTATAGTTGTTATACTTGTCTTGTAAATTAGTTGAGCTAGGATTTAGGAAGTGTATAATATCTTTGATCCTGGAATGCAGTATTACCCATGCATTCCTCTATTAATGCTTTTAGTATTAAATAGTTATTACGGGTGTTTTAACTCGTGATATTTTAGTTTAGACCCATTACATGCTTGGATATGTATTCACACTTAGCTATGATGTCTTGAGGCTAGTTCCCCTTACCTGATCTGTGTCTGACGGTCGTTTTCCTTCTTGTATTTCCTAATTAGGCTTGTGATTACCCAAATCAAAATAGTCAGTGCGATAGGTTATTTTGGCAAGTTGGCCAGGGAGATGAACTTTTGCCCGTTAGAGATTTTCTTATGTTTACGAGTAGTCCGTATATGACTATATGTAGTAGGTGGCTCACTCGTGTGTATGACTATGTATTATGTCATTATATTTATTTGATACTCTGTATGTATGGAGTCGATGTAGACTGATTAATATGTATATGACTATATTAGTTTTATGTATTCTATTATTTCTTTATACATATATATTATTGGTTAGGCCGATGTGCATTATTTATGCCTCCGTATGATTTTATATATAGTTTCATATTATGTATTATTATTTTTTGCTGTGAATTGTGCAACGGTCTTGTCAAAACTTAGAGTTTAATCAAGTTTAAATTTTTATGACCTTTTATCTTTTATGGTATTTTAAATATATGTATTTATCAGCATATATTTGGGGTATGGTAAAAAGCGATTCGTTACACTTGGTACCGGAACATAAGGTTAATCAATCCGGTAATAATTAGGAAGCGATTAGAGTTCGTACTTTTGTTTGTTATATTTTACCATTTAAGCCTTATTTAATTCTTGCTCTTGTAAAATACTCCTTTCACATTGCTAAAGTGTATCTCCATTTCAGGTTTGCTAGTATGATCGAGTTACTAGGGCAGCGACAGCTAAAGTAGCAAGAGCCACGACTAAAGAGGTGGAAATTCCCACATGGTTTCATTGGTATTTGCAGGCTGTACCATGAGATACTGCACCTGCTACGGGTATCCTAGAGGTTGTAGCATGGGGAGGGAATGAAGGGGATCCTATTGTGGTATCACTGCCAAATGTTGATTTCTTGAAATCATGCCAGGACTTTATCAGTTTGGGATGTAAGTCTTTTGATTGACCGAGGCGTCTGCCGAGGCTCATGGTTGGGAATGTACTTGTGACAGGATCTTTAGTGATATGGAGCTGGTTGGTATCCCGGGTTGCTACTCGACACCTTTAGGGTGAGGCACTATCTTAGCGGGTGTTGGTTTTTGAGGAGGTCCCGAAGGAGGAGATACATGGAAGGACTTCAAGAGGCAGTTGTAGGCCTAGTTTATTTTTAGGATGGAGAGAGATGAAAAGTTTTAACCCGCCTTTTGGTAAGGCAGTGCACAGGCGGATTTAACCAACAGACTTCAAAATTATCATGGCCGATGAGTGCAGAGCGACGGTTTTAGGACCCGAAGGTAAAGTACAAATAATTATACGAAGTTAGAGTTGGATGGAGTTGGTTGATAAACGATGCAGGATGCTTGAAATATGGATGTTAGCTTGGACAAGGAAGGGATCGACAGGGAGTGGAAGTATCATAGGGTTCTGCAAAGATGAAGGCAGAGGGATCGACAAGTTTTATTGGTTTGGGAAGTTATGAAGAGTGGATCAAAATGCTTCAATATAAAGGGTCGGTATGAGTTGGCGTCATTGAAGAGGGATCGACATACTCAATTAAGAGGGTTCGACATACCTCATTCCACATAAGAAGGTTTGGCTTAGTTGGTTATGATGGCTTGGCATACATCCACCTACAAATAAGGGATTAACATGATTGGATAGGCAAAGGGTCGGCATTGTCGAAGGAAAGAAGGAATTGATGTAGGTGAGACCAGGTGGGTCGGCATTTTACTTAGAAGGGATCGGCATGTGCCTATTTGAAGGGTTCGTCATGTCATAGGAAAAGAGAGGGATTAACATTCTTTTATGGGTCGTCACACATCGATGAATGGGGTTTGGCATGTAACCCTTGGGAGGGTTCAGCTGAAAGTAGCTTACAAGGGGATTTGAACCAAAGATCAATCAAAATTAGGAGATCCCTTATTCCAAATGACTTGAAAATCGGAGATTAAACACAATTTAGCATTTGGAAGCAATCATAAGGATCACTGCCCAAAATTCAACCAATAAAGGGATCGATACCGATCCCTCCTCATTGGAAGTTGGTCCCAACGACCCGTATGGTGGGCTCATAGGATAAGAAGATCCTTAGCAGAAGTCCTAGGGAGATTGGTGGTCATCTTCACCTATAAATATAGCAGGCATGGCTTCGAAAAAAGGATCCTCATTCCGCTCCTCTTCATCTTCTACCTAGCCTATACTCTACGATTTTTATTGTTGAATTTCACGGATTTGTAATTGCAATCAGCAGTATAAACTAATAAAAGAAAAATATTCGAAGTGGACGTAGGCCGGAGATTGTCGAACCGCTATAAACATGTATCTCTATTTATTTTCTTTCTAATAGTTTTAGTTTTGTTCTTCATTTATTTCTCTTCATACTTCTGTAATTGGATTGGATATTGGTGCTTTCATATAACTGGTTATTGGTGGTCAATTTCGACGCTAACATTTTGGTGCTTTCACTACGAATTCTTGCATAAGCGGATTTGGAAGCTAGGAGCTCTGATTTTGAAGCTTAGATACTTGGAGATAGGAAGAAATTTCTAGGTAATCAACAAGAGAGTGCTATTGGAAAGGAGCCACCATGGAGGGACTCAGGAGGCTTCCTTAAGAGCTAGTGCTAATCAAGCATCAATCTACATCACTATGGATGAAATGGAAATAATGATGGGTGCTATGTAGGAGAGGAGTTGAAAAGACAGGATGAGATGATGCATAATTTACCCCAATAGATTAGACAAGATGGAGAACAGAATCAAGGAGTTGAAGCAACAAGAATCGCTGAAAATAAGAATCAGGAACATGAAAATAAAGCCAATAGACAAAGGAATAGAACAAAACAGTCGGAGGTGGTCCCTATCATTCCAGAGGGATCGACATCAATCCCTCCAGAGGGATCGATACCGATCCCGAAGACTAGAGGGCTTCCCCCAGGTCTCATTGGTCATGTGTTGGAGGACCCACAATCGATCCTATGGAGCATGGCGTGAATCAGAATTTGGATGCTCGTCCGAAGGAATATGTTCCATAATTCCCTCGTAGACTCAGGGGGCAGCTTGGACATGATAGAAGACTATCATTGAAAGATAATGACAGGTTTGCAGAGATGATAAGGCGAACTATGAATGGAGGATTTGTGAACTTGGATCTGGAGGATGTAAATCGAAGTACATTCGCTCCTTATATTAGAAATTCTAGGAATCCACCAGAATTCAAACTAACAATACTTAAACAGAGGACCGGAGAGTCACTGAGGAGTTTCCTAACACGGTTTAATGTCGCGGCGGCATCGGTAAATCATTCAGTTCCATCCATGGTTTTGACGGCAGCTAATAGAAATTGCTGCTGGCATGGAGTTCATGGATTCACTGGCGTGGGATCCACCTATGGATTTCGGGGAGTTTTATTATGAAGCAGAAAGGTCCCGTGGTAGGAAGACGCACAAGCAAATAAACTGGAGGTGAATGCTGTTCAAAATGGAGGATCGTCATGAGATGTAAACAAGAATAATAAAGGCAAATGAGAAATGAATGATGTCATTAATGTGTCGAAGAGGCAATGGAGAGAACCAAAATTCTCTTCTTATACAGATTTAACCGAATCTTTGGAAAGGATTTATTTGGATACTTGAGGGCGTCTGCAGTATCGAAGGCCGGCAAGGAGGGAATCCTCCTAACACGAGCGAGCATTAGGAAAGGATTGCCTATTCCATGAGTTGGAAAGGCACAACATGTATGATCGTAGGCATTTGAAGGATATCATTGAGGAGAACGTAAGGAATGGTCAGTTACAATAATACATAAAGACTCGGGCTATGGCGGGGGAACAGGAGAAACCACCATCCACCCCAAATAAAAATGGCACCGGATCAAGGCATCATTATCAACTTGTCAACAATTAATCGGGATGCGATGGAATAAGTAATAAACTCCATAGTAATACAGATAAGTCACTTACACATGTACCGGATCGAGGACGATCCCGAGGCATGCTCTGAGATGACGATAAACCGTTGTACTCGGGTTTGTGAAATTCATTTTATTTCTTCTTATTTTCTTTGACCTTTGGTTTATTGGTTGTACAGATCTTATTTTATAGACTTAAGGATGCTTAAGACTGAATTAATGTAATAAATAACACAGGTCACGGTTATGACCCTGTTCGAAGAGATGAAGTAATAACTGCGAGTCACGAGTCCCTCGGAAGAGAGTGATATGATGGATTCAAATGTGGATTAGGTTCTCAAATGGGAATCGAGGCTGGAGAAAGATACCCCATGGATTAAGTCCTCGACTGGAGATCGAGGCCGGAGAAGGATACCCTACAGATTAAGTCCTAACTGGGAATCTTGGTCGAAGAAGGATACCCCATGGATTTAGCCCTCGTACAGAGAGTCAAGGTCGGAGAATAAAACTCAACAGGTCATCGAGTATGGATTGTGTTTGACAAGGATCCGAAGAGAAACAAGTTCATCGAGAGTGGACTATACCTGGCAAGGGGTAGGCCGCTTCGCTGGAGAGTGACAAGATCGGCCTACTCAGGTCATTGAGTATGGATTATTCTCAGCAAGGATCCGGTAAGGATTTGGATTAGGCTAATGACCCAGAGAGGTCTATGGGTTTGGATATAGACCTAGAGCGGTCCCGGATTTGGATAAAACGATCCGAACAGATCATGGATTTGGTGAATGAATTTGGAATGGTTTCGGAATTGGATATCGACTCAGAATAGTCATGGATTTCGCTAATGATCCGAAAAGATCAAGGAGTTGGAATGGCAACGGATTGGAATCCGAATTGGATAATATGGCAATCAATGGATTATGGACTTTGGGTTTTGGATTTATGGCAATTCAAAACACGCCTTCCTATCGCAAGGCATGTTTTGAGGGGAAAGTTTTAACCCACCTTTTGGCAAGGCAGTACACAGGTGGATTTAACCCAACAAACTTTGTGACACCTCTAATTTTTATAACATTATTCATGAGATTTAATTAGAAAAATTAAATAGAATAATGTAAATAAATAGTGTGATAATGGGATTGAGATTTGAAAATAAAACTAAGGGTCGAGCTTAATTGAATAAATGGGCTTAAAAATGGTTTATAATCAAATTAATTTACACAAGGGTATATTGGAAAATAGCCGCACGTAACCCCTTACCCTTATATATATTCTCATTCCTTATACCATTCACATTTCATTTTGCATTTATGTCATTTTGTAAAAAGCTAAATAAAAACGTAAACCAAAAAGAACCTGTCCATTGCTAGAAAGAAAAGAGGAGAAAATTAAATCTAAAGCTAAGGAATTAAAGCAAAGGGAATAAATCTCAATCTCAATCCAAATTCCTTGTCATATTCAAGGTGAATAATAATTTATACCATCTCTGTTTTGTTTATAATCATTTGTTTTTGGATTTAAGATTAAATTCATTTTAATGATGATTTGGACGATGATATGCTTGGATTATAACATGTTTGATTTAAACAACAATTGTTTAAAAATGCTTTTTCATGGTTTTAAGGGTAAAACCAATAATAAATGATTTTGAATGCCATGAGGAATTTATATGCTATGCAAAAACATGATTTTGGAGTTTGGTTTTAATTTTGATAATTTTCCAAGCTATGGAAAGATTATTATGAATTTTCAAAGGAAAATATGCTTAATTGGGTTGAGAAATTTATTTCAAAAATTATATTGAGAATTTGAGCCTGAAATTTAGATACGTTAGATAACATGTTAAAAGTGAGTTCCATGATTTTTTTTGGGATTTTTCCTAAGTGATTTGCTATGAGAATTAAATTATTTTGAAAGGAGGACCTAAATGATTCAATTGTTTTGCTTAATGGAATGGCTTATTTGTTAAATTAATCTTGGTTTAGATCTGAAATGATGCGACAGTTATTTTGTGTAAAGGATTTGAAAAGTTGAGGCAACCAATCGTATGCTTACATGTAGGCAGGTTAGTTAGAAAATGTTTGCATTAATTCGCACTGAATCAAATTTACCCAAAAAGTAGGTTCGCCACTTAGTCGAAACCAATACTCAAGATATCAATATTGGTACATAGTGGATTGGAAGAAGGCGAAAGGCATGGTGTCGAAACCTAGCTTCTGATGGGAAAGAAATCTTTGCATTGCTTTTAATTGTTAAGCACTTGCCTTTTTTTACTAAATCTTTCGAAGGAATCGAGAGATAAGCTATCGAAAGGGGTTTTCTAAATAGCTTTCGAGGAAGGTTTCCATCTTTTGTTTTTATGTATAAGCTTCCGAATGAGTTCCTTGGTTATAAAACGATGCTTTTGAAAATGGTGGTTTCGACCTAGTCAAAGCCCTACTGTCGTTCTTTTGCCTTTCGAGTATATTGGATTCATTAATACTTTCGAAGGATATCTTTTGTTTTAAATATGTACTAAGCTACTTCCTAAATACTTTCGAAAGTGGTCAAGGGTTTTGAAGGCAATGAGCTTCGAAAGCGGGTTTCAATGCTCACCATCAATGTTTTACTTAAAGCTTTTAAAGCTTTTGAAAGGATGCTGTCGATGCCATCAAATTTTCTGTAACACCCCTAATTTTTGATGAAATTATTCAAAAGATTTAATTTGATAAGCTAAATGGAATAATGTAAATCTTAAAGGATAATGGGATTGAGATATGAAAATAAATTAAGGTCGTGCTTAATTAATTAATTAAATGGGCTAAAGAATGGTTTTTAGTTTAATTAATTTACGTAAGCTTATAATGGGAATTTGCCACAATAACCCCTTACCCTTGCATATTCTCGTTCCTTGCCATTTCATTTCCTATTCACGTCATTTTGAAAATAAAACCAAAAAATGTAAAAGAAGAGGAGCCGGCCATAATCAACGAGAAAAGAGAAGAGAATTCAAATCAAGCTAAGAATTAAAGCTAGGGGAATAAATCTCAATCCAATCTCCTTGTCTCAATCAAGGTGAATAATAATTCGTTCCATCTCTATTTTGTTTTATAATCATATGTTTTGGATTTAAGGGTAAATTCATTTTTATGATGATTTGGATAATGATATGTTTGAATTACAATTTGATGGATGTAAATAAGAATGTTTAAATAAGATTATAGGCGGTTTTAGGGCAAAATCGATTTATATTAATGTTTAAATGCCATGATTTTTTTTATGTTGTATAAAATGTGACTTTGGAGTTGGGTTCTAATTTTGATAATAATTCCAAGCTATGGAAAGATTACTATGAATTTGCAAAGGAAAATATAGTTAATTTGGCTTATAAATTTAGAAATTATATTAAGAAATCGGGTGAAATTTTGATATGCTTGTGAGAAATGCGGATTACGGATCCTAAGGCTAGGATAAACACTAGAGGGGTGGTGAATAGTGTTTTAAGGGATTATTAGATCTTTTTGAGTTTTTGTTAATTTGAACACAAATGTATGCAATATTCAGACACAGATATGATCATAGAAGCAAACACAGATGCAGAAATAAAATAAAAGAAGTAAAGGAAAGAACACACCGGATTTTATACTGGTTCGGAGTTGCCCTACCTCCAGTCCCGCACACGAGTACGGTTTTCCTTTCAAAATAAATTATACAATTACTCCCTCGATTTCAACGCAACGAGGTACACCCTCCAGATTCACAATCCTCTGGGTAGAGATACTTGATTTCCCGGGCAACAAGTTCACCCAATTGATTTCCAAGGCTACAATCACACCTTATCTCGCTTGATTGATTTCCAAGGCCACAATCACACCTTTTCTCGTTTAATTGATTACAAAGAAGCCTATAACTCTGAATAGCACTGAGGATCTTGTTGATATAGCGATAGAGAATCAAATTAGAGATAATCTAGTTAGATTCAATGTTGATTTCGGCAGAGTAATGGTAGGAATATGTATAAGAAATGTGGAAGAAGAAGAGGAGTGAAAAAACGGAAAATCTGTGTTTAAATTCATTGAAAACATCCCCTATTTATGGAAGAACAACAACCATATCCATTCGTGAAGAGATATGACGAATAGACACTTCTTTTGAAATTTAAATTTTGAAACCAACTGACATTATGTCGACATGGGTAGGTTGAGCATGTCGACATCCCAAAGGAATTTTTGGTGTTTTATTTTTCTTTAAAAATTTATATTAAAACTATTTTAAACTTTATAAATATACTTGTCTATATTTAAAATACATAAGTAAATATACAGAATAATCTATACAAAATTTTACTATAATTTTATATTTAAATCTAAGTATAAATATTTAAAAATTAAATATATTATTATTAAAGATAGTTAAAACTATGGATAATTTGATTTTGAAATTAAGGATTATTTTGAGGCTAAAAGTATTTGAAATCAGGATAGATGTTTTTGATGCTTTTAAAAGGAAGGTTTTGAAAACATTTTGAAAACAAGATATAATTTTGTAAAAATCATTTTGAATAAAAATTAGCGGATACAAAACAATGTTCCACTATATTTTTCATAGGTTCCATCCCTTTAACAGGCTCGAAGCAGATTCCATTCCACGAATAAATTGGATTTTAAGATGCCAGTGCTTTTCTAGGAGTTTTAACAAAATTCCTAATAAATTAAAAAGAAAAATTACTTGAACTCTTGATAATCTTGATATTCATGAGTCTTCAATCTTGATTTCTTGAATCTCTATACTATACAGTCTTCATTCTTGGTACTTGCATGGTTTAATCCTACATATACATATATATCTAAACTTATACTGTTATTATTTATATCTTATAATCTAAGGTTGTTGTCATCAAAACCATCATCCCAAGGACTAACAATCTCCTCCTTTTTGATGATGACAACCTTTTTATAAAATATTACTTCTATCCAAATAACTCCCCCTTAATCTATGCCTAACTACCCTATTTTATATTTCTCCCCCTTTGTCATCAACAAAAACTATCTCCAAACTATATAACTCTCCCTTATTCTTGGACTAAAATACCTGTATTAATAAACTATACAATGGAGTATATAATAGATATATTAGGAGATAATTTAAACTTATAGACTTGATAATCAAACAATGATCAAATGTATATTTATATATTTTTTGTACAATCATCAATCCATACTAAATATCAGTCCATATCAAACCAAATTAAAGTAAATGAAATCAAATCAATCAAAGCAAACAATTCAAAGAAAGCAATAAAATTAACATTACGAGGAACTTCCATCCATCCTTCTTCTCCAAAAATAGGGTCTGCTTTAATAGCATCCCAATTTTAATTATCATTGGCGAGAGAGATTGGAGGATGTGCTTCGTTATCATTCTTGTACAGGGAGGAAATCATCCATCGTATTGCATCGAAATGCCTTTCTTGCTCTTTGATCATCTGCATTTGACTCAATTCTAAGTGTTGATGGTTACGAAGAATGAATGAGAGAATATTCTTGAATGAATTAAGAGTTTCTTCAAGATTCTTGGATAAATTACAAATTGGATTAGCCATATTTGGATTTGTGAGAAGAATGAGAGATAGAGTAGATAAGAAATGATATTCAGTGATGAATTTGGAAGAAATAGGTATTTATAGGTATTTATAGGTATAGAAATTCGTTTGAAATGAATAGACATATGGTAGTTATTCAAATTTCAAATTCAAAATGAAGTGTCATTTCTGACCAGTACATATCGACATGGTCATAGGGGGTATGTCGACATGGGGCAATGAATTTTACAACTTATTTTGATTTTATGAATAATTGTGTGTGTGTGTGTATTTATATAATTTACTAACATTTATTCTGGAGATAAGATAAGCTAGATAACAGAAAAGAAATTCCATTTCATTACATACTAAGACAATATAATGATTAATCATAAAGAACTACATGAACTTTTAAATTAAAATATACTAAAACGAATACAACGAGATACAAAAAGGTAGAACTAGTTAGAGGATGATGATGATGAAGATAATCCAAGATTCTTGCTGACTTTGGAAATAAACTTGTTCATCTTGGATGAAATTTTGTCCAACTTCTTACTAACGGATCGTTTAAGAATCCATTGATTCTCAACAATGGTCTTTTGGTTTTTGAGAAGGGTTTTGTTGGATGGATTAGGAGGATAGTCAATGCTTTCCTAAGAATTTTCACATTCTTCTTCTTATTCAATTTCCTTTTCATCCCTTTCTTCTTCTTCTTCCTCTTCTTCCATCTCCTCATGAGTCAAACGCCCTTCCTTTTCGGCAAGAGTCTCACAAGGTTTAAAAAAATGGAATTTTCATAAGCGAAATGAAAACTTTTCTAGAAACAAATTCTTCTCCTTTGAAATCCACTCCAAAACAGTTAATAATCCGAGTGAGATAAATTCCATGGCACAAAGTATTCTCACCCATTTCAAGATTTTTGGGACGAAGTTCATCCAAAATAACTTGCGCCCAATTAATATCATAATTTCCAAAAATAGAAAAAAGTGCTTTGCAAACTTTTGAAGTAGGATTGTTAAAATTTCCCGATCTTGAGGTCAAAGTATGTGGTAAAAGAAGGTTAACAATTCTAGCTTTTGGTCGAAAGTTTCGATTTTTAAATTCAAAATTATCATTTCCTTCGAAAATGTGATGAAATGTCTCACGATCATTTTCATCGATTTGAAAACTAGTAAGATCCATTCCCGTACTCTTGCAATTGAGAATGGTACCCAAAAGATCACAATTCAAAACAATTCTAGTGCTTTTGACACTACTCCAAATTTCATCCTTATTTCCATTATAAAATCCACAGTTTAAATTTGCATAGAAAATTTTGACAAGGTTTGGATAGCAAACAAAATCATTTTGAGAAGCATCAATACGACTAAGAATTTGATTGTTTGCAAAAAGAGAATCAGTTTCATAAGAAGAAAAATCTTGAAAGATAGGAAACTTTCCGGGATGGACTTTTGCATAGTTAGCATAATTGATATATGCTTTAATTGCCTCCGGATCATTGAGGAGTTTCTCTTTTATCTTTTTGGAAATTCTCATGGCGGAGGGGTTGCTTGAAGAAGCCATTAAAGTTAGATAGTAGAGAGCTTGAAGTTTTGAAGAGAGAGTTTGAATTTGAAAATGAGAGTGAAAAGATATGATAAAAGACAGTGAATAAATAGATTCTCAAAGGACATGTTCTCTAGTCAAAAGATGCCTTTTCAGAGAATTGAATGAAGTTAAAAGATGGAGGGAAATTCAACCATTTAAATTCAAATTTTGAATTTCAAATTCTGTACCTATGTCGACTTCATAGTGGGGACCATGTCGACATGTGTCTTTGAATTTCTACGATTTATTTTTCCTAAGTATTCTAATATATATATATACTTGTTATTTTTAATGTATATATATCTAGAATAATATTAGAATTATAGTATTTTCAATAATATATATATTATACTAATAAAATAATAATAAAAAATATAAAATAATAGTAAAAAATTTTAAAATTCAAATAATACACCAATTCAAAATCAATCAATCAAGCAGTTAAGCATCTAATTCTAAGCATGCAATTTTAACCAATTGTATTGTAAATGTGTACCTTTTTCTGAGTCCGTTTCTCTGAATTCATCGGAATCGTGAACGGCCGTAAAACACAAATTTGAATTATCTGTCGTCTGATCATCATTGCTTGAGGACGAGTCTGAGTCATCTAGAGTAGCAGTAAATGCACGCTTCCGTTTCTTTACTGAATCATTGTTTATAGGAGGATTTTGCCTATCTGGATACAAATAGTCTATTTTGATATGCCCTGGTTCATCACAGTTGAAACATTTGATATTTGTTTTGCACTATATTATGATTTCCAGAGTTCTTATAGTTATTTTTCTTGAGATTATTCATCTTTCTGTATTTCAGAAATTTTCGAAAATTCTTGGTCACAAAGGCTATCTCTTCATCATTATCGCTGTTTGAGTCTGATTCATCAGTTAATGCATTAAATGCCATTGATTTCTTTTCAGATGCTTTGCTTTCTCTTCTCCCGATCATTTGAACTTCAAATGACATTAGATTTTCAATTTATTCTTCTATCTTTAAAGTACTGATGTCATTTGCCTCTTCACTCGCCCGTGTCTTTTGATCCCATTCTGGAGTAAGAGAATTTAGAATTTTTCTGCCTTGATCTTCTTCCGAAAATTCCTTTCCCAAGGATATTAGAGAATGCACAATATCCTGAAATCTACTATACATATCGGACATAGACTCATTAGAATTCATTTTAAATAATTGAAACTGATTTATGAGCATGGAAATTTTGGTCTGTATAACTTTGCTTGTTCCTTCGTGAGTCACTTGCAAAGTTTTCCATATTTCATATGCAGACTTAAAAACTGACACTTTATTAAATTCATTCCTATCAAGTGAGAAAAACATAATATTCACTGCTTTAGAATTATTTTGTGCAACAGTCTTTTACTCAGCGGTCCACTACGCAAAATCAGTTGTGGGTTCAGGATATTCAGTTTGTGTGATATTCTAAGTATCTAATCCTACAGACTGTAAATATATTTTCATTCTACATGCCCAATATGCATAACTACTACCATTAAAAAGTGGTGGTCTGACAATTGACTGACCTTCTACAAATGAACTAGTGACAGGGATACAAGTGTTAGCAACAATACCAGTGTTGGTAGCCATTTTGAAAACTTTTTCAAAAATCAGATTATGAAACTTTGAAAATCTTGCTCTGATACCAAATGTGAGAAATGCGGATTATGGATCTTAAGGCTAGGATAAACACTAGAGGGGGGATGAATAGTGTTTTAAGGGATTATTAAATCTTTTTGAGTTTTTGTTAATTTGAACACAAACGTATGCAATACTCAGACACAGATATGATCACAGAATCAAACACAGATGTATAAATAAAATAAAAGTAGTAAAGGAAAGAACACACCGGATTTTATACTGGTTCAGAGTTACCCTACATCCAGTCCCACACATAAGTACAGATTTCCTTTCAAAAGCAATTGAACAATTACATCCTCGATTTCAAGGCAACGAGGTACACCCTCCAGATTCACAATCCTCTGGGTAGAGATGCTTGATTTCTCGAGCAACAAGTTCATCCAATTGATTTCCAAGGCTATAATAACACCTTATCTCGCTTGATTGATTTCCAATGCCACAATTACACCTTTGCTAGTTTAATTGATTACAAAGAAGCATATAAATCTTAATAGCACTGAGCATCTCGTTGAAAACATCTCCTATTTATAAAACAACAACAGCCATGTCCATTCGTGAAGTGATATGACGAATAGACACTTCTTTTGAAATTTAAATTTTGAAACCAACTGACACTATGTCGATATGGGTAGGTTGAGCATGTCGACATCCCAAAGGAATTTTTGGTGTTTTATTTTTCTTTGAAAATAACTTCTATTTTATATTAAAACTATTTTAAACTTTATAAATATACTTGTCTACAGTTAAAATACATAATCAAATATATAGAATAATATATACAAAATTTTACTATAATTTTATATTTAAATCTAAGTATAAATATTTAAAAATTAAATATATTATTATTAAAGATAGTTAAAACTATGGATAATTTGATTTTGAATTAAAGATTATTTTGAGGCTAAAAGTATTTGAAATCAGGATAGATGTTTTCGATGCTTTTAAAAGGAAGGTTTTGAAAACATTTTGAAAACTAGATATAATGTAAAATTTATTTTGAATAAAAATTAGCGGATACAAAACAATGTTCCACTAGATTTTTCGTACGTTCCATCCTACTTAGGGTTCCATCCCTTTAATAGGCTCGAAGTGGATTTCATACCATAAATAAATTAGATTTTAAGATGCCAGTGCTTTTCTAAGAGTTTTAACAAAATTCCTAATAAATTAAAAAGAAAAATTACTTAAACTCTTGATAATCTTGATACTCATGAGTCGTCAGTCTTGACATCTTGAATCTCTATATTGTACAGTCTTCATTCTTGGTACCGGCATGGTTAAATCCTGCATATACATATATATCTAAACTTATACTATTAGTACTTATATTTTATAATCTATTCTAAGGTTGTTGTCATCAAAACCATCATCTCAAGGATTAACAATGTTAGATAACATGATTAAAGTAAATCTCTAGAATTTTTGGGGATTTTTCCTAAGTGATGTGCTATGAAAATTAAATTATTTTAGAACAAGGGCTTGTTTGCAATATTGGTTTTACTTAATGGAAGAGCTTATTTGCTAAATTAACTTTGATTTAGATCGAAAAAAGCATCTATTATCTTGGTAAAAAATTTGAAAAGTTAAGGCAACCAATCTTATGTTTACACATGTCAGGTTAGTTAGAAAGTATTTGCCTTAATTGACATTAATCAGTTTTTACCCAAAAAAGTTGGTTCCGCCTTCTTTAAAAATACCTTTCCACACAGAGCTTCCACCTTCAATCAAATAGAAACCCCGTTAAGCCGAAACCAATACACAAGATATCACTTAGGAGGTATGCAGTGGATGGAAGAAAGGTGGAAGGCCAGATGTCAAAAGCATTGCTTCTGATGGGGCCGATACCTTTATTTATTTTGAAAAAAGTGAAGCGCCTGCTTTTGTTTTGTTAGAGCTTTTGAAGGAGCTGAAGCACATGTTTTCGAAAGAGGTTTTCCAAAGGCTTTCGAAGGGGTTATCATTTTATGTTTTAAAATTAAGAGCTTTCGAATAAGAAAATAATGCTTTCGAAAGAAGGGGCTCCGACCTAGTCGAAGCCCTGCTGCCGTTCTTTTGCCTTTCGAGTATATTGAAGTCATCAATGCCTTTGAAGGGTAGTTTTTTTTTAAAGATGTTTTGAGCCACTTCCTAAATGCTTTCAAAAGGATCCAAGGGTTTTGAAGGCAATGGCTTCGAAAACGGGTTTCGACGCTTTCCTTCATTGTTTTGTTTAAATGATTTAAAGCTTTCAAAAGGGATGGTGTTGATGCCATCAAGTTTTCCCCAGTACATTTGTATAAAACGTGGTTTCGAAAGAGATACATTCGTCTAGATTCACTGCGACCAAGTATAAATTCATTTTGACCCAAATGGCATTTTTATATAAATCCAATGGTTCGAAAGAGGGACTTTCAATGGTTACGGAAGGGATGCTTCCAAAGTTTTCGAAAGGGTACTTTGAAGGGTTTCAAAGCTATGCTACTATGAGTTAATAAATAATACTGTAGTACATTTGAAAGGTTTCAAATGAGATGTTTTAAAGTGTTTCGAAAGGCAGAGGCCTAATGTTTTGAAAAGAGATTTATATGCTTTCGAAGGAGGTTATCTAGTGAGGTCGTAAGCAAGATTTTGAAGGTTTCGACGGCTTTGGTTTTCAAAGCAAATAACCTAATCTTATTTTAAAAGAAAATCATGGAATAATTAAATAAAGTGTTTTGAAGAGGAGTTTTTGGATAAGTTTTCTTTGATTAAAGCGTTAAAGGAATTAACCAAGTTATTGTGTATGCTTCTTGATATATGTATATATTCACATTGTAATGAACCCATAACTGTATTTTGGAGAAGGATGGAATAACAAGATAGGTTGACCCTATAATGAATATAAATTAACTCCTGAATGAGTAGAATTACATCCAGGAGGTCCAAAAGACCAGAATATAGGATGCTAAAATATTAAAGGAAGGTATTGGCAGAGGCCAATAGGTTCTCAGTAAGCCCATGAAAACTCTATAGGAAAAGATATTGGCAAGGGCCAATAAGTTCATAGTAAGTCCATGAAAACAATGTATAATTGAAGATTTCAGAAAAATTGGTTCATAGTTAGCCTATAAAAACTATGATTTAATATTGGCATGGGCTAATAGGTTCATAGTAAGCCTATAAAAGCTATGTATAATTGAAGATGTCAGAAAGATAGGTTCATAATCAGCCCATGAAAACAATGATTTGATAGTGGTAGGGGCCAATAGGTTTATAGTAAGCCCGTGAAAACTATATACAGATTAAGATATTGACAGATGTCAATAGGTTCCTAGTCAGTCCATGAAAACTAGTATAAGAAGAGAATATATTGGCATCACCAATAGGTTCATAGTTAACCCATGAAAACAGGATAAGAGTAAAGATATTGGAGTTACCAATGGATTCGTAGTGATCGCATGAAAACTATGTAACCGGACAGGGAGTCCATAATCATTTTACCAGTTATTAGTCAGCCTATGAAAACTATTAGGTTAACTGTAATCCGAGAAACTATAATTGAGATAGATAGTCAAAATGAACGGGGATGGGTAATCCGGAATTGATTCACTTGTTTTGCATATCATCATATCATATTGTTTTGAATTGTTTTAACCATTGTGGATGCATGAGCCCAGTATATGGTTTTATAATGGTTTTAAGTTACTAGTGAGGGAAAAACCCACTCCGCTAAGCGGCATGGTCTCCTGGATATCTAAATGGTTTGAGATGGTAGATTATAATTCATACCAGACTTTATGTCTGACTCGAAGTTTATTCTTTCCTCTTAAAATCTTGGGTACTCAATTGATTTGAGTAGTTTGAGGGTTGAGGTTTTTAGGTACCTCATTGGATGAATAAAGATTCTAGAGACGTGCAGAAGGCATGATAGCTATCTAGAGTTCTCTTTTAGTTTGATTCCGTAATGGCAAAGTTGTTAAATTGCCTATATATACTCTGATCATCCAATGGGGCATCTTCATGTGTCACTGTTAGCGTATGTTGCAATAAATATATTTTCTCTGAACATGGTTAATCATTGTGAGATTATGTAATGAATTGGAAATATTTTGAAATGGAATGTGATCTCATCTGATGTTTTAAATTTTTTCCATGTTCATGTGTTTCTGTGTATCAATGTATCTAACACCATTGTATTTGGTCGCCACGGAATAATAACTATGGATGACTGTAGCATCCATAGCTACTAGTTTTTGGCCTCCAAGTAGGGGTATGTTACATTTTTCCCAAATAATTTTATATGAAGATTAAGGGTTTCAAAAGAGATACTTTCGTATATATTCACTTTGACCCAAAATATGTTTCTGAGTAAATTCAAAGGTTTCGAAAGGGGTACTTTCATTAGCTTCGAAACTATGATTCTAAGGATTACTAAGTAATGTTTTGATACTTTCGAAAGGTAAATTTTGGTTTCGAAAGAGATGGTTTAAAGAGCTTCAAAAGGTATATTTTTAGTATTTTGAAAAGAAGTTTTCAATGCTTTAGAAGGATGTTATCCAGGGGTTTGAAGGTGATGTTTTAAGATTTCGAAACCCTTAGTTTTCAAAACAAATAATGCAATCTCATTTTAAAATAAAACAATGGCATAAATAAAGTGTTATGAAATGGAGTTTTGAAGAAGTTTTCCTTGATTAATGGGTTAAAGGGAATAACCAAGATTTATATAAAATGATTTCAAGGATATTAAACCACATGGGTTAGTATTATTGTGTTTTCTTCTTCATATATGTATTTGAATATATTCGTATTCTAATGGACACGTAATTGTAAATTTGGAGAAGAGCAGGATAACCAGTTAGGTTGACCCATTAGTGAATATAAATTAAGTTAAATCCTAAATGAGTAGAAGTGCAACCAGGAGGTTAGGAAGACCAGACTATTGGATGCTAAAATATTGATTAAAGAAGTTGTCAAGGAGACATGTTCATAGTAATCTCATGAAAACTATGTATAAAAGAAGTTGTTAGGGAGATTGATTCATAGTAAACCCATGAAACTATGATTAGGTTGAGTTATTGGCAAAAACCAATAAGTTTGTAATGAACCCTTGAAAACTATATTCAGATTAAGTTATTGACAAATATCAATAGGTTCCTAGTCAACCCACGAAAACTAGGATAAGAGGGAAGTTATTGAAGTTACCAATAGGTTCAGGAAGAACCCATGAAACAATGATGTTATTGGCAGGGGCCAATAGGTTCTTAGTGATCCCATGAAAACTATTAAATAGGACATGGAGCCTATAAATTTGAACAGGTTAATAATAAGCCCATGAAAACTATAAAATTGGACGGGTAGTCCATAAACAATAAATAGATTATTAGTCAGCCTATGAAAACTAATAGGTTAATATTGATCCTAGAAACTATAAATGAGACAGTTAGTCAGAATGAAAGGGGATGGGTAATCCAGAATTGATTTACTTGTTTTTCATATTATTATGATATTTTGAGATGTTTTAACCATTGTGGATGTAGGAGCACGATATATGGTTTTATAAAGTTTTTAAAATACTAGTGAGGGAAAAACCTATTTCGCTAAGCGGCGTAGTCTCACTAGATATTTAAAGCTTCTCGGTAGAACCATGGGTGTAGGGAGTTTCTCTGGGAGCAATACTAGAGAGGAATCCATTATCCCAGTTGCCAAGCGCTTAGTCATGGTTAAGGGAACCCATCAGAACCATAGCGAAAGTGAGTCTTCATAGTGCGGTTGTCACTGCTTATGGTCCGGAACCTAGGTGATCTATCCAGGTGAATTCTTATGGATCCATCCTCTGAAAGAACCAGACATGATTTAAATGGTTTGAGATGGTAAATTATTATTCCTACTAGGCTTTATGTCTGATTCGAAATTTATGTTTTCCCCTTAAACTCTTGGGTACTCAATTCATTCATGAGTAGTTTGAGAGTTGAGGTTTTCAGGTACCTCATTAGACGCATAAGCTTGTGGAGACGTGTAGGAGGCCTGATGGTGATATAGAGTTCTCTTTTATTTTGGTTCCGATGTATTGTTGTTGTAAAGGAAAAGTAGTTTAATTGCCTAGACACACACACACTCTCTGATCACCTAATGGGGCATCTTCATATGTCTCTCTTGTCGTATGTTGTAATAAGTATATATTCTCTGAATGTGGTTCTCGTATTGGGATAATGTAATGAATATGAAATGATTTGAAATATAACGTGAAAGATGTTTTGTGATTTTAAAGTTTTCCCATATTCATGAGTTTTCTGTATCAATGTATCTAACATTGCGTATTTGTTCGTCGAGGGTTAATAACTATGGATGACTATAGCATTCGTAGCCATTAGTTTTGGGCCTCCAAGTGAGGGATGCTACAAGTTGGTATCAGAGCATAGGTTTTTGAAACATAAAAGAAATTTAAACCTAAAATATTTTCAAATATAATTCAATGAATCTGAAAATAAGATCGAGGTTTGTGTTCACGTTAGTAAAGTACTTGTATTTGGTGTATATATATAAGTACGTATTCCACTCTCTATTAGACCTTTTTTGTATCTTACTAAGGCTCGTATGCAGATTTAGGAGAAAGAGGATATGGAAGCAGGAAACGAAAGAGTAAATCTCAGTGGAGGAAGACAACAACCAATGGAAATGCTCGACCAGTCAAGAGGAACCCGGGTCGATAGGCTAATGTTAACCAAAATGCTAATGCCAATGTGGGTGCTGGAAATCCACCAGTAGATATCGGGGCGATGTATAAGCTCTTCGTTAATATGATGCAAGCAGAGTTGTTTAGTGTTGCTGGTAATGATGGAGGAGCTAATCATGTGGCTGTAGTTGGGAATAATTATGCTAAGCTGAGCAGAGACTAAACCAGTCTTGGTGGGAAGCCATTTATAGGGACAAAGAATGCCATAGAGGTAGAGAATTGGCTATTGCATTGTGAGAGAATATTTGCTAATCTGGGTTTAGATGATGAGAAGAAGAGAACGTTGGCCTCTAGGCAGCTGCAAGGGTCAGTTCTTCATTGGTGGAACAGTGTTATTGTCGGAGTTCTAAAGGAGGAATTGACTTTGGCTGATTTTTGAAGGAGATTTTGAACAGTGGTTTATGTCTGAGGTTGCTAAATCAGTGTTGCTGAGGAAGTTTTTGGATCTGAAGCAAGGAGAGATATCGATTGTTGAGAATGCCACTAAGTTTGATGAGTTGTACCATTATGGATATAATACTATAGACACCATCATCAGGAGGAATGAGAGGGATTGAGGCCAGATCGTTATGGCGATCCTGCCACATCTTTGTGATCCTAGTAATGTTGTGGTGGAGATGGTAATTTGCCAAAAAGAGATGCTTATTGTTTGTGCTAGAGAGAAGCCAGTTGAAACCCAGGGTTCTCAGGGAAAGAAGAGAAATTTCTTTGAGAAAAAGGGAGCCCATAAGGGAGGTGCAGTCAATAAGGCAAAGCCTGATTTAGTTTGTTTCAAGTGTGACAAGAAAGCTTATTATGCTCACGAGTGTCGGTCAGGCAAGGGGAAGAAGGCTGTAGATAAGAAGAATGTCAAATGCTTCAACTGTGATCAGGTTGGGCATTATAAGAATCAGCGTCCAGAACCGGTTAGGCGGACAAAGGAAAGATTTTTTCTATTACACCATATTTGCTAAGCCAACTGCAGCCAAGAAAGGAAAGACTGTGATGGAAGGTACGTTTTTTCTTTAGAGTATACCAGTTAGGATACTATTTGATACCGATGCATCGCATTCATTTATATCTCAGTGTATGGTTGATAGGTTATGCTTAAAACCCACATGCCTTGTTACTTTCTTAAGGGCTGCGCATTCAACAGGAGAGTATGGAACTCTGGGGATGAGATGTGACCAGTTAGAAATTGACTTGTTAGGTCATATGTTTGCATGCAGTTTGTATGTTTTTAATTTCATAGATTTCAGAATCATTTTGAGTATGAATTGATGGAGTAAGTATAAGGCTAGGATATTTTTTCAAGATGGGGAGATATCACTACGACACCCTGATAGTCACAATCGAATCATATTCTCAATGGATAATTCTGACCAGATTAGTTGTGCTTTGTTAAGCACTATGGAAGTGGGAGAAGAGTTAAGTCTGGTTCGAGTAGCAAGAGATTTTACAGATGTCTTTGAGCCGGTTAGAGAATTACCACCGAAACGAGCTGTTGAGTTTTGGATAGATCTTATGCCAGGAGCTGAACCTGTAAGTCGACCACCAAGTAGGATGATACCGACCGAGATGAAGGAATTGAAGGTCCAGTTAGTGGATCTATAAGGAAGGAATTTTATCAAACTAAGCAATTCGCCTTAGGGAGCGGCGACGGTGTTCGTGAAGAAACCAGATGGGTCGTTGAAGATGTGTATCGACTATCGTAAGTTGAACGAGAGGACAGTCAAGAATAAGCTTTTTCGAAAATTGTTGATCTATTTGATTAGTTGTGTGGAGCCAGAGTGTTTTCCTAGTTGGTTATGGCGACAGGTTTCCATAAGTTAAGAGTGGCAAAGGGAAATATTCCTTTGATAGCATTTTGAACTAGGTATGGTTCATATAAGTTGTTAGTAATTCTATTCAGGTTAACGAATGCACCTGCTTTCTTCATGGATCTGATGAATCGAGTTTTTCGAGAGTTCTTGGATACATTTGTATTGGTGTTTGTGAATGACATTTTTATATACCTATAAATGGAAGAGAGCATGAAGATCATCTTAGAGTTATGCTTGAGATGTTGAGGCGGCATCATCCGAAGGCGAAGTTTTCCAAGTGTCATTTTTGGAAGAAAGAGGTTAAGTTTCTATTACGTGGTTTCAGAGAAGGGCTTGTCAGTCGATCCAGACAATGTCGAAGCTGTTAATAATTGGAAGAGCCCAGAGATGGTGACCGAGATTAGAAGTTTTCTTGGACTTGCTGGCTATTACTAGAGATTTATCAAGGATTTTTTGCGGATAGCAGCACCTTTGACTAAGCTAATCGGAAAGGGGGTGAAGTTTGTTTGGTCCGAAAATGTGAGGAAGCATTCCTTAACTTAAAGCATTTGTTGACCAATGCATCTATGTTAGTAGTTTCAGATGGAAATTAAGGGTTGGTGGTGTTTACCGATGCATGTGGAATTGGATTGAGAGTAGTGTTGATGCTGAAGGGTAAAGTGACTGCCTAAGCTTCATGACAGGTTAGAACGCATGAAGTGAGATACCCTACTCATGATATGGAGCTGGCTGCGGTGATCTTCTCATTAAAGATTTGGAGGCGTTATCTCTTAAGTGATAGATTTGAGCTATATATAGATTATAGGTCTTTAAGGTGCTTATTCTCTCAAAAGGAGTTGAATATGAGACAACAAAGATGGCATGAGTTTTTAGTTGCTTATGATTTTGTTATAGTGTATACTCCCAGGAAAGGAAATAAGGTAGCAGAAGCTCATAGCAGAAGATATCAAAATGTGGTGTTATCTATGTTGATAGAATGGAAAGATTTAGAAGCATAGGTTACTTATAGTGTGCAGTTAAGGCCGACTGCTAGTTTTAGTCAGAGTACTGCCATGTTGTCCTGTTTGAAGTTCGAAAAGTGTCGATCGAGAGGATTGCTTCTACGTAGGAAGAGGATCAAGTATTAGCCGAGAAGATCAGAAGGCTTGAGGTTGGAACCAAGATCGATGATGTAAAATATTTTAGTCTTGACCAGAGAGAATGGTTGAGAAAGAAGGGATGATTGTGTGTTCTGAATGTTGAGGACTTGAGGTAAGAAGTTCTTAGAGAATGTCATCGATCCAAATTTATGATTCATCCTGGAGGGACCAAGATGTATCAAGATATGAAGTGGAGCTTCCATTGGGAAGGTATGAAGAGGGATGTTGGCTTGTGGGTTAGGCAGTGTGCAAATTGTCAACAAGTGAAGGCCAAACAACATAAGCCTAGTGGATTGCTTCAACCTCTAGAGATTCCAATTTGGAATTGAGATTTGATACCCATGGATTTTATAGACAGGCTGCCAAGGTCAAATAGGGAAAATGAAAGTATATGGGTTATAGCGGACTGGTTGACCAAGAGTGCTCATTTCATTACAGTTAAGTCAACCAGGACGACACCTGTTTTAGCTAATTTGTTAATGAAGAACATAGTTAGACTTCACGGAATTCCTAATAGCATAGTCAGTGACAAAGATGCTTTGTTCACTAGTGAATTCTAGAAGAGTCTATAGGGTGTTAGGCACTAAGCTCAAGACAAGTACAAAATATCACCCTCATACGGACTGATAGGTAGAGTGTGTTAATAAGGTACTTGAGGATTAACTAAGAGCATGTGTATTAGAGTTTAGTGGATTTTGGGAGGATCACTTACATTTGGTTCAGTTTTCCTATAATTTAGTTATTTGACTAGTATAGGAATGGCGCATTTTAAAGCTTTTTATGGAAGGCCATGCGAACCGCTAACATGTTGGTTGGAGACTAGAGACAGACGGTCTTAGGTCCAGATTTGGTCAGAGAGGCGTCAGAAAAGATTGAGTTAATCCAAGAAAGCATGAAGGAAGCTTAGTCCAGACAGAAGAGTTACATAGCTAAGAGGCATATAGACCTAGAGTTCTCAATTGGAGATAAGGTTTTTCATCACCAATGATGGGTGTGGTACAATTTGGAAAGTCAGGGAAACTGGCGCAGGGATATGTTGGTCCATTCTAGATTATAGAGAGGATTGGAAAGATCGCATATAGAGTAGAGTTGCTAAGAAATAAGGTGGGTGTCCATGATGTATTTCTTGTGTCTCATCTTCGCAAGTACGTGCATGATCCCAAGACTACTATTTCTCCAACAAGGTTGGAAGATTTGATAGTAGAGTTTAATTTGACATTTGTCAGATAACCAGTTCGGGTTGTAGCGAGAGATGAGAAAAGACTGAGGAATAAGGCAGTCAAGTTGGTGAAAGTTCAGTGGAGCAACAACGAGAAGGACTGTACTTGGGAGACAAAAGACACGATTAGAGATACTTATCCTGATCTGCTTTGAGGATATGTCTATATTTGCTTTATATAGATAGTTGCTAATCAGGTGGATTAGTATGGTTGTTAGGAGTCATTACAGATGATTATTATGTTTATTATGTAGTTCTTACCGAATTTCAAGGACGGAATTCTTTAAGGAGGAGAGCCTGTAATATCCCTAATTTTAATAACATTATTTTGGAGATTTAGCTAGATAAACTAAATAGAATAGTGTAAATAAATAGTATGAAGGGGATTGAGATTTGAAAATAAAACTAAGAGCCGAGCTTAATTAAATAAATGGGATTAAGAATGGCTTATAAGCAAATTAATTTACATAAGGGCATATTGGGTAATAGCCTCACATAACACCTTACCCTTATATATATTTTCGTTCCTTATACGATTCGTGTTTCATTTACTATTCATGTCATTTTGCAAAAACAAAATACAAACGTAAATCAAAGAGGAGCTGGCCATTGCTAGAAAAAAGAGGAGAAAATTAAATCTAAAGCTAAGGAACTAAAGCAAGGAGAATAAATCTCAATCCAAATTCCTTATCATACTCAAGGTGAATAATAATTTATACCATCTCTATTTTGTTTATAATCATTCGTTTTCAGATTTAAGATTAAATCCATTTTAATGATGATTTGGATGATGATATGCTTGGATTATAACATGTTCGATTTAAACAAGAATTGTTTAAATATGATCTTAAACAGCTTTAAGGGTAAAACCGATTATGATTAATTCGAATGCTATGAGGAATTTATATGTATGCAAAACATGATTTTGGAGTTGGGTTTTATTTCGATAATTTTTCAAGCTATGGAAAGATCATTATGAATTTTCGAAGGAAAATATGGATAATTGAATTTAGAAAATTATTTTAGAAATTATACTGAGAATTTGGATCTAAAATTTAGATGTGTTAGATAACATGTTAAAAGTGAATTTCTGTGATTTTTGGGATTTTTCCCAAGTGATTTGCTATGAGAACTAAATTATTTTGAAAGGAGGACTTAGCTGATTTAATTGTTTGCTTAATGGAAGGGCTTATTTGCTAAATTAATCTTGGTTTAGATATGATGTAACGACCCGCCTTTTTGGACAGTTTAAACCGACGATCAAATACACATGCCGATTTCAAACCATTCAAAAGGGCAGATGATTATTGGGGTAAATAAGAAAAGAAAAGAAAGAGAAATAAAGGAAATGAAACAACACAGAATCTCACAGCGGAACGATAAAATATAATAGTCAAATAAACAGTTCATGAAGCTGTTTAATATACTTTGACAATTATTTATACAACATTTATCAGAGTTATACATATACAACAGAACAATTAAAATAATGCAGCAGATAGCATGATGCAAGGGTAATAATAGTAATAGTATACCAAATCTTTGTCTTCGTCCTCCAGAATAGATCTTCCAAAATCTGAAAGCTTAGGACTGACCCGAGCGTAATGAAAAGACAAAACACTCAAGTCAGGACTAAAATATCCTTATGAAAGTTAAATCAATCGTAAATAAATATGAGTGTAACGGCGTCAGAGATGTTTACGGGGTTTGACATCTCATATCCAGTGTCAACATGCGTGCAATAACTCAAGAGGTGTTACGGTATTTTCCATCTCTTAAGGATCCGTTAAACTATCTACTATGTAGTAATGTACGCTAAGTAGATAATGCCTATCAGTAATATAAAGTATCAAAATAGCGTTAAGGCGTTACCATAATCCCCCTTAACACATTTTTATAATGTCATAGTGTATACAGCACCGTAAGCCCCACCGTAAACTAATGGTTATCAGAGGGTACCCCATAGGTATAACACAAAACATAACGTAGTGGTCGCGAATAGGATAATCAGTATGATAAGGTACATGAGGCGATACCAACTAGGATACTAGTAGTTGCGTGATCCGGACTGATGTTGAGCATAGCCAGCAGCTACCCCAACACCGCAAAACAACACTCCCAAATCAAGGGGTGCACCCAAATCGAATCACAAATGTAATAGATATGGTATCGAAGAAGTGTGTCCGCTAGAGATGGCGAACCTCAATGGCCCGACGCGGCTCCTGTTTTAGTCATGTCAGGGGTCATCCAATAATCGTTCTCTTTCTTCAGTCAACGCGTTCACCAAACCATCCACTTCATTCTGGATCAACACTCCACGTATAATAGTTATTAAAGTGGTTTTCGGTATCGACAGAGAGTATGTCCATATCCGATCCTCATCTCTTTAATAACTACGTATTATTACACCGGTGGCTCTTTAATATTTCAAATCGATTCATAATTGATATCAAAATATCATATTCGCTTCAAAAATCAAGTCCATTTCAAATATCATCATATCTATTTAAAATTTAAGGTTCTGTTATCCCATTTTTGGTCAAAATTGGAATATCAACAAATTGACAAGGAATTATGGATATCAGGATTGGAGATCGGTTGGAATCGAGGCTACGATCGATATCGTCAAAATTTGGTTGAACTCCGATCGGGACGAAACTAGTTGGAAATGATGACAAGGACTGGGAAAGGCTATGTTTCAAATTTCAGGTTAATCGGAGTTTGTATAGAGGAGTTATGATCGATTCAGGGTAGGAGAGGTATGCTGTTCGAATCCATCGAGGGGGTCAAGGTGGTGCTCGGTTCGAATCCATCGGATTCGAACCCATCAGGTTCGCATCGATCGAGGGCAAGGCACAGGGATGGTTCGAATCGATACATTTCGTATCGATTGGTATGGATTCGGCTCTGAGAGGTTCGCATTAGGTGTTGGTTCGACTCGATAGTGTTCGTATCGGTCGAAGGCAAAATAGGGTGAAGGACCTCGAATCGATACACTTCATATCAATTGGCATGGACGAGACTCGGTTACTTCGTATCGATCAAAAGGAAATATGGAGGTTCTTCGAATCGATTCCCTTCGTATCGATTAGGTTGGAATGGCTTCGAATAGATAGCATTCGTATCAATCAATATGGATACGAACTCCGCGTTCATATCGATCAGGTGGGAAAGGTCGATGGATCTTGGCTCGATGGATGGATTTAAATAGAAAGGCGTATGGAGTTTACTATGAATCGATGTACTTCGCCTCGATGTAATATGACGGAATGGATGCGCGGATGTTCTTCGTATCGATCAGTATTGGATCGATACGAAAGGGAAGTGTTTGGATTCTAGCTGAGTGGTTCGTACCAATCGTTTGTGAGTCAATGCAAGGAAAGCGTTCAGGAAGGATACGTTGGGAGTCGGCTTTGTGGATTCGAAGCAATGGGTTCGAAGAAGAGGGATTCGAAGCAATGGATTCGGAGGAGGTGGATTCGAAGCATGGGTTCGAACCAGGCAGAGCACACGAAGCCTTGATCTCGAATCCATCATATCTTCCAGACCGCTGGTCCAAATGCAATGAAATTTTTACAGGAGCTTACATACATGTTGAAGAATGTTCACACCAAATTTCAGCTCAATTGGATGGTTTCTTGATCGATTCGAACCTTACTTCGAATCGATCCCAAAGTGGGCCCGGATCTCCAGGTTTCGGTCGTGTCGGGCCCCTCATGTGCTAGAAGCGGTATACCGGATTTTTAGGAGAAATATTAGCCTCCTATACCTATAAATAGAGCCCCTGGTCATTCAGAAAAGGGGTCGGAGAATTTGAAGGGAGAAAGCACGCCCGGACGCTACCAGAATCATTCCATATCATCATTGCTGCTATTTATTTCAAGTTTTGGACTTTGTAACTGCTGTAATCATCTGTAATCATCAAGTATAATCAATAAAAGGATAAAAAACTTTAAAGTAGACGTAGGCCGGAGATAGCCGAACCACTATAAAACTTGTGCCTCTGTTCTTTACTTTTGGATTGCTGTTTAATATTTGCTGAGATCCGAGATTTGTGTTTGAATATTATTGATTTATATTCATACACTGGTGCTTTCACGGTATTGGGGGTTTGTGACCAATTTTGGCGCAAACACTTTGGTGCTTTCACTGAGAAGGACTAGCACCCTCTACATCGAATTTGAAAGTTGGATTTGAAGATTTTAAAAGAGTTTGGATTCAAGGACAATGACTAGGCAAAATAGTAGAAAGCAAAGGGCTGAGAGAAGTCAACAGGAAGGAAGTCAACAAGCATCCTCCGAAGCCGGGGAAGGACATGCTTCAATCTACATAACCCGGGATGAAATGGAGGCTATGGCAAATTCTTTGCAAGAGAGATTGTTGAAGAACCAACAGGAAATGATGCAGACTTTCTTTGAGCAAATGAGAGCTGCAGGGATGCAAAACTTAGGAACAACTACAGCCGCTGTGGATGCAGGACAGGGGACTAGGGTCGTGGAACCCAATGGAGGACGAGATACGGTGCCAGAAGGCAATCATCAAGGGCTTGGGGGCAGGCCCACGGGATCCAATACAGGAGGACCTTTGGAAGGAATTCAACAGGCTAGAGCTAACGTTGCTTCTAGTGAACCACACGAGGAATATGTGCCGGAGTTCCCTCGGAGGCATGGGGGGAAACCCCCAACAGACAATACCGGATTAGTAGAAATTATCAGAAGAACTGTGCGAGGTGGTTTGACCAACGGGGACTTGGAAGGAGTGAATAGGAGTCCGTTTGCTTGGGAAATAAGGATGGCTCAGAATCCACCTAAGTTTAAGCTACCTAGCGTGGAGGTATATGATGGTAAGGAAGACCCAACCGATCACTTGATGAGGTACACCAGACACATGAAGGTGCTGGGAGCATCGGAGGAAGTGATGTCCCGATGCTTCCCTTTGTATCTGACGGACTTAGCTGCAATGTGGTTTAGGCAGCTGAGAGAAGGATCTATCAGGACTTGGAGAGAATTGGTGGAAAAGTTTTTGGGACAGTTTCGGGTTCACATCAAGAGGCCGAAGAATGTGATGACATTGACATCGGTGAAGCAAAGGATGGATGAATCGCTTAGAGCTTTTCTAACTCGATTCAGTGCGGCAGTCGCTTCGGTGGATCGGCCTGATCCATCGATGGTTTTAATGGCAGCAGTATCAGGAGTCAGGGAGGACTCGGATTTCAAGGTATCTCTGATACGAGATCCCCCACAGGATCTCGACAAATTCTTTCATGAGGCAGAAAGGTTCCTTCGGCAGGAAGATGCGAGTACAGATTTAAAGGTGAAAAGGGTTAATGCAACTCAGGATGTAGGACCATCCAGCAAAGGTTTGGATAAAGACAAAGGGAAAAGGAAGTTAGATGATGATTCTGGAAACGCTAGGAAGCGATGGAAGGATCCAAAGTTTTCCACATACACAGGATTGAACGAGACGCTGGAGTAGATATACCTGGATACTCGAAATCGCCTTCCTTACCGGAGGCCAGCTAGGAGAGAACCATCAGAACGGGAAAGGACATCGGGAAGGCACTGCCTCTTCCATGATTTAGATGGACATGATACCAACACCTGCAAGCACTTAAAGGATATAATCGAGGAGCATGAAAGGAATGGACAGTTACAGCAATATGTCGGAACTCGGAATGCAACGGTGGAGCAGGAGCAACCACGACCACCTCACACCGTGATGATGTGAGGCCCAGGGATGATGGTCGATTGATCATCCATTGACCAGGGTAATATGGAATAAGTAACAAGCTACTAGAAAACGGCAAAGTCATTTACACATGTACGAGGACGGAGATAGCCCCTAGGCATGCTCTGAACGATGATAAACCGGGATGCTATGGTTTGTGAAATTTATTCTTCGCTTTTGATTGGACACTGCTTTTCTTTCTGGATTTGGTTTTGGAGTTTGAATTGAACTCCTGGTTTTTCTTGTTTTTTGGTTTGAATTTTCCTTTGGTTGATTGTTTTCGGTTTTGGATGCTGGTTTGGATTTCTGATTCTTTGGTATTGATTTGGATTTTTGGGATTTGGATTCCGGATTGGATTTTGATTTGAATTATTATCTGGTTTTTGATAAACGGTCGTCGGGTATGGATTATGCCTGGCAAGGGGTGAGTCACTTTGCCCGAACGTGGTAAATTGGCTCATTCAGGTCGTCAAGTATGGACTATGCTTGGCAAGGGTCCGGAGTGACCAGGATTCGGCCTAGGACTTAGGCCCTGTATTATCAACCGTTATTTTCAGGTCGTTGAGTATGGACTATGCTCAACAAGGGTCCAAAGAGACCAGGATTCGGCTTAGGACTTAAGCCATGGCTTCGCACAGCGTCCAGGGACACTGGACCAAGGTCGCCAAGTGTGGATTACGCCTGGCAAGAACCCGAAGAGGTTAGCTCAACGTCCAGGGACACTGGACCACAGTCGTCAAGTATGGATTGCGCTTGGCAAGAGCCCGGAGAGGTTACGGATTTGGATATCGACCCGGAGAGGTCTTGGATTCAGATATTGGCTATTGGACAAGGATGGATTAGGACTCGGTTGTCGAGTACGAATGGATATGGAAGTGACTAAGGCTTTGGTTATTGGATCTGGAATTGGACGTCGACTCGGAGCAATCAAGGATGATATACTCTGGCAATATGGCTATGGACTTTGGATATCGGATTCGAAACTATTCAAAACACGCCTTGTTATCACAAGGCATGTTTTGGGGGGCAGAGTGTTATCCCATTTTTGGTCAAAACTGGAATATCAACAAATTGACAAGGAATTATGGATATCAGGATTGGAGATCGGTTGGAATCGAGGCTACGATCGATATCGTCAAAATTTGGTTGAACTCCGATCGGGACGAAACTAGTTGGAAATGATGATAAGGACTGGGAAAGGCTATGTTTCAAATTTCAGGTTAATCGGAGTTTGTATGGAGGAGTTATGATCGATTCAGGGTAGGAGAGGTATGCTGTTCGAATCCATCGAGGGGGTCAAGGTGGTGCTCGGTTCGAATCCATCGGATTCGAACCCATCAGGTTCGCATCGATCGAGGGCAAGGCATAGGGATGGTTCGAATCGATACACTTCATATAGATTGGTATGGATTCAGCTCTGAGAGGATCGCATTAGGTGTTGGTTCGACTCGATAGTGTTCGTATCGGTCGAAGGCAAAACAGGGTGAAGGACCTCGAATCGATACACTTCATATCGATTGGCATGGACGAGACTCGGTTACTTCTTATCGATCAAAAGGAAATATGGAGGTTCTTCGAATCGATTCCCTTCGTATCGATTAGGTTGGAATGCCTTCGAATAGATAGCGTTCGTATCAATCAATATGGATACGAACCCCGCATATGTATCGATCAGGTGGGAAAGGTCGATGGATCTTGGCTCGATGGCTGGATTTAAATAGAAAGGCGTATGGAGTTTACTACGAATCGATGTACTTCGCCTCGATGTAATATGAAGGAATGGATGCGCGGATGTTCTTCGTATCGATCAGTATTGGATCGATACGAAAGGGAAGTGTTTGGATTCTAGCTGAGTGGTTCGTACCAATCGTTTGTGAGTCAATGCAAGGAAAGCACTCAGGAAGGATACGTTGGGAGTCGGCTTTGTGGATTCGAAGCAATGGGTTCGAAGAAGAGGGATTCGAAGCAATGGATTCAGAGGAGGTGGATTCGAAGCATGGGTTCGAACCAGGCAGAGTGCACGAAGCCTTGATCTCGAATCCATCATATCTTCCAGACCGCTGGTCCAAATGCAATGAAATTTTTATAGTAGCTTACATACATGTTGAAGAATGTTCATACCAAATTTCAGCTCAATTGGATGGTTTCTTGATCAATTCGAACCTTACTTCGAATCGATCCCAAAGTGGGCCCGGATCTCCAGGTTTCGGCAGTGTGGGCCCCCTCACGTGCTAGAAGCGGTCTACCGGATTTTTAGAAGAAATATCAGCCTCCAACACCTATAAATAGAGCCCCTGGTCATTCAGAAAAGGGGTCGGAGAATTTGAAGGGAGAAAGCACGCCCGGACGCTACCAGAATCATTCCATATCATCATTGCTGCTATTTATTCCAAGTTTTGGACTATGTAACTGCTCTAATCATCTGTAATCATCAAGTATAATCAATAAAAGGATAAAAAACTTTGGAGTGGACGTAGGCCGGAGATAGCCGAACCACTATAAAACTTGTGCCTCTGTTCTTTACTTTTGGATTGCTGTTTAATATTTGCTGAGATCCAAGATTTGTGTTTGAATATTATTGATTTATATTCATACACTGGTGCTTTCACGGTATTCGGGGTTTGTGACCAATTTTGGCGCAAACAGGTTCCGTTTCAAAAATCATTTTCCGCCTCAATATCTCATTTCGATTTCAAAATCATTTTTGAATTTCAATTTAGGTTGCAACTTCATTTAACCCAATTCGTATTTAAATTCAAGATTTAAACATATACATTTCACCTTATTGACCAGTTTGGAATTTTAGAAAATAGTTTTAAGTAGTTTTAAAAGTGGTTTTAAATAATTAAAATAGTTAAATACTTAAAATCTTAAAATGGATTTGAAATAGATAAATTAGTTTAAAATAATTTAAATTGGGTTAAATAGATTAAAATAGTTTAAGTATTTAAAAATGGTTTATATAACAGAGTAATTTGGAAAAACAAAATAAAACAGCTTCAAAACCAAACCATTTCAATTATAACTTCCCAATTAAAAAAGAATTTCAATTTCCATTTTACCGATTCAATTTCGATTTCAATTCAAATCAATGTCAACTTTGACTTTAAATTAATTCAATTTTTCATTCACCTTCAATTTATTCAATTTCAATTTATATCGATTTTTAGCTTGACTTTTCAAAATATCAATTTATAACACTTAACAAAATTATCCTTCAATATTCAAATTTAAATCCCAATTACAAATATGATTCAATTTCAAGCTCAATTTCAAAATATCATTTTATATCGCTTTTACTTAGTAATATTCAAAGCTCGAATTAAGGTTAAATCTTTAAACAAATTAATTTTCGAAATTCAATCATATCCCGATTTTAAATTCCAAAGTCTCCACTTTAATTATTTAACAATTTCTTTTAACCAAAATTTATTTCAACATTCCAAACTCAATTTTTCGATAAATTTGATTTCTATAAATTGATTTCTATTTTTAACTTTTAAATCAAAACATTTAAATAAATTTCAAATCGACGATTTTAAAACTATGTAACGACCCGTTAAATTTGATGATATTAAATGAGTTAATTTAATATGATTTCTAATCTAATTTAGAATGAAATAAAAGTCTTAAGATTTTATTTGAGTAAATGTAGGAATTAGATATAGTAACTGTAATTAAAGGTTAACAGTTTAAATGTTTATATGGAAATAGATTGAAATAACGTAAATTGGCGGTTTTGGTTATAAGTTATAATTTGTTGATTAATACTGGAAGATATAAATCGGAAATAGTATTTATGAAATAATAACTGAATTGAATTGCAACTATATATAAATAAAGGTAAATTTTATTTAGTGGATGTCAACATTGAATAGATTTATTTAAATAAAAAGATTTAAATGCATGTTTGGATAGAATATATAATTGATGGATTAAGGAGTGGTAAGTAATTAGAATTTAATTCTATAAAAATTTGGAACTGAATGTATGTAAATAATTTTGTAGGAATAAGTTAATTAACAATCTATTTGTGCATACCCGATTTAATTGAAATAACAGAAAGGACAAGAACTTGATTTGCCTAGGTATGTATATATTGATAAACTATAACTAAGTATGAAGTTTGGTAGTAAATAGGAAATAAGATGACAAAGGCAACTAGTGAATTTATAAATGAATTCATAATAATAAGTAGTAATTAATGCATAAATATATTTGGCATTTAGGATAATTACAAAGTTTTCCCCATTCAGCTAATTTATTTAATTGAATCTAAATCTATGGCAACATTTTGTTATTAATGGTTGTAAGTGATTTTGAATGTAAAAGGGTAACAATTATTTAGGTTAACCATTCATTAAGTATGTTAAGTTAAGAATGGAAATAGATTGAAATATATCTAAATTTATTTATTTTGTTTTGTTAATATGTTCTAGTAATAAAAGGGAATTTATAAGAAATGAAGCCTGCACTAATGAAGTGTATTATAATTCAATGTTATTTATACCCATAAAATGTCTATGTACTGAATAGAAAGATTTTAAATCAATAAACAAATTTATTGAGGTTCCAATTCATAATTTATAACATTTAGTGTAGACTCAATGTAAATTAATTGACTTAATTTGTGCAGTAGCGTAGATTTGGTTTGTGATTGAAGAGGGTTAATTTTATAGACAAAATTTATGTTAATTCTATTTATAATAGGACCATGGGTTGTTTTAAAGTATAGGAAGCAGGATTTATAAACTTAATTAGAGTATCAAATTCAACCATTGCATTTATTGCATAATAAAAAGGAATTTAACGGTTAAATATTACGTTATTGAAATTAAATTGGACTTTGAGGTTAATAATGTGAAATCATAAATCAATGTTAGTGGCATCTTTATTTTGGATAAAATGTGAGAATATAAAAGTTGAAAATCTAATAAATGGGTTTTTGAGAATTTAATTTATAATTCCTAAATATAAGGAAGCGGAGAAATTAACACTGCAATTGATAGACTTATCAACTTATAATTCACATCTAACGTGTTAAATCAGTGAAATTGATTAAGGAATATAAAAGCGATAAAATTTGGTCAATTTTAGAAGTTAAATATAAAATTGGATTTTTATAAATTTATTTTAATTTATTTTAATTAATATAAAAATAGCCATTTTGGCCACGGACTCGGATTTCGATGAAACTATTTTCATCGGATCCGTATCGGTGAATTATTATAGGGTTTCAAGTTTCGTATCGATCGGACCTGTCGTTTGATCGTACGGACGCGAAACGCCTTGAAATCGATTTAATTAAAATCAATTTGAAATTAATTTGGAAATTTTGTTTTCAGCATAACTTCTTCATACGATCAAATTTGGACGTGAAACTTTTTCCATCGCGTTCAGAATATTTTAAAATACCTATTTGGATATATGGGTTTAATAAATTTCGTTCCAGGGTTAGAACGGGCTTTTTGGGCCAACTATCGTTTAGCACGTTCATAATTCTTGCCCACCTAGCCTACTACTATGTGTCTATATATATGTTGTGATAAACCCTAGCCTCCATCTTCTGTCATTTGTCTGTACGTTCATTTTCTTCATCTCTTTCTCTTCCTCAATGGTTTCAAAACCTAGATCTATCTACAGTTCAAAATCAAAAGTGAAAATTTAAACTCTCCACAAAAATTCCAAAAAAATATATGTCAATGCTCTCGATGAGCGTAATTCAATGGTGCTGTTCATTTTTCGATCCGGGTTGTGATTTGCTCAGAAAAATTTAGAACAGTTCGTGGCCATTGATCAACGCCGCGACAAACTTCGTCAGATCGTCAAACGATTTCTGGGTATTGGAGAGTGGACTGAGGGGGTTAGATCTATGTGGTTATTGCATCGAATCAACGGCTAGATCTTCGTGAAATCGCGAATTAAGGTTTGGATAAGGGGGCGGCGGCCGGCTCTGGAGGCCACGTGGGCGAGTCGCAGGGGTATAGATAGGTGCGGCTCGACGAGCTAGGGTCGATGGTGGTGGCGCTGGGTTCAACGGAGGTCGGAGTAGGGGGAAAGTCTCGGTCAAACGCCTCGGTCAAAGCATGAAGATGGGTTCGGTTTCATACAGGGAACGCATGCCTGTAGATGCGTACAGTAAGGAAGAAGATTGCAGATGAGGTGGCAAGTACTAAATGTGTTCCATTTGTTTTTTTTTTATTTCAATTCGCATTTATCGTCATAACTCTTACATACGATCTCCGTTTTACGCACGATTTTTTTTGTTAGGATCGTATTAAAATTCCGGATCGGTTGACCCTGGTTTGGACCAATTTGGAGACCGTCAAATTTTTGGGTTTAAATTGGGTTTGAATCCAATTTAAATTCAAAAGGTGAGTGTTTTAACCCACTCACAACTTCTAAAAGTTTTTATGTTTGTTAAATTTAATTTAGATATGAGTAGAAATTAATTTATAACTGTTTGGCATGTTTTGTTCATCATATCTGCTAAATCGCGTTATTTAATTTAACTGTTAATTTATTTTATTTATTGCATATTAATTGACAGTTAGAATTTATTTATTTGCATATAAACTGCTAGTAAACAGTTATAAAATTTATTACTAAATATAAACTGTTAGTTTAATAGTTGATTTAATTTTATTTTTGAATATAACCGCCAGTTATTACCTGATATATATTATCAGATATATATTGATATTGAATTATTATTGGATGATGATTGTGATTTGGATGATGTTGATGAATGGATGTTTTATTTTATATCATTAAACTGCAAGTTATCATGCATTTTTCGTTTCATTCGGGATTGTGGTTTGAAATGATATACAACCGCAAAATTTTATTTTTTAAATTGCGGATTGAAATGATAAATATCTGTATCACTTGACCATAGGATAGAAAATTATATACAGGCACCGTGGTCTATATATAAATTATTTTAAAGTGATTTCTATGGTTTGGATGGGATACGGTTTATAAAAAATTTGATTTTGATATTTTATAAAATATTATTCTTCGATATATATACATATGAAGTTAAAAAAAAATTTTGAAAATTAAGTTGGGTATAAACCTGTTGAATAAAAATGAAAAATTGAGAAAATGGAATTTGAAAATTTATCTTATATGTTTAAGTTTGGAAATTTTAAGGTATGATATTTATAACTGGATTTTCCAAGATGAATTAAAAATGAAAATTCTAGTATAAAGTAAATTTGAGAAAATATTTAATTGTTAGAAATTGGAGTTTTATTTATGGAATTTATATGAATATTCAAAACTAAATAACAGAATATTAATTGTTGAAAGAAGAAAATCCAACTTTAGTTTTGAAATATTAATACTCCAAATGGATATATATATATAGAAATTGAAGGGGTTTTTGGAACTTGGAGTGGTATTTAAATTATGGTTTAAACTTTAAGTAAAGAAATATATTTGAAAAGCTATGAGAATTATTTTTCTTTACAAAGTAACTTTAAAGTTAAACCATTTATTTTACATTCGTTGAATATCCAAAGCATTCAAGTTTTAGAAGTTATGGTTTTAAAATTTTGAATTTCGAAATATTATGCTTTGAAAGTATATTTCAAATATTTGGTTTCCAGATATTTTAAATTTTAAACCAGCATGATTTTGGAAAAGAATTATATTTGGGATAAAATGATATCATATTGTTTTGGGTTTAAATTGATATCGTATTCATAGTTTGAAATGGAAAATTTTATTCTTGTTTTAAAGTATAAACTATTTTTAAATGACCGTGGTGTTATAATAACGATGGGTTGGCAAAGAGACCGGGATCGGATATGGACATACTCTCTGTCGATACCGAAAACCACTTTGACTAACCGTGTACGCGGTGGAGATTCCAGAATGAAGTAGGTGGTGGCGACGTTTCCTGTAAGGTAAATACGTGGACCCGACTCCCGTGAGTTGGCATAAGGTGGCTAAAACAGGAGTGATTCTCGGGCCAATGAGGTCATACCTCTGATCGGACGCTCCTCTTCGATATTATACTTTGACTTTGGATTGATTCAGTGGCCACTTTTACTTTTGATTTTGGGGGAGTTTGTTCGAGGTGGGCGGTAACTGCGGCTACGCGTTTCCACCAGCCCGGATAGCAATTGGTATATCTACCCCGGCATTGCCTAGTTGTGCCGTGTCACCTACCATACCGAGCCTTTACTACGAGTTTCTATTTGTGTCGTACCTATGGAGTATCCTCTGGTAGCTTCCCGATCAGGAGGTATTACGGTACTGTATAGACTATTGGCATTTTACGTGTTAAGGTGGAAAATGTAAAGCCTTAACGCTATTTAAAAGTAAGTTTATTTTACAATTAGGCACTATTATAATAGCGCAATATACTACATAGTAAATAGTTTAACGGATCCTTAGGAGATGTAGATCCCGAGCATCTCTTGAGTTACTGCACTCATATTTACTCCTGTTGATTTAACTCGCATAAGATCTTTTAGTTCTGACTCGAGTGTTTTGTCTTTTCAATTCGCTCGGGTCAGTCAGAGCGTTTCAGGATTTGAAGTTTTAGCTCTGGAGGACGAAGATGAAGATTTGTAGTATTACTATCTACTATTTTATTCCACTACACTGTATTCCGCTGCATTGATATTATTGGTATGTGAACTCTGATATTTAATTGTATAAAAAGAATCAAATGTTTTGAAAACAGTTTTATAAACTGTATATTTTATTATTATATTTTATCCTTCCGCTGTGAGATTCTATTTTGTTTTTTTTTCCTTCTCTGTTTTTCTTATTTACCCCATAACAATCCGCCCTTCCGTATGGTTTGAACTGGCACGTGTGTCTGTTTAAATCGTGCGAAAAGGCGGGATGTTACAAACTATTAATTTAGCCAATTCGGTGTTCGTATATAATTTTCTATCATATGGCCAAGTAATTATTTATTTCAATTAAATGTCAGGGATGAATATATATTACTTAAATCTATCATAGTGTCATATGTATGCATAACATGTTATATATAAGCAAATAAACATCCAAACATTTAAATATCAACCAATAGCATCCATCGAAATAAATCATCCAATAGACAATACAATTCATGGAAATTTCATAGTTATCAATATCAGGTAATTTAATCGCAATTCAATTTTAATTTCAATTTAACTGTCAATTTAATTTTCAAAGATTCATTCGAATGACAATCTATATGACAATTAATTTTTATCAAACAACGACAAATAAAATTCATATCACTTCATAATATCATATTTAACTAGCATAAAGATATTCAGTACGTTGTGAGCGTTATAAAACACCCACCTTGATTTTCAATTTCAAAGCAAATCGAACGACGTTCAATTTAACCTAAAATTTTAACGAGCTCCAAATACTCCTGAATCTGCACTGCAGCGTAGCCCTCGTCTCTGCGATTCCGGCGCTTCTTGTTTCGTCAGATTCCGACCTCGTATGGATGAGATATGAATTTTCAAAGTTCTATATGAATTTTAATACAAAAATTAACAACCTTTATTATTAATATAACCTTGGACAACCCAGGCCGTTGATTTCATTTCCAAGCAATCCAGGCCGCTCCACATTTCTTCTCCCCTCACGCTTTTCTCTCCAGGTCGCAAGAACCCACTCACATCGTTACTTAGGGTTAGTTTTCGAGCCTCCTCCCTTCACTTCTACATCGATCAGGCACTCCCACCACGAAGCTCACACACAACACCACCAACGCCCAAAGCCATGGCACACTCGGCCTCCCCATGGTCTCGAGATTCACGCTCGAACGCCGGAAGTTCAAACATGAATTGCCGTTGATCCCCTGCTTATTTTTCGATCATAGCCGTTCACTTTGTAGAGCGTACTACCCTCTACAACTTTCATGTAGAAAGTTTCTTGAATTAAATGATGGATTTGAAGATTTTGAGGGATAAAGAGAGGAGCTTTCTGGCCATTCATTGCATAAGAGGCGGCCGGCCATTGAAATGGAACCCTAGCTAATTTTTTTTTATTATTTTGTGAATAAATGGGAACACTATCCATTCCGGTTTTTCGAACTCCGATTTACGCACGGTGACTGGCGTTTCTAGGGTTTACCCCGTGTTCCGGACACAATGGAACAGGTTTAGGAAGCTAATTCGATCGTATGCGCGAGTTATAGAAATAAACGATCGATTTAAAATTAAATCGTTAAACAAATTTCTATGCGTTTTGGCTTGCCCCGGACAAACGGTAAATCCGATTGACACGAAATTTGAAACCTAACAATAATATGACATTACGGATCTGATGAAACTGGTTTCGTCGAAATCCGAGACTGTTTGAAAAATGGCTATTTTAACTCGTCAATTAAATATTAAAATATTCAATTTTCACAAATTTACTTTTAATTCGATTTTAAAGTTCTACAGCATCATTCTAACTTTAATATGATAAAATAAAATTTTACAAATCATTTTTAATCATATTAAACCCGTTATTCAATTATCCAATAAATTCCAAATTTAAAATCTTATTAATTCTATTATAATCCCAATATAACTTACATTCACTTTGGAAACCAATTCGAATCATATTAAATCAAATTTCAATTATTCACTCTATTTTCATATATTAAATTTCAATATCAAATTAATCATATCAAATTCGAAATTTAATTATTCAAACATTTGTAATATTAAATTTAAACAAATTTGATTATTCTTAAATCACTATCTTTTGAAATATTCAAAACGAACTTAAAAATTTAACTTTTGAAACGAATTAAAATTTATAGAACAACCATTTCCATTATACGGTTATTCAATTTCCATTATTAAATTATTTAATAAATTCCAAATATTAAATTTAAACAATTTCGATTATCCAATAATTCATTATCTTTTGAAATATTGAAATTGAACTTATAAGATTCAACTTTTAAAACCAATTCACAATTTAGAACACTAATTTCATTTTACAGTTATTCAATTATTCAATAAGTTTTAAATATTTAATTTAAACAATTTACCTGTTCAATATTCAATATTTGATTTTAAATAGATTTTACTTATCAATCAATTACTCTATTATACCCAATGAATTCAACATTTATTATCCTATCCAACTATTGATTACAAAGGCATTCACTAAGTAGCATTTATTTTCAATACTTATTACTATTCAAATCTTCGAAACCAATCTATTAAAATTTGTATTGCTACCTAAATAATTCACAATTCTTATTCACTTATTTGCATTGGTTTTTCCATATATTCCCTGAACCAAGTTATAACATTTGAGTCAATTCAATTAGATTAGAACTCCATTCAATCTATAAATAATTACTTGGATAATTATTGTTGCAATTCATTCCAGTTATTATTATTCCAAACGACTTACAATTTTTTTCTAACACTAAATTACGAAATCTTATTAAATTAGCTATTTTAATTATCGAAAATTTACGGGTCGTTACATATGAAATTATGCAGTGGTTATTTTGTGTAAAGGATTTGAAAAGTCGAGAAAACCAATCATATGCTTACAAGTAGGCAGGTTAGTAAGAAAATGTTTGCTTTAATTGGCATTAAATCAGATTTACCCAAAAAAGTAGTTTCCGCTTCTATTAGAAGCACCTTTCGACTCATAGCTTTCGCCTTGAATCAAGTCGAAATCACAAAGCCGAAACCAATACACAAAGTATTAGTATTGGTACCTAGTGCATTGGAGGAAGGAGGAAGGCATGGTGTTGAAACCTAGCTTCCGATGGGAACGGAACCTTTGCTTTGCTTAAATGTTAAGCACCTGCCTTTGTTTTATTAAAGCTTTCGAAGGAATCAAAACATAAGCCATCGAAAGGGGTTTTCTAAATAGCTTTCAAGAAGGCTGCCATCTTTCATTTTTAAGATTAAGCTTTTGAATGAGTTCCTTGGTTATGAAACAATACTTTCGAAAATGGTGGTGCGATCTTATTCGAAGCCTGCTATCGTTCTTTTGCCTTTCGAGTGTATTGAAGTCATCAATGCATTCGAGGGTTAGCTTTTTTTTTAAAAGATGTACTAGCCACTTCCTAAATGCTTTCGAAAGAGGTCAAGGGTTTTGAAGGCAATAGCTTCGAAAGGGGATTTCGATACTAATCTTCAATGTTTTACTTAACGGTTTTAAAGCTTTCTAAAGGATGGTTCCAACGCCATCAAATTTTCCCCAAACAATTTAATAAAAGGTTAAGGGATTCGAAAGAGATACTTTTCGTATATATTCACTTTGACCCAAAGATACCCAAAGGTTTCGAAAGGGGTACTTCAATTGGTTTTGAAGCTATGTTTCTAAGGATTACTATGTAATGTTTTGACACTTTCGAAAGGTACATTTTGATTTCGAAAGAGATGATTCAAAGAGCTTCGGAAGGTATGTACTTAGTGTTTCGAAAATAAATTTTCAATGCTTTTGAAGGAGGTTATCCAGGGGTTTCGAAAGTTATTTTTAACGTTTCGAAATCCTTAGTTTTCAAAATAAATAACCCAATCTCATTTTAAAAGAAAACCATGGCATAAATAAAGTGTCTTCAAATGAAGTTTTAAAGAAATTTTCTTTGTTTAATGGGATAAAGTGATTAACCAAGTTTTTATATAAAATGATTTCAAGGATATTAAACCACATGGGTTGGTATTATTATGTTTTCTTTTTCATATATATTTGAATATATTCACATTCTAATGGACCCATACCTATAAATTTGGAGAAGGGTAGAATAACCAGTTAGATTGAACCAATAGTGAATGTAAATTAAGTTAACTCCTAAATGAGTAGAATTGCATCCAGGAGGTTAGAAAGACCAGAATATAGGATGCTAAGATAATGATTAAAGAAGTTGTCAGGGAGACAGGTTCATGATAAACCCATGAAATTTATGTATAAAATAAGTTGTCAGTGAGACAGGTTCATAGTAAACCCATGAAAAATATGATTAGGTTGAGTTATTGACATGGGCCAATAGGTTTGTAGTGTACCCATGAAAACTATATTTGGACTAAGTTATTGCACATTTCAATAGGTTCCTAGTCAACCCATGAAAATTAGGATAAGAGAGAAGTTTTTGAGTTACCAATAGGTTCAAGGAGAACCCATGAAACAATAATGTTATTGGCAGGGGAGAATAGGTTCTTAGTGATCCCATGAAAACTATGAAATAGGACAGGGAGTCCATAAATTTTAACATGTTAATAGTAAGCCGATGAAAACTATAAAACTGGACAGGGAGTCCATAAACATTAAATAGGTTATTAGCCAGCCCATGAAAACTAATAGATTAATAGTGACCCTAGAAATTATAAATGAGATAGTTAGTCAGAATGAAAGGTGATGGGTAATTGAGAATTGATTTACTTATTTTGCATCTCATAATAATATTTTAAGATGTTTTAACCATTGTGGATGCAGGAGCACAATATATGGTTTTATAAAGTTTTTAGGATACTAGTGAGGGAAAACCCGTTCCACTAAGCGGTGTGGTCTCATTAGATGTCTAAATGATTTGAGATGGTAGATTGTAACTCATACCGGGCTTTATGTCTGACTTGAAGTTTATGTTTCCCTTTAATCTCTCGGATACTAATTGTGTTTCAAGTATTTTGAGAGCTGAGGTTTTCAAGTACCTCATTAGAGGAATAAGCTTCCAGAGACGTGCAGGAGGCATGATAGCTATCTAGAGTTCTCTTTTATTCTGATTCCCCTATGTTGTTGTTGTAAAGGCAAAGTAGTTTAATTGCCTATACACACACACACACACACACACACACACACTCTGATCATCCAAGAGGACATCTTCATATGTCGCTCTTGTCGTATGTTGTAATAAGTATATTTACTTTGGACGTGGTTCTTGTATTAGGATTATGTATTGAATATGGAATGATTTGAAATAATATATGAAAGTTGTTTTGTGATTTTAAAATTTTCCCATGTTCATATGTTTCTGTGTATTAATGTATCTAACATTACCATATTTAGTCGCCGATGACTAATAACTATGTATAACTGCAACTTCCGTAGTCGTTATTTTTGGGCCTGGGGAACGTTATATGTGTTTAATGGATTATGTGAATATTTTTCAAATTGTTTAAGATTCTACTGGAATTAACAATCATAGAATCAAAGTGCATATAAAAGTAAATGCAGTAAAAGTAAAAAAGGAATGAATATACCAGGATTCTAAACTAGTTCGAAGGCACCCTACATCCAGTCCCGCATAATTCCTTGTACGGATTTATTTTCATCTAGTAAATGCAAATAAAATCTCGATTTCAAGGTTATGAGACAAACTCTTTAAAATCCCAACCTTTGGGTAGAGTCACTTGATTTCTAGGCTACAAGTACACCCACTAGAATTATGGTCTCCTAGGCACACCCAATTGACTTTAATGGATACAACCACACCCACAGGTGTAGCAGTATGATTTGGTAAAGCTTGACAAACTCAGATCTTTGACCTTGATTATAATTGATCCTACAACTCTTGAATAACACGATCTTGGTTTGAGTGAGAGAGATGACAGAAATCAGAGGGTAAATGATGAAGAATCAAACCAGTGGTGATTGAAATTGATTCTGGTTGAATTTTGGTAGAGTTTAGGTATATTTTGATTTAAAAATGAGAGTGCGGAAGGGGAGAGATTAACAAATGTCATATTCATTCGTGAAGAGATATAATGAAAAGACACTTCTTTTGAAATTTAAATTTTTAAAAAATCGGCCACTATGTCGGCATACATACGTAGAGTGTGTCGACATACTCTTTTTAAAAATTGAAAATACTATAAAACATTAGTTTGAAAACTCGTTGTTTTGTAAATAGTTTGATACTTTGTAAAATCTTTTAAGCATAGTTTATACATATTTTAATCACAATAAACTTAATAAAAATTTATATAATAATTTTGAAAATTTTAATATAACGTAAACAATATATGTATAATCAATATAATTGTAACTTATTAAAGTATAAACAAAAACTCAATATATATAAACTTAAAAACACCAAAATAATATTTTTATAAGTACAGTAGATTGAAAATCATTTTAAGAAATATTTTGAAAAGATTATTATAAAACCGGGAATTTAAAAAACGATTTAAAACAAAATTAGAGAAGGAGAGAGATCAGGAAAGTGCTATATATATTTTGACATAAATTCTACGACTCTATAACTTTTCTGGAATATCTTGAAATCTTGAACTCTTCAATATGCATTAGTCTTCCATCTTCAACTCTTGAAACTCTATATCATCATCTTGAATCTATTCTCGATACCGTACAGTCTTCTTAATCAACAACTTTCTATATATAGCTTGATAATATACTAGTATCTATATTTTATATAATGTCTTATATATGTTATCATCAAAAAAAATACCTAAGGTACTAATAGCAGGCGATAGTGTGGGGGATAGCTCTTGGAAGCTAGTGTAGAGGGTTCGGGTTTTGCGTCCGGGGCTATTTACTAGCATAACTATCTTTGTTTTGTTTTACTTCTTGCTTAGTAGGATTGCATGTATGTCTGCTAGTTTATTGAGTAGCCCAAGTTCCTCTTAAGGGATTTTGGAGGCGAAATTCTTTGAGGATGGGAGGGGGGAACGTAACAACCCATTTCTAGGCTTGTGATTGTTTTTTTTAATTTATAGAAATAGGGAAAAACCTATGTTTTTACATATGATGGAATATGGCCTTAGGACTACTTACATTGTGTTCAAAATGACATTTTGAGTCTTTTAAATATAAGCTTCGATATATTTGAAGTTTCAGATTTTGTGCCAGAAGTTAGGACACGACTCCTAAATGGTCAAAAAAGCCAACTTCTGCATACGATGAAATTTGGGCTTGAGACCACTTCCATTGTGTTCAAAATTCCGTTTCTAAGTCTTTTAAGTATAAGTTTCGATATATTTTGAGTTTGAGATTTTTGGATATGAGGTTAGAAGAAATTAGAAATAAAGAGAGGGTTGATTTGTTCCATGAAGCCTTGTCTATTTTAGGTCCCCCATGCCAACTTCTTTCTTCATTCACATTCTTTCTCCTTTTATTTTCTCTGCCACTCAAACTCTCTCTTTAAATCAGCTCAAAACATACCTTAATAAAATCAATAAATCCTAAGAAAATCATCATAATTTGAGTTGGAGGATTTAGAATAAATCTAATTCATCTACAGTCGATTAAAAGAGAAAGTGGTTACTAACTTTTGGAAAAGGCTTGAAAGAGAGAGCGGAGAGCTTCTACACGTTCTTTGCTTGGATTAGGTAAGTGGTAATTATCCTTAGGCCTTCAATTATATAAAAAATTGCATCTTTAACATGATATAATATGTATTTCAAAGTATTTGGTTTTCATTTATTTGAAGCTTAATATAACTTCAATAGATGTTGAATAAGAAGAGGAGAAGGTTCATATTGATAAAAGTGACAAAAATATGGTTTTTTAAATTAGTTTGTAAGCTATATTAGTAGTTTGGTTGATTTTCCCATTATGTTAGCTATGATTAGAGTTAGCTAATGATATTAAGATGATAAATTTCATATCTGATGAAAAGTTTATTGAACTATAAGGAATTAGTAAGTTATGAAATGGATAGAATTGCTAATGATGTTAATCATGATGAAATAATGGGCAGAACTGTAAATTTAGAATGATAACCAAATTATAATTATTGATAATTATTATTATTTGCAATCGTGATCAAGTGGTATTATTAATAAAAGTTATTCATTCCAATGATAATCAAGTTAGCATGATTAGTAGAAAGTTAGAAAGTGTAAATCATGAAGATAAAATCATTAATTAAAGTTTCCTGAAGTAGATTATGCGAAATCATCAGAATTAAAGAATGCTGAAAGTTTGGAAGTTCAAAAGCCAAAAAATAGTCTAGATACCCCTTGGAAGGCCAAAGAAACCCCTCATCCCATGGTATAAGTGCAGAGGCACTACTGTAGATGCAAAGAAATGCTGTGCGGCACTAGCACTGCCTTGGCAGTGCACTGGCACATTACTTTTAAAGCGGGTTCATGCAGTGCACTAGCACTAGCTTTTACAGGTAGTGCATTCGCCACTGTCGGTAACAGGCAATGCCAACCGGTACCGCCTTGTGGGCGGTGCCATGTGTCATAGTATCTAGATTTGATTTTGGGATTTGGAGATTTTGTTTAGGCTCTAAAAGCTTCTGATTTGGTTCATACAAGGTTATTGGAATGTTCTGTGTTGACAGGGCTCTGGAGTTCTAATAAAGTTCAATATCATGGAGTAGCTTTAATCTGGACTGTCTATTCGTAGGAAATAAGATAATATCGGTTTGTAAAAGGAATCCATTATATTATTGAGATGATACGAACTGCAGACGTAGTTTTGGAGCAAGGGCAGAAAGAGATTGGGACATCGTTCTAGAGTAGGTCAGATACTGTTGCATTGTATAGATGGTGCTGTGATAGGACCTACATGCCAACTTATTTTAAGGTGTTGGTTTCCAGGGGAGTCCGTAAGTTAGTTGTGGCTCACGATAGGTTTCTTTGGTAGATAATGAAAACTCGGCATGGGTATCAGTATAGACATGCACACTTTGGTATGGGGTATGTGATGCTTTGATTAGAAAGTATTGTTGTTTTTATACTTGTTTGTAATTTAGTTAAGAGAGGATTTAAGAAGTGTATAACACTTTTGACTATGGAATGCAGTATACTCCCGCATTTGTCTATTCATGCTGTAAGTATTAAATATTATAACAGATATTTTAACTAGTGATATTTTTATTCAAAACTATTGCATGTTAGGATTTATATTCATACTAAACAATGATATCTTTAGACTGGTTCCCCTTACCAGACCTATGTTCGACTCTTGTTTCCCTTTTTATATTTCCTATTTGGGCTTGTGATTACTCTAATCTGAGTCAGAGCGACATGTTATTTCATGTATATGTCTATGTATTATGTTGTTGTTGTGTTTACTCGGTACTCCGTATGTATGGATTCGATGTAGGCTGGATGCATATGTATATATCAATTCAATGTATTCTATTATCTCCTTATAATATATATTATCTGTTGGGCCGGTGTGCATTGTTTATGCCTCCATGTAATTTTGTTGTACTAACCCAATTTGTTAATTACCTTGATTAGAATTTCATATTAATTATTATGAGAATAATAATGGGAATTTAAAAATATTACTTATTAAAAAGAGACAATTTGAATATTTGTTATTGATAAAAACAAGATAATATTGTTTCAGAATGATTATTTCTAAAAGAATGTACAATGGGAAGTTATCTTTATCCTCTTGAGTAAACTTACTTTGGTGGAAAATGTAGATTTTATGTTGCTAAGACTTTTGTAATGGATAAAAGAATTTTCTAAGTATATAAACCACATTTAAATTATTGTTGGGATTTTATTTAAAATATGTTAAACATTAAAAAAGGATTAATGTTTAAAATGGCTTCTATATAAAAATGGGTATTATAGAATCTTGTTGTATCGGTTTACTCTTAAGTTCATAGCTAAAAAGGTATAAATCATTAAAAATATAAAGAAAAGCTTTTGGTGAAAAGAATAATCTTAGTGGGTTTAATTTTAAACTAAGCCCATATGCAATTTTAACTCGGGAAAAAAGCCCATCTCTTCTCTATACTATACGTACATTCTTAAAGGAGTAAACAGAAAACAAAAGGAAGAAAGTCGCTAAGTTCTCTCAAAACTTACGCAAAAATTCTCAAAACAAAATCTAATAAAATTCAGGGTAGTGTACTTTTGTCCTATTCTATCTTTTAGAACCATCAATTTTAGATTTTTATTGTGTTAAATCTTGGGTTGTTTTAGTTTGGAATCAAAGAAAATAAAGCGAGTTAATCCTCTCACAATCTATCTTTGAATCTCTAATTGCATACATGTGAATTTATACTAAATATCGAAGAATTGAAATGATGATTTCATTGTTTCCATGGTTACAAACCTACAAGTTGTTCTCTGTCCAAAACTAGTTTACTTTGGTGATATTTTTTTACTGTAATCATCTGATTTATATGCTTTGAATCTATGGTGTGTTATTAGTTGCATACCAGTATTATATGTGAATTAGAATTGCAAATTCCAGTGTTGGAATGCTTGAAATCATCCCGAAGTAGGCTAATCGACGGTCAGAGAAGTGCCTAGAGCACGCACTCTCCAGGCATTGCCGCCGCTTGAACAATGGCATATGATTGGTCAACCGGTCATGTCCTGGAGCAAGTGTTGCTCCAGACAATTCTTCTTCCCTGCTTTTGTCAGTTGCGTTTTGGTTTCCTCTTGCTCCCCCTTTGGTATTGATTTTCTTTTAAGGTGATATGGGATCCTGGGAAATCTTATACTATGAATTTGTTTATATAATTCTTTTTATGGAAAGATTAAATAAATATATATGAACTAGTAAAGGTTTTATAAAAAGAAAAGTAAGTTCTTAAGCATATTAAAATAAAATTATTATTTCTAAATTACTTCTATAAGGCAAAACACTTTCCATGGAGTTTTGTATAACTATGTACCAATTTATTTTGATAAAACTATTGGTTGCAAATTTTATTTTCTAAAAATGCTGCCAATATTTCAGGAATAAACAATTTATTTTGTTTATAAAATACCCCTTCTCCTTTTATAAATATATAAAACATTTAAGTCTAATACCTTAAATAATTTTATATACCTATCAAAACATTTAGGAAACTTATATAAAAATTCTAGAAAATTATTTAATTATGTTTTATAATATATATTAATTCCAGATCCAAAATATTTATTATTCAGCCATAAATAATTTAAAACTCAAATAATCATTTTCTGCTAGAAACTTAATATAAAATCCACATTAATTTAAAAAATTATGAAACTTTAAACCCATCTTTAAAATATTATTTCTGATCTATATCTAAAATCGCAAAGGCATTTGGTTGTCATTAAATAGGGTTTTCATATTAAAACATATAATAAAACCTATATAGTTAAGCATAAATCATCAACAAGCATATATAAACAATTAATCATTCAAAACATGGCATAATCATGCAAAATAATTCGGATTCATCTTAGGACCGAATTTTTTTTAGAAAAATGAGACGCAGTCATTATTCACCTTAGCTTTTGAGATTAAGGATTTGAGATTTGATCTTAACTAAGTTGCTTAAGCTTTTCCTCCTGAAGTCTTCTCTTTTCTTTTCGTAATGGTGGCCTGCCTTAGTTTATATTTTTGTTTGTGAATTATGAATGAACATGAGAATGAGGGCTTAAGTGGTTTAGGATATAAGAATGAATCTATTCCTCTATTTCCCATTATCTATTTGCCTTAAAATTTTAATTCTTTAGTTCAATGTTTATATAGCACGGCTATCCCGCATTAATTAAAAATCTCAATCCCAAAATAATCATATTATTTTATTTTATTTAGCTAATTAAATATCCTAAATAATGTTACTAAAAGAATGGAGTGTTATAATCTCCCCTCCTTAAAGAATTTCATCCTCGAAATTACTATAATATACACAACAAAACAATCAAAGGAAAAACATACCATTAAACAGTCCAGGATAAGTGTCTTCAATCATGCTCTTAGTCTCCCAAGTACAGTCTCTCTCATAGTCGCTCCATTGGACTTTCACTAATCTGACTGTCTTGTTCCTTAAGCTCTTCTCATCTCTCACGACTATCCAAACTGGCTTTCTAACTATAGTCAAGTCCGGCTCCACTAATAAATCATCCAACATAGTCGGTGCTATAGTGGACTCCGGATCTCTAACACACTTCCTTAGTTAAGAAACATGAAAAACATCGTGGACTCCTTCCAAAACGCTCGGTAACTCTACTCTATATGTGAGTTTCCCAACCCTCTGTACAATAGGAAATGGTCCTGCGAATCTTAGTGCCAATTTCCCTGATTTCTTGTATCTAATCACACACTACACCGGTGATACCTCAATAAAAACATGTCTCAAATAGAGAACTCTAAGTCTTTCCATCATCTGTCTGCATATCTCTTCTGCCTAGATTGAGCTTCCTTCATCCTAACTCGAATCAAATCAAATTTCTCTGCAGCTTCATTAACCAAATATGGACCAAAAATTAACCTATCCCTGGTCTCTAACCAACAAATTGTGATTTGCATGTCCATACAAAACTTCAAACGTTGCCATCCATATGCTAGTCTGATAACTATTATTATATGAAAACTCGACTAAGTGTAGATGGTCTTCCCATAATCCTCCAAAATCTAACACAAAAGCTCTTAACAAATCCTCCAAGACTTTGTTAACTCTTTCCATTTGCCCATTAGTCCGTAGATGGTAAGCGGTACTCATCTTGAGCTTGTTTCCTAAAATCTCTTGTAGACTCTTTATGAACTCGCTAATGAACAAGGAATCTCTATCACTTACTATACTACTAGAAATTTCATGAAGTCTAACTATATTCTTCATAAATAACTTCGCTAAAATAAGTGTCGTCCTAGTTGACTTAACTGGAGTGAAATGGGAACCCTTAGTCAGTCTATCCACTATGACCCATATACTTTCATTTCCTCTATTAGATGTTGGCAACCCATCAATAAAATCCATAGAAATAGAATCTCACTTCCACACCGGGATATCCAATAGCTATAGCAACCGACTTGCTTTTGATGTTCAGCTTTTACCTATTGACAGTTCGAACACTGCTACAACCATAAGCCTACATCCCTCTTTAAACCTTCCTAGAAGAAACTATACTTCATATCCTGATACATCTTAGTTACTCGTGGATAAATAGTGAACTTTGAACGATGGCATTCCTCCAAAGCTTCCTTCCTATTGTCTCCCACAATCGGAACACACAACCTTCCTTTCTTTCTCAACCACCCATTCCAGTCAAGACTAAAATCCTTCAAGTCATTGCTCTCCATTCCTTCCTTCAACTTCTTGATCTGTTCAGCCAACATTGGATCCTCTTCCTATTTAGAAGAAATCCTTTCGATCATTACTGGTCAAAATTCTAAACAAGATAACACAATAATTCCTTCATTAGATCTGGCCTTAGATCTCCACTGAACTCTACAAGTCGACAACACTTCCAAATCTTTCCATTCTGCTATCATTTCCAACTTTGCATTCTGATGCTTTCTGCTAAGTGCATCTACAACTTTGGTACCCTTTCCTGGTATGTACTCAATACTAAAGTCATAAGTGGCTAAATTCTCTAACCATCTCTGTTGTCTCATATTCAGCTCCTTCCGAGAGAACAAATACTTCAATGATTTTGGATCCGTTTAAAGCTCAAATCTCTCTCCCAAAAGGTAATGTATCCACACCTTCAAAGCAAAAATCACTACAGCCAACTCCAAATCATGCGTTGGATATCTAACCTCATGCGGTTTAAGCTATCGAGAAGCATATGTAATCACTTTACCTCTCTTCACCAACACAGCTCCTAATCCAGTTCCACATGCATCTGTATAAATTACCAAATCACGATTCCCCTTCGGAACAACAATTATAGGTGCATGGATCAATAAGTGTTTCAAGCTTTAGAATGCTTCCTCACGCTTATCGGTCCACAAAAACTTCACATCCTTTCGCGTTAGCTTGGTCATCGACACTACTATCCGCAAAAATCCTAAATGAACCTCTGATAATATCCAGCCAATCTAAGAAAACTTCTAATCTCAGTCACCATCTCTGGCCCCTTCCAATCATTAACAACTTTGATCTTACCTAGATCAACTAACAACCCCTTCTCTGAAACCACGTGAATAAGAAACTTCACCTCCTTCTTCCAAAAATGACACTTCGAAAACTTCGCCTTCAGTTGATGCTACCTCAACGTCTCAAGCACAAATCTATGATGAACTTCATTCTCTCTTTCATCCTTAGAGTATATCAAAATATCATCTATAAAAACCAACACAAACCAATCCAAGTACTCTCGAAAAATTTGGTTCATCAAATCCACAAAGAATGCCAGTGCATTAGTTATTCCGAACGACATCACTGACCATTCATACGATCCATATCTAGTTCTAAATGCCGTCAAAGGAATGCTATCCTTTGCTATTCTAAGCTGATGAAAACTTGTTGCCAAATCCAACTGAGAAAATACCTTGGCTCCACTCAACTGATCAAACAGATCGTCAATTCTAGGCAACGGATAACGATTCTTTGTTGTCTTCTCATTCAACTTATGATAATCGATACATAACCTAAACGATCCATCCAGCTTCTTAGAAAACACTATGGCTACTCCTTAAGGAGTACTACTTGGCCTAATTAAACTCTTGCTTTTCAAATCTACCAATCGCACCTTCATCTCCTCATCTCTATAGGTGTCATCTTACTGGCGGTCTACTCACTAGTTCTGCTCCAGCACAATCTATCCGAAACTCAATGGCTTGTTTCGGTGGCAATCCTACCACAGGATCGAAGGCATCCACGTATTGTCTAACCACAAAAACGCGATTCAACTCGTCTTCCAACTCCGCTGCACCCAACAAAGCATTCACCTCATAATTAGGGCTTTCTATGGTATGTACAATCCGATCACTATAGTCAAGATGTCTAAGCGATATTTTTCTACCATGGAAAAATATCCTAGCGTCGTACTTACTTAACCGCTCCATACCCAAAATAATTCCAAACACTACAAAGTCGAGCACATGCAAACTGCAAATAAATATATGATCTAGCAAATCAAATTCTAAGTGGTCACACTTCATTCCAAGTGTCGCTTTACCTTCTATCGGATTTGCAACCCTTAAGGAAATGACTAAGCATGTGGGTTCAAGGTTAAGCTTGTCTACCAAACAATGAGATATAAAAGATTGTGATGCACCAGTATCAAACAGAATGTTAACGAGATATCATGAATCTGAAGCGTACCTCTTAACACTTCTTTTCTTTCTCCTACGCTGTTGCCCCTGATGTAGCATCCTCCAATGCAAATACCTTGCCTCTTCCATCCTTAGCGGGCTCTTTGCATTGATTTTTATAGTGGCCATTCTGATCGCAGTTAAAACATCTGATGTTCTTCTTCCTGATGACTTCCTTCGTCTTTCCAATATGAAAATCATTCACAAAATGCTCCTTCTTGTTGCACCTAAAGCACACAAACTCAGAATATCCCTTCTTTACTGCTCCACCTTACTGAGCACCCTTCTAAGAACTTCCTCTTCTAGCCTTGCCCAACCTGGACCTCCTACGCTTTACTCTTCTCTAGACAAGTAAGCATCTCCTTGTGTCTCAAAGCCATCTCTACAACCATATCACAAGGGTCTCTGATATGAGGTAATGTAACCCTCACCAACTCAGGCTTCAACCCCCTTATGACATTCTCACTCCTCTTCAACACAGTATCCATGGTATCATACCCATACCTAGCTAACTCCTCAAATCTTCTAGCATACTCCAAATCAGACAGCCCCCTGCTCCAACTCAGCAAACTTCCTAAGAAAAGCAAACTACACCATCACAGACATGAACCTCTCATGTAACCTTCTCATAAACTTAGCCCATGTCATCTCCTCTTCATTTACTCCAGCCGTTACACTAATCCACCAAAATAAAGCTGCTCCCTAAAGTTATCTCGAAGCAAGCCTACTCTTCTGCTCATCGTTGAGCCCCATGTTTGTAAAGATCCTCTCACAATGCAGCAACCGGTTCTCCACTCCTATAACATCCTTAGTTCCAATAAAGGGCTTCCTCCAAGCCTAGCATAATCTCTGCTCAAGGTAGCATAATGGTTGACCATTGGAGCTTCCTGAACTCCTACTCCAGCATTTCCTCCAACCATTCCAGCAGCAACACCCGCCTTCATCATATTCAAAAGAAACTGGTACACTGCTCCGATATCCACTTCTGGGATTCCAGCACCAACATTCCCTACTTGTGCCTGACCTTGGTTTCTGTAGGTATTCGGTCTGGCCATTTCCATTTGTGATGGTTCTTCCTCCAAGATTCACTCTTCCACTTCTAGCATCCAATCTTTATTCAAGCCTCATGAGATACAGAAGAATAGCCTAAGAGAGATAGGAAACTAAAGATATATCATATACTTATATATAGTAAATACAAGTATGTTGCTATAACGTTATATCATACCCGAATCTTACTCTAATTTCTTAGGATTACGTTTTTAGAAATCATTTTTAGTCAAAAATTTTCATAAACCTGTGCTCTGATACCAAGCTGTAACATACCCTATCTAGAGGCCCAAAGCTAAGCGCTATATATACTGCATTCATCAATAGTATTAACTTCCGACGACTAAATACATCTATGTTAGTGGTATACATAATATCAGAAGCACTTGTATATGAAACAAAATCATAGATTTCAAAAAAACAATATTTTACTAGTTACGTTTCAAAACACATGTTTCAATTACATAATCCCATAATCGTTTCCCAAGTTCAAATATAATATAATTATTACATAAATACATCAAGAGCGACATATGATAATTCCCCCTTGGTTGACCAGAGTACTTTATAGACACAACGAAATAAAAAAAACAAAACAACAACTCCTAAATAGTTATCCATCAGCCACCTGCTCATCTCTGAAAGATTTATTCGTCAACCTACTAAAACCTTAAAACCACAACCCTTAGCCCACTCAAATCAATTTTGAGCACCCGAGAGTTTATGAAGGAAAACATAAACTTTGAGTCAAACATAAGGCCTGGTGTGAATAATGCTATAAACTTAGCGGAAAGGGTTTCCTCTTACTAATATCCTTTTAAGACATATCTTTTGCGAACCTTTATCCTGCAACCAAAACTGGTTAAAACTATAAAGAATTATTATGTAAACATACATATCAGATAATAAATGAACTGTCCGCCCAAATACTATTGTTTTGTTTGGCTAACTACTAAACTTTGGCTGACTCAAGCCTACCAGACAATATAATAAAAATAATCTAACACCTATTAGTCACTCCTCTTTTGGATGATCTGTCCCTAACTATCTATTAAATATTCCTCTTAGACGGTCTGTCTCTAACTTAACATCTCCCAAGGTCACTTGATCCTAATGGTTTTGTAGGCTCACCAATAACATATCTGTATAAAAATATATATTCCCTTCTATGTGTAATCGTAATTTTAGTTTTACCTGTAACAAATCCATGCACACTAGAATTTGGACTAAATTAGCAGGGGCTAATAACTAATGTATAGGGCATGACCCTATAACAGTCCCATCCGGTATTCTAATATCTGAGTCATTTTACTTGGGTTAATCTTCCCTTAAATTTTTCTTGAAAACCTTTTCATCTCAAATTGATTTAAAACCTTTAAACAAAACTAAAACAAGGAAAATATATACTCTATACTTTACTCATAATCACCTTGCCATGTTATATATACTTTACTCAAATCTTGGTTGATGAAAACATTTAAATCTTTGAAAGTACCCCTTTCTAATCCATTGAAAGTACCCCTTTTGAAACCAAGAAAAATTCTTGTTTCACCTAGGCCAAAAGGCCAAAACATTCCTTTCGAAACCATTCATAATTTCCTTTTGAAAACATTGAAAATCCATTCCTTCAAAAACATTAAAACCTTAGACATTCTTCTTCAAAACCTTTAAACATTACCTTTCGAATACATTGGAAAACCTTTCCTTTCAAACCTTTCGAAACCATTGGGGAACTATCCTTTCAAAACCATTCTTTAAAACCTTTCGAAAGCAATAAAACATCAAACGTTTTGAAAGCCTTTGGGTTCTAGTAAAACATGTGGAAACGCCTTTCGAAACCATTAAAAATTTACTCCTTCGAAACCATTTGGGTTCTATCTTCAACAGAGCAAAAGGGTCATAAAAAATTTAAGTCGAAGGCACTCTTATTAAAGCATTTCCTAAGCAAAGAAGTGACGGTGTCGAAACCAACCTTTCGAATGCATTGGAGAAGCGGCTAAGTTTTAAAAACAAAGTATACATTTCAAAACCATTGGTGTCGAAAGGAAGAAAAGCGACAGCTAATGGGTTCGACCACGACGAAGTATTTACTAAAAACAAGAGATGCAAACCATTTGAAACCTTTCCTTTAAAACATTAGACTCAGCCGAAAGCCAACTAAGTCGAAAGCATACCCTTTAAAAAGAAAAATATGGGCATTTTCATTTAAAAGCAAAGACACGCTTTGAGTCCTTTGGAACCTTTGGTCTCGATGTAGTGCCCTCCGCCTGATACTATGTGCATTGGTTTCGATGGCATGGAGACGGTAGTACTTGGTCAGAACATTTGTGCTGAAAGTGGCAAAACATGCTAAAAGCATGTGAAAACTGATTTTTACTTTAAAAAGAATTTCTTTTCAACAAACCTGCCTTGTTTGTCAAAACTTATTGGTTGCAAATTTTCTTTTTAAAAGTGCTGCCAATATTTCAAAAATAAACAATTTAATTTATTTATAAAATGCCACTTCTCCTTTTATAAATATATAAAACATTTAAGTCCCATACTTTAAATAATTTTATATACCTATCAAAATACTTATGAAAATTCTACAAAAATTTCAGAAAATCATTTTTCATATGTTTTCTAACATATATTAATTCCAAATCCAAAATATTTATTATTTAGTTGTAAAAAATTTAAAACCTAAATAATCATTTCCACACTAGAAAATTAATATAAAATCCATATTAATCCAGAAAATTATGAAAATTGAAACCCATCTCTAGAATATCATATCTGATCTATATCTAAAATCGCAAGGCATTTGGATGTCATTAAATAGGATTTCCACATTGAAACATATCATAAAACCTATGTTATTAAGCATAAATCATCAACAAGTATATATAAACAATTAATCATTCAAAAACATGGCATAATCATGCAAAATACTTCGGATTCATCTTAAGACAAAAAACAATTAGAAAAATGAGATGTAGTCATTATTCATCTTAACTTTTGATATTAAGGATTTGAGATTTGATCTTGACTAAATTGCTTAAGCTTTTCCTCTTGAAGTCTTCTCTTTGCCTTTCCTGATGGTGGTCGGCCTTAGTTTATATTTTTGTTTGTGAATTATGAATGAATGCGAGAATGAGGGCTTAAGGGGTTTAACGTATAAGAATGTGTCTATTCCTATATTGCCGCTTAGCTATTTGCCTTAACATTTTAATTCCTTAGTTCATTGCTTACATGGCTCGGCTACCCCATGTTAATTACAAATCTCAATCCTCTATCATCACATTATTTTATTTAATTTATCTAATTAAATGTCCTACATAATGTTACTAAATATATAGGTCGTTACATAGTACTCTTGAGCTTTTTAGGGAGCTTTATCCTACATTTTTTTTCTTACTCTCAAGTTTGGTTGGCATCTTATTCACTTTCCTTGTCAAAGCATTTCTCTTCAGAACTAAATCATGATTTAGATGGTGCATGGTTTCTATCTCATCATAATTCTTGGTTTGTTCATTCTTGAGCACCTTGACAGCATCATCGTCCTTCTTCTAAGCCTCGGCTTCTGATATTATCAAGCTAGTGACCTCGGTGTTGAGATGAGTGATGTTTTCTTTATCTTATGCCTCCATGAGTTTCAAATTCTCCATCTCGAGCTTCCTTTCCTTAGAAACCTTAGAGATTTTCTTAGCCATCCGCCTCTGTACCGTATACTTGTTGTAAACATCCATTTCATAGGAAACTATCATGCCTTTAACCTAAGGTGGAATGTCCTTCCAATTGGGTAATGACTCCATTAAAGAAGACATCTAGGAACTGTGCCTTCAGTTCACTATTTGGGCATCAGTGGCAAGTTGTTGATCCAAAGTGACGATCAGAGCTTCAGTCGATATCTTGCCAGCCCTATGGTAAGAGGTCTCAGAACCGCCTTTATGGTGCCTGCGATTAGAAGGTCGACCGATGGCTGACCTCCAAGTCTTGGCCACCACTTTGATGATCGTGCTTGACCGATGCCTCCTCCATTGAGACGCATTTTCCTTCAAAGACTGAAATGTGTATTTTATCTCTATGGATCCTGCAAAGGGAAAGGGAAAAGGTTAGCTTCAAAAAGGAAAGTCATAAAACAGGTGTAGTGCGGTGTGCGTGTATATGTGTGCCCTGGTGTCCCCCCGACGGACCATATACTGGAGCTTTACCTATGGGAGTGATCTCTCCTACGTCAATGGAAGGCATGTCATCATGAATGCGGATAGGGGAACTAAGACCATCAACACTCATGCTATCAAGGCCGAGGGGTTTAATCTCGGTTGGAATCGACCCCAGACCAGCGAATATGTCTTCAGAGGGGAGAGGAGTTTTCTCTACAGTTGTGATTGGAGAGGGCTGTGTTGAAGTTCATCCTTTGGAAATCTTTACGATCGGCCTTTTTAAGACAAACTACTGGTCATCTTTAGTTTCCTCGATTAAAGGCTCCTGGCCCACATCAACATCATCGTGAATGGCTTCGTCACCTTCGCCCATGATTTCGTCTTCTTTGGCTTGCTCTCCTTTTTTTCGCTTTAGCCCTTGGACTTGGAATAGGTGGCACATCAAGATTTACATCGCCATCTCCAGGTAAGTTAATGTCATTGTCGTCGTTGACCACTTGGATTTGACCAATGCTACGGCCTGCCTCCAGCAGGTTATGGGCTAGGAGATTCTCATCAGTAAGAAGAATTCCAACTTCTCTATCCTCGTCCAAAAGTGCCATGAGAGTTCTAATGGCACCCACAAGTGCCACGCCACTGGGCCTCACCGAAACATTTGAATGACAAAAAGAATATTAGTTAAGCTTGTAGAATCGCAAGGTGAGTTCATATAAAACACATGAAATAAGACTTACGTTCGGATAACTATCTCTGTGTGAAACCAGGTCAATAGTGGATATAGAGCCATTCACACTTGAAATAACTTAATTTGCTCCAAGCACCGGTAACTATTCTATATTACTTAGTCGGTTTAAGATAAGTTAGAGAAGGGATTCCATTTCGGCTTTTGAAACTATATATCTTTGATTTCCTCACACTTTAAGAGGATTTCTTGTTACCACTCCAGAAGTAGTCATAGCTATCTCCTTCATAATCTTATTCTTTTTTCCATCTCACCTAGGCACCAATTCTTATGTACTGCACATTTAAAATTCTGATTTGGTCTTTATCATTTAAAAAAAAAATTAAAACTTCATATTTTTTGAAATATAAACCCCAAACTCCTGTCTTTAAAGGTGCTACTTATAAACTTTTATTAATTCAAAAACACTTGGGGTCCAAATCCTTTTCAAAACTTATATTTTATAATTTTTGAAGTTAACTTATTCACTAAATTTTAAAAGGAAACGTTAACAATTCTAGGTTTAAAATAAAATTAGCCTTTTCTTTTAAAGACAATTCCAACTCTTATTAAAAATTTGGGATTTTAAGTACAACCACTTATTAAGTTTTCCTTCCAATTTTTTTTTATTTCTACCAAACCATTTCTTTCAAAAGTATACTTCACATATTTTGAAAACATCTTTCATACTTTTTAAATTATAAAAATTGGAGAAATAAGAACAACTCTCGTCCTATCACTTTCCTTGCATCCCATACTCTCCCAACATCCAATATTTGGAACAAGTTTCTAACACCATGAAAAGGGGACTTCTAACAGACATTAGCAATAAATGCGCATAACAACGGAAAATGATCATTTTCCTTTATTCCGCTTCTCTAATGAAGTTACTAGCATTATTTTGGTATAATTTACTAACACGTTTTTTTATACTTAGAGATCTTATGTTTTAATACATTGGAACTACTTTTCCCTCCAAGAGGAATCACTAGCGCTATAATTCTCTTTGAAATGCTTAAAAGAGGATTCATATTTTATGTGAAATTACAAGGAATTATATTTCATTTTCTTTACCGAAATAGACAATACAGAATACAGTATTTCTAATATTTTGTATATCTCCTTTGCATTTACATTCCTTATTATTTCAAACAAAAAACCTTTACATGTAACTTGATTGATTCCTAGAAACTTATTTTGTTATCTCTTTTCATTCAATTAGAATATGTCAAATCCCAACTTAATTACAATAAGTCAAACCTTTTGTTCATTTATACTTCCTAACTTCCTATCACTCAATTCTTCATCCCAAATTATCCTAACTATTTTTCTCTTAATTTACTATCCTTTTTTACTTAAACTATTATAGTGCAACCAGTTATAGCTTAATTTTTAAGACCCGAAGTCTTCTTTTCTATAACATTCACCTTATTTTGATTTAAACCACTCATATTGTCCACCCATACAAATATTTTTCATATCTTAAAAAATTTCATTACATAGAAAGATTCACGAGCTATATTGCTCCAGCATTTCTTTTCAAAAGAAAGCGACCTCTTATAAAAATTCCTTTACTGAAATCAAATTAGCTAAATGTATATTTTATTGAAAGGCCTTTATCATATATAATTACCCAAAATTCAACACTCACTTACTTTTTCATTAAAAGTTCTCTTAAAGTATACAATTTATACTTTTTCTCATTTTTCAAAAATTTTCTTATTGTTGGGTTGGACTCAAAGTGGACTTCTAACTATTTTCTCAAGACATCCTTCTTTCCAAATCTAATCACTAATTAGGAGTGACTATTTCCCCTATCTTTAGGAACTTCTCCATCTTCCACTATATCTAACATATGGAGTATTATTTTCCCTTTATCTGGACCTATTGTACATCATCAATCAGCAATAAAAATGGGGATCAGCAATCACTGGGCTATCAAGTCCCGACTAGGGAGCCATGTACCATCCAGTTCTAAGGACTTTTCCATATGCAGCTACTCCATTGATGGACTTCTTTGAATTTTAGCATATACTATATTTACATATATAGCAAAATACAAATACGTTCAATTAATGTTCCTAATTTTAAAGGAATTGACTAGCCTATGCTCTAATACCAAATGTAGCAACCCGCACTCAAGTGGGCCCATATTTTCGCTAACTCGAAAACCCAAGTCCATTATAATACAGATCATTGGTTTGGTATTTTGCAAAAGAGAAGCTATATCAGAGCATTGATAATAATAACTCATATTATAAATAAGTAAGTATAATATATCATAATAATCACCGACTAAGAATTGACACCTTATATGTCAAGTTCCTTAGCCAAACCACCGCTCCAAACAATACCAGTGCCAACCCTTCTAAATCCCGTGGGTTGTAATGAGGAGGGAGTCAGAACAACATTTTGGTGACTGGTAAATTATACATCTTATATATAACACTAGCTTATGCTGATTACCATTTATTCTCCAGTTAATGTTAACCAACGTTATCTTATGCCTTAATTAGTTTACTCAAATGTTAAGTTACAATTAACTTTAATGCTATTAATCAATTATTAAATGAATTAAAATTATTTTCTTAATTATATATATAATTATTTCCAACTATGAAAATTAAAATGTTGATAACTTCTCTGTTTGAACTTCGATTTGAAAAGTTTATATATAAAAATTGATTGAAAAATCGCCATGAGTCCAATAGTATAAGTTTTGTAGCTAAATTCCAACATTTACAAAATTCCATTTTTCACTATTTATTATTTATTAATTAATTTCTATTTTAATTAATTAACGTAAAAACGTAAGGTATTATAGTACATCAGAAAACACTCCGAGTATCAACAATCCCTTAGCACACATATCCGAGCCCTTTCTTTCCTACATCAAATTTCCATTATCCTCAAGGAACCATTACTCGTCCATTCCACGATAGAACCATTTAACCATTCGATCCATGGGTTGCCTATCTTAGATTATGCCCTTTGTGGATAATCATTCTCACGAATTTATTCAACAACGAGCCGCCATCATCGAAAACGGACTCCTTTCATCATCGATTGTCACTAAAGTCTTGAAACTATCATCGTGCTACTATGTTACCATCGAACCCCAAGCGAATAAACAAAACCTTCAGCACGACTTGGAGAGCCTCCACTTCCCCTCTTAGAAGTTTCACTCCAATCCCATCAGTATAAATAATTCTATACTGATCTATGATAGCTCGACACCGACTTATTTACTTAGCCAACTTAGCTAGATTCAATCTCTTGCTTCTAGTACTTAATTTCCCAAGTGCTTTAGACCCCGACCCATCCTTCTAAATAGCTCAGCATCACTCTAAATCTCTCATCTCTAAGTTCTAGAAACAACTTGGTATGGTGACCTATACTTAGCCAATTTCCTAAAACCAGCCTTTGTCCATTTCCTTTAACCATTTTTCACCGAGTAATCAAGTGGTCAACCTATTTTGGCCACTAAAAATAACTCAGTACCGAGCTATAATAACTCAACACCGACTTATTTCCTTAACCCTAATTTTGCTACGACTTGTAGCATGAGTTCCTCCCATACTCTAGAACCCCTCCTCTAAGTTTCATGTAATTTTGACCATCTTTGCCTTCGATTTGTCAAAGTCACCGACCTATTCTCCAATTACCAAAAATACTAGCAAACAACATAAAAGTACAACATACAATCATAGAAAACCATGCATATACATTCATTCACACAAGCAATACATAAGAATGTGATAATCAAGCAAATCTTAATCTAGATATAACTTTTACACTAGCATATGCATATGAATACAAAGGATTGCAAAACTATTTAAAACTATTTTTATGCCTTTATAATTTTTCCATAAAATGTAATTTTTACTCTCAAAGACATCATTTCTAACTATGTAAACAAGCATAGTAGAGCGAGAGGTCAATAAACATTCACAAATACCCAAAATACCCATTTTTCTTCCTAGATCAGAAGTAGACAGCAAATGAGATGAATCCAAATCAGTAAAAGATGATAATCTAGAGCTTTCCAATGCTAATCACCCCTCTAATCAATGTTGATTAAGATTGGTAAGGGAAATGTGCGACTTTTGATGAAATTAGGCTTAATGGAGGTTTAAAGCTATTTTAGGGAAGATGAAAATGACTTCAATCAGTTCCTACATCCTTCCCTCGGCATAGTTTTCAAGATGGGATAATGCTCCTAAGCACGGGATTAGTTAATTACCTATTAAAACTGGCCAATAGCAACCAAAACTTAAAATAGTTATAACTTTCGAACGTTAAGACCATTTTTCAATTATGACCACTCTATAGAATGTGAAACCACCATCTTGAAGCAATAAAATTTGTTGGAGACCCTAATTCAAATTCTATCAAAAGTTATAGTCCAAACAAGGACTTTCAGGGTCAGAACAATCAAATAGAAAATCGGAAAAAAATCATAGACGTGGAAAATGTCTCTAAGTGTCACTTCCCAAATCATCATATAATCTTATATGAGTGAAGAAAAATATTTTATGATCCTTCGGTACGTAAAACACGGATCGTTACATAAATCTTGGTATGTGTAATATTTACCCTAAGCAAATAATCACGTAGTGAAACTACGCCGCTAAAGCATGGAACGGGGTTACTCCTCTCTACTCCAATTTCATCAATTACATCTTATAATTTGATAATATCAAACTTTGGTCAAACGCAAATCATCAATTTCGACATAAGGGTGACATTGCTTTCACAACAACTTTCACTAATTTTACAGTCGGTTCATTTTTATATTTGTTGCTCAGGCTTTACTCTTATTAATTTAAAAAGGGTACTTGACATTTACAGTTATCATTAAGGGATTTTATTTGACTTTCCCTCAAATGTATCATGGAACTTTTATTAGGTTTAGACAAATAGTTTCCACAAAGGCCTTGCACCACCATCCTCAAATATAAGTTTAGACAAATGGTTGCTACATAGGCCTTACATCGCCATTCATACATAGGGGTGTAAATCTGTCGGACTGGACCAGACAAAGGTGTGTTCGGTTTATATCCTAAGTTGAATTAAATAAACACAGACTGAATGAGATTTATTCTCTTGCAAAATTTTTGTCCAAATTCATGTCCTAAATAAAATTGGAAAGACACGGACAAATATTTTTCAACCACAGACTTGAACAAATATCGACAGACATTTTTATTTACATAACATTTTATTTTTTTAATGAGTTTCTATCAATTATATTGTTTTTATCATTATGTACCAAAGTACAAGCATTTTTTGAATCTTTACTCAATCAACCAACCAAAAAATTATCATAAATATTTTAAAGAACATAATGGACATACTAGAATATGAGAAATTCAGAAAAATTTGAATAAACAAGGATTAGATGAGATTTTTGCTCATATAAATTTTGCTGTACTAATTCATGTACTAAATGAAAATCGAATGGAACCAGACCGACATTTTTAGGCCATGGACCCGAATGGACAAGGACACTCATACAAAATTAATAGTCCTAGTCATTCAGTATAATGTTTTGTTTAGATGAATGATCGCCACATAGGCCTTACATCACCAATCATTAAATATAAGGTCATTTTTGGATAAATGATCTCCATAAAAGCCTTATTCCAACAATCATCAAATCATGAGTAGATGTATTAAGGCCACAAATCCTATATAATTACATTTTCATTCTTTAAGTAGGTTATTACATTTTAACTTAGTATTCTTTATGGCCATTTCATCTTTGTGAAATTATTAACCATCACTTAGGAAAGACGACATCCCAAATGTTACAAAATTCATTTATTTACCTAGAATTTCTTAGTTACTTCAACTTCGCAGGTATTCAGTGCATAGCCATTGTAGGTTAAAGGCTGAGCAAGTTGAAAAGTTTAGTAGCTATCTGAAATTAGCATTAAGCTATCTCCAATTGACATCTCCAATTGATATTAAGCAATCTCTAACTGATATCTCTAGTTTGTTTTAGCTCTCTAGTTGAAATTAAGACGTGAAAAGTTAATATTGAGTTATAACAAGTTTGATATTGAGTTGTAACAAGTTAAGATGGCAGTTTAGTAATTAACCTTTGAGCTGTAACACCCTGCATTTTTAGATTCTTAAATAATCAAATAACAATGAACAATGAAAACAAGCATTTTTGGAACAGTCAGAATATGGCCTCGAAACTTATATCATTGTGTTCGTGGTGATTTTCTGATCAATTTTCATATATAACTTATCGAAACTCGAGTCAATATGAAGAAGTTAAGAGAAGAAAAAGATATCAGAATTTAACGAAAAGGAAAAAGAAAAAAAAGTAAGACCTTACGGGTCGACCTATAGGTCGACTCGCAAAAGCACAAGGGTCCACCCTAAGGTTGACCCGCAAAGAATACAAGTCGACCTGTAGGTCGACCTGCGTTTGCCCTAGGCGTTAAATAGTCCAAGGATGTGCCAAACTTATTTGATTCGTTTTTTGTGCAATTTAAAGCATTTTTTTACTGGATCCAACGATTCGCAGCGAGCCTATGACGTGTTGCACTGGATTCAATCCAAAAATCCAATGGTCTGAGATCCCTAAAATCCACTATAAATAGAATACTAGGCCTAGCTATTTTATCACAATTATATTTTCTCCGAATTGGGTTCATTGCTTGAGGCTGAACCCTAAATAGAAAATATTTCTAGCAAGAATATCTTTTTAATAAAAATATTAAATGCCTTATAATGGGATCCATGAAGGCCATGGAGTAAGGCTAGGTGAGTGGACATAAATTATATCTCTTTTATGTATAATATCGTTAGACCCTGGTTAAATATTTAATTCAGCGTTTATTTCAGTAGTTGGTCTGCTAGTTAGTTATGTTGAAACCGGAAATTTTATAAGAGAATTGTACTTTTATTTATATGTTATTTATATGGAGAAAGAAAGGAGTCCAATTAAATAAAAGTAATATTAGGCTTAAAAGTTATAGAGAAAGACATAAGCCTAAAAGTAAGAAATTTATAGTAAATTATGAAACGAATTAAAAATGGAAAAATCTAATAACTTGATTTGGAAGTTAGTGATAGATTAGTTGGTTGGTTTGAAAAAAAGGGAATAAATTTCCATGGTTAAATATTAGAATTACAATAAACGTAATTCCAAGAATAAAAGAAAGGAAAGTGGAATTAGTGCAAAATAGAGACATTACTGTATTTTGCATTACCCAACAATTAAAGAAACAATAAAGGAAATATAATGCGATTACGAATTATTATTTATTGCATTATTTAGTATTAAAATATGGAAATGGATTTTTAGCATAATTTTTGTAACCAACCAAATAGAATAGAACTACTGCCTAGAATAAAAGAGAATAACGTGAAGCGTTAAAGAAATTAAAGAAGAGGAAATAATTAGGTTAATTATTCGACAAGACTAGAAACAATAAACAGAATATGTGACTAGATCTGCATTTACTGCGCAAATAGTAGAATAAAAAGTAAAGCAGTTATTATGATAAGTAGTTTGTGACGGTTGGACGTAATCCCAAGCTAAAACTATCATATAATATAAGAGAACTAAAGAGAATTAGTATCATAATAAAAGAAGACAGACTAGAATAGAAAAGAGACACTTGCAATTACATTTATAAAAAGTAGGTTATAAAAGAAAGAAAAGAATATAAAAGTAATAATTGCAAGTATAATTGTAACACATAGGTTATAATTAAAGAGAAAGAAATAGAAGGGGCTTATTTTATTAAACTTGGATCTTATATTAAGTTAATAAGGAAAATAATGGAAGTGGCCCGTACCAGCAGCATTCCCGTCGATATTTATGTGTGGGAATGGTCTTATGAAATACCTTTTCTTTTCAAACTGCGTATTTTGGGTTTGTCACACCAGTCCCATGACTGATCCAGAGTTTACTTTCCTTTTCCCTTAAATACTAGGTGCTCAAATTTTCCCCGGGTAGCCTTGTAGTTCTGTTTAGTTCGAGGAAATCTGGAAGAGCTCGGAGCATGGAATTGAAAGATTTTTCTAAAAGTTGTTTCCACCACACTTAAGTAGTATTGTATTCCACCTTTGTAAGGATGGATATATATATAACTGTCCATTTTTAACTCTAACAAATGTTCTTAAATTTCCGCTGTAAAGATTATATGTTGAAATAATATATGTTAGATTATGTTCTGTCTTTATTTTATTTTTACCCACGAGAATACATTTCTTCGGCACTTGGATTTGTGGCATGTGAATACCGAGGATGTATTAGTATCGATTTTCGAGAGTCGAAGAAACGGGTCCTCACATTCTGGTACCATAGCGTAAGGTTAAGCGAGAACCTTGGCTTTGGTGGGGTAATGTCTCATTAAAGATGGGGTTAGTAATACCCCAGGATGGGTAACTCATTAGAATTAAGGTTAGTGACACCCTAGGTGAGTTTGAGAGTAATATATATGAGCGCATATTTGTTAATGATACATACAAATGATTTTGGTTTTGAAAATTTATAAATGAAGTAATTTTACCTAGGATTATATTTTGAATATAAAGAATATTTTCATTATAGTTATTTGATTAAGGCAATGGTAATACTCTTTTATTATCATTGACTGATTGGATGTTTAATTTAAAAAGTTTAAGTACAAATAGATCATGAATTTAGTTTCACAATTTGACTATGGGTTATTCGGTAAATAATAATGATGGTTTAAGATTAACGGAATTTGTTTAAGATAAATAAATCTTATGAATATGCTTTATATAAATGATTTTATAAACTAGATTTATAAAATGTGATTTATGATGGAATTTTTGAGAATTCTAATTCTGGTATTTTAAATGATATTTGGAAAAGGAATAATAATAGTATTATTTCTAAAATAGGATTTGAAACCAAAAAAAAAAAATCTAGTGATTAATAGATCCGATTGGCTCCAAAGTAACTAAAAATGGACAGGAGTCGTATTCGGATAGTAAACGATTCTCTTAAGTATTCCCCTTCTTGTTAAGGAAATATGCGATACTATTGGTAGTACCCAGTTCCTTGGTATCATTTTTGAGTTACTCGATCAATATAATTTTCTAAAGTTAAAAAGCATAATGTGAATCATTAGTTGATAAATTAGTTGATGATTGTCAATTTTATCAAACTGTATTATCTTAATTGGTAAGCATGAATATGCTTTGATCTTTAAAATAAATGTTTAAAGTTATCAATGAATGGTTTTTTTGGTTTGTAGTAAATGATGGTTTAGTAACATTTGCTTTTAAACCCTTAAATGACACTTTGGAAGAAATCTTGTGGGTATATTTAGATCCTTAATAATGGAATTCTAAAGATAATAACAAGTATTTAAGTCTTTTATATAAAAAATAGAAAATTTATAATTAACATGTTATAAAAAGAATAGTTCATTATAACAATGTTTTAGTATAATTTTTTTCATCTCTTTGGTTATATTACAAAGGTAAGGAAAAAAAGCCTTATTAAGTAATTTGTGAAGTTTTAATTAATAAAGGAGTGTTAATTGATAAAGAAAGCTTTGACTAAATAAATAATTTTTTCTCATTTGATATTAGCTTAAGAAAGTTTATGGTGATTTATAAATTTAATGAATTATTTTGAAAACGAGTTTTTTTAGAAACCATTAAGATATGTGTGTTATAATAAAAGGGTAGTAATCTTTTGGAAGAAAAAGTGTTTTTAAGTAAAAATCTTTGGAAACGAAGATAAATATCCTCCTCTCCACCTTAAAAGACCATGACTGCCATCATCCTCCTCAAAAGCCGAGCATTCCTGTAACACCCCACATTTTTGGTAACATTATTTAGAATATTTAATTAGCTAAATAAAATAAAATAATGTAGACTGATTATGTAATTGAGATTTGCGAATTTTACAAGGGTAATAGTGCCATATAGAGGAGTAAACGAACCAACTAATGAAGAGTTAAGTTGAAATAATTAAAGGAAGGCATAATAGGAAATGGGATCTCTTATACCCTAAAACCCTTAGGAAATTGAATACACTCTCCATTTCACTATTTTCAGAAACAAAAACATTAGAAGGAGGCCAACCATCGTTAATAATCACAAGAGAAGCTAGGAGTTTCCAGGAGAAGATTCAAATCAACTTTAAAAAAGATCAAATCTCATTCCTAATCACAAAGCTAAGGTGAATAATTACTACATCCCATTTTCTTATGATTTTCGGTTTTAAGTTAGATCCAAAATGATTTTGCAAGTTTATGTCAAGCTTTGAATGATTAAAGTTATATATATGCTTGTTGATGAATTATACATATTCATATTGGTTTATATGAAATATTTGGTATGAAAACCCTATTAAATGACATCCAAATGCCTTGAAATCAAAAATGATATTCTAGAGATGGATTTCAATTTTCATAATTTTTTGAATTAATGTGGATTTTATATAAATTTTCTAGTGAAGAAAATGATTTATTGGGTTGTAAATTATTTACAGTTGAATAAATAATTATATAGGTTTGAAATTTTTATATGCTAGAAAACATATTAAAAAAAATTCTGGAATTTTTCTAGATTTTTCTTATGTGTTTTCATGGATATATAAAATTATTTAAGGTATGGGACTTAAATGTTTTATATATTTTATTAAGGAAAAGGGGAATTTAAAAAAAAATCATTGTTTATTTCTGAAATTATTGGCAGTTCTTTTTGAAAAGTATTTATTAACCAATAAGCATTTACAATTAAAGATAGGTTAGTTGAAAAGTTTTCTCTTTTAAGTTAAAAGTAAGAAAATCATTCTTTTAGCATGTTCAACCACTTTCGGCATTAAGGGTTCTGACCCAGACCTTTCATCATCATTGCTTTCGTAGCTAATGTGTATGGTATAATGGTTCTTGGTACGTGACATATTGGAAAAGGTCGAAGGAGTATTTGGTCGAAACCTTAGGTTCTAAAGAGGTTGGAGTATGTTTGTTTTATAAGCCAAAAGTAATGCCTATATTGCTTTCAAAAAGAAGCTTTCGACTTGGTTGCTTTCGACCGGGTTGAATACTTAAAGGTTATAGCTTTTAAAGGGATTAAATCCCCTAGCTACCACCTTTCTACCTTACGAAGTCATAGGCTTTCGACAAGGTTGAAAGGTAAACTTGTCTTTTAAGAATGAGTTGTTTCTCCATGCTTTCGGAAAGAAGCCATTGACTTAGCTTTTTTACCCTTTTATTCTAATTAAAGTATAACCGAAGGTCTTGAAAGAGCTATTTTAAAGTATTAATAGGCTGGATCCTATTGTTTTAAAAGAAATTTTTTTAAGCTTTTCGAAGGGGTTAAAAGCTAAGCCTTCGAAGGTGTCAAAAGAAAAACTTTCGATGGTGTCGATAGCAAAGCTTGAGAAGGAGTCGAAAGGTTTTAAAATAGGCTTTTTCATATGTTTTGAATTGAACCTAAATGCTTTCGAAAGATATCATTTTTCTGAAGCCTTCGACGAAGTCGAAAGTTATTATTTTTTTTGAAGCTTTCGACAAAGTCGAAAGGTGTTTTTTCTTTATGCTTTCGAAAGTTGTTAAAATGATTAAAAAGAGGGTGGTTTCCTCCAGCTTTCGATGAAGTCGAAACATGGTTTTTTTGATGTTTTTGAAAGGTTTGAAATAAAAGGTTTTCCAAAGTTTTCTAAGGAAATGTTTAAAATGTTTTAGGATAGGATGCGTAAGGTTTTAATGCCTTCGAAAGGAAGGTTTTCAACGCTTTCGAAGGGGTTTGAAGTACGATTTCGAACGGTAAGGTTTTAGCCTTTTGGCCTAGATGATTATAGGGTTTGACTTGTTTTTGAAAGAGATACTTTCAGCGGTTTGAAAGGGGTACTTTCAGTGGGATCGAAAGGGATACTTTGTAATGTAAAAATGTTTTCATCTACAAAGAATTGAGTAAAATGTATATATAGCATGGCAAGGTGATTTTTTGTAAAGCATAAAGCATATATACATTTTACTTGATTGGGTCGATTTAAAGATTTTAAATCATTTTGAAAAAGGTTTTTCAAGGAAAATTATGGGAAGGTGTCCTTAAGTAAAAATGACTCAGATAATGGAATACCAGATGAGACTGGTATAGGGTCGTACCCTATACATTAGCTATTGTCCTCGGCTAATTAAGTCCAAAATTTCAGTGTATAGGTCTTTGTCACAATTAAGACTAATAATTTGATTACACACAAAAAGGAATATAAATATTTGTATGTAGATAGGTTATTGGTGAGCCCGCAAAACCATTAGGATCGGGAAGACCTGGGAAATGATTAAGTTAGGGACTGACTGTCCAGCAGAGAAGCATTTAACAGATAGTTAAGGATAGATCGTCCTGAAGCAGTAATGTCCAACAATTGTTAGATTATTTTGATATGTTGTCTGTTAGGCCTGAGTTAGCCAAATGGCAGTTTGCCTAATTTGAGGATAGTTAGTCAAGATTGCAGACAGTTAGCCCAGTTGAGGGCAGCCAGCCTAGATTTTGGATAGCTAGTCCATTTATTACCTGTTTAAGACATAACGGATCTTGCTATTATTATATTATTATAATCAGTTTGATTAACCAGCTTGATGACAAGATTAAATTTGCCAAATATATGTTTTAAAAGGATATTAGTGAGGGGAAACCTGTTCCACTAAGTGGCATGGTTTCACTTAACATATTAATCCAGGATATATAGTATTATTCACACCAGGCTTATGTCTGACTCAAAGTTTATGTTCCTCCTTAAACTCTCAGGTGCTCAAATTTGGTTTGAGTTGGCCGAGGGGTTAAGGTCTTTTTAAGTTTTAGTTGGATGACGGATAAGGCTTCCGAAGGCATGCACGAGGCAAAAGAATAGCTATTTAGGAGTTATAGTTCTATATTTTGTTGTATTTTCGCTATGTTTATATTAACTCTATTATGACTATATGACTCTGATCATTCAAGAGGTATCTTCATATACCACTCTTAGCGTATTTTGTAATGTATATATTATCTGTGCATGGGAACGTATTGTGATTTTGTACAATAAATATGGAACATTTGTTTTGAATGTAATGATGAAAATTTTGTTTTGAAACGTATGTTTTGTTTCATATTCAAGTGCTTCTGATATTATAGATACCATTAACATAGCTTTATTTAGTCGCCGAAAGCTAATGTTATAGATGACTACAGCATCTGTAGCGCTTAGTTTTGGGCCTCTAGATAGGGGATGTTACATCTTGTATCAAAGCATGGCTTATGAAATACTAAATAAAAATGGTTTTTGAAAACTTAATCCTCAGTAATTAGAGTTTAGATCGGGGAATGGGATAACGCTATAGTAACGTACTTGTATTTGTTATATATATATATATATATATAAGTATATGATATATCTCTAAACTCATATCTTAGTTAGGTTATTCATCTATATTTCACTAGGCTTGAATACAGATGTGGAAGGAAGAAAAGGCAGAGTTAATCTTGGAGGAGAGAGCACCACCACTAATGGAAATTCCCGACCAAATGCTAAAAGAGGTCCGGGTCAGGGTCAAGCTGAAAATGTTGGTGCTGGAGTTCCCCAAGTGGATATAGGAGCCATGCATTGGTTTTTCGTGAACATGATGGAAGCTGGAATCGCAGCTGGTGTAGTGGAAGGAAATGCTGCTAGAGTAGGAGTTTAGGGAGCTCCAGTTGTCAATGATTATGCTAAGTTAAGTGGATATTATACCAAGCTTAGAGGGAAGCTGTTCATTGGCACTGAAGATGCTACTGAGGTGGAAAACAAGCTGTTACATCGTGAAAGGATTTCCGCTGATTTGGGGCTCAGCGATGAGAAGAAAAGGAGATTTTCTTCAAGACAGCTTCAAGGATCTACTTTATTATGGTAGAATTCTATAATTGCTGGTGGGGTTAATGAGGAAATGGTTATGTGAGATGAGTTTAAGAGGAGGTTCCAAGAAAGGTTCATGTCTGCTATGGCGCAGTCTGCATTGGTTAGGAAGTTTGCGGAGCTGATGCAAGGAGAATTGACGGTCCTGAAATATTCCAAAAGATTTGAAGAGTTAGCTCGATATGGGTATCCCATTGTCGACACAGTGATGAAAAGGAATGAGAAGTTTATTAGAGGACTGAAGCCAGGGTTGGCAAGAGCTGCTTTAGCACACATAAGAGATCCTTGTGACGTGGTTGTAGAAATTGCATTAAGACATGAAGAGATATTGAATGCACTGGAAAAGAGTAAGGTGAACGAGGTTTAGGGTGGACAAGGCTAGAAAAGAAAATTTTTCCATAAGAAGAATGCTCAGAAGGGAGGAGCACAAAAGAAGGGAAAATTTAAGGTGGTCTATTATAAGTGCAACAAGAAAGTACACAATCCTTATGAGTGTCGTTCTGGAAAAGGAAAAGGGAAAGCAACAGTTGAAAGAAGAATGTCAAGCGCTCTAATTTGTGATCAAATCGACCACTACAAGAATCAGTGCAAAGAGCCTGCAAAGGATTGAAAGAGCCAAGTGTATGCCATGGAGCCTGTTGCTTCCAGACCAGGGGCATAGGAGAAAGGAAAGTCTATTTTGGAAGGCACGCTGTAGATTCACGGTATGTCTGTTAGCGTTTTGTTTGATACTGGTGCATCACATTCTTTTATATCTTGATGTTTCGTAGATAAGCTTAACCTAGAATCCTCATATTTAGTTATTTGTTAAGGGTTGCAAATCCGTTAGAAGGGTATGCAACTCTTGTGATGAGATGTGACCACTTAGAGTTTGATTTTCTAGGTTACACCTTTTCTTGCAGTTTGCATGTATTTGACTTTGTAAGGTTTGGAATTATATTGGGTATGGATTGGTTAAATGAGTATGATGCTAGGATATTTTTCCATGATAGGAAAGTATCACTTAGTCACCCTAATTGCAGTGAGGGGTTGTTTATACTGTAAAAAGCCCTAATTGTGAAGTGAATGCTTTGTTGGGTGTTATGGAGTTGGAAGATGAGTTAAGTCGAATTTTCATGGTAAGAGAATTCGCATATGTGTTTGATCCGATAACCAGATTGCCGTCGAAACATGCTATTTATTTTCGGATAGATTTGGTGCCTGAAGCAGAACTAGTAAGTAGGTAACCAAGTAGAATGACTCCCACCGAGATGAGAGAATTGAAGGTGCGGTTGGTGAACTTAGAAGGAAAGAATCAAATTAGACCAAGCAGTTTGCCTTAGGGAGTAGCCGTTGTTTTTGTTAAGAATCCGAATGGATCGTCAATGCTATGTATCGATTATCAGAAGTTGAATGAGAAGACGATAAAGATTTGATATCCATTGCCAGGAATTTACGATTTGTTCGACCAGTTGAGTGGAGCGAAGATTTCTCAGTTGGATATGGCTACTGGGTTTCATCAGCTTAGGGTTGCAGAAGATAGTATACCATCGACGGCGTTGAGGACTCGCTATGGATCGTATAAATGGTTAGTTATGCCGTTTAGACTAGCTAATGCACCGACATTCATTATAGGTCTGATGAACCAAATCTTCAGAGAGAACTTGGATTGATTCATGCTAGTGCTCATAGATGATATTTTGATATACTCTAAGGATGAGAAGGAGCATGAAGTTCATCTCAAAGTAGTACTTGAGACCTTGAGGGAGGATCAACTGAAGATGAAGTTTTCGAAGTGACACTTCTGGAAGAAGGAAATTAAGTTTCTTAGTCATGTAGTCTCGAAGAGAGGACTGGAAGTAGATCTAACTAAGATCGTGGTCATGAATAATTGGAAGAGGCCAGAAACCGTGAATGAAATAAGAAGCTTTCTTGGACTAGCCAGATAATATAGAAGATTCTTAAAGGAATTTTTGCGGATAGCAGCACCGATGACAAAGCTAACGCAAAAGGATGTGAAGTTCATGTGGATTGATATGTGTTGGAAAGCATTCCAAAGCTTGAAACACTTATTGACGTATGCACCTATATTGGTAGTTCTGGAGGGGAATCGGGATTTAGTAGTCTATACTAATGCGTATGGTACCGGATTGGGTGTAGTGCTGATGCAACAAGGTAAGGTGATTTCCTATGCTTCTAGACAGCTTAGACCGCATGAAGTTAGTTATCCAACTCATGATTTGGAGTTTGTTACTATTATATTTGCTTTGAAGGTGTGGTGGAATTATCTTTTGGGAGAGTGATTTGAGTTTTGTACAGATTATAAGTCACTGAACTACTTGTCCTCTTAGAAGGAGTTGAACATGAGACAGCAAAGATGGCTTAAGTTTATTATTGCTTATGAGTTCGAAATTGAATACACACCGGGTAAAGGAAACAAGTTTGCAGATGCACTTAGCAAGAAGCATCAGAATGTGGTATTAGCTATGATAGTAGAGTGGAAAGACTTAGAAGCGTTATCTGATTGCAGAGTAGAATAGAGACCCGAAGCAGGATCGAGTGCGGAGAATGTTGTGTTATCTTATTTTGAAGTTTGTCCAGTTTTGATTGAGAAGATTACCTTTCGGCGGGAAGAGGATCCATTGTTGGCTGGTAGGACCAAAAGGTTAAGTGGAAGAGCCAAGAATGATGACTTGAAAGATTTTAGTCCTGACCAAAATGGTTGGTTGAGCAAGAAAGGTAGATTATGTGTTCCAAGACTGGGAGACATAAGGAAAGAAGTCTTAGAAGAGATCCATCGTTCAAAGTCACTATCCATATCGGAGGAACAAAGATGTATCAAGATATGAAGAGAAGTATCTTTTGGGAAGAAATGAAGCGAGATGTAGCCTTATGGGTGAAACAGTGTATGAAATGTCAGTAGGTGAAATTCGAGCATCAGAAGCTAAGTGGGTTGCTTCAGCATTTGGATATTTCAGTTTGGAAATGGGATTCTATTTCCGTGGACTTCATAGATGGGTTGCCGAGGTTGAATAGAGGAAATAAAAATATATGGGTTATAGTGGATAGATTGACCAAGAGTGACCATTTCATTCCAGTTAAGTCAACTAAGACAGCACCGGTGTTACAAAATTATTTCTAAAGAATGTGGTTAGACTCACGGAATTCCTAGTAGTATTGTTAGTGATAGAAATTCCTTGTTCACTAGTGAGTTCTAGATGAGTCTACAAGAAAGTTTAGGTACTAAGCTCAAGATGAGTACCGCTTACCATCCACAGACAGATGGGCAAACGGAAAGGGTTAACAAAGTCTTGGAAGATTTGTTAAGAGCTTGTGTATTAGATTTCCAAGGATTATGGGAAGACACTTTTCATCTAGTCGAGTCAGTGTATAACAACAGCTATCAAACTATTATTGGGATGGCACTGTTTGAGGCTTTATATGGAAGACCATGTAAATTTCTTGTTTGTTGGTTAGAGACCGGAGATAGATTGTACTTGGCCCATATTTAGTCAAAAAATTGCAGAGAAGGTTGATTTGATAAGGGCGATAATAAAGGAAGCTAGGTCGAGGCAGAAAAGTTATGCTGATAAAAGACGGAAAGATTTAGAATTCCCTATTGGAGTCTAATTTTTCATTAAAGTATTGTCAATGAAAGGTGTTAACTGGTTTGGGAAGACCAAGAAGTTAGCACCAAGGTTTCTAGGACCGTTACCTATTTTGGAGAGGATTGGTAAACTTGCGTACAGAGTTGAGTTACTGAGTAATTTGGTAGAAGTCCACGATGTGTTTCATGTATCTCACTTGAGAAAGTGCATAAGGGATCCATACACTACTACATAATCTATTGAGTTAGAAGATTTAGTAGTGGAATCAAACTTGATTGTTGTTAGGAAGCCTATCCGGATAGTCAAGAGAGATGAAAAGCGATCGAGGAACAAGAATGTTATATTAGTGAAAGTCCAATTGAGTGATGATAACAAAGACTATACTTAGGAGAATGAGAGCAGGATTAGAGACGCTTATCCTGATTTGTTTGAAGGCATGTTTTACCCTTGATTGTTTGATATGCACCTTATTGTAATTTCGATGATGAAATTCTTTAAGATGGGGAGTCTGTAACACTCCATATTTTTTGTAACATTATTTAAAATATTTAATTAGCTAATAAAATAAAATAATGTAGATTGATTATGGAATTGATATTTGCAAATTTTATAGGGGTAGTCGTGCCATTTAAAGGAGTAAACGAACCAACGAACGAAGAGTTAAGTTGAAATAAGAGAAGGACGACATAATAGGAAATAGGCTCTCTTATATCCTAAAAGTCTTAGGAAATTGAATACACACTTCATTTCACTGTTTTCACAAACAAAAACATTAGAAGGAGGCCAACAACCATTAACAATCACTAGAGAAGAAAAATCTTGGAATTTCAAGGAGAAGATTCAACTCAACTTTTAAAAAGATCAAAACTCATTCCTAATCACAAAGCTAAGGTGAATAATTAATATATCCCAATTTCTTATGGTTTTTGATTTTAAGTTAGATTCGAATTTATTTTGCAAGTTTATGCCATGCTTTGAATGATTGAAATTATATATATGCTAGTTGATGAATTATACATGTTCATATTAGTTTATATGATATGTTTGATATGCAAACCTTATTAAATGACTTCCAAATGACTTGAAATTTAAATACATATCAGAAATGACATTTTAGAAGTGGGTTTCAATTTTCATAATTTTATGAATCAATATGGATTTTATATAAATTTTCTAGTGAAGAAAATGATTTATTGGGTTATTAATTATTTACGGTTGAATAAATAATTATATGCGTCTGAAATTTTTATATGTTAAAAAACATATCAGAATAGATTTTCTGGAATATTTCCTAAATTTTTTGATGAATATATAAAATTATTTAAGGTACGAGACTTAAATGTTTTATATATTTTATTAAGGAGAATAGGCATTTCAAAACAATCATTGTTTACTTCTGAAATTATTGGCAGCTCTTTTTGAAAAGTATTTAGTAACCAATAAGCACTTGAAAAATAAAGGCAGGTTAGTTGAAATGTTTTCTCTTTTAAGTTAAAAACAATAAAATCAACTTTTAGCATGTTCAGCCATTTTCGGCATTTAGGGTTCCGACCCAGACCTTTCGACATCATTGATTTTGACGCCAATGCCTATGGTATCAAGCTGCTTGGTACGTAACATATTGGACAAGGTTGAAGGGGTACTTGGTCAAAACCTTAGGTTCTAAAGAGGTTGGAGTATGTTTGTTTTATAAGCCAAAAGTAACACCCTGCGTTGCTTCCGAAAAGAAGCTTTCGACTTGATTGTTTTCGAAAAGAAGCTTTTGACTTGGTTGCTTTCGACCGGGTCGAATATTTAAAGGTTTAAATCTTTTGAAGGGGTCAAATCCCATTGCTGCCACCTTTTTACCTTCTGAAGTCATATGCTTTCGACAAGGTTGAAAGGTAAAGCAGTCTTTTAAGAATTAATCACTTCTCCCATGGTTTCGAAAAGAAGTTGTCGGCTTTGATGTTTTACCCTTTTATTCTAATTGTAGTATAACCCAAGGTTCCGAAAGTGGTGTTTTAAAGTATTAATAGGCTGGAGCCTATTGTTTTAAAAGAAATGTTTTTAAGCTTTTCGAAGAGGTCGAAAGCTAAGCTTTGGAAGGGGTCGAAAGCAAAGCCTTCGAAGGGGTCGGAAGCAAAGCTTTCGTAGGGGTCGAAAGCATAGGGGTTGAAAGCAAAGTTTCCGAAAGAGTTGAAAGGTCTAAGTTGAAAGGTTTTAAAAGAGGCTTTTCCACATGTTTTAAGTTGAATCCAAGTGCTTTCAAAAAGGTATTATTCTTCTGAAACCTTCGACGGAGTCAAAAGGTATTGTTTTTTTAAGCTTTCAACGAAGTCGAAAGGTGGTTTTTCTTGATGCGTTCGAAAGGTGTTAAATGATTAAAAAAGGGGTGGTTTCCTCCAGCTTTCGAAGAAGTCGAAAGGTGGTTTTCTGATGTTTACGAAAGGTTTGAAATGGAAGGTTTTCCAAAGTTTTCTAAGGCAATGTTTTAAAGTATTTTAAGATAGGATGTATAAGGTTTTAATGCTTTCGAAAGGCAGGTTTTCAATGCTTTTGAAGGGGTTTGAAGTATGATTTCGAAAGGTGAGATTTTGGCCTTTTAGCCTAGATGATTAAAGGGTTTCTCTTGTTTTCGAAAGAGATACTTTCAATAGTTTGAAAGGCATACTTTCAATGGGATTGAAAGGGGTACTTTCTAATGTAAAAATGTTTTTATCAACAAAGAATTGAGTAAATTATACATACAGCATGGCAAGGTAATTTTTTGTAAAGCATAAAGAATATATAATTTCCTTGAGTGAGTTGATTTAATAGTTTTAAATCATTTTGAAAAAGGTTTTTCAAGGAAAATTATGGGAAAGTGTCCCTAAGTAAAAATGGCTTAGATAGTAGAATACCATATGAGACTGGTATAGGATCGTGCCCTATACAATAGTTATTGGCCCCAACTAATTAAGTCCAAAATTTCAGTGTATAGGACTTTATCACAGGTAAGACTAAAATTTTGACTACACATAGAAAGGAATTTATATATTTGTATACAGATAGGTTATTGGTGAACCCGCAAAACCATTAGGATCAGGAAGACCTGGGAGATGACTAAGTTCGGGATAGACTATCCAAAAGAGAAGCATTTAACAGATAGTTAAGGATAGATCATCCAGAAGCAGTAATGTCTAATAGATGTTAGATTATTTTGATATGTTGTCCGGTAGGCTCGAGTCAGGCAAAGAGCAGTTAGCCCAGTTTGAGGACAGTTAGCCCAGTTTGAGGACAGTTAGTCCAGATTGAAGACAGTTAGCCCAATTGAGGGCAGTCAGCCCAGATTTCGGAAATCACTTTCCTTTATTTAATGAACTAGTGTATGTGGGACGTTAAACCTCTTTAAATTAGTCTAAAAGTGATTTTGAAATATTTTATAAACATATGCAAGAGTTTTAGTGAAGTTTGAATGATAATTGAAAATTGAGTCAAAAATAGGTGTGTCGCATAATGATAGTTCGTGATTTCATGCCATATAAGTCAAATGGGTATATAGAATAGAATTTAGATCATAATTTTTCGAGATAAGAATTTTTCGAACTATTATATTGATGGTTTTGAAAAAAAGAAAGAAAATCGAGATTTGGACAAGTAGATTTTGTAATATGAGTAAAATATATTTTTGGAAAAAATCACGGTTTTGGAGTTCGGAATCCATAACAGGACTTCTTTGAATATGATATTTTAAAATTATTTAAAATATGAAATAAATTATAAAATCTTAAACAAAAATTGATTTGAATTATAAAAATGAATTTCCAAATGATAAAAAGTCATTTTGATCAATATAGCTTAAAAACACTTTCCACGGTACTTTTCCGTAGTTGTTTTCCTTTAACTTTTGAAATATAGTTTTAAACGCAACCATTCATTTCCAAATCTTTTTTAAATGTTTTCAAATGATTAATAAAGTATTTTATAGGTGATTTGAAGGATTTATGGAACGGTTAAATATTAAATAATTTAGGGTTGATCAAATAACTTGACCGCCTCTTGGGTGTCAGAGAGGTAGTGTCTAGGATTAGATTTGGAAAATCAATTTCCTAATCTCCTTGGCTATCTGGACTAGCTCAGCGGATGGGATAGTAAATTTGATTTACTCAAATCAAAAAAATTCAAAGTATAAAGGATATAAATTTCCTAATATAAATAACTTGGATTTTATTAGATAATCTTCTTGTACTCGGTGTTAAAGCCCAAAGATGAAATTTATACTGTTCGTGGGATTTAAAAGGCGATCTTGTCGTTATTCCACACATAGTACTTGTTGAATATGAGAATTGATATTGAGTAGAATTATATGATTTCTATAGATTTCGCTCACTTAATATTTACTGGTTTTGGATTAACATCCTAAATAAGATGGTTTTAACTCAACCAACATTTTGAGTTTTGCATTAAGAAATTTATGTTAAGATTTAAAAGAAATGGTTTGGAAATATTTTCCTAATTAAGAAACGAAATTATTTTGAATTATTCAATTTTTAATGTGGTTTTAAGTAATCAAAGGATTTGATAAGAAAGGTTTAATGATTCCGTATATACTGGAAAGAATGTTTTAGAAATATATATCTTCAGAAGATATTTTGATAAAAAGAAATCAATCAATTAAAGAATGATTCCCTATTCACAGAACATCTTTTTATCGATGACTAGTTTGAAGAAACAGGGGTTAGATTTTGGGTAATTCCTATGTAAATACCACTTCGAACCAATTTACATATTTGAAGTGAAGACATGGATTTTATTTGGAAGATGGAATGTAGGGCTGCTTGTCACTGACCCTCAGGGGAAATTTCCTGTACCATATTACATAGCAGCAGTTCTTCATTTAAGATCTTCGATGCAAGGACTTCTCGCTACTAATTGTTATGAACTAGAGATAGTGGTTTTGATGACAACAAATTTTGTAACTTATTTTATTATAACTTATATACTAACGCTATTGTCTAGATATATATATGAATGTTGTTATGAAGGATATATATAAGGCGGATACTGATTATTGAAGACTGTACGGTATAAAGATCAAGAACGAAGAAATCAAGTTTGAAGACTCATGAGTATTAAGATCAAGATTTCAAAGATATGTGTCTAGTTTTGTTAAAACTTCATAATAGCATGGAAATCTTCATTCTGAATTTCATTTGGGATGGAACCCATTTCTACCATCTTAGTGGCTTACAAACCTATGACAAGTAGCTTACAAACCTACTACAAGTGGCTTACAAACCTATGAACATCCTTTCTTTTTACAAGTTCTCGAGTCCTGATGTGATGAGATATTCTACAGGAAGAAACTTTCAAAACTACTACAAAATGATTTTTCAAAATGATTATCTTAACTTCTTTTCAAAATATTTTAGCCTTAAAATTATCTTTTCAAATTACTTTTCAAAAAGATGTTTTAGCCTTAAAAAATTATTTATTTTTGTTTTAAAATAAACTCTTGTTTTAAACTTCGTTTTCAAAACAAATTTTACATTGTTTTTTAACATAGGTATGTTGACATCATGGGATACCCCATGTCGACATGGTGGCTGTTGAATTCAAAAGTTTTAATTTTCAAAATAAGTGTCTATTCGTTTAAATTTCTTCACAAATGGTTATGACCATTGGTGCTTTATAAATAGCCTTCACAAATGAATTTTTTAATCAACTAATTTCTTATTTTCTTCACTTCTTCTTCTCCACAAATCCATATTCTATAATTTTCATATTTTTAAGATCGTGCCAAAATTCTGTCGAATTCTTAAGTGAATCATATTAGAATCTCATTCTTGTTTGACTTTTTGTCCTCTCTCGAAGATCAAATTGCTATTCAGAGTTATACGATCAATTTGTAATCCAAATTTTATTGAGTCTCTCTATAAGGTGTGGTTATGCCTGGAAATCAATTGGGTGGTCTTGAGTCCGTAAATCAAGAGAGTTTTCCCCGGACTCATGAGACAGGAGGGTACCTCAAGGCCTTTAGAAATTGAGGATTGTAATCTCGACATTGGTATAATAAAAATCTGTATGAGGTGGTTTGCATTGGTACAGGACTGGATGTAGGTAACTTCGAACCAGTATAAAATATGATGTGTTCTTTCCTTTTAGTACTTTTTATTTACTTTCTGGAACTGTGTTTGATTATGTGATTATTCTGTGATTAAGTTCTACATTTTTTATGTCATAATTTTAAATTAGTCCATATAAGTCTTAGAATCCATTAAAACTATTCACCCCCCCTCTAGTGTTAAGTTAGCCTTAAGATCCTTAATCCACACTCACTTTCACTAATCCTTGGGGTAGCTCCCGATAGGATGTGATAGGAGAGTGCCTTCAGTCTGTCTGGTTCCTGGACAACCTGTATAAACGTAAATCGGGTGTGAACTGACCACCTCCAAGTCCCTAGAGTGCGAATTAGAGTATAAACATAAATTGGGTGTGAACCGACAACCCACGAAATAACTCTAAGACCCCAAATTGCAAATTGGAGTATAAACATAAATTGGATGTGAACCGACCACCCGTGAAATAACTGTAAGTCCCTAGAGTGTGAATTGGAGTATAAACATAAATTAGGTGTGAATATCTACCCACGAAACCACTCTAAGTCCCCAGAGTGTGGACTAGAGTATAAACGTAAATTGAGTGTGGTTCGGCCACCTATCAACTAAATCTTATCCCTAGAGTGTGGACACGAACATGATTGAATTGTTGAGTGGAGTTCGACAATTCTGCAAACTCCGGCCTAAAACCGACGAGAGGAGTATAAACTCGCTAAGGATGGAGTTCGACTGTCGTACATCTGTCCTCGCTAAGCCAAAGCCGGGGGCAAAAGTATAGCCACTCAAAAAACTACTGAAATTCGACGGCTTAACACTAAGGCCCGAGCCTAGTATTTGATACGACTCGAGGCCATGACCTCGAGGAGGCCTTGGGATGGATGAATCAAATCAACATCTGATACAACGAGCGATGAATCAAAAGTACATAAGATGAAAAACATGATAGCTCGGACATTTTAAGAAATGAATAAAGAATTATACACAAGAATAAAATAACTCTTATTTACACTAAACTTGTTGTACATCATATAAGTTTATCCAAAATGCAAGACAAAAGTGGAGGGCCACAACCAAACAAATACAAACAACGAAAAGGAAAAGTGATCATCTAAGCTATTCACATGTCATCCCAATCCAAAGATTATTTTTTGGATTTTCTATCTTTCCTTTGCTTCTTTGGAGTGGCTTCTTCCAAACTACCGCTCGACCCTCTCTTCGACGCTTTACCACCTCAGCTTTTCTTTGAAGAAGTATCCTCATTTGTGTGAATCGAGGCAGTATCATCTCTGGAAGCAGGAGGGTTGGAGGCGCTCTCAGCACCAGAAGCGAGGGGAATGTCATCTAGGGGAATTGTCCCTCTAGGAGGGATCAACTGGAGCGGGACATGAATCGATTCATTAGAGGCCGAATCAATAGGCACACCATTTATCTCCTTTTTTTAATAGTTCTTCTCGCTCAACTAGCTCTTTCATACTAAGCTCACTGGTGGATTCGGATGAACCCATGATCACAACATCTCCGTCAAAAGGAATTTCGTGGTGCGGGTCGCTTCTCTCCTTGAATAATACCTCCGTGAATTGATCGTTAAGGACAAAGGCTTCTTCTTGAGCATTTTGAGTGGCGGTCGAAGTTGTAACTTTAATGGACTCTGTCGGGGTCACTTGTGACTCCAACTGAGGCTCTATGAGGGGAGAGGAGCAACATTTGATGGATTCAGTTGAGAAAAAATAGGCGAAAAGATTAGAAATATCAACTAGTAACATCCAAACTTTGTGGAAGACGACAAAATTAGACGGAGTATCTTCCTCGATATGACTTCTAGGCTGAGCCAAAGTGTCCTCTGAACTGCGCTTGGGAACTGAAGAAAGTTATGTCTTGTCTGGATCACACCTGGGAATGGTCGAAAAGATTGCTGCGGAGCTAGAGATGACCTGGGATGCCAGGGGCAGTTCAGCTGTAATATCGGGTTACACCGACCCAGATCCTTCACCCACTTGATGTGAAGAAGCAACGACAGACTCTTTCTAGAGTGGGAGCTGAATATCATGCAATGTTTTGGGTTCGTCGTCCAATGGCATTTCTTTTTCAAATCTAGATAGATCAATGTCCTCTGAGTTAAGAAGTTTTTTCTCTTCTACAAATGAGAAATTCCTAAGTGTGCCAGAGCTGGTAGGGATAGTCTTCACTAAGCAATGTCAAATTCCTATGATTGAGAACATTAACATTGTCAAGAACGAGAAGTGGATCAAGCTCATTCATTATCTCCTCCTTGACTTGTCCTTAGTAGCTTCCGTTGCACGTTAAATAAGTGCATCGACATTTTTGGCCCTTTCGACAGCCGTGTCTCTCTCAAGTTTGACGTTTAGCTCATCGCAAGCATCTTAAGCAATCTTCTAGGCATCATTTTTTCTTTATTTGCATATTCAAGCTTGGCCTTGAGATCTGCTATCTCCTTTAAGACCCTGGATTCATTATTCCAAGAGGTATCCTACTCAAGCATTATCTCCTGATTCTGATGATGCAGCACTTGAACCATATCAAGATGGTTGGATTTCATCCCTTTCATGGATTTCACAGCAGCATTAGATTTTCCTTCGACTTCCGCTAAGGAAGTTCTAGAGGCTTCTAGTTCCTTTGTCAAAGTGTCAATAATTCTTTTACCTCGAGCTTCTTGGCATTTTAGCTTTTCAATCTCAACCGTGCGCTTGAAGGAAACTTTCAACATTTTTTCTACTGCCTTCATCCATTCCCAATACTGCATGTGGATGCCAGTGACACAATTGATGGTCATATTTTGAACATGGTCTGGAACCCTCCTCAAGTTGCGAGGAAAATAGAACCTTTCAAGGCATAAATTCAAAAATTATTCACCAAGCTGTGCCATGCGAGCGGTTGGATTAATCGTAGAATCTTCAGTAACAGCTTCAATTTTGGTGCTTTCTTTACTGGGTCTATGGGCTGCAGCATGTTCACTACGGCGACGATGATCCCTCGACCATTGAGGATGAGATGGAACCAAAGGTTGTGGAGGCACTGGAGTGGTAGAAGGGCTATAAAAGGGATCGATAGGCAAGTTCATGTGATCAGCTGGTTTTTTGAGACCCTTGAAGGAGGACATCTCGATCTCAATCTACGTTTATCCTTGGATGGATTATCCTTATCACCTCTATCTTGATGACCCCGGTCCCGGTTGGGGCGATAACTGGAACCGTAATAATCTCGACTGCCGTGGTAAGTGCCAAAGCGCGAAACCGATGGCTGGTGGTGTATTTCCCGGTGAGAATCAAACATGTTTCTCTTCCTCAACATCATTTTTGCATAGAAAAACAGAAATCAGTCAATTTAAGCATTAAAGAGCACAAGTCAAGTACAATGCAGTGTTGAGGGTTGCAAGTGTGTGCAAGTGTCCTAATGTAACTCTCCAATAGACTAGGTGCAGAAGCCTTGCTCATTGTTGTAACTTCCCTTCCAGAAGTAGGAATCTTAGTTCCAATTCTGGTAGGAGATTCTGACCCTTTGATACTCACATTAGTAAAGTGGAAAGCGTCAAGATCATGCGGAATCAGTAGATCAAACAAAGAGTCAAGTGGTAAACTGGAATGCTCTGACGGTTGGGAAGAAGATCCATCTTGAACAACTTTAGGAGCCATCCACGACTTGCATTGGTCAAGGAGATGATGCAACATCCCCTATCTAGAGGCCCAAAACTAAGCGTTGTAGATGCTGTAGTCATATACAGTATTAGTTTTCGGTGACTAAATATGGCAATGTTAATAGTAACAATAATATCATAAGCCCTTGAATATGAAACAAATCATAGATTTCAAAAATAACTTTTACTTCATTACATTTCATTACCAATTTTTCGCATACACAAAACATAATCCCAAATCGTTCCTATGTACAGATTAAACATAATTATTATAAAATATGCCAAGAGCGGTATATAAAGATACCCTCTTGGTTGATCAAAGTCACATGGTCGTAATAGACCTAATACAAAACAACACAGCGGAAAATCCATCAAAATATAACAATAACTATAACTCCTAAATAACTATCTGTTTGCCTCCTGCATGCCTCCAGTAGCTTATTCGTCATCCTATTAAACCTGAAAAAGGCCTTAATCCCTCAGCCTACTCAAATTGATTTTGAGCACTCGAGAGTTTAAGGGGAAAGCATAAACTTCGAGTTAGACATAAAGCCTGTTGTGAATAATATTATACTTCCCAGAGTAATTATGTTAAGTGAGACCACGTCGCTGGGTTTCCCCTCACTAACATCCTTTTAAAACATATCTTTGCAAAACCTTTCATAAAACCACATACTATGCTCCTACATCCATAATGATTAAATACTGTAAAGCAATCATTATGTAAAAATACATAAATATCAGGTAATAATGAACTATTTGTTCAAACACACAAGTTTTGTTTGGATAACTTTTAACATTTGACTGACTCGGGCCTACCAGACAATATAATCAAAATTAACCTAACACCTTCTAGATATTCTTCTTCTAGATTATCTCTCCTTGATTATCTGTTAAACATTTTCCATTTGGACGATCTATCCTTAACTATCTGTTAAATACTTCACTTCTAGATAGTCTGTCCCAAACTTAATCATCTTCTAGGTCTTCTCGATCCTAATGTGTTTTCGGGCTCACCAATAATCTATCTGTATACAAACATATATTCCTTTTGGTGTGTAATCATAATTTTAGTCTACCTGTGACAAAGCCCTACATACTTGAATTTCGGACTAACAATTAGCTGGGGCTATTAGCTAATATATAGTATGCGACCTCATACTAGTCACATTTGGTTTTCTAATATCTGAGTCATTTTCACTTAAGGATGCCCTCTCATAAATTTCCTTGAAAATGTTTTCAAAATGATTTAAAACCATTAAATCAAACTTAAACAAGGAAAAGTATGTAATCATTATACATTACTCAAAATCATATCACTATATTATATATATATTCTTTACTCAAACTTTAGTTGATGAAAACATTTAACCATTTGAAAGAACCTCTTTCTATACTTTGAAATCATCTCTTTCAAAACCAATATCAAACCATTCGAAATCATTCCTCAAAACTTTTGAAATCATACATCTAACCTTTCGAAACCATTCTCCAAACCTTTTGAACCCATTGAAAAGCAAACATTTTGAAAGTTATAAAACTTTGGATATCCTTCTTTATCACTTTAAAACATTGCCTTCGAAAAATCTTAGAATAACTTCCACTTTAAACATTTCGAATCCATTGAACTAAACCTTTCGAAATCATTCAAAACAAACCTTTCAAAACCATTCAATAAACAAATCTTTCGAAACCATGCAATATAAATCTTTCGAATCTGTTCAATATAAACCTTTCAGAATCATTCACTTAAATCTTTCGAATTCATTTAGCTAAAACCTTTCAAAATCAAAACTTTTTGAAATCATTCTGGGTTCAATTTAAACCAAAGAGAAATATTCTTTTGAAACCTTTCGACTCTATTGGAAGCAACCTTTCGACTAAGTTGAAAGCTCTACTTTGAATGCTTTAAACATATCCTTTAAAACAACTCTTTCGAAAGATTTGGGTTATACTTCAATTTATAAAACAAGGGTAAATCACCTAAGTCGAAAGCTTTCTTTCGAAAGCATAAAGAAGCAGCAAGTATTTAAAACAAGTAAACCTTTCATCTTTGTTGAAAGGTTCAAAACAAAACATTTATAAAGCGCCAGTAAACTTTTGACTGTGTCAAAAGGTTTAAAACCTTTCTTCCAAACATTTTAACCTGTTCAAAAGCAACCAAGTCGAAGACTCTATTTCGAAAGCAAAGCAGATGAAAGCTTTTGGTTTATTAAACAAACATACCCCAACCTCTTTGGCCATCAACCTTTCAACTTAGAACCCTTGGACTCTATTTAATTCAATACGTACCAAGTAGCTTGATACCATATGCATTGGTTTGACCATGTCGAAAGCTTAGAACCTCTCAACCTTTTCGGAAGGTTTGTTACCGGAAAGGCTGAAACATGCTAAAAATATGTTTTCTTTGTTTTTAACTTAAAAGGTAACTTTTCAACTAACCTTCCTTTGTTTGTCAAATTTTCATTGGATAAAAAATTCTTTTCAGAAATATGCCGCCACTATTTTCAAGATTAAATAATAATTTCATTTTGTAAAATGCCCCTTCTCCTTAGTTATATATATAAAACATTTAAGTCGCATACTTTAAATAATTTTATATGTTCATCAAATAACTTAGGAAAAACCTGGAAAAATCCTAGAAACTATTTTAATATGTTGCCTATCATATAAAAATTTCAACCCTAAATAATTATTAATTTAGCCCAAAATAATTTATAACCCAATAAGAAAGTTCCTTCACAAAAAAATTAATATAAATCCATATTAATTTAGAAAATTATGAAAATTTAAACCCATCTCTAAAATATAATTTCTGATCTATATTTAAGTTTTCAAGGCATTTTGATATCACTAAATAGGGTTTTCATGTCAAACATATCATAAAAACTAACATGAACATATATAATCCATCAACAACACACACACACACATATAACATTAATCATCAAAACATGACATATACTTGAAAAATCATTTCGGGTTTAATCTTAAAACCGAAAACTAAAAGAACTTGGGATGTAGTAATTATTCACTTTAGCTTTGAGATTATAGATATGAGATTTGATGTTGATTTAGTTATTTTTCTTCCTTCTTTTGAATCATAGATTTAATCTTCTTCTTGAGAATGATAATGGTGGCCAGCCTTAGTATTTTTAGTTTGAGTAAAATGAAATGAATGTGATCGTTCTATCTCCTATGGGTTTAGGGTATAAGCTCCACCTATTTTCCATATTGCCATTCTCGTATCCTAAAACATTAGCTTAGGTTATTTCATTTTAGTTTGAATATAATCATGACATGGCTACCCTTTGCTAATGAGTTATCAACTTATTAACCTCTACATTATTTATTTAATTTACCCAATTAATTATCCTAAATAATATTATAAAAATATATGGTGTTACAGACTCTCCACCTTAAAGAATTTCGTCCTTGAAATTTCGATAAGGTACATTTTCGAAACAACCAAAGGTAAAATATATCATCAAACAAATCAGGATAAGCATCTCTAACTCTGCTCTCAGTCTCCTAAGTACAGTCTCTAGCATCGTCACTCCACTGAACCTTTACTAACTTAACAATCTTGTTCCTCAACTTCTTCTCATCTCTAATCACAATCTTAATCGGCTTTCTAACCATGGTCAAATCCAGTTCTACTAATAAATCCTCTAACGTTGTAAGTGCAATGGTGTCCCCGGTTCTCTAACACCTTTCTTAAGATGAGAAACATGGAAAAAATCATGGAGTCTAGCCAAACTACTCATAATTCTACTCTATAAGCGAATTTTCCGCTCCTATCAACAATACGGAAAGGTTCAATGAATCTAGGTGCTGACTTTCCTGACTTTCCAAATCTAATCACACCCTTCATCGGTGAAACCTTAAAAAACACATAGTCTTTGATAGAAAATTCCAAATCTTTCCTTCTTCTATCAGCATAACTTTCTGCCTAGATTGAGCTTCCTTCATCCTAATTCAGATCAACTCAATCTTCTTCGCAGCTTCCTTCACCAAATTCAAAGAAAGAAGCAATCTATCCCCATTCTCTAACCAACGTACGAGAGATTTGCATTGTTTTCCATACAAAGCTTCAAATGGTGCCATTCCAATACTAGTCTGATAACTACTGTTATACGAGAATTCGACTAGATGAAGATGGTCCTCCCATGATCCCCGGAAATCCAATACAAAAGCTCTTAACTAATCCTCTAAGATTTTGTTAACTCTTTCCATTTTCCCATCAGCATGTGATGGTAAGCGATACCCAGTTGATCTTGGTTTCTAATGCTTCCCTTAGACTTTTTCATAACTCACTAGTAAACAAAGAATCTCTTTCACTGACAATACTATTAGAAATCCCATGTAGTCTAACTACATTCTTCATAAATAACTTTTCCAAAATAGGTGCCATTCTAGTTGACTTTACCGGACCCACATGCTTTCATTTCCTCTTCTAAACTTTGGCAAAATAAAATCCATAGAGATGGAATCTCATTTCCACAATGGAACTTCACGGTTGAAGCAATCCACTAGGCTTTTGGTTTTTAGCCTTTGCCTGTTGCCAATTCAAGCACTGCTTAGCACATAAACCAATGTCCGGTTTCATACCTTACCTAGAAGAAACTTCTCTTCATATCCTGATACATCTTCATTCCTCCTGGATGGATAGTGAACTTCGAACGATGGCACTCATCCAAAACTTCCTTCCTTATGTCTCCTACATTCGCAACACGCAACCTTCCTTCCTCAACCACCCATTTTGATCAAGATTGAAATCCCTTAGGTCATCGCTCTCCGTCCTTTCCCTCAATCTTCTGATTCGTTCAGCCAAAACTGAATCCTCCTCTTGCTTAGCAGCTATCTTCTCAATCATTATAGGTCGAACTTCTAAACAAGACAACATAGCACTTCTTGCACTTGAACCTACCTCGGATCTAAACTACACACTACAAGAAGATAATGCTTTTAAATCTTTCCACTCAGCAATCATAGCCAATACCGCATTCTAATGTTTCTGACTGAGTGCATCTTCCACCTTGTTTCCTTTTCCGGTTGTGTATTCAGTTCCAAAATCATAAGCTGCGATAAACTCTGATCATCTCTGTTGTCCCAAGTTTATCTCCTTTTGAGAGAACAAGTACTTCAACGATTTATGATCAGTATAAAGCTCAAGCCGCTCTCCCAAAAGATAATGCCTCCACACCTTCAAAGCATATATAACGGCACCTAACTTCAAATCATGCGTAGGATACCTAACTTATGTTGTTTGAGCTGCCTAGCAATCACTTATTTGCGTCAATACAGCTCCCAATCTAGTTCCACACGCATCAGTATAAAGAAACCAAGTTGAAAGCTCTATTTCGAAAGCAAAGTAGGTGAAAGCTTTTAGTTTATAAAACAAACATACCCCAACCTCTTTGGCCATCAACCTTTCGACTTAGAACCCTTCGACTCTGTCCAATTCATTACGTACCAAGTAGCTTGATACCATATGCATTGCTTTGACCTTATCGAAAGCTTAGAACCTCTCGACCTTGGCAGAAGGTTTGGGTCGGATGGTTTATTGCCGTAAAGGCTGAAACATGCTAAAAGTATGTTTTCTTTGTTTTCAACTTAAAAAGATAACTTTTCAACTAACCTGCGTTTGTTTGTCAAATTTTCATTGGTTAACAAATTATTTACAGAAATATACTGCCAGTTTTTTCAGGATTAAATAATAATTTCATTTTATAAAATGCCCCTTCTCCTTAATTAAATGTATAAAACATTTAAGTCCTATACCTTAAATAAGTTTATATGTTCATCAAATAACTTAGGAAAAATATGAAAAAATCTCAAAAAATCTATTTTAATATGTTGCCTAACATATAAAAATTTTAGCTCCAAATAATTATTAATTTAGCCCAACATAATTTATAACCCAATAAACAATTTCCTTCACAAAAAAAATATAAAATCCATATTACTTCAAAAAATTATGAAAATTAAAACACATCTCTAAAATATCATTTCTGGTCTATTTAAATTTTCAAGGCATTTGGATGTTATTAAATAGTGTTTTCATGTCAAACATATCATAAAACAAACAGAACATATATAATCCATCAACAGCATATATATATATATATATATATATATATATATATATATATATATATATATTTAACTTTAATCATCAAATATGGCATATACTTGCAAAATCATTTTTGGTCTAATCTTTAAACCAAAAACTAAAAGAAATTGGGATATAGTAATTATTCGCCTTAGCGTTGAGATTATACATATGAGATTTGATGTTGATTTAGTTGATTTTCTTCCTTCTGTTGAATCCTAGCTTTAATCTTCTTCTTGAGAATATAATGGCGGCCGATCTTAGTATTTTTAGTTTTAGTAAAATAAAGTGAACATGAGCACTCTATCTCCTAAAGGTTTAGGGTACAAGCTCCACCTATTATCCATATTGCCATTTTCATATCCTAACACATTAGCTTTGGTTATTTCATTTTAGTTTACATATTATCATAGCCCCACTACCCTTAGCTAATCAATCATCAACTTATTAACCTCCACATTATTTATTTATTTTACCCAATTAATTATTCTAAATAATGTTATAAAAATATGGGTGTTACAGACGACTTCTTTGAAATTTATGCACGAACATTTTCTTCCTTCTCCTATCAGTAACTAAGGGTTGTAAGGCCTGCAAGGATCCGCTATTAACCCCGGGACCGAATTTGTCACTGTTGTGACCAAGCACATCACCTCTATGTCCTCCAGCATCAATAACAGTCAATTTTTTAGCATCATAACTGGGGGCACTACGAGATCAGCTCGATTATTCCTTTGAATGATTGTAGTCCATGGTCTTATTCATGCTGGATGCAACTTTGGTTAGCCCTACACTGGGGCCCTCTTCTATCAAACAAAAGTAATGAGGCGTTCGTCTCTAAGCAAATATTCGATATTCCTATCCTCAAGTGGAGCATTCTTCAAAATTGAGACCACCTCTTCATAAATGTTACCGCTAGGCCGGGTGACGACACCTGTAAAGGAGTAACATAATCAGGAAGGCAACCAGGATATCATCTATGATATCATGAAAATAGTTGGTAACACTTATGTCTTTCCAGCCATTGCCGAGCAAAATCGGATGGGTAGCTAACAAAAAACCATTTGCTTTTAAGGGCACTTAGCTTATTCCACACGCTAGTCAGAATTTGGAACATCTTTGCCAATTTTAGGAATATAAACGAGAGACTCCTTGTCCATCGCTCGAAAGTAAAAATAAATTGAACATCTTCGATGGTGAGAGGATGGTGCAGGAACTTCATTAATACTATATAAGTAAAATTAAGGAGATCATAGCCATTTGAGTTGAGCTGCATTGGAGCTATCCTTAAATAATAAAGAATATCCCGAGTGTATAAATTAAAAGGTAGGATGCATCCAGCTTAGCACATAAACTTGTTACGCACTGTATAACCTTCGGGGAGTCGGTGAGCGTTATCATCTCATGATGGAACTAACACGTCGTCGAGGGGAATTCCATGTTTTACATAGATTAAAGGGGATCTTCCTTAATTTTTGAAGACAACAAATCAAAAGGATTCTCCAAAATTACTATGCCCTCTAGAGTGGCGGGAGAAGGACCGATAACCTCCAGTGAAAAGGTGGAAACAACATCAGAGAGATCAAATTGAGGACCTGGACTTTTCGATTGTTTCGAATGGTGACTGAATGGTGGACTCTTGGATTCAATTATCGAACTTGAACCTACATTAGAGTTATCCCTTTGGAAAGACGATCCAGCTGGCATAGCTGTAGGACTCCTAGAAAATCTAGATCTCATTGCTATTAAACATAGGAAAAATCATGATTAGATAAAGTAACCTATACCCCCTAATGTATAGTGAGTGCTAGTGTGGTGTGATAAAGTGCTATATAGTATAGTAATAAGTTGTGCCAAACTGAAGATAGAAAAGACAACAAGACTTAGATGTTTAACTAGAGAGACCGTCATTCATGACCGTCTCAATTGTTTCTGTGTGTCATCGGGAAACTATGTGGCTTGAGTTTCACGATTAATCGTCAGCCAGCAAAAGTTCGGTTTTTTTATCTAAGTTACTATTGAGCTTCAAGATGATAGTTAAAGGAATTGGTCCATGTCATAGTTCTAAGGAAATTTATTACCAAATATGCAGTTTAAATTATATGCAAGCCTTATGCAAGTTCTAATGTCTGCTCAAGTATGCAAGGCTGAAGCTCATAGTTTAGTCAAGTTTACTTATTTAAGTTCCATTTTATAAAAAAGTTCATTTTCAAACAAGGCCGATCGTTTATGTATGCGAATTTAAGCCGATCGTTTCCCTAGCCAGTGTTAGCCAATTGTTCATAGCATCCATTCGCACCGATCATTCTTATGAGCCTCTAACTCCAAAGCATAGCCGAACGTTTGTAGGCGATCTTTAAGCACCAACGTCCTAAGTCTTTGTCGATTGTACAAGAACGATCATGAAGGATTGATCGTACGGCTTCTTCATATCCACTGCCTCATCTTCCTCAGCAAACGATCGACTAAAGCTACAATTCAATCATCCCTCATCAAGACAATTCACTTCATTTCCTTTGCATGCAATCGTATGAATGGGAAAAGATGAAAGCATCCACCAAATGAATCGGTTATCATAATGCTAATGAAGTTCAAACCCTCGTTCTTGTAATTATAAAGAAAGTGTAGGATTCGTTATACCTAAGTTTGAAATCTAGGAAAGGAGGAAAATTTGTAATCGAATTAAGTGAAATATAAAGCGGACAATGGCTTTCGACATGCGGATCATTGTTCGGATCAGCGAGAAAAAGAAAAGGAGGCTCGTATCTTCTTTCTTCAGAATGGAATGATGGGAAGTAAGTGAAAGGAAATGGCTATGTGTCGAAACTTATATAGGAAAGGGGTATCGTTATCGGTCCCAAAGATTTAGCCAATCAACCCATTCCCAAAGATTATGCCAATTGTCTCAAATCCAATTTTTTAGCCGATCGATCACACTCTAAGCTCTATGCCGATCATTCTATGTCCAACCCATATGCCGATCGTTCCATGACCTAACATATGCCAATCATTTCATAATTGCGAACCATTTATCTTCTGAAAAAAGGAGGAGTATGGATGTACAAAAAAAGAGTACATACATGAATGAATGACGACTGGTGGAAACTATTTGTAGAAAATTATTTCCTTAAACATGACAATGATTCATGAGCATGTAATCGTGATTGGGAGTCGGTGCATACCCATACACGTACAATTATACGTTTAAAAATTTAATTTTTTGAAATTGACAAAAAATTGAATGATCGTCGGGAGTCAACCAAAGGAAAACTAAAGCTAAATTGTTGAAGCTTAGAAATTGGTAGAATCAAAACAAGATAATTGCTAACAAGTAGTGATCCCATGTTTATGCTATTGGAAATCGACCGATCATCACGATGAATAAGGAAAATATGACCTTCGATAGGAAAACAATTCAATGGAAGGATATGACTATTAGACAAACCAGGTTGCTTTTATTCATACGTTTCTAGCTTATGAGGAATCAAAGCATGTCATGTATGATACAAGACGTACTTTGAGGGGGCAAATGTTATCCCGCCTTCTGGAAAGGCCATGATATCATTGACTTGACTAGGAACAGATGGTTTTCAGCATTAGGAATCAATTACATACAATAATATAGACGATGGTCAGGCAGATTCGGACCGGATCCCAATTGAGGTGCAATTAGCATGAAATGACTAACATAGTCCCATGGAATCATATTTCAAATTTGGAGTTGATCGGAGTTCGTATGCTCGAGTTATAGATGAAGTAAGGATTTGCATGGACCGATCGAGAATGATCCATAAAACAGCACAAATCATCGAAGAACGATCAATATTTCAAGATCCACAAGGCCATTTCATTTGAAACTTCCAAGGCATAAAAAATGAAGATTGAAGCTTACAAAAATGATCACAGTTCATAAAGTTGAAAATATAGGCTGACCGATCGTTTCTTCTAAGCCATAAAAATAATAGGCCTACCTTAGTGCATGATCTAAGTTCAACAAAGATCGATCCATATCTCCCAAATTACAGGTTTCTGTATTTCATAAGAAATATCAAGAGGCATGTAACATCCTGTCTTTTGTACATTTTAAATCGACGATAAATTGCACACGTCAAACCCAAACCACAAAAAAGAGCGGATTGTTATTGTGGTAAATAAGAAAAGCAGAGAAAGAGATAAAACAAAACAAAATCTCATAGCGGAATGACAAATATAATAATCAAATAACAGTTCATGAAGCTTTTTTACAAAACATTTGATTATATTTATACAACACAGAATCAGAGTTACTCATACCAAAAAATAATAAATAACAATGCAGCAGAACAACGTGATGCAATGGAACAAAATAGTGAATAATAGTAATACAATCTTCGTCTTCGTCCTCTAGAAGTAAGGTCTTCAAACCCTGAAATGCTCAGGTTGAACCGACCGAATTGAAAAGACAAAATACTCGAGTCAGAACTAAAAGATCTTATGTAAGTTAAATCAATGGTAAATAATACGAGTGGAATGGCATCAGAGATGTTTACGGGATTTGACATCTCCTATCTAGTGTCAAACGTGAGTGCAATAACTTAAGAGATGCTCGGGATTCACATCTCTTAAGGATCCGTTAAACTATCTGTTATGTATTAGTATATGTTATTATAATAATGTCTATAATAAAATAAACTTACTTTAAAATAGCATTAAGGAGTGACCCAATATACCCCTTAACACGTAATGGTCCCAGTAGTCCATCCAGTATCATAGACCCTCTTGATTGGGAAGCCACCAGAGGATACTCCACGGGCTACGGGAGAAAACCAAACTCGTACAAGGCTGGCTAGGGTAGGTGACACGGCACAACGAGGCAATGCCAGGGTAGATATACCAATTACTATCCGAACTGGTGGTGCCGCGTAGAGCGCAGCTACCACCCACCTCAAGCCACACCCCCAAAAGAAATCAAAGGGCCCTAATCAATCACAAAGTAATAGAATGGTATCGAAGGAGTGTGTCACATAAGAGGAGCTGTCTCACTGGCCCTGAATCGCTCCTGATTTAGCCATCTTATGCCAACTCAGGGGAGTCGGGTCCACGTACATACCTTAATAGAATGTCGCCACCATCCTACTTCATTCTGGAATCTCCACCGCGTACATGGTTGTTAAAGTGGTTTTCGAAGTTGGTAGGGAGTATGACAACTTCCGATCCCAGTCTCTTCAACAACCCAACGTTATTATAACACCACGGTCATTTTCAAAATAGTTTATACTTTAAAACCTAATATCATTGCCTTTTCAAAACCAAATCAATACGATATCATTTTCATTTCAAATATATCCTTTTACAAAATCATAGCACTTTCAAAGTTACAACACTTCAAAATCAAAACACTTGAAATATACACTTTCAAATCATAATACCTTGAAACTCATAACTTTGAAACGTAACTTCCACCAATTAAATGGTTTAAATATTAAAATACTTTATATAATAAAATATCTTCTTCAGTTTCACAAATCAATTCCAAAATAACTCGAATTTCTAAATTTTAAATTTTACCAAAATTCCAAATCATAAATTTCAATTCAATTCAGTTTCCAAATAGACTATTACCAATTATATCGATTTCAAAACAGATTTGATCCATAGAATAAACCATTCCAAATTCAATATACTTCAAACTTTAAGTATTCAACAATTTCAAAACTAATTTGCTAATTTCATATATATATATATATATATATATATATATATATATATGAAATTCAATTTTCTATTATTCAGTTTGAAATATTTTACTTAATAAATCCATTATCATTTAAATAAAACCCAAATTTCAAAAACTAAATATTTCCATCAATTTAATTATACTTGAAATATTGATTTAACTCACCTTAACCCAAAATCAAGTTATAAAAATCTTACCTTTTAAATTTTAAAATTTAATAAATTTCACATCAAACTTATTTGAGTTTAATTCTTAAATAAATTCAATTTCAAGTAAATTTCAAATTTATCTTCCATCCTTGATTTATTTAAATCATTGTAGACTCTCAATTAAAATAAAATTTAAATACTTAACCATATTATCTTCAATAAAAATCAAACTTATTATTAAGCTTATTCTATATTAAAAACAAATTATATATAGCTCAAAATCAAGAATAAATTACATTTATAAAATATCTAAAATCAATATTTATCTAAAACCATTTATTTCTTTGCAAAACCATAGAAATCATTTCAAAATATTTTTATATATATAGACCACGTTATCTGTATATAATTTTCTATCTTATGGTCAAGTGATACAGATATTTATCATTTCAATCCGTAATTTAAAGTATAAATACAGTTATGTATCATTTCAAACCACAATCTCGAATGAAATAAAAACCTATAAAAACTTGCAGTTTATAACAACATAAAATACAACATCCATTCATCCAATATCAATCATCAAACATTTATCACAATCATCATCCAATTCAATCAATAACACCAATATAGAACAGATAATAAATAACAGGTATTTACTGGCAGTTTATATTCAATAATAAATTAAATAACTATTTTATCCAAGTAAATTCAAATAAACTGAGATGATGATTCAAAATATGCCAAACAGTCATAAATAGATTTTTGATCACATCATAAATCAATTTAACAACATAAGAAATTTTAAAAGTTGTGAGTGGGTTAAACACTTACCTTTTGAATTTAAATTGAATTTAAATCCAATTTAAACCCAAAATTTGAACAGTCTTCGAATTCATCCAAACCAACGCCAAAACTCCGGAATTTCGATGCGATCCTAGCGGAGAAAATCATGCGTGAAACGGACCTCATAAGTAAAAGTTATTTACATCAGAAGACTTGCAGTTTAAATTTAAAACAAATAGAATAATAAAATTTATTAACCACGTCACCTTCCAGAAAAACGAAATCCTATGGGCCCTCCTTTTATCGCGTTCGAACCTTATCTAGCCGCCACCCAAAATCATCGTTGACCACGCAACCACGGCTAGCAACACCTCGATCGCACTGCGCCGCTGCGAAGCTCATCACGAGCCGCCCTGCCTCGCCGAACGCGGCCACCTCCGGCCCACCACAGCTGCCGCCTTTTACTTCCATCACGACGAATTTCGACGCCTACAACCCAAACTAACCGCATAGATCTCCACCACTCGACGACCTCTACGAGTACCTGCTTTCCGATCGACACCAGGATCAAGATCCACCGTCAAAACAACAACCCTAACATGAACGACCCCTGCTTCTCTGACGTTTTCCAATCAAATGATGCTCCAAAATGAAAAATAAATTACAAATCTGAGATGCGCTCGTCGAAAGCTTCAAATTGATATATAATTCGCTATAGTTTGTGGAGTTTAAGTTTTTGATTTGTAAATTTGATTTGGATTTGCAATTTGGGAATTGGTTTTGTCCGCCATTGAATGAGGAAGAATAAATAGAATCATACGTACAGAAATGAGGAATAAGAAATAAGCCTAGGGTTTATAACGAGGTATATATAGGCAAAGCTGAAACTAGAATGGACCAGATTGATTAGGATTGAAAGTTGAACGACAAATGGCACGAAAAGCCCGTTCTGGCTCCGGAATAAAATTTAGTCAATCCATATATCAAAATAGATATTTTAAATATTTTAAATGCAATGGAACAAATTTCAAGTCCAAATTCCATTGTGTGAAGAAGTTATGCTAAAATTAAGTTATTTCAAATTGATTTCAACTGATTTCAATTAAATTGATTTCTAGGCGTTTCAAGCCCGTACGATCAAACGACAAGTCCGATCGTTATGAAACTTGAAATCCTATAATACTTTACCGTTACGGACCCGATGAAACTAATTTCATCAAAATCCGAGTCAGTGGCCAAAATGGCTATTTTCCAGTTAATTAAATAAATTCATATTAATTAATTAAATCACTTTACAATTTAAATTTTAATAATTTACAACTTCTATCATTTTGATTTCTTAACCATTCACACATAATTTAAACAAATTTAGATGTCTATTTAAAGTGGCTTAATTCATCGATTTCAGTGTTTAATTTCAATTTCATAAAATTCAGAAACTATAAATTAAATTTTCAATAATTCATTTAATTGACCTTTCATCCTACCATTCAATCCATATTTATCAAATAAATGAATTTAACATTGGTTCATGATTAATTACCCTAATATTCTCAAATTTCAACTTAATTTCCATTATCCTTATATTTTAAATATTAAATTTCATTTGTTTGCAATAAGTCCAATTACTATCATTCAATTTCAAATAAATTAATAAATCTCGATTTCCATTCTTTTTATTTAACCAATTGCTTTATTATGCATAAAATTAACATTATTCCCAATCATTAATTTAATTTACATTAACATAATATTTAATTACATTTACTGAAATTTATTTCCAATTTAAATTTACGGGCTACATAGATAGGTAACATACAATAGTTCGCCACAGTTAACCTTTAGTCCTTAATAAGCTTTTATTACTTACAAGTCAATGTTACCATTTATCTTAAGAATACTAATTTCATTCAATCTCCGTTAACTATCTATTATTTCCTTGGTTAATCCAATATTTCATTTATTCACTTATGTTCAATTTATAGCCAAACATAACATTTAAATTTATTTTCATTAACTGGCATTTCATTCAATTCATTAATTTATTAACTTTAATCAGCATGTTTACCTTGCATTCTAGTTACTATTCCATTAATATAATTCCTAAAGATTTTTTTCTTTCAATATTTAATTACACAATCATATTAAATTAACAAATTTAATCTTCGCAAATTACGGGTCATTAAAAGACACGTGGGACCCCCTCTCGAAAAATGATCGCACTATAATTGGAAGCCAGAAAAAGGATCGTTGAACATTTAGCTGATCGTTCTTGAATGTATAGTAAAGTCCACCGATCGTTATAGTGGACCTCTATAGACCTAGAGAGTCTTCTGCCGAAACCTTAGTGAAATATCACATTATCTCTCCCTATAAATATTATCCCTATGGTTCATTTTGGGGGTCTTTACGTTGCTGGTTACTTTAGTCTTTATTGTAACAGGTTTTCTCCATTCCTTGCTATTATAATCAGATTCATAAGTGATCAATAAGGTTAATCTTCTTAGTGGACGTTGGCCCACAAGGCTGGACCACTATAAATCTCTGTGTTTTTTATTATTGCTTTCTATCCTGTGTAGTTAATGCCCCGCTTTTACTCCGCTATATCTCATAGCGGATTTCAACCGCTACGATTTTTCCATGTATCCCCAAAATATAGCCTTTCCGCTTTAAGCCCCGCTATTTCCGCTATATCCCATTATTCCCGCTATTTTCGCTATATCTTCTTTAATAAAATGAATTGAAAAAGTGCATTTATACATTATAAAAATTATGAAACTAATTTATTTGATTTAATTTTTAATATATTTTAAGAAATGAAAATACTCTAATATTCTACTAAATTCAAGTATGTTATATAACAGTTTTACGTTTATCTAAAGTATATTCGCACACTTTTTTATTTAAAATTATTTATGTATTAATTATAATTCAATTGAGTTATAATTTTTCATTTAATTATCATTTATATATATTTGTAAAAACATTAAGTACGAGTTTTATATGCTATTTTAGAGCCATCCGCTATATCCTGTTATATCCTCGCTGTATCCCCGCTATGACTTTTTGCACCTCCACCGCTTTGAATCTGCCGAGCGCATTAACTGCACAGTTTCTATCTGCTGTTAGTTTAATTTATTCCTCGGTTTTATTTTTATTTTTTCACTTACTTCTCTACTTAAACCTATGCTTGGGTATTTGTGACCAATTTTGGTGCAAACAAGTTACAAGGTTCGGACCAACTAAATACATTCAATACCGAAATTTATTTGATTAATATATGTATATGTCTATACATACATACATACATACATACATACATACATACATACATACATACATACATATATATATATGACAAGCGTTAAAAAAACAAGCACGCATAGAAGGTGCCACTAGTCGACACGTATCGGTTGATCGGTCGGTAAACAACGGTCGATCGGTGCGTGTCACTAGCAAGCCTTATTTTGTTGTACCAGATCAAAATTTTGTGTACAAACTTAGAATATATGATTTTAGGCTTAACTAGACAAAATACTCATCAACACATACATTGCATACCAAGCATCCAATTAGCAAATTAGGCATAATTATGAGTTAGAATACTCATTAGAAACTAGTTTCTTCATTACTTCTTCCCTCTCCTCTCTTCTCTTCACTATAAATGCTAAAATCCACTCCTAGAAACTTCAAATCTCTAACTGGCTTGTACCAGGAGATATATTATCATGTTGAGAAGCATATATGTAAGTTTCACAATTTCTAGAATTTTATTTGATTTTATTTTAAATTTAGAAGAAGAGTAGGATTTTCAATCTTTTTGCTCTGAACATTGAAAAGTGAAAGGCAATTGAAAGAGAGTATACAAGAAGTGAATTCATGGAGGAAGGGGAGGATTCTAAGATAATGAAAAGAGGAGTACATGGAAAATGATTTCATAAATTAAGGGGAGGATTCTGGACATATCAAGAAAGGCAAAGGAGATAGATGATTTTCCAAACATCAAATTAGGCCAAATAGGCTCATTTCATAAACTTTTACTTATTCTTTTCTCTTCTTTTTCTTTGCTAATCAATTTATCAAACATGTTCAACTATTTAAACTTACAAATAAAATTCATATTTATCTTTCCTAAATGTTTTACTAACACTAAAAAAATTCAATATTTACTTTTTTTAATTTAATTCATTGATGTGTGTGTGTGTGTGTGTATATCTTTAAGCCCGTTTATTAACTAACTTTACAAACTCCTTTTTATTGATGAAAATAAACTTCATTTTCTTTTAAAAATAAATTTCTAGTCTCATTTATTGTATAATATATTTCCATGTTTTAACTTATTTTACTAAAATCACCCTTTATTTATATTTTGAACCCATCCATTAAATAAATTCCGAAACTCTTTTTTATGATAAAATAAACAGGAAATTATTGTCAAGGACAAAATTTTACAGCTTTTTAGCCTCAAGGACAGACCTTCAATATTTTATCCTGAAGGACAACTTTCTGTAGGTATCAGTTTTTAGTTATTGATAGCAGTTTTTAGGTATCAGTTTGCAGTTATCGGTAGCAGTTTTTAGGTATCAGTTTTTAGCTCGGTATCAGTTTTGTTGTCCTTATGAATAATTTTGGAAAATGTTTGTCCTTGTGAATAATTTTTAGAAGAATGTTTGTCCTTATGGTAAAAATATTGAGGTCGTGTCCTTGAGGTAAAAAATACAGAAAATTTTGTCCTTTAAATTAATTTTATCCTTGAGGTAAATTCCTTTTCTTTACAAAATAAACTTCAAATCTTATTTACTATCATTAATAAATTTTATATAAATATTACAATCATTTCAATGTATTTAAAATTATTTTAGCATTAAAACATCAATGTTTCTCAAAAATTACTAAATTTATCGTTTATTAATAATTCACAAATTTTAAATATTTATCTCAAAAATGATTTTCATAAAATTTCAAAATCATTCACATTAAATCTTTAAAAAACTCATTTCAATTAATTAAAGCACTATTATTAATTTTAATTAATTGCTACTCAACACCGGGTTGTTATAAACTCCCCGTTAAGAAAATTGTATCCTTGCAATTTCCTATAGGGAAAATCCATAATGAGCTAATACTTCTAGCTTTACTACACCCATCTACGATTTAAAACAATCATCAATCATCATATAAAGCTTATATAATACAACAACAACAGTTATTAAATCCCTCTTTGGCACCTCAAATACTAGGTTATCTTACCTTGCCTGCCATCGGAGTCTAAGGGCTATGAGTCGTCTAACTCAATCAGGATAGTTCCCATGTACCACAACCAAAATTGCAATTTAGATGTTGAAATTTGGGAATACCTTAGAGAAATCTCTATGGTACGAAGCATATTCCAAAAATCCACAATACAAAAGCACATTACATACAACATATCTTTATAAATTTATACCATTTCATCAATAACAAGAATTTACAAATATAAATTTCTCTAATAAGCTGTAAAATGTTAAAACATCTTACTATTTAATATTTCCAAAGATAATAATATAAATAGTTTGTAAATCTTCTATCACCAAAACCCTTCTTATCTTACAAAACTTTTATTATATTATTATACAATATAAAGGACCGAAAATACATTTAACTAATTTAGTACTTAAATCCTCAAGAGTCTCCAAATCATATAAACTAGTTCTCTCATAAAACTACATTTTTACAAAACTAATCTCAAAATTTTTGTAGAGCACTCGAAATAAAATTTACAAATTTTTATCAAGATTATTCTAAAACCATCAAAACACGACATGGTTTTAAATTTATAATTAGTAACTTCAAACTTTGAATCATAAAATATCTTGTCAAACAAACTTAAAAACATCTTCCAAATAATCTTTTACTGCAATGATTTGACTTTCCAAAATATTCTTTTGATTGTTAAAACTTAATTTTTCCACAATTCAAAATTTTTCACATCTCTTTATAGAAATGTTTTAACATAACATTTTATAAATAAAACAATTATCTTTTTTATGAAAAACTCTTTAAATTTCATAATACTAACCTATATTATTTTTTATCACATATATTCCAAAATGTTTATACTTTAAAATTCTTAACAAAACTACTACTTATCCTTCTTTAAACACAAAATGATTAAAATACGATTCATTAGCTCCAAAAATCCAATTCTTTTATTCAGAATACTAAAACATTCCTTTATTCAAAACTTAATTATTCACAATACAATTTGTTCAACTTTTTAAATATAAATCAATTTTAATAAAACCCAACAACTATATAATATTTCTAAATTCACTTTACATAATCCATATTTATTTATCACATAAATGATAAACCTTTATTAATACTTGAAAACGTTATACACAAAATCATTTTTGAATCCTTATATCAAAATTCAAATTCCATTTCATAAAATATTTATTACTTAGTTTATTTTAAAACTTCACTTCACCATAAATCTCACAAAATTAATACTTTTCTAATAGTCATGAAATACCATATTCATTTCAAAATTTACTTCCTCCAGTTTTACAAAAGTACTCTGGTTCTTTATTCAATTCACTATTGAAAACTTTTGTCAGAATACCCGTTGTTCACAAAATAAATTTCCTCAAAATTTTTACTCTTTTTCTCAAACTTTTTAAAACCATATTAGTTCAAATATTATTTTAAGTTAAGAACTTGGATTTACAAATTTATTTATCACGATGTATGATAACATAATATATTCATAACATTCATCCAAGTTACAAACAATCACTCGATATAGTAGGGAAACAATAACAACATCACATACCAAAAAATTTCAAATTCTGATATATATATATATATATATATTCTGACGATTCCTTGACATGTATTTCAAGTGGTTCACTTTGCCAATTGGCTGCAACGTTGACCGTGTGATCAACATTGCCTCATCATCGACTTCAACTATCCACTAATGCTTGAAGGGTGCAATCATCATATAAAATATCTAAACATATGAAAATGTCTTTATTACTTTTTACACAATTATTAATTTTAACACCATAATACTCACATTTACATATAAATTTCAAGTCAATACAATTTTTAGACCTTCAAATTTTCAAACATATTTCTATATCACAAACTTTATTAATACTCTATTTCAAAATAATATTTTCCTTATCAAAATAATTTATATCACTTCATAAAATTTTATTTGAATACTTTTCAAAATGTTTCTTTAAAATATAATTTTTCTTACCAAGATCTTTTCCTCAAAAACATTATTTATAATTTTCTCAAATTATTTACTTCATTCAAAGAAATAGTTCTTCATTTTCAAAAAATATTATTCTTATTTGAAAAAAAAAATCGCCATGCCATTCAAATATTTCCAAATCATCAAATACAACTTTCTTTGGAATATTAATACAAATTATTGATTTCAATGTAGCTCAAAATATTTTTTTGTTTTAAAATATTACATTCCTTTTTAAAGCCTCTCAAAACTTTGTGTCCATATGTCCCGTCCTATTGTTTACGAATCTCTATCGATAATGTTGATCAAACGCATTAACCAAAATTCTTAAAGCACTCTACAGATAAATTAACACAATATCAGTTTCAAAAGTTTCATCAAATGAATACATTTGTATACTATAAGATGGTTTACATGTAAAAACAATTATTTGCAAAATTAAAACATTCTTGTCATATCATATAAAAGTATATGCCTTTAATTGAAAAGGTTTTATTTTCAAATTATGCTTGCTTCTAATAAAATAGCTTTCCAAAGAAAATATATAAACATTATAACCAAAAAGACTGTTAGATCGGAACATATAATTACTTGTATTAAAACACTTGTAGATAATATATAAGAATACAATAAAAATATTTTATTATAAAAATATAATCATCACTAACCAACAATCCAGAAAATAAAAAAGAAAGCTTTCATCTTTTTTTAATCACATTTTGAATTTTATATATAAAAATATATATTTATCTAACGTGAAAAGTATTTTGATAATGTCTAGCAGTAACTTCACGACCGAAGATGCTGTTATTTTCAAAATATCAAAACTATGAGAAAACACTCACCTTGAATGATGGTTCCTATTGAACACCCTACTGAAGATGTATCCACTAAACAAAATATCAAAAAGCAATGTAATCAATGAAAGGAAACCAAAAAATCCATCAAGCCAATCAATAAAACAAAATAACCTAACTGCTTGGCGGAAAGTGACCAATCAAACCCCACTGCGCATTCTAATCCTTACAAATCAGATTACTTTTTTTCAAAGCCATGCCGAGGTCTAATATTTATTAACTGAGATGACACTATGAGTAAGATCTATAACCCTTACCTTCATACCCTTATGAACCACTCCGTGCCTCATACAGAGATTTATGCTCATAAATTTGGAAGTGATAAGTATTACATAATAAGAAAAATACAAATACATCCCTCGGTGATTACCTTGATAATAAGCAATATATACTCCTATTGTCCCTTACTATTGGGTAAATACCCAACATACATAAGGGACAAGGACTTTAAGTCTCCTCTAAGGTCAAGACTCGTGCCTTTTATGTATAATGTATTATTTTAAACCTGCCCCGATACCAACAGAAACACCGTACCTCTATACTCATACTATCTAAAAGTATTACTAGGTAATACTGTCAGATTATATGGAGAATGAGACGATATTGGGCTATTATACGTGAATATTTCCTTAGGCTAACACTAGTATGTATTTTAAAATAAGCTTACCTGTATGGACTCAATATTGTCACAAAGCGATAAAAAGGTGTGTTTTCAGGATAGAATAATACACAATATATAATAAATAACATAGAGAACATAGAGTCATAAAACGCAATGATAACATATAATTAAAAATATACACAAGTCTTCGTGGGATACAAATGAGTTAAATTCCTTTTATCTCAAAAACAGATATAATGTAGGTCTAATTAACAACTCAATTACATACATACGTACATAAGATACCACAATGCATGATGATATATAACGATACCCTATCCTCCATCTGTGCCCAATATTTACATAACTAGTCATCTTGTCCTTGAACCTAAAATGATTCGGACTGACCAAAGTACTATATAAGTAATGCACGGGTCAGACTATGTCTATAGTGCAGATGTCATAGTAGCTTATAATGATAAAATGTATGGAAAAAATGGTGATAGTATAAATATATCAAAATATCTCAAAATAGCACCCATCGCAAAACCGTGCAGAAAAGCGTCATCACCCATATAAGTTAGTCAATAAGAAGCCATAAAAACAATATCAAATGGGTGAATCATCCATACATAAATCATCATCCATATATAAGAAATCGTCAAGTAAAATAAGGCTAACTCAATAATGCCAACAATAGATACAAATAGACATTTCGGAGTCTGTCAACGTAACTAGCGTCACCATCCTATGAAATATAAGTAGCGTAACCTGCATGAGAAAATGTAAGTGGTGTAACTCGCCTGAGAAAATGTTAGTGGCATAACCTGCTTATATGAATATAGTGGCAAACCTATGCAAGAGAAGGACACCGAGAATGACTATACTCTAGACATAAATATCAGGTAGGATCATATCTCACTAATGTGTATGAGGTATACAAAGATACGTCAGTCTACCGATTAATATAAGACAAGATAGGAGTCTAATAGCTTACCACCTGCTCCAAAAGCACATGGGTTATCCACCAAGATCCACTCCTAAAGTCTTCAGTTACCGCCATGGTCATCGCAACTATATCCACCAGTGTCCTCACCAACACGAGGACTCAGTCATCACCCGGCTCCTTCCCCTCCCTAATGGTAATAGAATGTTGGCCTTGGTGACACAAATGGCTAAGGTTAACTACCTTAAAGGTTAACAACCCTAATGTAAATACTATAGTGTGTCACATATAAGGTGCGACCCCCAATCAGATTACTAGGGTGGATCATAGCCAATCCGGTTCACTCTAACATAATAGACAGGAGTATGTCATTGGTAGAGGATAATATGTGTGTGTATTAATAGGCATAAAGTCTTGCGTAACCCCCAAACTCAAATATCCATGAGTTACCGTGTATGCATAACCCATTATCCTCATATGAGTGTCATTTACGAGCAAAGAATAACCAAATAAATATCACAACAACATCCTATATCACCGTGTATTACTAATATGTTTATTCAGCGCTTACACATCACACTCACTCCTTCAGTATTCTATATCATGAGTCATAGGAGTAACTGGAAAATATTACCATGAGTCCCATACCAAATGGTATTACTAACCTATTTACTCAAATTACTCATAATCTAGAATCTAAACACAAAATTATTGCATATAATGAGTCCAAAGAATAATTGAAAAAGCATTATAGAAAGTCTCATACCAGATGGTATTACTAATCTATTTATTTATATTTCTCATTATACAAAATATTACAAATAAAACACACATATTTATTTAGAAAGAAATATAAATATATCAACTTATAAAAACATATCGATTATTAATAAAAGGATTAATAAATATAAATAATTAATATACTCGATCTGTGATAAATTTAACTAATAGTAATTTAATAATTCATACATAACTTTAAAAAAATTGTTTCTTCCTTTTAAAACCCTAAAAGAGGCTTGTAAAACCAAATATTACTCATAATTTTCAATAATTAAATACTATTTTATAACACCCATATCAATTTTCTTTTATTACAAATCCAAAAATATATTTTTCAACACTATAAATTATATTCGAAAATTTTCATGAAAAATACTTCGAAATTTATAAAATATTATTTAGAAACCATTTTATATTTTTCTAAAATTTTATAAGATTTTTTAAAAATTATTAAATCCAAATATCATATTTTTCTTTAATAATTGAATATCTTTATTAAAAAATACAACCAAAATTTATATAAATATTTCTTTAAAATAATATCACATTCATAAATTACAAGGTTCAAACGAACTAAATACATTCAATATCAAAATTTATTTGATTAAAGTATATATTAAACAATCATTAAAACAGAGGAGGCACGGATGGGAGGTGTCACAGATCGATATGTATTAGTTGACCAGTTAATAAGCAACAGTCGATCGGTATTTGTCACCATTGAGCCTTATTTTGTGTATCTAATCAAATTTTTGGGTACAGACTTTGAATTTATAGTATCAGGCTAAGCTATGCAAATTATTTAATCATTCTAGTAGTTCATCATTCATCATATCAACACACACATTACATACCAAGCATCCCATTAGTAATTTAGGCATAATTGTCAGTTAGAATAATCACCTAAATCTAGCGACCCTAGTTTCTTTGTTGTTTCTTAACTTTCCTCTCTTTTCATCATTTTAAATGCCAAAATCGATTCCTAGAAACTTCAAAACTCCAACTTGCTTTTACCGAAGGTGTGCTAGCATGTTGAGAAGCTTATATTTAAGTTTAACAATTTCTAGAATTTTATTTTAAATTTAGAAGAACGGGAGGATTTTCATTTTTTGTGTTATAAAAATTGAAAAGTGAAAGATAATGAAAAGAGGAGTATATGGGAAGTGGTTTCATGAACTAAAGGGAGGATTCTAGACATGTCTTGAAAGGCAAAAGAGACGGATGATTTCCAAACATTAAATTGGGTCAAATGGGCTCATTTCATAAACTTTTACTTATTATTTTCTCTTTTTTTTCTTTGTTAATCAATTTATCAACCATGTTCAACAACATAAACTCACCAATAAAATTCATATTTACCCTCCCTGTATGTTTTACTAACATTAAAAAAATATTAATTTTCCCCCATAATTTAGTTATATATATATATATATATATTTCTATATATATAAACTTTCTTTTCTTTTAAAACTAAATTTCTAATCTCATTTATTATATAATATATTTCCATATTTTAACTCATTTTACTAAAATCATCCTTTATTTATATTTTGAATCTATTCATTAACTAAATCCCAAAACTCTTCTTTATAATAAAATAAAATTCCTTTTCCTTTACAAAATAAACTTCAAATTTTATTTATTATCGTTACTAAATTTTATTAAAATTATTACAATCATTTCAATATATTAAAATTATTTTAATCTTAAATCATCAACATTTCTCAAATATAATTTAATTTATCATTTATTAATAATTCACAACTTTTAAATATTTACCTCAAAAATGATTTATCATCAAATTCCCAAATCTTTCGGATTAAAGTTTTTGAAAACTCATTTTAATTGATTAAAGCAATGTTATTAATTTTAATTAATTACTTCTCTACACTGGATTGTTCCATCTTATGACTTTGGTATTTCATATGCTTTAGGAAAGGCAAATGTTACAACGGACGCATTGAGTAGAAGGTATTGAATTTTGGGTCTATATTTGTTGACTGAAAGCATCCCAAGACCAAAAAAGTCATATGCTGATAAGAGACGTATTGATCGTGAATTTAAATTTGTGATTTGATATTTGTCAAAACACCATTAATGAAGAGAGTTATAAGACTTGGCAATTCGCGAAAACTTTCATCTAGATTCTTTAGGCCATTTCTTATTGTGGAACGGATCGGTAAACTTGCATATAGATTAGATCATCCCAATAAGACGTCAGTTGTGCAGAATATATTGTTTCATACTTATGCAAACATGCACATGACATAAGTGTAGTTGATTGGAATTACATATTAGTATAGAGCTTCCTTTGTATTTCTATGTTTGTTGTGCTAGTCTTGATATTTGATGCTAAATGTTTACGACATGGGTACGTTGATGTAGAAGTAATACATTATTCCACTCTTGAAGACTTCAGGACGAAAACCTTTTGGGAAGAATGCATCATATTTTAACACTTGGTAATAAAATGTAATTAATTGTTTTTATTGAATTAAACGAACAAATGACTTAAAAAATGAATTTTTAAATATAAATTAATTAGGACTCTAGACCTATTCCATTACATTCGTAATTTCATTTATATATGAAAAGCACATAAAGTTTAATAAAACCGGATAGGGTTGATAAAATGAGAAGAAAAGAGAAGTTATGGGGAAAATGTTCATTTAGCTAGAATCAGCTTTATTAATCTCAAACAAACTCCTTTTTCATTTATTGTTTCGTTCTCTTCTTTTTCTCCACTCTCTTCATAGAAAGTAAGGGTTTAAAAACTCAAATCATCATGACACCTTCAATTCTTCACTAAAAATTCCTAAATAAATATCTAAATTCAAGTTGAAGAATTCTCTAGAAATCTATCTCTTTAAGTTCACGTTTTCGAGAGGTTTGGAGCCGGATTTAAGGAGTTAACCCAGAGCTTCAAAGTGGATTTCATTGGAGCTTGGATTTCTTGACACTGGGTGAGTGAGATTCATAATCTATTATTTATATTCATTAATTTTTCTAAGACTTGTGTTTAACCAATAATGGTTAGGGATTGAATAAGGAACTTGAGTTTGGTTTTAAAGATGATAATCATGTTTAATGATTGTTTGAAAGAAATTTACTATAGAATGAATGTGTTTAATAACTTGATATGAATTGTATTGTGTTTGGTTTAGGAATGATAGTTGGTTTAGGAATTGACAGAATGGTCAGAAGACGAGTTATGACATTTGTAATTGGCACAGTGAATGGAATATTGAGTTGGGTTGATGAATTGAGTATGAATATTTGTTAAATAGGTTTATTGCCTCAAAGTCATTCGTTGAGTGTAAAGTTGCATTTGTTTGAATGTTGAACAACTGATGACAAGGGTGCGAATTCATGTTGATCGATGCTTGTGCGAAGTTTCTTGGTGACATAGAGTCATATGTTGAAGATGAAAAAAAATGCAAGAAAGGAAAGGGTGGGAGAATTTCCACCAAGGGGAATGCCCTATACATGTTTAGGTTTGGCATGTATCAAGCGTTCAGCCATTTGGATCAAGGATTCAAATGTTGGGAATTAAGGGAATTCATCCCATGGGTTCCAAATGTTTGAAATTGGATTCAGACATTTGAAATAGGGGTCAAATATCTGAATACCCTATTCAGACATTTGAAGTGCTGCCAATTTGGAAGTTGAGTTTTGGTTTAGGATTTCTGTGTTTTAAGGATCTTGGGTTCATTTTGAGGACTCATACGATGCTCATAAGTCTAGAGTGACTATAGAGAAAGATGAAGGGTTTGAGGCGTACCTTATCTCGGGAAAGGCGCGGTTGCTGTCAGATAAGATATGGGTTATGGCGATAGTTCGAGATGAGATTTGACTTGTACAGTGGTTTTCTAGATTTATGTGGTATTTTTGAGAGATGGCAACTTAGGTATTATGATAAAAGATTCCATATGATACTGCATATATAGAGCAAGTTTGCATCCCCTAGCTACAACATTGGGATTGATGTTTCTAGATCATTTGTAGAAAGTAGCGTCGTTGTTTCGGTTTGCATGTTTTGTGACACTAACACAAAGGATAGAAGGCATTATATCTTGGTAGTGAAGGAGATAACTGTAGGTTGCTTTGTAGTAAAAGGTGATCGGCCTCGAGCTAATCGCACTAAGTCCTCTTTGTTAAACAAAAGATAGTGATCATACATATTTTTATCAGTTCATGCTCAATATGATTATAGGTGGTGAACAATGTGTTGAAATTTCATAGTATCAGTCTTACATTAGCGGTCATAGTTAGTGGACCATGGCCTTACCAGAAAACCTAAGGCTCACTAACCTAGTATGTAAAGATTGAGTCATTTTTGATTTCTACAATGATGAGTATATAATAGAACTTATAGCATAGCAATATAGTAGAAATGTGTTAACTTGTTGCATGCAGGTGAAGATGTAGGTTGAGGTATGGTTTCATTACCATGGTATTACCATTTGATATTATTCATTATATAGTAGTGTAATGGTAATCAAAAGATTAATGATAACTTTTTCACCAAACTCTATGTCTGATCCTCTCTTTATTTTCTCTTTTATTATCTATTATTTGAGTACGTTGACTTAGAGATGGGAATTTCTGCTAGCTGGGGACAAGCAGAACACTATGTTTATATCTATCAAGTATTTTTAGGATATTGACATGTAAATTATATATTAATTTTTGGACATGTTGTATATGATATTTGATGTACAATTTGTATGATGTATTATGACGATTAAATCTTATATCCTTTGATATGATATGCTTTTAGTCTATTTCATGTCTGTATGTATATTATATTTTATTCATTTCGCTGTGAGATCTAATATGTTGTTTAGATGACATGATGTATGTTGTTGTTTTAAATTCTACCCTTAGCGGAACATCACTTGCGATACTTATGGAATTCGGTTGCTTGTATACATGGATTACGGGTGTTAGATGAAAAGGGTCATTACACTTAAGTATCTAGACTATACTTTGATTATGGTCAATCACATGACATGATTCTCATGTTATGACCATAGTTGAATATTTGTTGCGCCACTTGAAGTGAAACTATATAAGAGAGGATCCATCTCCTTCATTTCAGTAGGTCTATATCAACATAACTGGTAGTTAACTTAAAGTCAAAATCTTTGGTTAGTGTAAAAAAATTAACTGTGGATACTATTGGAGTTTTTGACCATTGACCAATCTCAAGATATTTTGGTGATAAAATGATGATGAAAAGAAAACATGCACAATATACTGTTACATAATATATAGCTTTAATAGATTTGAATTTCACCGAAAATGAACTAAAACGAACTGAACTCTTGTTCACTACTGTGCTTCCGCAAAGTTTGTATTGATAGAGTTAAAGGGCATGCCTGAAGGGAAATTATATAATTTGATTATGTATATGTATACTTACCTCTTATAGAGAATCTGCTTCAAAATAAAATGCATTTTGGTTCAATTTCTATTGTATGCTACTATGGTATATGTAACAACCCGCATATATTTTACGATTGTATATTTAAATATTTTATTTAAATATAGCATCGTTAGTCAGATTTAAGTTTGAAATGCCACTTTTCGCAAACAGTTGAATTAGGACTCGAGACCCCTTCCATTGAGTCCAAAATGGCATTTGAAACCTTTTTGAGTATAAACATCGATGTGTTTGGATTTGAGTAGAATTTTGGTATTTTCATCTAGGGCTTTGGGTTTGAGTTTCAGCCCACTAACCTAACAAATAACCCAACTCCACTCCTCTTCATTCATTCTACTCCTCATTTCCAAATACTCTCAAGCTAAGGTAGAAATAGGGGAGAGAGGAGGAAATTAAAATTCCTAATCCCTAATTCTCTTAGAAATTATCAACTTCAAGATAGAAGTCAAGGAGAAGCTTAGGCAAGCATCCTCTTCATCTTCTCCATATCAGTCTCTCTTCAATTTTCGGTAATTCCTATAACCTAACTTAGGTAAAACTTCACCTTTGATAATAGATTGAAGATTCTATAGGTGTTGTTGAAGAGAGATCAATCTTTGCTTGTTATAGAGCTTCTAATTTATTGCTTGGGGGTTAAAAGGTAAGCTTTTGAACTCACATCTTTGTCTATATCTTTGATAGTTGTTAGGTAGTAATTGCTAACATCTATTCCTCATCCATTTGCCTTTGGATTGAATTGGTTTGATGAACATCCCAATTTTGGTGTTTTGAAGTCAAAAAAATCTTTAAAAATTCTATCTTTGATGTTTGAACATGTTTTTGGAGTGTATCAAAGTGCCTATAAGGCTAAATTGTCGCTTGGCATAAATCCCTAGTCTACGTTGCTCGTTCGATCGCCTCTAGTTAGGATTTTTTTCCCTTCTTTGGGCTGGGCTGGAAATACTCCAAATGATAGTTCAATCGACTGAATGATAAGGTCAGTCAACTGAAACTGGGAACAGAAAGTTTCTGTGCCAGTATCAATTGACTGACGATACAGTTCAGTCGACTGAACCTGGAAACCAAAAGTTTATGGGCAAAGTATCAGTCGATTGACCATACAGTTCAGTCGATTGAGCCTAGAAACTGAAAGTTTCTGGGCATAGTGTTCGTCGACTGACCACACAGTCCAATCGACTGTATCTACTTATCTCAGCCAAATTTTCCATTTTTGCGTGGACTTGCAATTTTTAATTGATTCTCATTGATCCGTTTAGTTATCATCACTTTTGTTGGCTTTGATAATTTCTTATTTTCGGATTTGTAGGAAAATCCATTTTGATGGATTCGATATCGATTTCTATGGATTTGATTCACGTCTTCGAATGTGAATTTTTGGTCATTGATTATTTTTACAATCATTTTTGTGATTTGTCACTTTGAAATACAAAGGTTTCTATACTAGTAGTAAATATGCAAACTCTTTCATCAAAACGATTTAAACATTTACTTTCAATATCAAACTCGCTTTGAAAACCAATTTCTAATCTATTAGTATATACAAACCTTTTCCACATTCGTTCGAGAAATCCAATTAACGACTCAGCAAAACAAGCGGTATGAAACGCTTGCGTTTACTTTGTCGGTTAATTCTTAGATTTGTTCGATTGAAACTCTTGTGACAATTTTCGGGTGGGAATCTACAATTTGTTCGTAAATATTTAAGTTAAGCCAGTGGTTATGGGACATGAAGTAAACTCATTTATTTACTAGCTTAGTATAATCGACACTTCTTGATGATCAATGATGATCATTTTGTGATTTAGACTAGCGATGTGCAATGTCTTTTTGTTTGTGTAGGGGGACTAAATCTTGTTTGTGGAGTTTCGGCTCAAAATTGGTGGGGTAGCGACCTATGGTCTTCGGGCCGTTTGTGGAGCTTCGGCTCAAAACTAATGGTTAGCGACCATGGAATAGCGTTCCGTTTGTGATGCACGTGTTGATTAGTTTTCATGCTCCTGTTTGTGATAGGCATCCCCTCTTAGTGATTTCTGGATTTCTAATTGATGATTTCTAGAATTTGTTTTCACCAACTTTTGTGATTTACATTGATAAGTTTTATCAATATTTGTGGTTTGGTGAATATGTTAAAGAATATGACATTCTTTTTGGAGTTTGAGTATATTCGAGATATTGTATGATTTTTGTTGTTATCTAATGTATACTTGTCACAATATGACTTTATTGTTATCGTATGTTTTTGGCAAATCTCGTATCCTATCTCGTTTTATATGATATTTATAGCTAGACTGATCCATTTATTATTTTCTTCTTAAATAATACTCGGGTCGGACCGAGGTGTTACAGGTGCTTCCACTTGACTTCTTAGCAAGGACTAGCTTCTGATTTTTGGCTAACTACTTAATTTAGTAGTTTTTGCTTTTATACATTCGAGATAGAGATTCCTTGATGTATATATATTCTTTTGTCTAGCACTTGTACCTATTCTTTTGTGGTGTAGTGGATCTTGTATGACCACCACTTTGATGTACACTTTTATGTGATATATTCATATATGTTTCCGCCTTAGTGATATGAATATCTGTGACTGATTTGTGTTATGCTTATTTTATATTTGTTTCCGAAGACCACTTAGCCACTGTGTAGTAGCTTTGAGTTTGTACTTGATATGTTGGATTTTCTCTTTAAATGAAATATGTGACCTTCTATCTGGCATATCGGTACTCGCACAAAGCAATTACACGGATGGTTGCTCCTCAATAGCCTTATTCTTCGTGCTAGTTAACGGCATTACTCCGTAGTGTTCTTGGCTAGTGTGAGTATAGAAGTAGGGGGTCACAGCTTGGAATCAGAGCGAAACTTCGGAACAATGTAGAATATTATAGCAAGGATCATTGTCCTTAGTCTCTCTTAGGAATCATGCCTTAGGATTTAATTCGAGTCATTGGACCAGTTCTATCTTATTTTCTTTTATGATGCTTTGTTCTATCAATCATGATTATTTGTGATTCATTTTGAGAATAACCGTTCTCTTCTTTTTTCTTTCTTTCTTAAAGAAGAGAAATAGTTAGTCTAGGTCGTTCCAATGCCGATCAATCTAGTGCTACTCCTCAGGATGGAGTATTTATGTCTGCCCAGCAGCTTTTAGATCTTGTAAAGAATGCTCAAGCCATCGGACCTATTCCAGAGCCTATTCACCCTAAATCAAGGTTTGCACGCTTGTGCAGTGATTATACCAATTTGGGTGGAAAGCCATTAAAGGGTTCCGAAGGTGTTATAGAAGTTCAAGCTTGGCTTAGAACATGCGATCGCATCTTTTCTCGCATGAATCTTATTGATCTACGTTGTGTCCAAGTGGCTTCTAGTATGCTCCAAGAGAGAGCATTAGATTGGTATGAGATTTTGGTTTTTGAGATTATCGAAGCAGATCTTACTTGGGAGCAATTTGGGATAGATTCGAGTTAAATTTTGCCGGAAGCTGAAAAAGTAACTTTGGCCCGATGCTTTATTAACCTTGTTCAAGATGAATCTTCTATGACAGATTATGTCGCATTGTTTGAATCTTCTCTAAATATGGGGTCGAGTATATTTGTTAGCATCAAAATTGGTCACTAACACCCTAAAGATAGATTGTGTAGAGAGATTAATAAGAAAGTAAATTTAAACAGAGAGCAACATGCTAAATTAAATGTAGAAAACAAGAACACCAAATTTATAGTGGTTCGACGTAACTGCCAACGTCCACTTTGAGGTTAATTTTATTGCTTTTCTCAACAATTGATTACAGATACAATCCGTACACTAACTACTTGAATACAATTGTTAAGCAAAGAAGATAACTCTTGAATGAGTCTTGAATCTGGCAGAGTCTCCCCGGTGTTCTCGAAAAAAGGTCCATTTCACTATACCCTTGCCTCTCTATTTATAGACGAAGATGGGTTGGGCTTCCCTGATAGGCCTAGTAGCAAGATATCTCGACCCAAAATGAATGACTTCTGTGTGCTGAGCCACAAATACCGAGCGGCAAATGCCGAGCCATGTCTCTAAGCCGAACGAGGTTGTATGTTGAGTGAAATGTGTAGGCAGAATGAGATCCGATGCCGATCGAGGGGAGATGCCCAGCGGCATGCTTATGCCGAGCGAGGCCATGTATCGAACGAGGATGGAATGCCGAACGAGGTCATGCCGGTCGAGGCTGAGTGCCGAATGAGGCTGGAATGCCGAACGAGGCATGAATGCCAAACGAGGTCATGCCGGTGGAGGCTGAGTGCCGAACGAGGCAGGAATGCCGAACGAGGATGGAATGCCGAAGGAGGCTGGAATGCCGAACGAGGCTGAATGCCGAACGAGGCTGGAATGCCGAACGAGGTTCGTGCCGAACGACCTAGTTGTGCCGAATGGTGTTGGATGCCGAATGAGGTTCGTACCGAACGGTGCTGGATGCCGAACGGGGCTCGTGTCGAACGACCTAGTTGTGTCGAACGGTCTTCTACATCAAGTCTTTGGTTACCTGGTAAAGCCACTGGGTAATACTTGCCCCCCAAAGTGCATCATGTGGATGAACATGATGCGCTTTGAACCATTAGCACTCCGTGTTTCTCTTTAGAGTCCCCATTCTACCTTCATATAACGCTTTTCCTCGACCTCTTGAATGCCGACCGAGGTATCGAATGCTGAACGGCATACTAATGCCGAACGATACACTAATGCCGAGTGACATACAAATGTCGAGCGACATAATGCCGAACAAGGGCGATGCATTGAACGGTTCTACTGGTCAATGTCTGTTCGACTTCCCTTCTCTCTATTTAAGGCGACATCCCTTCTTCTCTTCCCTTTTACTTTTACCTCTACTCTTGAGGACTTACACATTCGTCTCAAACCTTGGACAACAACTTACCTTTCCCCCTCCTTTCTCAAAAATTATACTGAACAGAAATACGCTTCCTATTCCAGACTCTCTGAGTTTCGAGCCATTTATTAGGTAATGACTTCTTCCTTTGAACGCTATCCGCTGGCTAAGAAACTTAGCACGAGATTCAAGTTCGTGAATCTCTGTAAAACCGAGGGCAAAAGGAAACGCGCGGATGAGGGAACCAAATCGCGGTTAGGATATGTTTTAAGGCTAGGCGGTGCGGAGGAAAGAAGAAGAGGTCATAGATACCCAAAGGAGGGAGTTAGTGGAAGATGTACTACTATGGCTCGGTATGACTTGCTGAAGGATTCGACCATGCCGGTCGGTAGGGATGGAGGGAAGGAGTAAGATTGTTGTTAAGGACAGAATGCCGAACGATGCGGCTCGGCATAATCGTGGTTCGACATGATTCGCCGCATGCCGAACTGTGGAGTGGATAAGTGGAAGGGCGTTGTTGTTGAGAGTAGAATGCCGAGCGATGTGGCTCGGCATGAATGTGGTTCGGCATGACTCACTTATGTCGAACAGTGGAGAGGACAGATGGAAGTGTGGAATGCCAATCGGCGCGACCCAGCATGATTGCGGCTCGGCATGCCTTGCCGCATGCCAAACGGTAATGGTGGATGATAGGAGAGTTGTGCACAACAGCAACACTAGTCGAACCTAATGCACAATTGACTTAAAACATTTCATGAATGAACATATGATAGTGAAAAAGGACAGACTTGAACAACAAAGCATATCGGACAACCCGGACTAATAAGTCCCATGTTTAGATAACTGAAAACTTGGACTTAATTTGCTTAACAGTTAATAACCTTTCAAATGCAGTGGCGATGTCGAGTTCAAAGTATAAACCGTCTTATGACAAGCTTTCGTCGACGGTCAGCGATGACGGTCTTCGAAGATGATAATTCAAAGCTTAAACTTATTTCATCAATCCAGTGTCTTTTCACTGCCCGGCACTTACATTTGAATGATCGCGCTAGTTGACATAGCACACGGGGGGAATATTTATGTTGTTAAGTCTAACGTCGACTGTTTTTCAAGTATAGTTCAAACAGGTGCCTTGTCAGATTCAATCTTCATTAGAGATGTCTAGGAAATCAAGCTCTGCTACGATCTCCGACAGACCTAGGTCATCCTCTTAACAAGAAGTTGTAGGAACTACAAATCCATCAACTACCCGTACTCAAGACTTACCGAGCCCTGCAACGGCATGTGCCGATTTGGCTCCCGACGCTCTGAAGGCAGCAATTTTCTTAGATGACCCAGTCGATTCACAGGCCTCAAAGATTAATGAAAGTACATTCCGTCGAATATGCTCTGTCCATGGAATCCCCTTCGACGACGTGTTAGTTCCATTGGGGCATGATCGTCCACAACTGCCCCCGGTCGGGGATACAACTTGTAACAGATTCATGTGCTGGGTTGGCAGCGTGCCACCATTCAACTCATTTCGTCGAGACGTGTTGCAGTATATCAAGATTGCTTGCACCAAAATTGGTCACAAACCCCAATATCGTGAAAGCACTCGTTTATGAATGCAAATCAGCAATAATCAACACAAAATTCAGATCTAAGCAATATCAAGCACAGCAACAATCAGAAACATAAGATTTATAGTGGTTCGGCGATCTTCCTACGTCTACTCTGAAGTTTATGTCTTTATTGATTTACTTGATGATCTCAGTCAATTACAGTGGATTACAGTTGATAATAGCCCTGAAGTTTGATTACAATAGCGATAATAAAGAGTAGAATTGAATCTGGCAGAGTCTGGACGTCGAATGGCCAAAAGATCCCCTTTCTGCAGGCTTCAGGGTGCTATTTATAGGCGTATGAGGCTCAGATCTCGCTCAAACTTCGGAAGACTTTTTCTGGCACGTGAGTGGACCCACGCGACCGACCCCACCAAGTTTCGACTCGATCTGAGATCGATACGAAGTGATTTCGTATCCATCAAAAAATGACCCAATCGAGCTGAAACTTGGCAGGAACAATCTTTACCTTGTATGGAAGCCTCTATGAAAATTTCATAGCATTTGGACCAGGGATTTGTGAGAAATGATCGATACGAGGTTAAAGTTCCGTGTGCACTGCCCTGTTCGAGTCCATGGTTTCGTATCGATGGCCTTCGCATCGATCGAAAGCGCGCGCGCGCAGTGACGTGAAGCGAGTTGCCTGGATCGATCCGATTTTAGTGGCGCATTGACCGATTCGTATCCACAAACCTCTCCTCGTTTGCATCGATGACCATTGTATATATTGGATCGGGGGAGATGTCTAATTCGTATCGGTAGAGGTAGCCTCGTTTGCATCCATCAAACCAGCTCTCGTTCGCATCGATCGGAGTAGATGGATACGAACGAGCAGTATTAGCTTCGGCCTGATGGATACGAATAACCACACAAGTATGGCCACCTGATGGATACGAACTAGACATGACAGGACCTCCAACCGATGGATACGAAGTAGGTGGTATTCGATCGATACGAAAGGTGATCACTAGACGGATACGAGGTGGATCGATGCGAGGTTGATGGATACAAATGTACGGCCGTTTTGATCGATACGAACACGATGGATTCGAATGGAGCGAAGCGATGTCATGCTGATGGATTCGAACCTGATGGATTCGAATGGACCATCACCTCGACCTCTTCATGGATACGAACAAAACAAACAGTGATGGATACGAATCCAGTGGATTCGAAACGAGCATCTCCTCAACTTTTTTGATGGATTCGAACAGCATACTTTGGCTGACTTGCATCGATCATATCTTGTTCATACGAACTCCGATTAACCTGAAATTTGGAACGCTGGTTCCCGTGACTTTGCTTGCCGTGTTCTATCAATTGTAGCCTGATCCGGGCTCGGACAAAATTCATCGATATCCATGGTGAAACAGTGTATAACGAACTTTTACGATGAACCGTCTTTAGTTTCCAGCCAACTTTTTTGGTGTCACGGCCTTGCCAAAAGGCGGGATAACATTTGCCCCCAAAACATACCTTGCGGTAGGAATGTGTGTTTTGTAATGCCTTGAGTTGGATGTTCATATCCTGTCAACAACCTGTAAAGAGCTCGATAGTTTCATATGACCTCAAATGACGATCGTTCGGGATCGTGCGCCATTTGAGGTGAATCAGGACCGTTCGCGGTCGATGCCGTTCGCGGCAAATGATGAAATGGGACCGTTCGCGGTCGTATGCCGTTCGCGGCAAATTGTGATCGTTCGCGATCGTGTGCCGTTCGAGGCAAATTGTGATCGTTCGAGGTCGGATATCATAATAAGTTAATCGTGACCGTTCGTTGTCGGGTGCCGTTCGAGGCAAATTGTGACCGTTCGCGATCGTGTGCCGTTCGAGGCAAATTGCGATCGTTCGCGATCGTGTGCCGATCGTCGCAAATTGCGATCGTTCGCGATCGTGTGCCGTTCGAGGCAAATTGTGATCGTTCGCGATCGTGTGCCGTTCGAGGCAAATTATGTGTGCCCGGGGGGACTTAGTATTATCGATGCCGGAGTTCATGTTCGGGGAAGTTTACGAATCAAAGACTTTGGCGGTTCATCGCCATGCAAGAGGTGCTCGTGGACCGTTCACGATCCAACGGGCATACAAGTAAATTTTTTCACAGAATTGCAAATGTCAATGCAATAATCACACGAATCCCACAGTAGAAATGTCCATACAAGCAAAGTCTAAATGTCTAAATCAAAATGAAACAAAAGCAAAGCAAGGATGTCAAAGTGTAAATTCTCACTACGAGACGGTTAATAATCATTCAGAGCATGCCTGGGGATCGTTCGCGATCTCATACATGTGTAAATGATTTAATTGTGCTAGTGAGAAGTTTACGACTTGTTCATCATTATCTCAATCAAGCAATCAATTGATAATCAGACGGTGCCCCGATTCAGGGTCGCCTCTAGCGGATGTAGACGGTGGTCGCTCTGGCTCCACCGTTGAAGTTCGTCTCCTTACATACCGAAGTAGCATACCATTCCTGATGTGCCCTTCCACTTCATCCTTCAGATGCCTGCAATCATTAGTGCTATGACCGTTCAGTTCATGGAATATGCAATATTTATCTGATTTCCTCTCGTCAGAAGTTGGATCCCTTCGCATCGGCCTACGATACGGAACCTGCTCTTTGGTATCTTGATAGATTCGTTCCAAACTATCATTCAGTTCTGAGTATGTGGTGAATCGCGGCTCCCTCCGTGGCCGCTTTGATCTGTCACTGTTATCCTCAGCCTTTCTTTTTTCCTTTACTAGTCTCCGCACCCTTTCCAGGTGGGTTTCCGCCTTTGATTGCGAAGACATCAATCCCTTCCTCTCTCTCTGCACTAGCATCTTCCAGTCGCAAAAACTTTTCTGCGTCGTGATAGAATTCTCCTAGATCCAAAGGTGGATCTTTAGTCAAAGAATTTTTAAATTCTTTGCCATCAGCTACTCCGGACACAGCTGCCATCATAACCATAGATGGATCTGGTCAATCCACCGAAGCTGCTGCCGCATTGAATCGCGTTAGAAAATACCTCAAAGTCTCCCCATCCTTCTGCTTCAAAGTTGCCAAACTCATCACATTCTTGGGTCTTGCGATGTGAACCCTGAATTGCCTCATGAATCTCTCAGTTAAATCTGCCCATGTTCCTATGGAGCCGCTCTCTAGTTGCCTAAACCCTAATGCTGCGATTTCTGTCAGATATAGTGGAAAGCACCGGGCCATAACCTCCTGTGATGCCCCCAGCACTTCCATGTGCCTCATGTACCTTGTCAGATGGACCGTGGGGTCCGTCTTCCCATCGTACATCTCCAATGATGGTAACTTGAACTCTGGTGGGTTCCTAGCCATCCTAATTGCAGGAGAAAAGGGACTCCTGCTCACATCTTCTAGATCTTTGTTTATTAATCCGCCTCTCATGGCTCGCCTGACCATTCCGCCAATCTATCATTGTCTCTTGCAATCCTCGTTCATCGCTTTCGACCTGCCCCCCGAATCACGAGGGAATTCTGGAATCTGCCCCCTTGACTGAGCGTTCATTCCTCTGCTACCTCCAGGTTGCGCAGATGCTCCCCTCTCTCTTCGGGATTGGATCAACATTCTCCATGTGTGTGCCTCCTAATCCAGGTGCTACGCCGGATGGTTCTGCTCCGTTCTGGACTCCATCAGCTCCTCTGTTCTGTGCTCCAAGTTGCCCTATCTATTGAAATAAACTCTGGATCAATTCCTCCTGTTTCTTCATCATTGTCTCCATCTCGTCCCTAGTGATGAAGATCGATGCTTGATTCGCTCCTGAAGAAGACTCTTGACTTTCGTCATGCTGACTTCTCTCTGGCCTTTGTTTTTTACTTGTTTGTCTTGTCATTGCTCTTAGATCTGAATTCCCAAACTCTCTGATTTGACTCTCAATTGATAGAATTCCTGAGTTAGCGTTCTCAGTGAATGCACCAAAGTGTTTGCGCAAAAATTGGTCACAAACCCCAATATCGTGAAAGCACTCGTTTATGAATGCAAATCAGCAATAATTAACAGAAAATTCAGATCTAAGCAATATCAAGCACAGCAACAATCAGAAACACAAGATTTATAGTGGTTCGGCGATCTTGCCTACGTCCACTCTGAAGTTTATGTCTTTATTGATTTACTTGATGATCTCAGTCAATTACAGCGGACTACAGTTGATAATAGCTCTGAAGTGTGATTACAATAGCGATAATGAAGAGTAGAATTGAATCCGGCAGAGTCTGGACGGCGAATGGCCAAAAGATCCCCTTTCTGCAGGCTTCAGGGTGCTATTTATAGGCGTAGGAGGCTCAGATCTCGCTCAAACTTCGGGAGATTTTTTTCTGGCACGTGAGTGGGCCCACGCGACCGACCCCACCAAGTTTCGACTCGATCTGAGATCGATACGAAGTGATTTCGTATCCATCGAAAAATGACGCAATCGAGCTGAAACTTGGCAGGAACAATCTTTACCTTGTATGGAAGCCTCTGTGAAAATTTCATAGCATTTGGACCAGGGATTTGTGAGATATGATCGATACGAGGTTAAAGTTCCGTGTGCACTACCCTGTTCGAGTCCATGGTTTCGTATCGATGGCCTTCGCATCGATCGAAAGCGCGTGCGTGCAGTGACGTGGAGCGAGTTGCCTGGATCGATCCGATTTTAGTGGCGCATTGACCGATTCGTATCCACAAACCTCTCCTCGTTTGCATCGATGACCGTTGTACATATTGGATCGGGGGAGATGTCTAATTCGTATCGATAGAGGTAGCCTTGTTTGCATCCATCAAACCAGCTCTCGTTCGCATCGATCGGAGTAGATGGATATGAACGAGCAGTATTAGCTTCGGCCTGATGGATACGAATAACCACACAAGTATGGCCACCTGATGGATACGAAATAGACACGACAGGACCTCCAACCGATGGATATGAAGTAGGTGGTATTCGATCGATACGAAAGGAGATCACTTGATGGATACGAGGTGGATCGATGTGAGGTTGATGGATACGAATGTACGGCCGTTCTGATCGATACGAACACGATGGATTCGAATGGAGCGAAGCGATGTCATGCTGATGGATTCGAACCTGATGGATTCGAATGGACCATCACCTCGACCTCTCCATGGATACAAATAAGACAAACAGTGATGGATACGAATCCGATGGATTCGAAACGAGCATCTCCTCAACTTTTTTGATGGATTCGAACAGCATACTTTGGCTGACTTGCATCGATCATATCTTGTTCATACGAACTCCGATTAACCTGAAATTTGGAATGCTGGTTCCCGTGAATTTTCTTGCCGTGTTCTATCAATTGTAGCTTGATCCGGGCTTGGACAAAATTCGTCGATATCCATGGTGAAACAGTGTATAACGAACTTTTACGATGAACCGTCTTTAGTTTCCAGCCAACTTTTTTGGTGTCACGGCCTTGCCAAAAGGCGGGATAACAGAGATTGCCATCGCAACAGCATCTGAACAGCCACGTACTCATATACGGCACTTGCATCCTCTTCATGAGTGTCCTTTTCAGGCTTTCGACTCCGGGCGATATCCAATACATCTATCGCATCAAGAGACGGTCGGATAGCCCATCTTTCATGTTTCTCGAGCCGCACATCAAATGTCAAATCTTAACTGGGGCATGGAGCAAGTTTGCCCGGTACAAACAAGAGTGGTTCTATGTGCGCTGTCCCTCCGGCTTCATGAGGAGATGAGTGGAAGGATGTAAGTCTTTTTTTTTGGGACCAAAACTCATGTTTGGTTGAAGATATACCTTTACTAACTCTTCTTCCCATCTTTTCAGGTATTAACCCATGTCTCGAGGGTCCCGGATATTCCGAAGCTGTCGAAGCTATTCGAGCCATTCCCATGGAGGAACGGGACATCAGAACTCTCATTTCGAATGATTCACTTACGAAATTTGGGTTGCTGGCGGAAGGTCGCCCGATAAGCCTCCCCCAAGGTGTTTCCGTACCCAAGCCTGCTTCGGGCAAAGGAATGAAGAAGGCCGAGTCCTCAGCACATAACGCCCCTGAGACGCCAGAGGAGGGGGGATTAGAGAAAACGAAATGCCTGAAGTAAAGGGAGAAAACGTCAGTCCACCTCGGGACCCAGTAGTCGAAGTCCATGACATTGAAAGGACACCTTCCCTTTCAAAGAGGAAGAAGAAACTAACTTACAAGCCGAGGAAGAAAATAGTCGGCAGAACTTCTAAAGTTACTCTTGTTCTAATGGAGAAAGAAACTTCCTCGCAGCACTTAGAAAGTTCTCTGAAAGGCCTGTCGAACCTCACCATACCTGAAGATCTGCTCAACTATGGTTTTGACGATCCAGAGGCCCTTAAGCTTCATTCATCCACGAGAGGTGATACAAGCGCCCAAGTCCAAAACCAAGGAGAAAAAACTCCTATTAGCAAAGAAACTAGTCTGTCGGGGGGAAACACTAGGACAAACACAAACACAAACATATGAACTTCACCTTGCATTTAACTTTCTACCATCACTCTACCATTTGCTAACTCGACGTTATTTAAATTCTGTGTACGTGACATGGGGCGTACGCATGGACTTGACCGCCTTCGCGGTTCATCGATTTTTCACCAATCCGGTCGGGATTCGAGTTTCGGCAAGCTTCGAGATAGAGACGACTCCGATGATCGAGACTACCATCGACTGGAATCGTCTTACTGGAGAAAATCTTAGAGTCAGTCCTCCTACCCTCATGATCCTCCTTCCCAACCGGAGCATAGCAAAGAGAAACCTGCACATAAGGGGTCTCAGCCTGAGGCACATCGGGACAAACACTACGGTTCATCAAGTACCAGGCAATCTCGAGAACCCCCTAGAACGCCTGCAGTCCCCAAACAGACTCCTTTTTCACTTGTAACTAATCCATCAGTCGCTGAGCTTAAAGTCTCATTTATAAAGATATGCTTCGATGGCTTAAAATTCCTTCCGATGATTCACCAGATTCTAAGGCATGTCAAGCAAAGTGCTATCGCCTGCACCAATGACATCTATGTCTAGAACGATGCATTCATGCACTTAGCTGAAAAAGTTTCAGAAGTCTCCATAGAGCGTCAGCATGAGATTGATCACCTGAAGCCCGAGGCTATCCATGATAAAGACATTATTAAAGATCAGGACGAAAAGATTGCTTCTTATAAGTCTCAGCTTGAAGCCTCCCAATGGAGCGCCAAAGGCACTGCCGAGGCCGTTACTCGTCCAGAGTCAACCCATAAAAAAGAAATCGACAAGGCGGTCCAACGATGTGGCCCCCTAGCTTTAGAGAAGGACTCGGTGCAAAAAGAGAGGGACGCATTTGGCCTTCGAGTCAAATAACTGAAGGAGCAACTCCGTAAAGAAAGAGAAGAGAAGATTACTTCCCAAGAAGAATCGCAACGATATTGCGACGACATCGTTGCTACACGAGTCCTAAAGGCGAAGCTTGATGATGAACTTTCTAAAGTCGAGACGCTAAACGACGAAGCCCGTGAGAAGGGAAAGAAAATAGCATCTACGGAGATTGACTCTCACCTAAAGGCGGCTAAAGAGGCTGGTAGGGAGGAGGTCAAATGCATGTTCGACCCATTGATTGCAGAATTCAACGCCCACATCCTCATGCATCGAGACTTTACTTTTCTAGAAGAGGGCTACCTCGAATCCCTAGCTGAGGCGTGGGAGACTTTAGTAAAAATAAGGAAGGTTGAACTTGGCACCGAGGAGGTCGATGAGGAAGCATTGATAAGGGAATTTCTTAAGGGGAACGAGCCTTCAGACTGTCTGCGGCGAAAGCTCTTTACTGAAAAGGCTACCCTCACCGAAAGGGAAAGATGTTACTGCTGGTCCATCCGGGATCGAGTCTCCAGCTCATGCGCCTACTCAATCGGCCGATCGGCCAATACTTGATCCTTTGAGTAGTATATCGGTTACGACCCGGAGGACCCTAGCCTCGGCGTTCACATTCTATCTCCTATTCCATAGGGTGAGACCCCTCGGACGGTTGAGAGCCAGCCGGAACCTGGTAGATAACCCTTCACTTTAACATTCCAAAAGTCATCGTTTTTCACAAGGGGCTATTGTATTCTAATGCTTGTTTTTCATGATTTTGTGCAGGCTGTTCTGATCCCGAGCCCACTCCGAGGAGCGACGTCGCCAAGGAGGTGAAGGAAAAAACAAGTGAGGCTACTCACGCAGGAGAGGCTCCCGATCCAGATGCTCAGGTGATCGGAGCGCTTGATGAGGATAAGTCCAAGACTTCCTCCCCCATTGATGGGAGTTACGAAATTGAGATTACAGGCGCCTCTGAACATACATCTAAACTGAGCATGAAGGAGCAGCTTGAGTAGGAGAAGAAAACGATGGTCGAAATCAAAGTCGAGCCTCAAGTTGTGGACCTAGACGATCCTCTGAATAAGCTGTTGAAGGTCATCCTCCCTGGCGGGTCCAGGCCAATGGAAGTTCCCCGTACTTCTTCAGTTGTTACCTCCCCATCAAAGAAAATTACCAAGGGCAAACGTACGAGAGAGGAGTCATCTGGGAAGAAGTCGAAGAAGTCGATGAAGTAATCTTTACTCTCGTTCAACGAGAGTTAGTTTAGATTATGTAATTATTTTTATTTATTTTCGTAGTTCATGTAAGTAGACTTTTGACTCTGACTTTTGGAGGAGTAGTAGTAGAAACTTATTTCTGAATAAATAAAGCCTAGTTCTTTTATCTTTCGAAAGACTTTTATCATTCAGCTTTCTGTGTGATTGTGGTTGAAACCCAAGCTATTGTGAGTTACATGAACTTCTCAATTTATCTTCATACAACTCTGAAATTCTTTGGAGTTGTTCACCCTGTATTCCATGCTTCAAGTACTTAGAATATTTTTTAGTCCGTATGCCGGGGACTTGATGATTCAAGTCATTCACGTCCCTGTCCACATTCCGGGGACATAGAGATTTTTAAGGCATTTATACTCTGGTCCGCACTCAAGGGACTTAGAGTACTCCAGTCCACACTCAGGTGACTTGGAGATTTTTAGTCGTTTATACTCCGGTCTGCACTCAAGGGACTCAGAGTACTCCAGTCCGCACCCAGGGGACTTGGAGATTTTTAGTCGTTTATACTCCGGTCCGCATTCAGAGGACTCAGAGTACTCCAGTCCACACTCAGGGGACTTGGAGATTTTTAGTCGTTTATACTTCGGTCCGCGCTCAGGGGACTTAGACTACTCCAGTCTGCACTTAGGGGACTTGGAGATTTTGAATCGTTTATAATCTGGTCCGCACTCAGGGGACTCGGAGTACTCTAGTCCGCACTCTGGGGACTTAGATATTTTAAGTCGTTTTACTCTGGTCCGCACTCAGGGGACTCAGAGTACTCCAGTCCGCAATTTGGGGACTTGGAGATTTTAAGTCACTTATACTCTGATCTTCACTCAGGAGACTCAGAGTACTCCAGTCCGTACTCAGGTTACTTGGAGATTTTGAGTCGTTTATACTCTGATCCGCACTCAGGGGACTTAGAGATTTTATGTGCTCGTGCGTTTTTGTACGTCAGACAGAATAATGTATCTCTTAGTTATTTGTCACAGAGTTATCATACACAGAAAAATCGACAATTCATGGAAAAAATGGCTTCAAGCCTTTATTAATGCAAACAAGCTAAATTGTCTTATTACATGCCATAAACTAGGAATAAAAACTTACTGGATATTATTGCGACTAAAATATGAAAGAAATGAACTAAATATAATAATGCCGCAAATGCTCGCTATTCTAGGCTCGGGGGAGTGTCGCACCATCAACGGTCGCTAGCTTGAAAGTTCCTTCTCCAAGCTTCCGTTCAACGATGTATGGACCTTCCCATGCGGGGTTCATATGTGATGGAATTGGGGAAAACTCGTTTGAAAATGAGGTCACCCACATCAAAGATTCTCGGTCGGACTTATTCATTATAATATTGAGCGACTCGGTGTCTGTATGCGGCCGCTCTTAAATTAGCTTCTTCATGCTTTTCATCAATGAAGTCCAATGATTCCAGCAAAAGATCTTGATTTGACTCAGATTCATAATAACTCGATGTGATGGAACTTCAAGTTCAATGGGTATAACAGCTTCCATGCCATATGCCAATGCGAATGGAGTATAGCCAGTCGCGGACTTGTGGGTGGTTCTATAAACCCAAAGCGTTTTTGGAAGCTCATCCACCCACTTGCCTCTAGCCTTTTCCAAACGCTTTTTCAGTATGGATTTGATTATTTTATTCACGGCTTTCACATGTCCATTGGCTTTCGGATGAGCAACTGCTGCAAACTTTTTATCAATACCATATTTTTGGCAAAATTCTTTGAACTCTTTGCTTTCGAATTGAGTTCCGTTGTCTGTAATGATGGTTCGTGGAAGGCCAAAACCGCATATAATATTTTATACAATGAAATTAGTGACCTTTTTGGTGGTGATAGTGGCCAAAGGCTCTTCTTCTGCCCACTTGGTAAAGTAATCGACTGCAACTATCGCATATTTCGCACCACCTTTAGATATGGGTAAGGAACCGACTATGTCGATCCCGCACATTGCAAACGGCCAGGGACTAACCATTTGTGTGAGTCCGTTGGTGGAGCTCTCGGGATTTTTGCATATTACTGACATTTGTCACATCTTCTCACATAGTCTGCGGCATCTCGATTTACAGTCGCCCAATAGTATCCATAGCGGAGGATTTTCTTCGCTAACGTCTGCCCCCGGTATGGTCACCACATTCCCCTTCATGGACTTCCTTCAGGACTCATTTTATCTCATCATGGACAATGCACCGAAGTAAGGGGGTCGAGAATCCCCTCTGATACATTACCCTGTCTTGCATTACATAACACGAAACCTTACGAATGACTTGTCGTCTTTCACTCCTTCTTTCAGGTATGACCCCGTGTAACAAGTACTGCTTGAATGGGGTCATCCAGGATTCCTTCTCGATTTTCGTTTCTAAAATGAAATCTACCTTCATCATATTTATGCTCGGAGCATGTAAGGTTTCAACAGGAAATAATCCCATCTGTTGCGCATCGTCAGTGGTTGCAAATTTTGCGAATGAATCGACTTCTCTGTTTTGCTCACGCGGGACATGTGAAATATCATGGTACTCAAGATTCACTAGTAGTTCTTGAACCCGGGCCAGGTATGGGGCAAGTCTCTGCCCCTTTGCTTGATAGCACCCCCCCGGACTTGGTACACCACCAGTTGTGAATCCCAAAAGATTTCAACCGATCTTACCCCCAATTTCTGATAAGCCTCAAGCCAGCAACCAATGCTTCATACTCGGCTTTGTTATCCGTTGCTGTGAATTCAAGCTTCAAAGCGTAGCAAATTGATCGGTTTTCAGGAGTCACAAGAACTATGCCAACCCCCGAACAATGATGATGCCTCATTGGTGTACATCTTCCATCAAAAGGGAGGTATGACATTGTGGCCATTTGATTCGTCTGTCATGGTGAATTCAGCAATGAAATCTGCTAGTGCTTGCCCCTATATGGCCCTTCGTGGCAGGTAGGTAATACTGAACCGACTCGACTTGATATTCCATTTTAACATCCTTCCAGAAGTTTTCGTTCGTTGGAGTACCTGTCGCAAGGGTTGATCAGTGTAAACACTGATCGAGTGTGCCTGGAAGTATGGGCGAAGCTTGTGTGATGCAATTACCAAGCAGTAAGCTAGTTTCTCAATCTTGGGATAATTTCTTTCTGCCCTGTCAAATGTTTAATGACATAATACACTGGCTTTTAAACTCGGTCCTCCTCGCGAACCAAAGCCGTACTGATAGCATGCTAGGATACAGCCAGGTATACATACAGCATTTCATGGTCATTGGTTTTGATAGCACCGGGGGACGTTTTAGATGTCTAACCAGAGCTCGGAATGCTTCCTCGCAGTCAGACGTCCACTCAAAATTCCACTTTCCTTTCTTTATCACATCAAAGAAAGGAATGCACTTATCCATAGCTCTAGAAATGAATCGACTCAGCGCGGCCACCTTTCTGTTCAAGCTGTGCACTTGCTTTATAGTTCTGGGCACTTGTATGTCCCGAATAGCCCGAATCTTTTCAGGGTTAGCTTCAATTCCACGTGCATTCACAATGAAACCCAAGAACTTCCATGATGAAACGCCAAAAGAACACTTCAAAGGGTTGATCTTCATCCCATAATGCCTGAGTATATCAAACATCTCTGTTACGTCTCGAATGTGGTCATTTGACCGTCGTGACTTCACGAGCATGTCATCCACATACACTTTCATTGTTCTGCCGATCTGATCTTTAAACATTTGGTTCACCAAATGCTGATAAGTCGCTCCAGTAGTTTTCAATCCGAAGGGCATCACTACATAGAAATACAACCCAACGTCTGTGACGAAACTGGCGTGTTCTTGGTCTGTAATGTGCATCGGGATTTGATTGTATCCCGAGTACGCATCCATAAGTGACAGTAGCTCGTGTCCGGCCGTTGAATCGACTAGCTGGTCGATCCTAGGTAAGAGAAAACTATCCTTCGGGCATGCTTTGTTTAAATCAGAATAATCGATGCAAGTTCTCCATTTCCCATTCGCTTTTCTTACCAGCACAGGGTTAGATACCCATTCAGGGTAGAGGGGGTCGTGGATGAACCCATTGGCTTTGAGTTCATCCACCTCCTCTCTGAGAGCAGCGGACCTCTCCGGGTCCATGCCTCTCCATTTCTGTTTTACTAGAACGTACTTCGGGTCTATATTCAATATATGACTTGCAATGGCGAAAGAAATCCCACACATATCAGAGTGTGTCCAAGCGAAAACGTCCAGGTTCGCTCGGAGGAAATCAGTAAGATCCTCGGCCAATGGCAGGTCAAGTTGCGATCTAATCTTAAGAACTCATGACGGGTCATTCCGGTTGACTGGAATGTCAATCGTCAGCTCAGCCGATGCTGCATTCACTTCCCTGGGTCCCCATCATCATCTCTCGGATCTATGTCTCTGTAGATCCGAGAATGTTGCTCGAGCTAGGGCTCGGGCACTACTTGTCAATTGTCAGTGTTTAGGATGCGGACGGAGCTGTCCGCAACCTTCCCTTTTTCCCTCCACTGAGCCTCTCTTAGCTTTGCCACATAACATGCATGATCATTCGCCTGATCGCCATGCACTACGCCGACTCCTTTGTCTGTCCGAAATTTTAATGTCAAACACCATGAGGCGAAAGCTGCCCTAAACTCTGCTAGGGCCGGACGACCCAGAAATACATCGTATGGAGAGTCAACATCCATCACTATGAATGGTAGGATTCGCACTCTCCTACGCTCACCTTCTCTCAGTTCAACTGTTAACTCGATATGCCCCATTGCGTTAGTCGCGGTACCATTAAAGCCGTGGATACGGGCTTTGCATGATTTTAAATCTTTTGTCTCCATCTTCATTTGATCATAAGCCTTTTTGAAGATGATGTTGACAGAGCTTCCACAATCAATCAAAATCCTTTTGACATAAGCTGGCCCGATCATCGCAGATATGACCGTCGGGTCGATAGTAGGAGCCTCCACCTTGTCTACATCTTGACTCCTAAACACTATATCGCCTGTCATCATGCGTTGTTGTTTGGCAGGGGTTCCATCTTCCACATTTGAGCAACATTCATGATCTACATGCCTCAAGGAGGTAGCATATCTTTCCATCTCCTGCCAATTCTTGTCTGCGGGATGAGGTCCTCCGACTATAGTGTTTATGATCAACCTACCCATGGTTCGGGCAGGTTCCTCTAGATGGCGTGGAATTGGCCCGCGTCCGGGGTTTGACGTTCCTTGTCTACCCTCTGGTGGGTTCTTAACAAACTCCTGCAGCTTTTTTTGCCTGAACAACTTTTCTATGGCATCATGGAGGTGTCTACACTCCTCAGTATTGTACCCGTGGGTCTCATGGAAGTGACAGTACTTCCCCGTCTGCTTCTGTTCCTCTATGGACTCCTTTGGGCGCGGCTTTCTGTATTGAAAGGTGTTACAGGTAGATAGGTAAATATTTTCAAGAGACGTATTCAGGGGGGTGTATTCGTTGTAGGTTGGAATCCTCGACTTCCATTTCCCTTTCTCTCTTTTCTTTCCGGGATTTCCACCTTCGAATCCTTTAGATTTCCCAGGCTTGTTCTGGATGTTGACTTGAACTTTTCCCGAGTTGTCGCCAGATTGCCTTACGACGATGTTACTTTTCACAATCTCCTAAATAGGCCCTGGTGCCTTATCTCGTCTTGTCCATCGAGCTTCCTCCCTTCTTATGAATTGATGAGCTTTCTAGTAGAATCGCTCCAATGTAGTTTCGGGGCTTTTCCACCAACCAATCTCCAAACTCCGAGTCTGGATCTACACCTCGCATTACTACCATCAGAATTGTGTGGTCATTAGGGTTACTAACTTTGGTAGCAGCAACATGAAATCTCTGCAAGTATGCTTTCAATGACTCCTCTAGAGCCTGGATTATGCTCGACAAGGACATCACATCCTTCGGACGAGTAGCATGTATCCTGAATTGTTCTATCAATTTCATTGCTAATTCATCAAAGCTGGATATAGACAGTAAGGGGAGTCGAGTAAACAACATGGCGGTGATTCTGGATAAATTAATTGGGAAACACCTACACTTGGTCGCATCATTCGCTCTTGCAGAATCCATCATCCATTCGTACCTCATCACGTGTTGCCAAGGGTCAGTCTTCCTTTCGTAGGCAGGGATAGTCGGCATACTAAACTTCCTGGGATACTCAGCTTGTAGAATAATATCTGTGAAGGGAGTATGAACCCTGGACACTCCTCAATCTTCATTATTCAAACCTTGGTTCTCTCTCATTAACTTCCTGACCATGACTGATAAGTCTGGAGTTTGTATGGAGGATGGAAGGTTGGGTTCCGTTCCACGGGACCATGCAGGTTGATGTCCCCTCTAGTAGCGATCGGCCAAACATGCATCCTGAAGGCCAGCTTCATTAGGGTCTTGGTGAGCCGGGCATCCGATCTCCTCACGTGCCTGATCCTTGGTGGGTTGATCAGTGGCACCTGCCTATGCAGCTTCAGTCTTATGGCATCTATGCCTAGGAGGTTCATCGACTGAGGTCGAGCTATCAGACGAAGAATAAGGAGCAGGGCTACCTCCAGCAATATGATGCTACTGCTGGGTCAACCGAGTCATGAGATTAGCATTGGCCTGAATCTGCTCAGCGAGTTGCCTTCTATTTTCCTAGAGTTCTCAAAGGTAGTGATTTTCTATGAAATGTAAATAGGTAATATATATAAAATATATATATATGTTCATCATCAAGTCATTGAACTCCGTCCTGGGGATGACTTCCGTTTGAGTTTGGGCGGTAGCCCCTGCACCTAAATTTGCTTGTTGATTTCTAGGTCCAACTTGTTGCACGCTAGCAGTCTTGGGAACGTCCGCATTGTGAGAGGCTGATCGGGTATATGGTCTTCCCATAATAGACTTATCGGTTGAAACTCTGAATAGATTCCATGGGTGTCTTATTAATAAGTCGGATCTCCTTCGGGGGATTTTTCAATCCAGTAGCTACAAAGTAGTTCCTATCGGCCTGAGAATTTGACTCTCAGTGAAAGCACCAAAATATTAACACCAGAATTGGTCACGAGCACCCTAAAGAGAGATTGTATAGAGAGATTAATGAAGAAAGTAAATTTAAACAGAGAACAATATGCTAAATTAAACGCGGAAAACAAGAACACCAGATTTATAGTGGTTCCGTGTAACTGTCTACGTCCACTTTAAGGTTAATCTTTATTGCTTTTCTCAACAATTGATTACAGATACAATCCGTACACCAACTACTTGAATACAATTGTTAAGCAAAGAAGATAAGTCTTGAATAAGTCTTGAATGCGGTAGAGTCTCCCCAGTGTTCTCGAAATAAGGTCCATTTCACTGTGCCCTTACCTCTCTATTTATAGACGAAGATGGGTTGGACTTCCCTGATGGGCCTAGTAGCAAGATATCTTGGCCTAAATTTAATGAATTCTGTGTGCCAAGCCACAAACGTCGAACGGAAAATGTCAAGCCATGTTTCCAAGCCGAACGAGGCAGTATGTTGAGTGAAATGTGTAGGTCGAATGAGATCCGATGCCGATCGAGGGGAGATGCCGAGCGAGGCCATGTGCCGAACGAGGCTAGAATGCCGAACGAGGCATGAATTTCGAACGAGGTCATGTCAGTCGAGGCTGAGTTCCGAACGAGGCTGGAATGTCGAACGAGGCATGAATGCCGAACGAGGTCATGCCGGTCGAGGCTGAGTACCGAACGAGGTTGGAATGCCGAACGAGGCTGAATGCCGAACGAGGTTGGAATGCCGAACAAGGTTCATGCCGGATGACCTAGTTGTGCCGAACGATGTTGGATGCCGAACGAGGTTCGTGCCGAACGGCCTAGTTGTGCCGAACGGTGCTGGATGCCAAACGGGGTTCGTGCCGAACGACCTAGTTGTGTCGAATGGTCTACATCAAGTCTTTGGTTACCTGGTCAAGCCACTGGGTAACAATATTAATACCCCATTGAAGAAAAAATAGAGGTTTATTTACGGGTTGAATAAGAACCTCAAAAATCCATTACTTCTGAAATTAGAAGTTTCCTTCGACCAGCTTGTTGATGTCGCTCTTTGACTTGAAGAGGCCGATAAAGAAAGCGATGTTGAAGTTGTGGGCGCCATACAGAACCTCAACAACAATAAGAAGAGGCCTATTAAGTTCAATCCTAATTCCAAAAAGAAAGGGAAACAAGCAACTTCGGTAGCAATGACTCCTACCTCTAGTTGTGGGCAATGCTACAATTGTGGTTCTAAGGACTATTATGCAAATAAGTTTTAGAAGCCCCTTATTTTGTCGCTATTGAAAAAGTTCAGGTCATGTTATGTCTTTATGTCCCAAACTTCAAGTAAAAAAATAAGGGAAAGCTAAATGTTGTGCAAGCCCTTAGTAACACTTCTCGTGGTCAAGGTATTTCTTATTTTATCCCTGATGGCATTATTATGTTTCATGATCATCCTATTCGAGTTCTTTTTGATACGGGTGCATCCCATTCTTTTATATCAAAATAGCTTGTTGATACTTTTTCTTTAAGTGTTATGGCTTTGATGACTTCCTTGAGAATTGCAGATCCGGTTGGTGGATCTGTAACACTCAGTTTACTTTGTAATGATATCGAGATTATTTTATGTGATTATTCTTTCCAAGCCGATTTGCATGTCATGTGTTACATAGGATTCGAAATGATTTTGGGAATGGATTGGCTTAACCGTTATGAAGCCCACGTCCTATGTCCTGAGAGGACTATTCGTCTTCGACATCCTCAATCTGTTAAGCAGATTTCTATTGTTCTTAAAGATTTAGATTCTAACTCGGTGGCATCCTTATATTCTCTAAACCCTCATGATTATGATAATGATGATGAGGAAGATGTCATTTCTCTCATTCACGTTGTGAGTGAATTTCCCGACATATTTGAGCCTGTTTTAGGATTACCCCCTAAGCGAGGAATTGAGTTCAGAATTAATCTAATCCCAGGAGCTCTACCTATCACTCGGTCCTCCTTATCGCATGTCCAATAAGGAAAATGAGGAGACGCGTAAACAATTATCTGAATTGGAAGTAAAACAGTTTATTCGTTCTAGTTCTTCTCCTTAGGGAGCTTTGGTTATTTTTGTGAAGAAATCTGATGGTACACTTAGACTGTGCATTGACTACCGCAAGCTTAATGATCTCACCATCAAGAACAAATATCCCTCATCTCGGATTGATGATCTGTTTGATCAACTTAGTGGTGCTAGATACTTTTCATAGTTAGACTTAGCAATCGGTTTTCATAAGCTTCGTATTGCAGAGAATAACAGTCCTTTGACATCGTTCGATACTCGTTATGGATCTTATGAATGGCTTGTTATGCCATTTGGTTTAATGAATGCTCCAGCTTATTTCATTGACCTTATGAATCAAGTTTTCAAAGACTTCCTCGATTGATTTTTTTCATCTTTATCGATGATATTTTTGTTTATTCTAAAACCGAGGAGGAGCATGAAAAGCATCTTCGAATTGTGTTGGAAACTCTTAGGAACAATCAATTGAAAGCAAAATTTTCTAAGTGCCACTTTTGGCAATCTCGTGTGAAATTCTTAGGCCATATCATTTCTGAATCCGGAATTTCCATGAATCCTTCATAGATTGAATCGATTCAAAATTCGAAGAGACCGGAGAGTGTGATGGAAATTCGTAGCTTTCTTGGATTGGCAGGTTATTACTGTCGGTTTATAAAAGGCTTTTTAAAAATTTCCATGCGTCTTACTAGTTTGACAAATAAGGGAGTTAAGTACATTTGGTCAGACAAATGTGAAGCCTCTTTTTAAAGATTAAAAGAACTCATTTTCGATGTTCCTGTTCTTGTGATTCCCATAGGGAACCAAGACTTTATTGTTTATACCGATGCTAGACGTGTTGGTTGGGAGCCGTTCTCATGCGAAGGGAACGTGTTATTGCTTATGCTTCTAGGAAATTAAAGCGTGCTGAGCTAGATATGCCACTCATGATTTAGAGCTCACAGCTATTGTTTTCGCCCTTTGAATTGGCACCATTATCTTTTGGAGAGAAAATTTTCTCTATACCTATCATAAATCTTTGAAGTATTTATTTTCTCAAAAGGAACTTAATTTGCGTCAACAATGTTGGCTTGAGTTCCTTGCATCTTATGATCTTGATATCCTTTATACTCGTGGAAAAGGAAATCATGTTGTTGGTGCCCTTAATCGTATGCAACAAGCGGTTGTTTCAATGATGATATCTGAATGGAATGATCTCGAGACTTTATCCACTTGTGAAATTTGAGATCGTGAATCCGATTCATCTTCATCTCTTGTTTTATGTATCCTTGAGGCTCATCCTTCTCTTTTAGACTGCATTCGAAGCTCAAAAGCATGATCCCGAAGTGGTTCTTCTTAGCCAAAGTTGTCGGGATGGAAATAGAGATGGTTTGAAAGACTTTGAAATCGATGCTTGTGGCGGCATTCGAAAATTTGGTAGACTTATCGTGCAAAATATTAGTGACCTTCGTAACGACATTTTAGAAGATTCTCATCGTTCTAAATTTACCATTCATCCTGCTAGTAGTAAAATGTACGCGGATATGAAGCGACTTTATTATTGGGATGGAATGAAATCCGATATTGCTAACCTCATTAAGCGTTGCATAACTTGCCAACTCGTTAAGGCCGAGCATCAAAGGCCCGGTGGGTTGTTGCAACCTTTATACATTCTAGTTTGGAAGTGGGATCATGTCTCCATGGACTTTATTGACGGTATTCCTTGTTCTCGTTCGGGCTGTGACAGTTTATGGGTGATTGTGGATAGACTTATAAAATCCGCCCATTTTATTCCTGTTCGGTCTAATCGGACCGTACCACTTTTGGCCAAACTCTATGTTGGAGAAATTGTTAAATTGCATGGGGTTCCTACTTTTATTATTAGCAATCACGATCCATTATTTACTAGTGGATTTTGGAAGATTCTTCAGAAAGATTTGGGAATGAAGCTTAATTTTAGCACCGCTTATCATCCTTAGTTCGATGGACAAACTGAGCGTGTGAATCAAACTTTTGAAGATCTTCTTCATGCATGTATTTTGGATTTTTATGGTTGGGAATATCATATTTCCCTAGTTGATTTTTTCTGTAATAATAGATTCCAATCTAGTATTGGTATGGCACCTTTTGAGACACTCTACGGAAGGCCATGCCGATCTCCTTCTTATTGGCTTCAGGCCGGTGAGAAGCTAGTTTTAGGTTCAGATTTTATTCGTGATTCCACAGAAAAGATTGACCTTATTTGTCATAGGATGAAAGAAGCTTAAAGTAGACAAAAATCCTATGCCGATAATCGAAGAAGGAATTTGGAATTTTTTGTGGGAGCTTTGGTGTTTATTCGTGTTTCACCTATGAAGGTGTTGTGCATTTCAGTCGATTGGGAAAACTAGCACCTCCATATATTGGTCCGTTTCCCATCACCGAACGCATTGGTTCTGTGGCTTATCGTCTTTTATTATCGGCTCAATTCTCTGTTATTCATGAAGTTTTCCACGTCTCTCAACTACGAAAATGCGGTAGGGATTCCGATTCTATTCTTGAGCCCAGTGTTATTAAAGAAATTGAAGTGTCGCCTAATTTTACTTATGAGCAACATCCTATTCGTATCATTACTATGGATGTTAAATGTCTTCGTAATAAAGATGTCTCGCTTGTGAAAGTTCAATGGTCCTCAAATCCTAAGGATTATTCTTGGGAATCCAGAGAATTCATCGAGCGAACACATCCAGACTTACTCTCTCGAGCTCTTTAAGGTGAACTTCTTATTTCAGATTTTCTTTTGTGTTGATATGCTTTTATGGATGTTACTCTTTGTTTTCTTCTTAAGTATTGTATGGACGCAATTTCTTTAAGGAGGGGAGTCTGTAACAACCCGCTTATTTTACGATTGTATATTTAAATATAGCATCGTTAGTCGGATTTAAGTCTGAAATGTCACTTTTCGCAAATAATCAAATTACGATTCGAGATCCCTTCCATTGACTCTAAAAAGGCATTTGCGACCTTTTTGAGTATAAACATTGATATGTTTGGAGTTGAGTAGAATTTTGGTATTTTCATTTAGGGCTTTGGGTTAGGGTTTCAGCCCACTAACCTAACAAATAACCCAACTCTACTCCTCTTCATTCATTCCCCTCCTCATTTTCTAAAACTCTTAAGCTAAGGTAGAAATGGGGGAGAGAGGAGGAAATTAAAATTCCTAAGCCCTAATTCTCTTATGAATTATCAACTTCAAGCTAGAAATCAAGGAGAAGCTTAGATAAGCATCCTCTTCATCTTCTCCATCTCAATCCCTCTTCAATTTTCAGAAATTCCTATAACCTAACTTAGGAAAAACTTCACCGTTGATATTAAATTGAAGATTCTGGAGGTGTTGTTGAAGAGTGATCAATCTTTGCTTGTTCTAGAGCTTCTCATTTGTTGTTTGGGGGTTAAAAGGTGATTTTTTGAACTCACATCTATGTCTATATCTTTGATGGTTGTTACGTAGTAATTCCTAACATCTATTCCTCGTCCATTTGCCTTTGGATTGAATTGATTTGATGAATCTCTCAATTTTGGTGTTTTAAAGTAAAAAAATCTTTAAAAATCCTACCTTTGATGCTTGAACATGTTTTTGGAGTGTATCGAAGTGCCTATAAGGCTGGGTTGTCGCTTGGCATAAATCCTTACTCTCCGTTGCTCGTTCAATCATCTTCGGTTAGGTTTTTTGCCCTTTTTTAGGGCTGGGCTGGAAATACTGCAAATGATAGTTCGGTCAATTGAATGGTAAGGTCAGTTGATTGAAACTAGGAACCGAAAGTTCATGTGCCAGTATCAGTCGACTGACCATACAATTCAGTGGACTGAACCTGGAAACTGAAAGTTGCTGGGCAAAGTTTCATCTGACTGACCATACAGTTTAGTCGACTGAGCCTGGAAACCGAAAATTTCTGGGCATAGTGTCAGTCGACTGACCACACAGTTCAGTCGACTGAATCTGCTTATCTCAGCCAAATTTTTCGTTTTTGTGTGGATTTCCAATTTTTAATAGATTCTCGTTGATCCGTTTAGTTGTTATCACTTTTATTGGCTTTGATAATTTCTTCTTTTCAGATTTTTGGGAATATCCATTTTGATGGATTCGGCATCTGTTTCTATGGATTTGATTCATGTCTTCGAATGTGAATTTTTGGTGATTGATTATTTTTACAATCATTTTTGTGATTTATCACTTTGAAATACAAAGGTTTCTATGCTAATAGTAAATATTCAAACTCTTTCATCAAAACGATTTCAACATTTACTTTCAATATCAAACCCGCTATTGAAACCGATTTCTAATCTATTACTATATACAAATCTTTTCCACATTCGTTCGAGAAATCCAATTAAACGACTTAGCATAAAAAGCGGTATGAAACGCTTGCGTTTACTTTGTCGGTTAATTGTTAGACTTGTTCGATTGAAACTTTTGTGACAATTTTTGAATGGGAATCTACATTTTGTTCGTAAATATTTAAGTTAAGCCAGTGGTTATGCGACATGAAGCTAAACTCATTTACTAGCTTAGTGTAATCAACACTTCTCGATCATCGAAGATGATCATTTTGTGATTTAGACTAGCTATGTGCGATGTCTCTTTGTTTGTGTGGGGGGGACTAAACCCCGTTTGTGGAGTTTTGGCTCAAAATTGGTGGGGTAGCGACCCATGGTATTCGGTCCGTTTGTGGAGCCTCGGCTCAAAACTGATGGTTAGCTACCATGGAATAGCATTCCGTTTGTGATGCACGTGTTGGTGAGTTTTCATGCTCCCGTTTGTGATAGACCTCACCCCTTTAGTGATTTATGGATTTCTAATTGATGATTTCTAGAATTTGTGTTTCACCAACTTTTGTGATTTACATTGATAAGTGTTATCAATACTTTTGGTTTGGTGAATATATTAAAGAATATGACATTCTTTTTGGAGTTTGAGTATATTCGAGACATTGTATGATTTTTGTTGTTATCTAATGTATAATTGTCATAGTATGACCTTATTGTTATCATACGTTTTTGGCATATCTCGTATCCTATCTCATTTTATATGATATTTATAGCTAGACTGATCCATTTATTATTTTCTTCTTAAATAATACTCGGGTCAGACCGAGGTGTTACAGGTGCTTCCACTGGACTTCTTAGCAGGGACTAGCTTCTGACTTTTGGCTAACTACTTAGTTTAGTAGTTTTTGCTTTTATATATTTGAGATAGATATTCTTTGATGTATACATATTCTTTTGCCTAGCACTTGTACCTATTCTTTTATGATGTAATGGATCTTGTATGACCACTACTTTGATGTACACTTTTATGTGATATATTTATATCTGTTTTTGCCTTAGTGACATGAATATCTACAACTGATTTGTGTTATGTTTATTTTATATTTGTTTCCGAAGACCACTTAGCCACTGTGTAGTAGCTTTAAGTTTGTACTTGATATGTCAGATTTCCTCTTTAAATGAAATACGTGACCTTCTATCTGGCATATCGATACTCGCACAAAGCAATTACACGCATGTTCGCTCCTTAACAGCCTTATTCTTTGTGTTACTTGACGGCATTACTCTGTAGTGTCCTTGGCTAGTGTGAGTATAGAGGTGGGGCGTCACAGTATATTTTTACAAATAATGTCATGAGGCCATTAATAGCATATAGTTAGAAATTCCTAGGAAAAATGTTTGATCGATTGTAGTCATATATGAATAGGTAACCATGAGTATTGATCATTGAAAACACTTCTCGTTAAATATTTTTAGTCAAGATGTATAAGAATGGATATTAATCTACATAGTGTGACTACTATATGTAACGATTTCTATAGGATGGACATTGAATTATTCATGGTCGTTTGGGTCACCAAGAGGTTACACAAGTGTAATTGTTTGGAATAATTACATGATATACTTATCGAGTTTCCTCTATAGGCTAATGTGCCCAAGTCAAATAAAGGGTTTCACATAATGATGTGAAGTAGTCTTCCGACTTGAGGTGCTATGAATCTTTTACATGAATTTTTTTTATCATGAAAGTTTCACTGTTATCCGTTCGAGTTATGGCCATTCTTCATATGTGTTGAAGTGTAAGAATTAAAGCGCTACCCAAGAGAGTATTCGTCTCCTTCGATATTAAGGGTTATTCTACCGTAATTGAATCCTAAATGGTGAATCTATAAAAAATCTATTTCGATCTTTGTTAAGCCTATGAAACCTAAAAAGATTTTAGATCCAATCTAAATATTTTAAATAAAATCATTCTTTTATTTTGTTTGGAAGGTTTAAAATATGTATGACTGTATCAAATATATCCATGTGTGAAACATTTATTGGTTAGAGTTAACCTAGAGACGGAATCCTTTTGTTTCTCTCTTTAAAACTTATGCAAATAATTAAGGGAAGATTTTGTTTTAATTGGAGTGAGAAAACTTCGTTTCTCTCTCTTTAATTAGATTGATTAATTTATTAAATGTCATTAATGAGAAATTTATACATAATATAAATGTGAGTATATCCAAATATACTCAGTTGTGTATTATGAAAGTGCAATAGATAAGAAGTGTACATAGGTATATGATCGCACGTAGATGTTGTGATTTACACCACAGCGAAACCATTTCCCCTTTACATATGCATTTGTTGTCCAGGGTTTTGAATTAAAAACATTCATAATAAAGGATGTACAATAGTTTGCATACACACACGCATATGGAAATTACATTTGGTCGACTTATATAATTTGAAATCTCGAATTAATATTAATGAATTAACTTTCTATTAGGGAAATATTTGAAATCAAGAATTACATTGGAATCTATCTTATTAATTTATATTGGGGGAACAAAAATATATTTCCATATACATAAAATAGCATATGATGTTTTTGATCTTAAATTAACTTATTTATGTAAACATCTAACTTTTATGTGTGTGCATATGTAGATTTATTAAAACTTAGAGGTAACAATTCTGAAACAAACATTTAATTTTAAGAGAAAGAATAGGTATAATATTTTACACAATACTTTAACTTTAAAAAGGAAAGAAAGATGGTGGATTTACACAAAGGTCCACGCATGAGTACTAAAAAAATCTCCTCTTTTTTGTATGAAAACAATACTCAAAACATCAATCAAAGTAACAAAACAGAATAGTTTTCAATAAAAATATAAATTATTAATATATATAATATAATATCATAAAGATGTTTTCCAATCAAAACTAAGTTTTTCTAAACAACAAAAGGAGAAACAATAAAGATTTGGACAACTTGGGCATATGCAAATTCATGGTAGAATATTCATATCAGAACCACATAGAGAACAACTGCAAAATTCGTATGGAGAAATAAGGTCTAAACCATACCAACAATAATGAAAATATTTAGAAAAAAGATAAAGCGCAAAAGTAGATCTAAATTAAACGAACATGTTTGATATACTTTCAATAGAGATGAATATAAAAGAGTTTGAATTACTTGTTGCAAGATGAACCACTAAAATCCCAAATAAATTATATGGCATACAAACATATGAATAATCATAAATAAATTAAATCGGATAGTTACCTTGGGATGCTTTCAAAAATCACACCTTGAATGACGAATAAAAATCTCCTAGATTCTTGAATCAACCATAGATGTTGCAATGATCAAGAGGTATAAACCACCATTAACAAATTGATTTGATTTATATTTGAATTTCGTAATTTTTAGCCCTTGACCACCATAGAATTTTAGCCATGAATTTATAAGAGGAAGAGAAAAATTATGTCAGGAAAGAGTGAAATGAATGAATGAGAGAGAATACATTTAAAAGTAAACACTAAAACTTTTCAATTCCCTCTTTTAAAACCTTTCCTATTTAATTCCCAATTAAATCTCATCAAATCCTCTTCCCCCACCATGCATAAGTGGGAATAGAATGAGGGGCATTGGGTCTATAAAAAATTCAAATCCAATCGGCATTTATTCTATTTAAATATAACATAAATATTCTCTCAATATCGTATATCGACATGCGCGTTTATAACTTTTATATATATGGTTTATAAAATAATGATGGTATTCAAACATCAAATAAAATTTAATAATTAATATTTCACTAATATTAATAAATTTAATTAAGTTGTGTGGTTTATTTGGAGTATTCATTATTTCAGTTGTGGGACTCAAAGATGTAAATTAACTCAGCGATTAGTATCGAAAATTCAGATATTAACATTCGCACGTTACCTTAGCTAGTGGTGTGACATTTTCGCTGAATTTTTCATTTGCACATCTTTTTCCTAAAATCCAATTTTACTTATTATATGAAGTATGAAGTAGTGACAAATTATTTACACAAAGTCACTTTGTTAACAATATATCACGTTAGGACTTATAGAGTTTGGTTTTCATTAATATTCTAATAGTGTCCACACTCAACTTGTTTAGTCTAAACACATAGTCCTTGTTTTAGTAATAATCATTATTATTAACCATACTTCTCTGGCCAGATATTTTGATTTTAAATTGACTATAGTTGACTGTGATACTAACCTCATATAACTAAGGTGCAGAATTTTATATTTAATGTTTCACTTCTTCAACTCAGACCTCATATCAATCTCCCACTTGCACTTGGGTCAATTATGGAATCATGTTTCAACTCCACCAATCAGTTTTCTCAAGAACTAATCAGATTAGTCTCTTAGTGGATGGTTATGTTATATTGTTTTAATTATCTACTACATCAATCAATTATCTCGGGCGGCTGATGCTAATGAACTACTTTTATCATGTGGAACCTTTCAGGAGCATGTTTCTTAACTTCTAGTAAGCTTTATGTTCTTTTACAAATTGTATCACAACATTATTGTCATATAAAAATGTCATGGAATTTCCAACATTTGGAATCACCCCTAGCTTGGTTATAAATTGGTGCATTCGTTTATACTTCTTTTATTGCAGTGTTGTTTGAGGGAATGCACTCGGACTTTGGTTAACCCAACCATTACTTATCGTTTAAAATATTTCCAACTTAAAATTCTAAATTAAGATTGAACAAGAATATAGGATTGAAAACCTTTACTTGATATTACTTGCGAAGTTTGAGTCTGCGCACTCCTTCATGAGGAGATCGTTGTTTCTATGAACAATTCTCTAGTATTTCGTAAATACTTGAGAAAGTTCTCAATTTTCATACAATAATCTTAATTCAAATACTTTCTCTATTTATCAAGAGCATAATTGAAGTATGGTATTGTAGACAATATAGCATGTATGATAATTCCTACTGCCAGTGCATAAGGAGTCCATCTTACATGTTCCATGTTAAACATTGATAGAATCATGTCTATGTATATCATTTAAGACAATCCCAACATCCTTTAATAATAATTATAAAAGATAATATTTTCAAATCCAATGTCAAGTGTTAAAAAATAAAAATTACATGATTTTAACTTTAATGCATCGTTAACGACTATAAGTTTGTCATTTACTTATAGCTTTAGAAAATATTTTAGTTCATTTAATATTCTTTCTTACAGACACATGCTTTCCCTTTATTTTGATTGAAAATCAAACAATTTGATTTTTCAATCAAAACACTTGCTTAACTCTAATGCTTATCAAATAATACTTTCATATCATTTCTTAAATCATATCTAGTAAACCACAAACTCAGAATTGCTCCCACTAACTTCGAGGCACTTTGGTTATTAAGCAAAAACTGCACATTCTAAATCATTATTTATAGTTTCTGATTATCAAAATTCAAAATCATACCGAGTGATAATTTTATGAGTAAAATATGAATTAACTTAAGTATATTGAACGACGAATCTATTTCATTCATTTCAACAAATGAAACTTATAGTATTATTCTATCAACATTGCTAACCACATTCCAACTACATTAGTACTCTTCTTGGAGACACTTTTATGGTAATTGGACCATATCCTTTCACATACAACTACCAAAATCATATTTTTTGATATTGTACTTGGAATCTATTCAGTATTTGCACATCGTGCCATATTGTAAAGTCGATACTCTTAATAGTTTGTTTACAACTGAGGAAACTCTTATCTTGACATCGATAGGAAAATCATAGTTTTTCTTTAGTGCACGAGACTAATTATTAGATATTCTAATGTTTTATGCCTATTTGGTTTGGTTAATTTCATTTCATCCATTATATTCAGTTTTATTTTTAGATCATGTAAAATCCATTTTACCATTAATAATTTCCAAACGAAATTCCTTCATCGTGAAGTTGGTGTTTCTTAAAATAACAATTGTTTCTCAACGCGATGAAATAGGCATCTATAAACATTTTATGAGTTGCCTATATATTTGTATAAAACTTTTTTTTTTAGGCTTACGAACTTATGTCCATGACATAAATTGGTCAATCAACATTGATTGATCATAAACTGCTTTGTGGTGGTTCACACAAGATCCCTCCTAGGTAAATATTACATGCCACTTCTCGACTCGCATAACCTATCAACTCCTTGATCTAGGATATGTAGGGCTTGTTTCATCAATTCTTATCTTATATGATTTTGTAAACTTTGTTTTAGATGAAATTGAATTTAACCTTATGTACATAATTTTAAGCACTCGACCTTACAAAAAGAAGTTAACTCAACTTCACTCATTTTCAATCTATTTTATTCAACAAAGTCCAATTACTCCTTACCGATACATTATTATGTCATATAGGGAGACGTGAGTTTTGGGATTGAATCTTTATTCATTTTTAGGTACTTTTGAAACTATTCCTTACATACTCACCTACCTGATCAAATCAATTTTTTATTTCCTTTGCATGTTTTATGCTTCCATTTTATATTCAATGAACATATCATAAATACATTACTTGTGTATCAAATACACGTGTTTATTTTATGTTAATTGATTTGTTAATTAAATGAAGTAGTGGAACTACTTTCTATATTAACATACTTTTTGACTGCATGCATCTCTATTTATCAATCTGATGTGTTCACCAACTCGTATAACACTCCCACTAAATGGGTGCTCTGTCCTTAATTCCAAAATAGTTGAAAAAATTGTAGATAATTTGTATTTTGTAGGTAATGCAATGAATGTTGTTATTCTAAATAGTTGTATACCATAATGAATATTCAATACATTCATAACAAAATAAAATTATATTCACTTTGAGTTAGTACCGAAATTAACTATTCTTTCATAAGTAATATTTGATATATTTACGATAACAATTTTTCACATCTTGATGCATCCACTGATAAGTATTATACGACATGCTCCCACTATTTTCGTTATTAATATAATAGCGTATGAAATAAGAAGCTCCATTCAACTACTTATTATGGGTTATTTATTTCTTTTACTGTAACTAGTTTACAGCCGAGAATTTTCGATCAAATACCTTATTGTTAATCCAAAAAATGGATCAATACCCTAGATTGAATATGAAAACACCAACCTTATTTATCATGGAAAATAAAGTAGAATAAACAATGGAAAACTGCAGGAAAAGTAAAGAGTGACAAGAGATTTTTATAGTGGTTTGGCTGTTAATGAAGCCTGCATCCACTTTATAACTTCCTATCATTGACTGACTGATGTTACAAGTTGAATCTGATTACAATTTCGTTAGATCTTGTAAATTAGATCAAATCACCAGTGTTAGAGTTCACTAGAATCACAGTGAACCCTTTCGATGACTGTAGTGGGAGAGGAAAAGAGTGAAGAATAGTCTTTGCAGATAGTTAAGAAGATCCTCTTTATGTTTCAAATGGTGAGTATTTTTGGGGATAGGAGATCAATTGGACCAAGTCGCTTTGCCAGAAACCCACATTTGATGGTACGAAGGCGCTCAAGAAATTTCATAGCGAGCCGGGTCAATTTGATGGATTGCTAGTGATCCATAGGGCAAGGATCGCCAGCGATCCATGCAGTTAGAATGTTTTTCGATCATTTCACTTGGATCGTGCTTTTTGCTTATGTAGATGCTCTCCATAAAATTTCATAAATAATTGCCTTGTTTGTGATGACATATGTACAGTTTGGATTAAACTATGACTGGAATCAGATTAATGCTCACTTCTCAAACTACATGCTTGGAATATCATGAAACTTGGTGGGCATTCCTAAAAAAGATATTGGTTCATGATGCAAGGGTTCTGGAAGATCCACGTGCTACACTTATGGACCTCCAGTGATCCATAGGTGATGGATCGCTAGCGATCCATCATCTTGGCCATTTTTGCTTTCTTCCTCTTAGGTCTTACTTATCCTTCTTCTAGTCTTTTTGGTTGATTTTTGAGTTGTTTTGACTTGGCGTGGAATTTCTAACTTCTTTGAATTCTATTAGGTTAAAAACCCAGTTAACATTTTCCCACCAAAGTATGTCTTCGTTGGAAACAAGACGTGCTCTGGAAGTAACTTCTTTTGAGTTCCCATTTGGTGAGATTTGATTGATCGTGTTGGGGAAACCATGCAAACTTGGCTTTGGAAATCTAGCATTTGTTGAGTATCGATGTGGACCACCGTTGCTTGAAAAAATAAATCAATTTTGACCCATGACTTTCAAGATGCTTGCAAATAATACGTAGATCATTCTTGGTGAGTTTGGAGAAATTTGATTGCAATTCTATGGTTTTCTAGTGATCCATAGTCCATGGATCGCTAGCGATCCAATAAGTTAGCAATTTTTCATACAATCTTCTATTCAACTCCTCATTCGGGCTGACCCTTCTCTATCTTAATCTCTTTTATGCATTGAGCTGCCTATTGTGCGAACGGAGCTAAAACACATCCAAACCCTAATCGTTCCCTTGTCGTCACCGATTTTCAACACCGAAGCTCTTTGTCGTCTCCTTCATCTGACCTTTTCGTCACGTCCCGAGCCAACCCCAACACTTGAAACGATGCCTGCTTGAATCGCGATCAATCTTATCCACTTGGATCACTGTCGACTTATCCACCTTGGATCGCCATCGACCTATCAACCTTGGATCGCTACCGACTTAGAGTATGGCCATATTCGCCTTTTGATTTGTGACTTGAGGTGGGAGGTATAGATTTTTGATGCTTTATTTTAGCAATTCGGTGATGAAGTTGTGTTAGTGACGGATGCAATGGAGAATTCAAGTCGATTATGATTTTGTGGAATAAGATAGTAAATCGAATTTTGAGTTCTTCACGGAATGAAGCCCGAGTCTTGCCTCGATGCATGACAAGTTTTGCTATCTTTGTCTACAGAATCAGAATTAACTTGCAGTCGGCTACAAATTTAATCTGACATGACGTTTTGCGGATTGATTTTGGTTTTTCTAGAAGGTGATAATAGTTTAGGGTAGCATCTTGTATGCAGCTTATGTTGTTATAACCTTCAGAGAGTTGAAATCGACTTATGTAGAGAATTTTCTACTCGATTTGAACCTATTAATTTATAGTTTCTCACTTTGGATTGATTCTATCATTGGACAATCGATGTACCTAGAATGGGAAGAGCTTCCCATGTCGCTTCCGACAGCGGATCTGTTATCGATCATTGGTCGATAACAGGTAAGTGTAGGAGAAATAAATTTGATGGATGATAGGAGGAGCACTTTTCATTCTTCACTGCAAGTGAAGTATCTACACAAGATAGTGCGTTTGTAGCATTCAAGACAACGAACCCATCTCACATATGTAGCACACTGCACTTTCCCCAGTCAAAACATAGAACCCGATGTGTCGGCATAAGTCAATATTTTTCCGAGTTCAAGTGTTATGTGTAGGGGACTTTTAGTCAAATATAGAATTACCTGACCGCATAAGGTACAAGTTCTATTGTATAAAATGAAGCATCCATCATCCCATCGTAAATCCAGTGGAGGAAGTCCGACACACTCAGAGGTCGAATCGTCATCAGTTGCGCCTTCATAAATGATTTTAGTAGTACCTACTTCTTTACTACCGCCTGCTGAATACGATCAATTGGTTCCGGTTGTAGATCAGACTCCTCCAAATTTTAGAGTCCTACTCAATCCTACAGAGAGAGCTTCCTCCGTAAGCTCTTCTAAAGTTCTTCATAAATTTTTTTTACAACATGACATCTTAGACGATGATGTAGGCCTTCCATCGAAGAATGTGTTTGCACATATTCCGCCTTTGGGGTACACTACTTGCCACCGGTGTATGTGCTTGAATGGAGCAGTGCCCCCATTCAATCACTTCTTGAGAGAAACTCTTCTAAACTTGGTAATTTCTCCATTCCAGATTCACCCTAATGGATATGCGATCTTAACTTGCCTTCACATCTTGTTTGTGTAGAAATTTAATCGTGCCTCAAGTTTTAATGAGTTGAGATATTTTATCTCATTCAAGAAGAGAGACGAACATCTGTCCCCCATGGTCATTGAAGCTCAATGAAATCACAAGATTGTGATACAGCTTCAAAATAACTTATCCTAATTCATGACTCAATATTTTTCGTGAGGTGTCTTGAGGGATTTAATCATCTATGGACGACAGAGGGTAAGCCTTCTCTTTTACTCATTGAAATTTAATACGTCGCTGTGGGATTTTTGATAGATTGAATAAATCTTGCAGTCATTTTGAGACCTAATAAAGATCCATCACTAAATCCAATCTTCCATACTCTGAAGGTCATAGATTCCAAAGAGAGATCGTGAAGTTTTTGCTAACGGACGAGAATTTGCTTCAGTACGGGTTGTTGCATTCCGAGGATCTGCCATAGCCGTTGAAGTTTCATCTCCTTCCCGTTCCAAAATTCGAACATATTCCACTTCTTCATCACACGGATCCGAAGAGGGAGACCTCGCAAAAGGAGAAGGTTCGTCTGGCGGGTCAACCAAAGAAATTCATGAAGGAAGATGTGTTACGACTGAAGTCAACTGCCAGCCTAGGATGCCCCCAATTTCGGAGGAGGAGGAAGAGTTCAAGCAGCATGCGGTTAAGGCTGTGGTGACAATAGAAAATGAAGAGGGTGAAATTGAGAGCAGTAGTAGTTATGATTCCTCCTAAATTGATGATGAACTTGATGCAAGTTCCGATGATGGAAACTTCAAATCATGTGATGAAACTCCAGGAATGAGTCCCATTCTCCTAGATTCGCCTCCCAAAGAGATTCATTTTAAAGATGCTCCCCTAGCAGCCAAGTGACTTCATGATCCTCCACTTAAGGAAAATAGTATTGACTTTGGGGATTTGAGCAACGTTTATGTAGATATCGATGAACTCATGGGAGAAGATTTGAGTTCGAGGGATTGTCTCCTTCCCCAGGTCATGTTGTGTCGAGTTAGCCCGATTCCTACCATGATGCCTTCCCAATCCGGTTTGTGACGTCCTTTTAGGCTGCCTATGACATGTTACACATTTCACTAAGCTCATGTTCACTTATGTATGCATTATTTCGATTCAATTTTTGTCCCTAAAGCTCTTTATTTATTTTATATATCAAGTACTATGAGAGGCCATGGACTTTATGAGGACCTTGAACAATTTACTGATTCACAACGCTGGTCAAGACGGACTTCAAGCCGCCATCAGCCCCATGAAACCGAGGAAGAGTGGAGAAGGATGAAAGATTTGGAAGCTGAAGTATGTCATCGGGATGTCAAAGAACGAGGTAGAGTTTACAGGAGTGGTAATGAGAAGAGAAAAACTCCTGACGACCAAGAAGAGCCGCCCAAAAAGATGAAGATAGATTTACGATTCTCATCCGTCCAAGCACCAAGCATTTGCCCCGGCTCCAGTCTCCGTTGGAACTGAAATTTCGGATTCCACTATTCAAGTTCCACCTTCATCCTAAGCCCATCAACTCTCGTTCCTACTTTCGGTTCTTTACATCCCCAAAGGAGGTCCCCATAAACTCGAAGTTGCGCTCCCCAGGTAGTTTATAAAGGGACTAAAATTTGATCACGACCTACGCCCAATCCGCAAAAGACTCTTATATGCCCCATCTCCAGGCGATTCAAAGTGATTTGGATCAAGTTGAAGGATGGAAGAAGTAATGCAAGAAACTGGCAGACACCAACCATAATAATTACTAAGAGATCATCTCCTTTGAGTCAGAGAAGGACGATTATGAGAGGACATAATAGAACGTGATGCCAAAAACGAGCAGTTGACAAAGGAGAGGGACGATACACTCTAAGAGAGTAAGAGAAATGCCATCTTGCTGAAGGAATTGAAAGTGGCCCACACAAAAATAGAAATCATGTTCCGAGACGAAATCAAGAAGGCCCACGCGGATGTGATCAAGCTGAAAGAGGAGCTAGGATCCCGTGACATGATCATTGAAGCTCGGAAGAAAACTATCACTAGTCAAAGCGAACTCGTCGAAGACTTTAAGACAATTGCTGATTACATGGGAATGGTTGAATCACGTGACAATATCATTTTTGATCAGACTCAAACGATTGCTTCGCTCTGGGAAAGAGTCACGCAGCTTAACACTGAGAAGACCTAGGTCAAAGTTGAGAAGGTCGCCATGATAGTAGACTATCTGGAATTGCAGGATACTTTCGAAAAGAAAATGGATAAAATGGATGACACAAACTTGAATTTCTATATTAACTCCTTGCTGCATTAGGGGAGCCTCGAATATTTGGGCCCAAAATTCCCACGTACTCTTGCTATGGTTTGGAGGATATTTTGGCCCATTTTCGAGAGAATGAGGATGTATATACCAAGCAAGAGTTGGAGGATGCATATCTCAACGAAAAGTTGACGAAGGCTTTGAAAGAGGGTAGGGAGATAATTCGAATTGAAAAGGAACGAGAGGTCGTCGATGTTGCTGCAACTACAACTGCTAAAGCGCTACTAGAGCCTTTCATTTCTAGGCCTAGTGATCCATCAAAACAGCCTCGCGATCAATTAGCGAGTTCGACTAGTGTTTTCTCGTTGTCTGCCCCTCCAGCGGCTATCTTGAAAGCCTCGAGTGGTTGTGAAACTTCTCCAAAGATTGTGCAGCCATACAAAGATGGAGTAAGTATAGAGTATGAGATTGAAATTGTCGGTCTCTTCTGATGTAGGTAACCTTCTTATTTCCTCCAAGTTTGAGAATTTTTAGCTCATGCCACAAGAACAAGATGAACTGAGTGCTTTCATTTTTCATCTTATAAGTCTGTCTTATTTACCTACCACCTTCCGATCGGATGGTTTTGAGTCAATTTGACCCCGTCAACTAAGCCGGTTAGTTTTGTGAACACGGTTCTGTTGGTTCAGAAACCAAAGCAATTTTATTAATAAAAATTGGGCAAGTTTCGCCTATTTACAATGCCTCCAGTATTCTGGGATGGATTATTTGCTGGAAATAGGAAATACATAAGATAGTCTTAGAAAAAGTAAGGACGTGGCGTTTCAATGTTCTAAGCACGGGGAATTTGGGTTCCATCAATGTTTATTAGCATGAATATGTCACACCATGGATTTTGATTGATCGCATAGGGTCCTTCCTAGTTTGGACCGAATGATCCCGGTATAGGGTAGAGCCTCTTGAGGATAAGGTCTCCTACTTCGAACGTGCAGTTATGAACTTTGGAGTTGAAGTACCGTGCTACCCTTTTCTGGTGAGCGATAGTCCTTAACTCGGCTTCTTCCCTTTTCTCATCGACCATATCGAGCGACTCGAGTAAGAGGTACTCGTTCTGCCTTTGATCGAAGTTTTTCCTTCAATGAGAAAGGACTTCTACCTCAATTGGGATCATTGCTTCTGAACCATGTGCTAGGGAAAACGAAGAGTGCCAATTGCAGATTTGTGCATTGTCCTATAAGCCCATAGTGCAAGTGAAAGTTCGTCGACCTAATTTCCTTATGCTTTGGTTAGCCGCTTTTTGATGGTGGACTTGATGATTTTATTTATTGCTTCACTTGCCTATTTGATTGGGGATGTGCGATAGTGGAAAAGCTTTACTCAATTTGGAGGCATTTGCAAAAGTCTTTGAACCCAGCGCTTTCGAATTGAGTCCTCTTACCCGTGATGATTTTCTGTGGCACACCAAACCTGCAAATGATATTTCTATAACAAAGTTAATAACTCTATTTGTGGTAATAGTGGCCAGCGATTCCGCTTCAGTGTAACAACACCTATCTAGAGACCCAAAGATAAAGACTACAGATGCACCTGTCATCCATAGTATTAACTTCCGGCGACTAATTACAGCCATGTTAATGGTATCCACAATATCAGAAGCACATGAATATGAAATAAAATCACAGATTGCAAGAACAACATTTTACTGATTACATTTCAAAACACATGTTTCACATTCAAATTACATAATCCCATAATCGTTTCCCAGGTTCAGATAAAATATAATTATTACGTAAATACGCCAAGTGCAACATATGATGATGCCCTCTTGGTTGACCAGCGTACGATATTGGCATAACTGTCTTAAATGCAACACAGCGAAATAAAACAAAGCAAACCAACAACTCCTAAATAGCTATCTGTCGGTCGCCTTCTCATCTCCGGAATGTTTATTCGTCCACCTAATAAAACTTGTAAAAACCTCCACCCTCGGCCTGCTCAAATCAATTTTGAGCACCCAAGAGTTTAAGGGGAAACATAAACTTCGAGTCGGACATAAAGCTTGGTGTGAATAATAATATACACCTCGGTCATTTGATATTAAGTGAGACCATTGCGCTTAGCGGAATGGATTTCCCCGTACTAATATCCTTTAAAAAAATATCTTTTGCAAACCTTTATCCTGCAACCAAAACTGGTTAAAACTGTAAAGCATTATTATATAAACATACATATCAGGTAACAAATGAACTATATGTCTGAACACTATAGTTTTGTTTGGCTAACTACTAACCTTTGGATGACTCAGGCCTACCAGACAATATAATCAAAATAATCTAACACTAGCTAAACACTCCTCTTTTGGAATGTCTGTCCCTAATTATCTGTTAAATACTTCTCTTCTGGATGGTCTGTCCCTAACTTAACATCTCCCAGGGTCACCTGATCCTAATGGTTTTGCAGGGTCACCAATAACCTATCTTTATACAAACATATATTTCCTTCTGTGTGTAATCATAATTTTAGCCTTACCTATGACAAAACCCTACACACAGGAATTTTGGACTAATTTAGCTGGGGCTAATAGCTAATGTATAAGGTGCAACCCTATACCAGTCCCATCCGGTATTCTAATATCTGAGTCAATTTACTTAAGGTAATCTTCTCTTAAATTCTCCTTGAAAACCTTTTCATCTCAAATTGATTTAAAACCTTTAAACCAAACTTAAACAAGGAAAATATTTTCTCTATGCTTTACTCAAAATCGCCTTTCCATGTATATGTACTCAAATCTTTGTTGATGAAAACATTTAAACCTTTGAAAATACCCCTTTCAAATCCATTGAAAGTACCCATTTCGAAACCAAATAAAACCCTTCTTTCACCTGGGCGGAATGGCCAAAACATTCCTTTTGAACAACTAATAATCTTCCTTTGAAAAATGTTGAAAAACCATTCTTTTGAAAACGTTAAAACCTTAGACATCCTTCTTCAAAATCTTTAAACATTACCTTTCGAATAAATTGGAAAACATTTCCTTTCAACTCTTTTGAAAACCATTAGGGAACAACCCCTTCAAAACCATTTTTAAAATTGTTCAGAAGTAATAAAACATCAAACCTTACGAAAACCTTTGGGTTCAAGTAAAACATGTAGAAACATCTTTCGAAACTATTAAAAATTAACTCCTTCAAAACCATTTGGGTTCTACCTTCAACAGAGAAAAAGGGTTATAGAACATTTAAGCTGAAAGCACCCCTTCGAAATCATTTCCTAAGCAAAGAAGTGATGGTGTAGAAACTAATCTTCCAAAAGCATTGAAGAAACGGCTAAGTTTTAAAAACAAAGTATACCTTGAGAAGCCATTTCTGTCAAAAGGTAGAAAAGTGGCAGCTAAGGGGTTTCGACCTTGACAAAAGCATTTGCTCAAAACAAGAGGCGCAATCCATTTGAACCTTTCCTTTAAAACATTTGATTCAACCGAAAGCCAACAAAGTCGAAAGTATACCCTTCGAGATCAAAGCAGGCGCGTTTTCATTTAAAAGCAAAGACCCGCTTCGACCCCTTCGAAACATTTGGTCTCGACCTAGTGCCTTCCGCCTTAGTCCAATTCACACTGTACCAAGTTATTGATACTATGTGCATTGGTTTCGATGGCATGGAGGCGGTAGTACTTGGTCGAAACCCCTATGCCGAAAGTGGCAAAACATGCTAAATGCATGCAAAAACTAATTTTTACTTTAAAAAGAATTTCTTTTCAACTAACCTGCCTTGTTTATTGAAATATTATTGGTTGCTAATTTTCTTTTCTAAAAGTACTGCCAATATTTCAGGGATAAATAATTTAACTTATTTATAAAATACCCATTCTCGTTTTATAAATATATAAAACATTTAAGTCTCATACCTTGAATAATTTTATATATCTATCAAAATAATTAGGAAAATTTTACAAAAATTCTAGAAAATCATTTTAATAAGTTTTCTAGCATATATAAATTTCAGACCAAAATTATATATAATTTAACTGTACATTATTTTAAACCCAATAAAAAAATTCTTCACCAGAAAATTAATACAAAATTCACATTAATTCATAAAATAACGAAAATTGAAACCCATCTCTAAAATATCATCTTTGATCTATGTCTAAAATTGCAAAGCATTTGGATGTCATTAGATAGGGTTTTCACATTAAAACATATCATAAAACTATATGGCTAAGCATAAATCATCAACAAGCATACATAAACAATTAGTCATTCAAAACCATGGCATAATCATGCAAAATAATTCGGATTCATCTTAAGACCGAAAAAAATAGAAAAACAAGATGTAGTCATTATTCACCTTATCTATTGAGATTAAGGATTTGAGATTTGATCTTGATTAAGTTGCTTAAGCTTTTCCGCTTGAAGTCTTCTCTTTTCTTTTCCTAATGGTGGCCGGTCTTAGTTTATTTTTTGTTTGTGAATTATGAATGAATGCGAGTATGAGGGCTTAAGGGTTTCAGGGTATAAGAATGTATCTATTCCTATATTGTCCCTTATCTATGTGCCTCAACATTTTAAATCTTTAGTTCATTGTTTTTATAGCACGACTATCCCTTATTAATTACATCTCTCCTCCTTAAAGAATTTCGTCCATGAAATTACGATAATGTACACAAAAAAACAATCAAAGGTAAAAATACCATCAAACAATTCAGGATAAGTGTCTCTAATCTTGCTCTCGGTCTTCCAAGTACTGTCTCTCTCATTGTTACTCCACTGGACTTTCACTAATCTGACTGTCTTATTCCTTAACCTCTTCTCATCTCTCACAACTATCTGAATTGGCTTTCTAACTATAGTCAAGTCCGGCTCCACTACTAAATCATCCAACACAGTCGGTGCTATAGTAGACTCTGGATATCTAACACACTTCCTTAGTTGAGAAACATGAAAAACATCTTGAATTCCTGCCAAACTGATCAGTAATTCTACTCTATATGTGAGTTTCTCAATCCTCTTTATAATAGAAAATAGTCCTACAAATCTCGGTCCAACTTCCTTGATTTACCGAATCTAATCACACCCTTCGTCAGTGATGCCTTAATAAAATCATAATCTCCAACAGAGAACTCTAATTCTTTCCATCTTCTATTTTTATAACTCTTTTGCCTAGACTGAGCTTCCTTCATCGTAGCTTCAATCAACTCAATCTTCTTTGCAGCTTCTATAATCAAATCCGGACCAAGAACTAACCTATCCCCGGTCTCTAACCAACAAACTGGTAATTTGCATGGCCTTCCATACAAAGCTTCAAATGGTGCCATCCCTATAATAGTCTGATAACTATTATTATACGAAAACTCGACTAAGTTTAGATGGTCTTCCCATGATCCTCCAAAATCTAACATACAATCTCTTAACAAATACTCTAAGACTTTGTTAACTCTTTCCGTTTTCCCATCGATCTGTGGATGGTAAGCGATACTCATCTTGAGCTTGGTTTATAAAATCTTCTATGGACTCTTTCAGAACTCGCTAGTGAACAAGGAATCTCTATCACTTACTATACTACTAGGAATTCCATGAGGTATAACTATATTCTTCATAAATAACTTCACTAAAGCTGGTGTCGTCCTAGTTGACTTAACTGGAATGAAATGGGATCTTGATCGGTCTATCTACTATGACCCATATACTTTCATTTCCTTTATTAGATCTTGGCAACCCGTCAATAAAATCCATAGAAATAGAATCACATTTCCACACCGAAATATCCAATGGATGTAGCAACCCACTTGGCTTCTGATACCGTTGACAGTTCAAACACTGCTTTATCCATAAGCCTACATCCCTCTTCACACTACACCATACCAGCCGTTTCGCAACTCCCAAGGCAGAAAATTTGCAACGGCTCTAAGTCGTTGCTATTAAGCAACGGTTAAAGTCCGTTACAAAATATTATAATACGGCTCATAGCCGTTCTAAATTTCGGAACGGCTCTTACCCGAACTAAATTTGTAGTACAGCATTCCATACCCCCGTTCCCAACTAGCTACGCCTATTACTTTCATTTTCCACTTCGCGTTGTTTTTGTCTTTCTGCAAGTTAGAATCTACTCAGCTATTCCTATTAGCTACCAAACGCGGAAAACCCTTTTCTCCTCCTCTAGAGAGGAGAGCTTCGCTAATCTGGTTTGACACCTTAATCTTCGAGTTCTTACTCACGTCAGAGGTACTACTTTCTTTTGTATTTTTTTGACATTAATTTCCACCCCTTGATTGATTGCTTCAACATAAAATTGTATAGATCGATCCAAAAAAAGGAAAAAAGCGATAATAATTCCAGATCCAGATTTCGGCAGATCTGAAGAAATAGTAAAGCGATAAAAAATCTTCGTATTCAATTCAGGTAATCATTATCACAGCAATCAAAAATGAATCGACTCACTTGAAATTATTTCTTCTTACCAGTTTTCACATGACTGAGACAAATTATTCTTAGTCATCTCCACTATCTTTTTGTTGTTGTGTTCTGATGTTGATTTTGTTATGGTTCCATTACTTTAGCTCCGCCTTGATTTTTTTAGCTTTGCAATGAAACTGAACATAGGTTGTCTTTGGCTGTAGGAATTTATGGATATACGGTAGTTAACAACCATGTTTAAATGTGTCTAAAATCAGAATTTCAACAGTTGACAGTGTGATACCTTACAACCATTAAATGTCGTGCAAGTACACAATGCTCCTGCAGTAAACATATTATTAGAGCTAAATTAAAAAATTGATGGAATTACTATATAGAAGCAAAATAGAAAATGTTCTCAACCTAATTAGTGGACAAGGACAAGGTGATAAATTTAGTTAGATTTGTTACCTCCTCTAGAGAGAATAATTTAGTGTTCGAAACTGAAGTTTGGCAAATTGATCTGTTTCTCAGTCATTCGTTTGTTGATCTTAATTTTAGTAAGAAAAAATGGATACAAATTGAAAGTGGGAATAGGCCTAAAATTTCTTACTCTTATTTATGGCCTGGTAGCTTTATCAAAATAGAATAATTGATTCGTTTCAATACACATATGCATTCTCTCAAAAGTGGTGAGCGAAAATTATATTGAAAATGGTTAAATTAAACATATCATTTATGTTAACGGTTCGAATCATTGGATCCAAAACATTAAGGAGCTCAATTTGTAACCTGCATTAGATGTTAGATGTAATCTCAATAAGATGGATAATTTCTACATTTCCTTGTCTTTCAATTTTACTTTTATCTCATGCTTCACACTCATCATTGTTATAGTTGAGTGCATAACGTTTGAACATGCCCTATTTTTCACTTAGATATACTTGCCAACTTATGGGATTAAGGGTTTAGTGACCACTACATCGAGTCTCAACCCCGAAGACATCACGAATGCTAGGAACTGTGACTTGAATGCGACTATTTAATGCACTCGCTCCTTTGAATGGCTGTTCAAATTGAGTTGTCGTCCACCTGCAAGTCAGAAACTGAAGGAAAAAAAATGGATTCACAATCTCTCAGCCAATCGACAAGTAGGACTGTTCTAAGCGTCCCACCTAACCAAATGAATATACTCAAGCGGAGTAAGATTTTGATATTGATATGGAAAAGTCTAATTTAGTTTGATGTTCGTCCATTGCTCGTTAAACACGCAAGTGCTATGAAAGTGACTATTTTGGTGGGTGTTTTGTGCAATAAGGGGAGTGATTGAGGAAGAAGTTTTGCAATGTGGGTTGTAAGGGGAGATTGTAGTGAGGTTTGAGATCTGAAGTGGTCAGTGGAACCAAATGAAGTGTTCAGTGGAAAGATGGTTAGACAGTGATGATTTAAGTGAACTATGCAAGGCAAGTATTTGGGGATGGTGCAGTGGAGGGACTGGAGTGTGCTGAGAAGATATGTTGTTGGTAAGGTGGGATGTTGTTTGCACAAAAAATGAACAAACACCTCAAAGTCGTATGATTTAGTTGATTTTATGTTGTTCTTAGTAATTTGGGTGAGTTATGCAAATAAGTAAAAAACAGGGGCTAAATTGTAAAAAGACACGCAGATTTATAGTGGTTCGGCCAAAACGTGCCTACGTCCACTTTATATGTTATTCTCTCTTTTCTTTCAGATTACAAGTACAAAGCTTTGTATACAAGTATATGAAAGTTGTTTGAAAGTTCCTTTCGTGCTTGAGCTCTCAAACTTGTCTGCCATTGTTGTACCCCTGCCCCTCTATTTATAGAGTGAGGCTGGGGGCAGGGGTCCTGGATGTATATAGCTGCTGGCGGGCCTGGGCTGAAGCAATTCTTGCCTGGCGGCGTCCTGGTTCGGTAGCGTTTGGAGTGGTTGGAGTTTGGTTCGGTAGGGAAGTGGTTCGGTGATGGTGGGTTTTGGACCGGTGGTGGGTTGGTTCGGCATGGAAGTGGAGAGGTGGTTCGGTATGGTTTGGGGGGAAGGTTTGTTCGGCATTGGCGTGGAGAGGTGGTGGTTCGGTGGAGGCCGAGGTTTGGCTCGGCAGTGGAGTTGGGAATGCCGAATGGACTTCGGCATTGGGAATGCCGGATGAGCCATGGTATTTCGAATGCCGAATGACATCTCGTTTCATACTGCCGAATGGGCTTGAGTGTTGGAGTGCCGAATGGCCTCTCGCATTGTTTCACAGAATGAACTTTTATATTTGAACCTTGAGTGAAATCCTAGACTTATATACGCTTGCTGGCTGCTTCTTCTTGGTTCGGTCGTGGTGGAAATGCACACAACATTGATATTCCAGTTTTGACCAAAAATGGGATAACACTTTGCCCCCCAAAACATGCCTTGCGATAGGAAGGCGTGTTTTGTAATGCCATGAGCTGGATGTTCATATTCTGTTGACAACCTGTAAAGAGCTTGATATTTTATATGGCCCCAAATGACGACCGTTCGGGATCGAGCTATTTGGGATGAAGCGCGGCCGTTCATGGTCAAGCGCCTAACTTCAAATGACGACCGTTCGCGATCGAATCATTTGAGGTGAAGTGCGACCGTTCGCGGTCAAGCGTCTAAATCCATGCGACGATCGTTCGAGATCGAGTCATTTGCGGTGGAATGTGATCGTTCACGGTCAAGCGCTTTACTTCAAATGACGACTGTTCGGGATCGAGCCATTCGAGGTAAAGTGCGACCGAGCCCGGTCAGAGGGCGGACCTCAAATGGCGACCGTTCGCGATCAAGCCACTTGGGGTGAAATGTGACCGTTCACGGCCGGTGCCGTTCGTGGCAAAAGATGAAATGGGACCGTTCGCGGTCAAGCGCCTTACTTCGGATGACGATCGTTCGAGATCGAGCCATTCGTGGTAAGGTGCGACTGTTGGCGGTCAGGAGGTGGACCTCAAATGGGACCTTTCGCGATCGAGCCATTTGCGGCGAGATGAGTTGTGCCGTTCGAGGCGAGTTTGTGACTGTTCGAAGTCGGGTGCCGTTCGAGGCGAATTGCGACCGTTTGGGGTCGGATGCCGTTCGAGGCGAGTTGTAACCGTTCGAGGTCGGGTGTCGTTCGAGGCGAGTTGTGACCGTTCGAGGTCGGGTGCCGTTCGAGGCGAGTTGTGACCGTTCGAGGTCGGGTGCCGTTCGAGGCGAGTTGTGACCGTTCGAGGTCGGGTGCCGTTCGAGGCGAATGAGTGTGCCCGGGGGGGACTTAATAATATCAGTGCCGGAGTTATTGTTTGGGGGAGTTTCCGAATCAAAGACTTTGGCAGTTCGCTGCCATGCAAGAGGTGCTCGTGGACCGTTCGCGATCCACGGGCATACAAGTAATTTTTCCATAGAATTGTAAATGTTAAAGCAATAATCATATGAATCTTACAGCAGAAATGTCCAAACAGGAAGAATTTAAATGTTCAAATCAAAATCAAAGCAAAAAGCAGAATGAAGATGTCAAAGCGTAAACTCTTACTATAACGCGGCTGGTAGTCATTCAGAGCATGCCTATGGATCGTGCGCGACCGCTCACATGTGTAAATGATTTAACCGTGTTAGCGAGAGGTTTACAACTTGTTCATTGTTATTTTAATCAAGCAATCAATGGATAATCAAACGGTGCCCTGATTCAGGGTCACCTCTAGCCGATGTAGACGGTGGTCGCTCTGGCTCCACTGCTGGAGTTCGCCTCCTCACGTACTGAAGGAGCGTACCGTTCCTGATATGCCCTTCCACCTCGTCCTTCAAATGCCTACAATCATTAGTGTTATGACCGTATAATTCATGGAATACACAAAACTTATCTGATTTTCTTTCGTCAGAGGTTGGATCCCTTCGCATTGGTCTACGATACGGAACCTGCCCCTTGGTATCCTGATAAATTTGTTCCAGACTCTAATTCAGCTCAGTGTGAGTGATGAATCGCGGCTCCCTCCTTTGCCGCTTTGACCTGTCCCCGTCATTTTCAGTCTTTCTTTTACCTCTGCTGGTTTCCGCGCCTTTCTCAGGGGGGTTTCCGCTCTTGATTGCGTAAACGTCATCTTCTTCCTCTCTTTCTGCACTAGCATCTTCCAAACGCAGAAACTTTTCAGCCTCATGATAGAACTCTCCCAGATTCATAGGCGGGTCCTTGGTTAATGAATTCTTGAACTCTGTATTATCAGCTATTCCAGATACAGCCGCCATCATGACCATAGATGGATATGGTCGATCCACTGATGCTGTCGCCGCATTAAATCGCGTTAGAAAGCTCCTAAAAGTCTCTCCAGTTTTCTGCTTCAAGGTTGCCGAAGTCATCACATTCTTGGGTCTCGCAATATGAACCCTAAATTGCCTCATGAATCTCTCAGTTAAATCTTCCCACGTTCCTATGGAGCCGCTCTCCAGTTGCCTAAACCATAACGCTGCAATGTCCGTCAAATACAGTGGAAAGCACCGGGCCATGATCTCCTGTGATTCCCCCAGCACTTCCATGTGCCTCATATACTTAGTAAGATGGACCGCAAGGTCTGTCCTCCCATCGTACATCTCTACTGATGGTAGCTTGAATTCTGGTGGGTTCCTAGCCATCCTAATCGCAGAAGAAAAAGGACTCCTGTTTACATCTTCCAAATCTCTGTTTACTAAACCGCCTCTCATAGCTCTTCTAACCATCTCTGCTAATCTGTCATTGTCTCCAAGCTGTAGTCCTCGTTCACTGCCTTCGACCTGCCCCCCGAGTCCGCGGGAGTTTTCATGTGTATGCCTCCCTGGCTGAACGTTCATTCCTCTATTGCTACCAGGTGGCTCGGATGCCCCCATCTCTCTTCCCGGGGTCGGATCAACATGCTCTGCGTGAGTGCCCCCTAGCTCTGGTGCTACGCCAGATGGTCCTGCTCCGTTCTGAACTCCAGTTGCTCCTTGGTTTTGTGCTCCAAGTTGCCCAATTTGCTGAAGCAAGTTCTGGATCATCTCTTCTTGTCTTCTCATCATAGCCTCCATCTCATCCCTGGTGATGAAGGCTGAAGCTTGGTTTGCTCCTGAGGAAGCCTCTTGACTCCCTTCCTGTTGACTATGCTCTGGCCTTGGCCTTCTGCTTGATTGTCTCGCCATGACTCTTCCAATCTGAATCTCTAAACTCTCAAATTCAACTTCCAAGCGGTAGGTCCTTGAGTTCAATTCTCAGTGAAAGCACCAAAAATGTTTGCACAAAAAATGGACAAACACCTCAAAGTCGTATGATTTAGTTGATTTTATGTTGTTCTTAGTAATTTGGGTGAGTTATGCAAATAAGTAAAAAACAGGGGCTAAATTGTAAAAAGACACGCAGATTTATAGTGGTTCGGCCAGAACGTGCCTACGTCCACTTTATATGTTATTCTCTCTTTTCTTTCAGACTACAAGTACAAAGCTTTGTATACAAGTATATGAAAGTTGTTTGAAAGTTCCTTCCGTGCTTGAGCTCTCAAACTTGTCTGCCATTGTTGTACCCCTGCCCCTCTATTTATAGAGTGAGGCTGGGGGCAGGGGTCCTGGATGTATATAGCTGCTGGCGGGCCTGGGCTGAAGCAATTCTTGCTTGGCGGCGTCCTGGTTCGGTAGCGTTTGGAGTGGTTGGAGTTTGGTTCGGTAGGGAAGTGGTTCGGTGATGGTGGGTTTTGGACCGGTGGTGGGTTGGTTCGGCATGGAAGTGGAGAGGTGGTTCGGTATGGTTTGGGGGGAAGGTTTGTTCGGCATTGGCGTGGAGAGGTGGTGGTTCGGTGGAGGCTGAGGTTTGGCTCGGCAGTGGAGTTGGGAATGCCGAATGGACTTCGGCATTGGGAATGCAGGATGAATCTCGGCATTGGGAATGCCGGATGAGCCATGGTATTTTGAATGCCGAATGAGATCTCGTTTCATACTGCCGAATGGGCTTGAGTGTTGGAGTGCCGAATGGACTCTCGCATTGTTTCACCGAATGAACTTTTATATTTGAACCTTGAGTGAAATCCTAGACTTATATACGCTTGCTGGCTGCTTCTTCTTGGTTCGGTCGTGGTGGAAATGCACACAACATTGATATTCCAGTTTTGACCAAAAATGGGATAACAGATGTGTAAGATGCTGATGTGATGGATGTATCATGTATGGAGGCTTGCAATGGGGGCAAGTAGGGTGCTGTGGTGGTTGTAGAAGTATAGGTAGGGGAATAAAGGCAAGTAGAAATCATCTGTGGTTGTGGGTTGCTAAATAGTGAAGTGCAGTGGATAGATTTATGGATTTGAATATGGTGGAGTTGTAGTTGAGTGTTGTATGTAGGGTGGATGAGTGGTGATAGTTTGAGGCAATCAATTGTATGGACAGAATAGAGAAATGATTATTTGAGTAGCAATTTAACATTAATAGGCAAACAGAAAAGGAATGCAATGAAAATGCAGTTTTTAATTTACAGAGGGATATGCGGCTTAGTAAAAAAAAAGTAATGTAGTTGTAAATGAAAATGCAAATTGAATGCAATAAAATGTTTTTCTTTTGTTTTGTTTTTTTAAATATGAAGATGTAAATGGAAAATGAAAAGAAAACAAGCACACAACAAAAATTAAACGACAAACACGCAACACAAAACCTTTTTTTGAAATGCAAATAAACACACAAAATAAAAACACAAAAATCAAAAAAAAATCAAAGAATAGAAATTAAAATCAAAGCTATTCCCCAGCAACGGCACAAAAAACTTGTTTAACGACTAATTTTCTATCGATTTGGAAAATCGTCGAAAAATTTAAATTAAAAATTACCGCAAGCGCATTGAGTAATTAATTTTTTTCTTTCAATGTGTTTTATGTCGGGTTTAAGGTTTTTTTACTAAAATGTTGTATATATTTTAGTTGGCAGATCAATATGTCTTTAAGTACAGATAAAGAGTGGATGAAAGAATTCGATCAAAGAACCCCACGATATATGGAAGGAGTGCAGAAGTTTATTGATTTTGTTGTAGAAAATGGTGGCAATAAGGAAATCTATTCTTGTCCTTGCACACAGTGCAAAAATATGAAAATGAAAATTAAATTAGATGAAATTCATTTTCATCTGCTTAGATGGGGAATTTTCCAATCATATACTGTTTGGCATTTTCATGGGGAAGAGTCAGCAATGAACCAAAAACAGCCTGTTAGTCAAGCCATAAGTACCGATGACTCTGAACATCCTAGGATGGAAGATCTATTCAATGATGCTGATAGATTTCATCAGTTGCAACCTACAAGTTTGTTGCCGGATAATATTGGGGATTCGCCTACGGTTGATGTTGGTTGGCAGGCCAATCAAAGCAAGAAGTATAAATCACTTTTTGATAATGCAAAAGAGCCATTATACCCTTCATGTCCAAAAGAGATAACAAAATTGTATTTCGTCGTCAAGCTGAATAACTTGAAAACCCAGTATGGCTTTTCCAACAATGGTGTGACTGCACTCCTAGAATTCATAAAGGAATTACTTCCTGAAGGTAACATACTACCAATAAAGTATCACGACATGAAGAAGATGATTAAGCAAGTTGGTATGGATTACAAAACTTATGATGCGTGCATTATTGACTGCATTTTGTATTGGAAGGATGATGCAAATATAGTTTTTTGTCCAGTTTGCAAACGATCAAGATATAAAACAACATTCAACGAAGAGAAAAGAGCTGCCAAAGTACCTCAAAAGACATTGAGACATTTCCCTCTAATTCCTAGGCTGAGGAGGTTGTATACTATACCATGGATAGCAGATGTTATGACTTGGCATGGTCGTGCCAAGTCTAATTCCGACGTAATGCGTCACCCATGTGATACTTCTCAATGGAAAGCTGCAGATTCTTTTGACAAAACATTTGCTGTTGAATCACGAAATGCCACGCTCGGATTAGCAACGGATGGTTTCAATCCACATGCATCTCTAAGTAACCGTTATAGTTGTTGGCCAGTAGTTATAGTACCGTATAATCTTCCTCCATCCATGTGCATGAAAGAGAGTTTTCAGTGTTGAGTTGTTGATTTCTGGACCAAAACAACCAGGAAAGGATATTGATGTTTATTTGCAACCGTTAATAGACGAGTTACAACTGTTATGGGAAGGATTCGCTGCATTTGACTCATTTAATAATTCTGAGTTTACATTGAGAGCTAGGTTGTTGTGGGCAATTCATGATCATCCTGCACTTGGGACTTTATCGGGTGCACAGTTCATGGCTATTTTGCATGTCCTACATGTGGGGAAGACACTTGTTCTTACTATCTTCGTGCAAGTAAGAAGATGTGTTACATGGAACATCGAAGATTTCTACCTTTCAAACATAAGTTTCGAGACAAAAAAACAAACTTTGATAACAAACAAGAATATCGTCGTCCTCCACGGCCATTGACTGGTTATCAAGTTGAAGAGAAGGTAGCTAATATCAAGATGAAAGTTGGTAAAGAAAAATTAGAAATCGATCGAAAACGAAAAAAGAAAACCGATGAAGACGAAGTTGAGAATGTTCCTGTGTGGTATAGAAGGTCCATCCTCTTTGATTTGCCATATTGGAAAGCAAATTTGGTCCGACATAATATTGATGTTATGCATACAGAGAAGAATGTCACTGAGCATCTCATTAGCACAATTATGGGTCATAAAGACAAGTCAAAATACGGCATAAATGCACATAAGGATTTGAAAAACATGGGTATAAAACAAAAATTGTGGGTGAGTGAAGATCCTGAAAGAAATAAAGTAATCATACCAGATGCAACTTTCACCTTGAGCAAAGACGAAAGGCTACGATTTTGCACCATTTTGAAAAGCCTAAAAGTGCCTAGCAAATTCTCTTCCAACTTCAATAACAATGTGAACATCAATCCTCCTGAACTAACAAATATGAAGTCTCATGATTACCACGTCATAATGCAGCAATTACTTCCGGTATTGCATCAGCATTCTTATCCACAACATAAGGATCTACGTAATGCTATACATCGTATAAGTCTATTTTTTAACATTTTATGCTCAAAGGTGATTAACAGAGAACATCTTTTAAAAGCAAGACTAGTTTGGTAGAAGCAATTTGTATGTTTGAAAAATATTTTCCACCTGCATTTTTTGACATCAGCATCCACCTTATGGTTCATTTAGCCGATGAAGCATTGATATGCGGTCTTGTTAGATATAGGTGAATGTATCCTTTTGAACGGTAATTTACTAATCTCAGTTTTGTTCATCATCATTCGATTTAAATAGGTACTAGTTATTTTTAATCGATTTAGATTTATAGGTTGATGAAAACTTATAAAGGATACGTCCGCAACAAAAGATATATTGAAGGATGTATTGCAGAAGGATATATCGTACAGGAAGCTAGTCTTTACTGCATAGAGTATATGCCAAAAGGAGGCGATGGCACACAAAAACATACTCGTGAGGCTTTCTTAGACGAGGATGATGAATTTTCTGGTGAGATGCCTCTAGATAATGGTAAAGACATAACCTTAACCTCGGTGCAGTTTGAACAAGTTCGTAGATGGGTCCTCAATAAGTATGATGGATTGGATGAATGGGAGAAGTAAGTTCACAAATAACTCCTGAATCTCCACCATTGTAAGTATATAAATGTTTTGAAATGTGTTTTTTGCAGGAGGTATAACATCTATGTGAAAAGTACTAAATCTCAATCTCGAAATGGGGTTTCATCCGTGGAAGATTGTCAAAGTTTTACTCTATGGTTACGTGGCGAGGTATATATTAAAGCTTATTTAATATTTCACGCATACTTAAAGGTATCATACACCTTGTTAATCATACTTTTCACATATTTTATTTTTTTAGTTGGTAAAAATAAACGATGTTGATTCAACACTTTGGCGCCTTGTGAATGGGCCGAAGTTTAAGGCACGCAGTTATATGAAGTACCAAGTAAATGGGTTTACATTTTCCCCGAAAAAATACGAAGAGCGGATGGTAACACAAGACAGCGGCGTATGTATGAGAGCAATCACAAAATTTAGAGCCAGTGGGAAAGATAAAAATTATGCAGAAGCTGAAACACTGTATTATGGAGTTATTCAGGAGATAATTGAGTTGGATTATATAGACTTCAAACAAACAGTTTTTTATTGTGATTGGGTAAAAGTCGAAGACAAGGTCAATGGTTGTAAGATTGATCATGTTTCAAACTTGATTACAGTTAATTTAGGGAAATTGAAGACCAAAGATAGGATGAACGATGAGCCATTTATTCTTGCGTCAGAAGTGAGTCAAGTGTTCTACTCAAAAGATTTAAAAAAATAGCGGATGGTTTGTGGTTTTACACACACCTAAGCGGTTGACTACAATCGTGGATGATATTGAGTTTCTTACCGTCTATCAATCATCCTTTGAAGATAACAAAAAATTAGAACATCTTACCAAATGCATATGTTAATATAAGATGTATTTCTTAATTTAATTGAGTTGAATTTCAAATGTGGATGAACTTAGAATTTTTTGATTATGAATTTAGAATTTTTCATGTATCCCTGTTTAATTATTATTCTAAATTTTAAAAATTTGTTTGCTTAGGGCTATAAAATGACTTAAAGACATGGTGTTGCAAAAGTTTCATACTTTAGCTCATAAAGCTAAAGATCATAAACAGTAACTTTGACTTTAGTTCACATGCTCATTTTATTTCTTATGCCAACCAAATTGTCATTGATTCTTTTTTAAGCCCCTTGTAACTCTTCTAGAAGGAGGATTATCCGGATATGTCTAATTTTTCCTTTATCCACCATTTTTTCCTTCTAATTTTCAAGTTGCTAGTTGAAATCAGGACTGTCTCCAACGAGAGCATGTAGGTTTCTATTTTCAAGTGGTTGATTGGTCTTTAATATATGTGCTAACATAAGGTCCATGAAATATGATTGATCAATTTTCAATACGTCTTTTACCATATGGAAACCCTCTATAATTTCATCTTTTTGCTCACCTCTGAGGTTAAAGTTAACTAAAGTGCTGGTTAAAGTATTCGTAAGTGAGGAATTTGGAGCGACATACCCAGTTTTTCTTCATTTTTAGGTAATAATGATTATGTGTCATATTTATTACATGCCTAAACTACGTTTGTTGTTGATCAATAGTTGCTTTTGTTGCTTCAGTTACACTTATATCATGTAGTGTTGATTGGGTTGCCACAGTTGATAAATTACCACTTTTGCACTTATATCATTTGTAATCTCATTTGCTGGACTTATCATATTTTTCTCTGGCATCCACTGTTGAGCAGGCTTTTCGTTGCATTTTGCAGCGGAATGCCAAATATATTGAAGTGGTTGCATTTTATTGGAAAGTAATCATATTTCACAAGTAGTAGAATAACTACACTAGTGTACATCTGTTTCAATTTGATCAGGCAACCCTGTTTGCACATCAATTTTAACCATGCTTTAGAAAATACAATTATATTTCCATGTTATGTGTGAGTTGTTATATTGTCATGCAAGGTCAAAGTAGTTTGGTTTTTGTGTTTCTTTTCTGCCTTCCTTATTTGCCTCTACTGTTATTATTTTCACTATAAGGTTAAATTATACTATAAATTGAAGCAACTTGTACTATTTATATTTTTATAATGCAAAGTGGAACTCATACTTTGAATATATTGATATTTTTGCACATTAGCTCACACTATTTTGTTTTTAATATGCAATTGTTTGCACTTCATAATAGAAATTTCTATTTCATATGTGATGATTTTAATTTTAAAGTGCAGTTTTTGACATTACATGATGCAAATATTATTAGTTCAAACTTTTACTATTTTCTCTTCTAATGCAAATATTTGCATATTATGTCTAACCGTTCTGCAAATTTTTGTAAAATCATGGTTTATTTTAACATTTTCGACATGCATAGTTGATTCAGATAATCATTAATATTCTTTATTCGTAACTGTATAAATTTTTAATCGATAACAATCAAATATCCTTGCATGTGATTCAGAATATCCACTTTGCAAGTATTACCAAGCGACTTTGATTGTGTTAACTGTACTATAATAGTTGATAATAAGTTAAATCACCACTTTGTGTTAAACATGTAACATAACTGTCAGAACATTATTTTTTCAGACTCAGATGCCTCTTAAACAGAGCGTAATTTTGCTGAAACCATACCAACAGAATCGCTTGCTTTTATTAGACAACCTGTAAAAAAATTGTGCTTTTTCTACAAGTTCACTCATACAACTATTTTGCAAGTACAATTATGATGTACAATTATGTGCTATGTACAATTATGCTATGAACTCATATATGTTTATTTCTGAATACTTGCAGCAACAATGTCAGAAGCTGTAGAAATGTCGATCCATTCAGTCGCGAATTCGTCATCTTCACAACCCGAGAAAGTTGAGATAAATGCATATGGTGTTCCAGTTTCTGATAATGCTGGGAAAATAGGTAGTAGACTTGGTAAATTGGTATGAATGCATGTGCCGATAGCATATGAAAGTTGGGATAAAGTACCCAACAAATGTAAAGATGACGTTTGGGCTGAATTGCGGGTAAGTCATTCTCTCTTTTTTTCCACTAATTCTTTACTGCAAACTGATATTTAACTTATCCATAAATAAAAATTATATAAAGATACACACATAGCCTATGGCCTTGAAAATTCAGCACGCAATTGTGTTGTTACTTTAATTATGCACAACCTGGCCTTTACTCTAATTTCACACATCCCTGATATTCGTTGTGCTTTATTTCATGCATCCTTGCAATATTTGATGCTTATTTGTTTTGTAACATGTCTGCTTCATTTTTGGCTCTGATTTTCTGAGTTTCTAATTAGTTCATTTAGGTCTGCTTTATTTTTGTAACTCATACTTTTGAATAATTAACAGCCACACCTTCCCTTGAAATTACATGATCCAAAATATCAATTTGTGTTTGTGCAAAGAGCATTTGGAAAGTTTTTCCACCAACCCATGTGATTTCAGGACCCCCAAAGCCACAATCAAGTGTTATAACTCTTCTTCCCAGTTTAAACTATTTATCAGTGTATCATCAAAGAAAACTAAGATGAACTACCTGAGATATTCTCTGAATATGTTATTTATTGATGCTTGAAAAGTTGCATAAGCATTGGTTAAGTCAAATGGCATCACTAAGAATTCACAGTGGCCTTTATGAGGTTTAAATGTTGTTTTATGTATATCATCAGGGTGCATTGTAATTTGGTGGTAACCGGACATTAAGCCAAGTTTAGAAAAGCAGGTAGCATTATTCAATTCATCAAACAAGTCATCAATAAGGTGAATAGGTAATTTATTCTTCTCCGTGGCTTTATTTTGTCCTCCATGGTCCACATACATTCTCCAGCTACCATCAATCTTCTACACCCTCACTGTTGGGGTTGAACATGGGTTGTGACTAGGTCTGATAATTCTAGTTTGTAACATTTCTCCTGCTAATTTTTCTACTTCAATTTTTAACTGTTAAGAACTTCTGTATGGTTTCACGTAAATTAAAAGGAAAGGATAAGTGAATTTTGTAGTCAGTTGATCTTGGGGGAGGTAACGTGGTTGGTTTCTATAAAACAATTTCGAAATCTTGAATATTTTTTGAATTGGTGGTGGAATAGGTTGTTGGTTGATAGATTTTAAATCAGTGTGATAAGAGGTGGGTGAAGGTTCTAATTTCACACATCCCTAATATTTGTTGTGCTTTATTTCATGCATCCTTGCAATATTTGATGCTTATTTGTTTTGTAACATGTCTGCTTCATTTTTGGCTCTGATTTTCTGAGTTTCTAATTAGTAACTAATTAGTAACTAACAAATTGATATTTTGGATATTTTGGATCATGTAATTTCAAGGGAAGGTGTGGCTGTTAATTATTCAAAACTAATTAGTAACTAATTACAGTCCTTACGAACTTATACAATTAGATATGCAATATGACTGCAATTGTATGCCAGTAATGACTCCTTACTCCTATTCAAATCGGTAATATGTAATGACCAGTGCCCTTTTTTTTTCTCTTGTGTCATTTATATAGCTTTACCTTGTATCGTAACTTGATACCAAAATTAATTATATAGGTGAACATATATAAATCAATGCTTATGTATTTACGTTTATTATCTCACCCAGTGGTTATATTTTCTTAAATTTTTCACCTTAACCAATAGCTTTGACGTCCATGAAGTTTTATCTCTTATAACTAAATTACAAACTTGTATTGTCTAATAAAATTACATAAATTACAAGTGACATGCACTAATGATCTGTGTATTTTCTTGTATTTTCTTTTTAACGTATTTTTTATCTTCAATATATACAGACATTTTATGAGCTAGAGTCGGATATAAAAGAGTTGTATTTTAAAAAAATGTGCGAATCATTTAGAAGATACAAAAGTGAATTGAGGACAGGGTACTACGACAAATTTGATAATGATGAAGCTAGAAGGAAAAACTGTCCACCAAAAGTTAGCGTAGAAGATTGGGACGGATTCTTGAAAAATGAAGCAAAACCCGACGCACGCGAAAGAAGAGAGCAAGGCAAAAAAAATAGATTGCAATACAATTATACTCATCACAGTGGTCGTACAAATCACCCCGTAGTAGAACATAAAATGGTACGTTTTTAATTTTTTGTTATTTCGTTGCATTTTACCATTTCGTTGCATCATTAGTTTTTAAGTTAAAGCATTCACAACCATTTTTTATTAAATTCTGCAAGTTCTCCCCTTTAAGCAATCTTGTATATGGATTCTGGCTATTTGCATTAGGCTTTTGAATATTGCAATCAGCTTACCATATGTGAAACCATGTTAGAGACCACTTTTGATTTACGTGGCATCAATAAGAGTGTAATTTAACACAAGACCAATCTTGTTTTAAGTGGTCGGTGTTGGATCAATATTTTTTTAGGTCACCAATAACGTTAGGTCTCAACATATTGGTCTTGACTATTCTTCCATCGTAGCATCTCCTTATGTGAAAAACTGCAATACCTTCAGTGTTGATAATAATGTACATAAAGGCTCATGAAACGTTGCTTGAATTCTACAGACGTTGCATAATGCCTTGATTCAATGCCACACCTTTAAACCCCCTATTAAAACTCATTCAGAGACCATTCATTGCAAATCCAATGTCATTTTCAATGAATATTTTTAGCATAATTCTAGAATTATTGGACAAACATGGTCCAAATCAAAATAGTTACATTGCTTTGAATGGTCAATGAGCATCAGTCATTTTCTTCAAGAGGTATAACCTCTACATCAAGAATTAGTCATGCATGACTATGCATAATAACATATCATTCATACTCTTGAACACAGCCGTGGCAAAAGACAATATCCAGTCCTCTTGTCCAAATAGAATTACAAACCTACATTGATTTGTCTAATTGATACAATTAAGGAATCTTGGGCCACTTGCTTCATTTGTGGTCCCTCGGTCAACATCGTTCTGTCTAAATTCATTACATGATGATTAGAAGAAACCATGCATCCAGATCTTCATTTATTATATGTTTTTTTTATACATATATATTGTTCCGTCAATTTCAGCTAAATTAGCTCTTAATATAGATTTAAAGTATATGTCCAAGTTTAAAGTCCTAAGAGCTCAATATAGATTAAAAATTTATTCTATTCACTAAGTCTAAGCTTTATTAATCATGATTTTTTTCAATTTTGTTACATATGACCGAACAATGTTTCTTTTTCTAAAGAAATGATATGATCATGAGGTTCAATCAACTTTTGAGATTTAATTTCATTCTCAGTAACAAAATTTACTCATTCACCATACTTCAATATATCTCCAGTTTATACCCGCTCAAGCTTTTTTCATCTACATCGCTATTAAAACCGTTAAAAACTTTTAACTAAACATGGTTAAAATTATTTTGTGAATAAAATTTCATAACTTGATCATTAATTTGTGCACACGGTATTTATTAAGCAGATAGAATATGTGTGCATCCCTTTTGTTATTAATAAATATAACTTTAGAGGAATATTAGTGTTATCATGTATAAAATAGATAATTAATTTCCATCAAATACTGGTTTAAACAAGTGGTTTGGTTAAACCAGATATGTACGCAAATAGTATTGCTGTTGCTTTAGTATATTTCAGAGATTCGAAAACTGTATTGCTGTTGCTAAACAAGTGGTTTGGTTAAACCAGATATGAACATCTGATCAAAAATCCTTTTGAATGAGATTGTATCGGTAGGAAATAAACTCTTCGAATAAGAATGGTTGGTTTGATAACCGATGTTTCGGTTGCAGGCAATTGAAAATCCAGGAAAAGGAATCATACGTCGTGAAGTGTGGGAGAAAACTCATACAAAAAAGGATGGCACCATATCAGATTCAAATTATCCGTACTTTGTAAGTTAAACAATATATTGTTTTAGATGATAAATTAAAAATCATTTACTATTATGACATATATGTTTACATGGTTTATCGGCCTATAACTTATATGCACGAAATTAAATATCTCAAGTATTATCATATTTTAGGGTAAAATTGCAAAAGCAAGGGAAACAATCAATGACGACGAGGAAGAAGATATGCCATTGGATGAAGACATCTTGTCACAAACGTTCGGCAAAGATAAAAGGGGCCGAACTCAAAGTGTTGGAACTATAATACCAAAGACATAAGTTAAAGCATCTACTATTCCACGTAAACAACTCAAAAGGAGTAAACAAGACTCAAATAGATTGGAAACAACGACGGAGAAGGTGGAGGGTTCATTGGAGAATGTGAAGGGGACATTGAACACATTGGTCGACATATTAAAAGGATATGTGAAACAGATGCCAGACATTGCTTCCAACAAAGGACGAAGTGGTGGGACACATCATGAAAGTGTTGGAAGAACGTCGAACAATGACGATGCCGCTAACCCACTTATTTCGCATGTTCAGGAAAATCAAAAATGTGAAGTGTTGAACTTTGATCTAGAAGTCATTGCAATAGGTTTTGTATGCAGAGATTCGACGGCATCCATCATACATGGAAAACCTGTACCTCCTACACATGAGAAGTTGAATGTGGACAATATACTATTACCAGATGAGCCCACAGCCAAACAAAATCATCCTCTTGCTATGACCTTTGATGATGTTGGAATCGGTGGTTATGTGTGTCATCCAAAGAGTTCAATTCGATATCTTTAGACGCAGGAACAGGTATACATTATTATTATCCAATAAATTCAATCTGAATGGAAACCTATATATGTTCTCTGATCTGTTCTTAATATCAGAATCCTCTAATCTTAATATCAAAACTGAAAATTCTACAAAATCGGATAATTCTCTGATCTGTTCTTTGTTTCAGGTTGAAGATGCTTTCTTTGTGTACCTTTCTGATTTAGAAAAGCTTGATCCGTGAGGTAACACAAAATTTACTTTGCTTCCCATTCTCAGATATTTCATTATGGGCTTGTTTACTCCTTTGTTATGTCATTTGCACTATTCTTTCACTCATTTGAAGATTGCACTGTTCTTCACCATTAAAAAAATTTCAACTGCATTGCACACTGCATTTCTCAGTTTGCATTATTCATCACTCTTTGTAATCTCAGTTTGCATTTCTCAGTTTGCATCAACAACCATCCACTCAACATCTCACTGTCAATAGCTACTTTTTAATAAGTAAAAAACACATGTTCTGATTTTGTGGTAGAATTGGTCTGTATGGCAAGCCTTTTGCTTATGCTTCAAGTTTATTTTTATAGCCTGTATACTAGGCATTTATTTTGATGAAACAAAGTGAGTGCTTTTGCTTGAAAACAGTTCGGTTTAACATGATGTTGTCTTTTATTTTTCCTGACCTTGAATGTTCTAATTCCTAACCCTGGCATTTCTGACCATAGTCCCTAAATTCTTTAATGGAAAGTGGACAATTTGAAAAAGCTTCGCTCTTTTTAATTTTTTAATTTTTGGACTAAACATCCTTTATTTTTCAAAAGCATAGAGCATCAATACCTATGGCAACCCGATGTACAAACTGCACTCTCGGCTTAGGAACACTAAAAACAGTCTGAGAATATGGGCAAATACAAAATATGGAAGGGTTCTCAAAAATCTACAACAATTAGGAAAGAGCTGGAAACTATTCAAACAAAAGTGCTCATATCCCCTGATGACATGTCTCTATCTGACCTTGAACATATTCTACAGCATAACTTACTTAACACTCTTTGCAGTGAGTTACATGTGATTAAGCAAAAGCTAGGCAAGGATTTTTTTTATGCTGACAGAAATATTGAATTCTTCCCCTCCTCTCTCAAAATAAAAAATCTAGGATTTTTTCCATCACTGATCTTCATAGAGTAACACACTTTGATTCTAACGAGATAAACAATGCAATGCCCTAGTATTTTTTCAACTGCTTTAACTCATAGTCTTCTTAACTTATCACACTTTAACAAAATTTACAAAGCTTCTCTTCCTACTATCAAACAACAAGAATCTCATTCTATAATCTCAAAATTTTCCGATTCAGAAATTAATGATGCTCTTTTTAGTTTGAATTCAAAAATGTGGGTGGTCCAAATGGTTTTGCTTCATTTTTCTTCACAGAATTATGGTCTATTATCAATACCTCCTTTACTAGAAGCCATCCATCACTATTTCAATACCAACACACTACTTGGTGGTATAAATTCTTTTATGCACATTGGACCAATCACTTCCTGTTTTTTGATTTCTTGTTTTTTTCATATGTGTGTACAGGTTTGAATAAAATGGAAAAGTTTATGTCTGAATGATGGATGATATCAGTATATATGTATGTATGAACTTATGCTGGCAGGAGCATTAGACGATTGGAGGAAGACGTTGTGTACCGTATGTATTATACTATGCATGTAGTATTATGTAATGATTCTGCTGTTGTACTATGTATGTTATGTATAATTGTTGAACTATATAGTGGTATGTTTTGATGTTGAACATTATAATTCGAACATTTGTTATGTTTGGTTTTGGTGTTGAATGTATGAAAAATATTTGGTTTAATAATCTTTATTTTGTGATAGTGTTAAATTTGCAAATTTTTGTATTAATTATGATAATAAAATGACTGTCACTGGTGCAGAGAAGAAATTTCGATTTTTTAAAAAAAAAATAGTAATTAGCAACGGATTAAAGTCGTTGCTAATGTTTAAAACATCAGTTATACGTCTACATTTAACAACGGATAAAAGCCGTTGCGAAATAAAATCCGAAACGGCTATTAGCCGTTGCTAAATAACATTCTGCAATGGCCCTTAGCCGTTGCAAAAGTATATTTAGCAACGGACAAGAGCCGTTGCGAAATTTTTACCACTGCCCATTTTGCAACGGCTTAAAGCCGTTGCGAAATAGGATTCTGGTGTAGTGTCATATCTTCCCAGAAGAAACTCTGCTTCATATCCTGATACATCACTATGCCTCCTGGAAGAATAGTGAAATTTGAACAATGGCATTCATCTGAAGCTTCCTTCCTACCGTCTCCCACATTTGGAACACACAACCTTCCTTTCTTTCTCAACTACCCATTCTAGTCAAGACTAAAATCCTTCAAGTCATAGCTCTTCCTTCCTTCCTTCAATTTCTCTATCCGTTTAGCTAATAGTGGATCCTCCTTCTGTTTAGAAGCAATCCTTTCAATCACTACTAGTCAAACTTCTAAACAAGATAACACAGCAGATCCTTCACTAGATCCGGCCTCAGATCTCTACTGAACTCTATAAGTCGACAACGCTTCCAGATTTTCCAGTCTGTTATCATTGCCAACACTGCATTCTAATGCTTTCTGCTAAGTGTGTCTGCAACTTTGTTTCCCTTTCCTGGTGTGTACTCAATACCAAAGTCACAAGCAACCAATAGCTCTAACTACCTCTGTTGTCTCATAGTCATCTCCTTCTGAGAGAATAAATACTTCAACGACTTATGATCCGTATAAATCTCAAACCTCTCTCCCAAAAGGTAATGTCTCCACACCTTCAAAGCAAAAATCACTGTAGCCACTCTAAATCATGCATTGGATATCTAACCTCATGTAGTCTAAGCTGTCAAAAAGCATCAATACAATCACTTTACCTCTCTGCATCAATACAATCACTTTACCTCTCTGCATCAATACAGCACATAATCCAGTTCCACACGCATCTGTTTAAAATACCAAATCTTGATTCTCCTCCGAAACAATTAATACGTATGCATGGGTTAATAAGTGTTTCAAGCTCTAGAATTCTTCTTCACTCTTATCTGTCCGCACAAACTTCACATCCTTTCATGTTATCTTAGTCATCGGAATTGCTATCTACAAAAAATCCATTATGAATCTCCGATAATATCCAGCCAATCCAAGAAAACTTCTGATCTTAGTCACTATCTCTAGTCTCTTCCAATTATTAACAGCTTCGATCTTACCTGGATCGACTGACAACCCCTTCTCTGAAACCACGTGACCATGACACTTCATTTCCTTCTTCAAGAAATGACACTTTGAAAACTTCGCCCTCAGTTGATTCTACTTCAGCATCACAAGCAGAACTCTAAGATGAACTTCATGCTTCCTTTCATCCTTAGAGTATATCAAAATATCATCTACAAAAACCAACACAAACCTATCCAAGTAATCCTGGAAAACTCGGCTCATCAAATTCACAAATAATGAAGGCGCATTAGTTAGTCCAAATGACATCACTAACTGTTTATGCAATCCATATCTAGTTCTAAACGTCATCAAAGAAATACCATCCTCTGCTACTCTAAGCTAACGAAAACTTTTTTCCAAATCCAACTGAGAAAATGCCTTGGCTCTACTCAATTGATCGAACAAATCATCAATTCTAGGCAATGGATATCAATTCTTTATCATCTTCTCATTCAACTTATGATAATCAATACATAACCTCAACGATCTGTCCAGCTTCTTAGCAAACACTACGGCCGCTCCCCAAGGAGAACTGCTTGGCCTAATAAAACTTCTGCTTTCCAAATCTACCGACTGCACCTTCTTCCCCCTCACCTCTGTAGGTGTCATCCTACTTGGCAGTCTACTCATCGATTCTGCTCCAGGCATCAAATCTATCCACAACTCAATGGCTCATTTCAGTGGCAATCCTATTACAGGCTCAAAGACATCCATGAATTCTCTAACCATGAATAATCGGTTCAACTCATCTTCCGACCCCACTACACCCAACAAAGCATTCACCTCACAATTAGGGGTTTCTACGATATATACAATCCGATTACTACAGTCGGGGTGTCTAAGCGATATCTTCCTATCATAGTAAAATACCCTAGCATGGTACTTACTTAACCAATTCATATCCAATATAGTTCTGAACCCTATAAAGTCAAGCACATGCAAACTGCAAACAAAGGTATGACCTAGCAAACCAAACTCTAAGTGGTCACACTTCATCCTAAGTGTCGCATACCCTCCTATCGGATTTGCAACCCTTAAGGAAGTGACTAAGTATGTGGGTTATAGGTTAACCTTATCTATTAAACAATGAGATATAAAAGAATGCGATGCACCAGTATCAAAAGAACGCTAACAAACATACCATGAATCTGAAGCGTACCTCTCAACACTTCCTTTTCTTTCTCCTACGCTGTTGGTCCTGATGTAGTAGGCTCCAATGCAAATACCTTGCCTCTTCCATCCTTATCGGGCTCTTTGCATTGATTCCTATAGTGGCCAATCTGATCGCAGTTAAAACATCTGATGTTCCTCCCGATCACTTCCTTCGCCTTTTGAGTACGACATTCATTTGCTAAGTGCCCCTTCTTGTCGCACTTGAAGCACGAAAGCTCAAACTTTCCCTTCTTTACTACTCCATCTTTCTGAGCACCCTTCTATGAAAGAGCTTTCTCTTCTGCCTTGCTCAACCTGGACCTCCTTTGCCTTACTGATCATCTCTAGACAAGCAAGCATATCCTCGTATCTCAGAGTCATCTCTACAACCACATCACAAGGGTCTCTGATATAAGGTAATGTATCCCTCGCCAACTCAGGCTTCAATCCCCATAGGAACTTGTCATTCCTCTTCAACGCAGTATCCACAGTAGTATACCTATACCTAGCCAACTCCTCAAATCTTCTAGCATACTCAAAACAGACATATCCCCTTGCTCCAACTCAACAAACTTCCTAAGAAAAGCAGACTACGCCATCACAGACATGAACCTCTTCTGAAACCTTCTCCTAAAATCATTCCATGCCATCTCCTCTTCATTTACTCCAGCCATCACACTATTCCACCAAAATAAAGCTTCTCCCTGAAGTTGTCTCGAAGAAAGCCTCATCTTTTTCTCATCATTGAGCTCCATGTCAGCAACCAGTTCTCCACTTCTGTAGCATCCTCGGTTCCAACAAAATGGTTTTCCTCCAAGCTTAGCATAATCTCTGCTCAGGTAGCATAATGGTTGACCACCGAAGCTTATTGAGCTCCTAATCCATCATTTCCTCCAACCATTCCAGCCGCAACACCTTCCTACATCATGTACATGAAAAATTGATACGTAGCTTCCATATCCACTTGTGGTACTCCAGCATCAACATTCCTTACTATTTCCTGACCTTGTTTTCTCCCGGAATTCGGTCTGGCATTTCCATTTGTGGTGGTTTTTCCTCTAAGATTCACCCTTCCACTTCTAGAATCCATATCTATATTCAAGCCTCATGAGATACAGATGAATAGCCTAAGAGAGATGAGGAACTAAAGATATAGCGTATACTTATATATAGTACATAGCATATACTTATATATAGTAAATACAAGTACGTTACTATACAATTATCCCATACCCCAATCTTACTCTAATTCCTTAGGATTATGTTTTGAAAATCATTTTTTAGTCAACTTTTTTCATAAACCAATGCTCTGATACCAAGTTATAACATCCCCTATCTAAAGGCCCAAAGCTAAGTGTTATAGATGCCGGAGTCATCCATAGTATTAACTTCCGACGACTAAATATAGCTATGTTAATGGTATCCATAATATCAGAAGCACTTGATTATGAAGCAAAATCATCGATTTCAAAAACAACATTTTACTGATTGCATTTCAAAAGACATATTTCAAATTCATATTACATAATCCCATAATCGTTTCCTGGTGTAAAGACCAGTAAAATTTCGATAATTAAATTTGTTAATTTAATGAATTGTGTTATTTAACATTTGAAGAAATAAAAAGTTGTAAGGTAATAATGAAATAATAACTAAGATAAAACGTAATAAGGTTAATTAAAGTTAACAATTAATGAACTTGAATGAAAAATTCCAATCAAACAAAATAATTTACAGGTTATAACTTGGTTATAAAGTGAATATAAGAAGACAAATGTAATATTGAATCAATTGGTGGATTAGTATATAATTATTGATAACTGGATAAAAACAGTGTTATATAAGCCATTATAACATTTGTTTGTTAACATTAACATATAAGTGTAATTAAAAGCTAACAGTAACAATTATTGTATGCTACCCTCTATTTAACCTGTTAGTTTAAACTGGAAATAAATTTCAATAAATGTTATTAAATATTATGTTAATGTAATTTGAGTTAATATTTAGAAGCAATGTCAATTTTATTCATAATATGATAATCGGTTAAATAAAAGAATGGAAATCGAAATTTATAAATTTATTTGAATTTAAAAGATAGTAATTGGATTTATTGCAAATAAATGAAATTAAATATTTAAATATTATGATAATGGGAAATTAAGATGAAATTGAGAAACATTAATGTGCTAAGAGATAAACTAATGTTAGTTATACCCTTGTTGTAAGAAAGAATTGAATAACAAGGTTTAAAATTAAATAAATATATTTTGGAATTTTAATTTATAATGTATGATTTTAATGAAATTGAAAAACAATGAAATTGATGGATTAGTCAAAGTAAATTGACATCTAAATTTGTTTAAATTATTGAAATTGTTCAAGGAATCAAATGATAAAGATTGCTAATTTTAGAATTAGAATTGAAAATTTGATTTAATTAATTTAATATTAATTTATTGATTAACTGGAAGATAGCCATTCTGGCCACTGATTCGGATTTTGGCGAAACCAGTTTCATCGGATCCGTAACGGTGAATTATAATAGGATTTCAAGTTTCGCAGCGATTGGACTTGTCGTTTGATCGTACGGACTCGAAACGCCTAGAAATCAATTTGAAATAACTTGATTTTTGCATAACTTCTTCATACGATGGAATTTTGGCTTGAAACTGGTTCCATTACGCTTAAAATATTTAAAACATCTATTTTGATATATGGGTTGACCTATTTTCGTTCCGAAATCAGAACGGGCTTTTCGGGCCATTTATCGTTCAATTTTCCAAACCAATCAAGCCCATTTGTAACTTTTATGTTCTGCCTATATATGTTATTATAAACCCTAGCATCCTTTTTATTTCTCATTTCTGTACGTATAGAAATTTTTGTTGCTCCTCTTTCTCAACGACAGACAAACCCTAAAATTCACAACCGAGTTTCAATTCAAAATTCAACCTCAAAAATTCAATCTCCTCAAACAATAGCGAATTATATATTGATCTGAAGCTCTTGACGAGTGCATCTCGAATCCATAATTACTTTTCCAATCTGAACCCTTATCTGTCTAGAAAATGATGAACCATTTTCGGTCGTTCATTGGCGTTCGATGATCATCGTCCGATCGACGAATCAAAGGCACTGCGTTGTAGAGAGCGTAGAGCACTGTCCATCTGTAGTGTTTGTTCGAGCTTCTAATGGGTGGATTGAGCATGTTTTTCAATTAAGGTTTTACTCTTTTGCGGCGGCGGCTGCCGTATTGGATGGTGTGGTGGTCTCAGGGTGGCGCGAGGTTGAGGCCGGTGGTGGCAGAAGCCCAGACAAGGCCGACAGCGTGTCGGAGCATAGCCGCGATGGCCAGTAATGGCGGGGAAAGCAGTGCGAACATGGTGTCCACAATCAGGTGCATACGTGGTTTACTGGTTAGGGTATCGGTAGGGAAGGGTGACGTGGCTGTGTGCGTATGGTCATTTGTTTTATTATTTTATATAATTTTAATTTTGAAATTTAATTGTTCTAATCTATATAACTTTCACATACGAGGTCCTATTCATGCGTAATTTCTTTTGTTAGCAACGTTTTCAAATTTCGGACATTTTAGCTTTTGTTTGGAAGAATTCTGAGAATGTTCAAATTTTGAGTTTAAATTGGATTTAAATTCAATTTAAATTCAAAAGGTGAGTGTTTTAACCCACTCACAACTTCTAAAATTTCTTATGTTTATTAAATTGATTTATGATGTGATTAGAAATTTATTTATGACTGTTTGGCATATTTTGGATTGTCATCTCAATTCATTTGAATTTATTGGATAAAATAGTTGTTTAATTTATTATTGAATATAAACTGCCAGTAAATACCTATTATTTATTTTCTGTTCTATATTGATGTTATTGATTGAATTGGATGATGATTGATATTGGATGAATTGATGTTGTATATTATATTGTTATAAACTGCAAGTTGTTATGGATTTTTATTCCATTCGGGATTGCGGTTTAAAAGATATATAACCGTATTTATATTTTAAATTACGGATTGAAATGATAAATATTCCTATCACTTGACCATAGGATAGAAAATTATATACAGACATCGTGGTCTATATATAAAAATATTTTGAAATGATTTCTACGGTTTTGTAAAGAAATATATGGTTTTAGATAAATACTGATTTTAGATATTATATAAATATCCTAGATTTTAAGCTACGTATATTTTTTTAAATATAGGATAAGCTTAATAATAATTTTGATTTTTATTAAAGATAATATGGTTAAGTATTTAAATTCTATTTTAATATAGAGTTTATAATGATTTAAATAAATTAAGGTTGGAAGATAAATTTGAAATTTAATTGAAATTGAATTTATTTAAGAATTAAACTCAAATAAGCTTGATGTGAAATTTATTAAATTTGAAATTTTAGAGGGTATGATTTTTATGACTCGATTTTGGTTTAAGGTGAATTAAATGAATATTCCAAGTATAAATAAATTGAAGGAAATATTTAGTTATCTATAATTTGAGTTTTATTTAAATGAAAATGGATTTATTAAGTAAAATATTTCGATGCTAAATAATATAAAATTGAATTATTGAATCGTAATTACCAAACTTAGTTTTGAAATTGTTGAATACTTAAAATTTGAAATATATTGAATTTGAAATGGCTTATTTTATGGATCAAATCTGTTTTGAAATCTATAAAATTTGGAATAGTTTATTTGAAAACTAAATCGAATTGAAATTTATGATTTAGTATTGGGTTAGATTTAAAATCTAGAAATTTGAGTTGTTTTGGAATTGATTTGTGAAATTGAAGAAGCTATTTTATTATATAAAGTATTTTAATATTTAAACCATTTAAGTGGTGGAAGTTATGTTTCAAAGTTATGAGTTTCAAAGTATTATGATTTGAAATTTTTATATTTCAAGTGTTTGTGATTTCGAAGTGTTATAACTTTGAATGTGCTATGATTATGGAAAAAGATATATTTGAAGTGAAAAATGATATCGTATTAATTTGGTTTTGAAAAGGCAATGATATTTGGTTTTAAAGTATAAACTATTTTGAAAATGACCGCAATGTTATAATAACGTTTGGTTGTTAAAGAGATCGGGATCGGAAGTTGTCATACTCTCTGCCAACTCCGAAAACCACTTTAACAACCGTGTGCGTGGTGGAGATTCCAGAATCAAGTAGGATGGTGGCGGCGTTCCTTTGAGGTATATACGTGGACCTGACTCCCATGAGTTGGCATAAGGTGGCTAAAACAGGAGCTATCGACGGGCTAAGAAGGTAGCACCTTTTATCGGACACACTCCTTCGATACCATTATATTACTTTGTGATTGATTGGGGCCCTTTTGATTTGGGGGTGTGGTGCATGGTGGGCGGTAGTAGCTGCTACGCGCTACCACCGGTCCAGAAGTGTAATTGGTATATCTACCCTGGCATTGCCTGGTTGTGCCGTGTCACCTACCCTAGCGCGCCTCATACGATTTTGGATTTCTCCCGTAACCCGTGGAGTATATAGGGTAGTCTCTCGATCTGGAGATACGCTGATACTGTATGGACTACTGGGACTATTACGTGGTAAGGGCTATAAGGGTAACCCCTTAACGCTATTTAAAAGTAAGTTTATTTTACTATTAGACATTATTATAATAGCGTATATTACTACATAGTAAATAGTTTAACGGATCCTTAGGAGATGTGAATCCCGAACATCTCTTAAGTTACTGCACTCACGCTGACACTGGATAGGAGATGTCAAATCCCGTAAGCATCTATGACGCCGTTCCACTCATATTATTTACCGTTGATTTAACTTACATAAGATCTTTTAGTTCTGACTCGAGTGTTTTGTCTTTTCAATTCGCTCGGGTCAGCCTGAGCATTTTAGGATTTGAAGACTTTATTTCTAGAGGACGAAGACGAAGATTGTATTACTATTATTTACTATATTGTTCCACTACACTCATACTATTCCGCTGCATTGTTATTTATTGCTCTCCGGTATGTGTAACTCCGATTTTATATTTTATTAGTATAATCAAGTATTTTGTAACGGCTTCATGAACTGTTATTTGATTATTATATTTTGTCGTCCCGCTGCAAAATTCTGTTTTGTTTTTTCTTTCTCTTCTTTCTTATTCACCCCAGTAACAATCCGCCATTCTGTATGGTTTGAGTCTGACGTGTGTGGTTTATCGTCGATTTAAAACATACAAAAAGATGGGATGTTACATTTGCTATCAGAGCTTTAGTTTAGCGATAAACCTTAGCTTTGTGGGGTCTGACTCTTTATTTATAGTGTAGTAATATCCTATGATGAGTCACTGAGTGTGTGTGTGTGTATATATATATATATGAGAGAGCGTATTTGTTAGTGTTATAAAAAGGTTTTGATATTGTCTTAATTTGTTCCGTTTTGTATTTATAAATTCTGGTTGGTGCATAGGACGCTATGACATCAATAGAGACTTCTAAACACTTAATAGGACAAAACCGACACAATATTCGTTTTGAATATAGGTGAATGAAATAATTTTGCCAATTATATTTTCTGTATATAAAGTAATAAATTTGTAAAGGTTATATTTGGTTGTAATATTGGTTGTTAGGTAGTGAAATTCATAAATATTAATTGGAAATAAGATTTGAAGAAAATAAAATAAATGAAATTTGGAAATTTTAGAACTTAAGTTTCAGAATTTTGAAATTTGCTTTCAAAGGATTTTGGAATATAGTAATATTGTTTATAAGTATTTTCTGATATAAATATTCCAATATTATTTGAAAGAATTGTTTTAAAGAAATTTTAAAAAGGAATAAGTTAAGTACTCCCCTCTCTGTCATTGAAAAATAATTTCGGTGATGAGTGCATGCATCATCGACATTCATTTTTGAGTTTCAAAGTGGGAAGGCAACTGTAGTAGTTTTACTGCATATTTATTTTGATAAACAAATATAAATTTTAAATTGTTTTAAATATAATTGGATATATAAGTTGCAAGTATATACCTTTATCCATTATTTTAAAATGATTTTGAATAAAATCCGGCATTTAATTCTTAAGTTTCCATTAATTAATAGTTTCAATTAGTGTAGTGAAATGGAATTTAACTAATAATTGAAACCTCTAAATGAAATAAGAGATTTAATGCTAAGTTATAAATGGGATTAAAAGAAATTTGAAATTGTAACCTATGAAACAAAGGATATTATTATTGAACATTAAGTTAATTAAAAGAAATAAAATAAACTTGTGTAACTTTCAATTACATCCTTAAAAGCATATATATAACTTACAAAATATTAAAAGTTCTAATGCTTATAAGAAAATGTAATGGATATTGTACAAGTAAACCTTGAGGTAATGAAAGAATTCGATGAAATTCTTTAACAAATAAGAATTTGATGTTCTAGTGTTATGAACTTAATTATAATTGAAAATGCTTTTAATTTAATTTAATATAATAGAAAGGTAAGTATTATAAATAGATGATTATAAACTTAAGTAATGTATTGTTATGCTAAGTAATGGAATCACATATGAATACTATAAATTAATGAATAAATGAAGTTTAGACATGAATGAATGTAATGCGATAAAAAGAAATTTTGAAAGAAATAAATGTAAGTTAAAAACATAAATTATTATATGAATGAAAAGGAAATCAAGCAACAAATATTATTAAATGAAATTATTAAGAATGAACTTTATCTATTGTTTGGAATTGTTGTATGTTTGGTTTATGCTTGTTTGGGCAACGATACTTTAAATTTATTTGGATGTATGAATAAGCTATTTAGTTTCATCTAAGACTGTTGAGTAAATGGTGCACTTAGTAGTTTATTCTCCATTCTGTACAATTTAAAGTTTTTGAACCTGAACAACTATTTGTTTTGTTTGATATGAATGGATAATTGATTTGGGTTGATTTTATATGATGATTGTATATTGGTTACAAGTGATTGTTGTTATATTGATTTGTTTGTTGGTGGTTGAAACAACTTTATATATTTCATTTTATATAATTATTAACTCTTTTGGATTATATAAGTGAAATACAGGTTATGGAAGCAATTGCTACTGCTTTTGGTTTCATAATTAAACATTGTTTGCCCGACAAATAGGTACGTTCTCGGATTACGCTTTTCTAGCGATATTATATTGTTTTCCCATTGTTGGGATATATTATTTTGAGATTTTGTGATATATATTGTTATGTTTAATATTATATTTTCCCCGAGCCTCTTCGTACAAAGGAGACTCTATCAAAATTTTCCGTAAATTTTCGATATAGAATTTTTTTTGAAAATGTTCTCCAAACCTTATTAATTTGAGTATAAAAATATTTAATGGTTATAAATTGGTATATTTTATTTGAATTAATTAATTTTGTAAATTTATTTGTTTATAAAGTTAATATTTTTGAATAAGATGTAATGTTTACTCAATTCTTTCTTTTCCCCCTTCTTTTTCCTTTTCGGGGACGAAAAGTTTTGAGTGGGGTGAGTGTAACGACCCATAAAATTTTGATAATTAAATTTGTTAATTTAATGAATCGTGTTATTTAACATTTGAAGAAATAAAAAGTTGTAAGGTAATAATGAAATAATAACTAAGATGAAATGTAACAAAGTTAATTAAAGTTAACAATTAATGAACTTGAATGAAATTCCAATCAAACAAAATAATTTACAGGTTATAACTTGGTTATAAAGTGAATATAAGAAGACACATGTTATATTGAATCAATTGGTGGATTAGTATGTGGATAAAAACAATGTTATATAAGCAATTGTAACATTTGTTTGTTAATAATAACTTATAAGGGTAATTAAAAGCTAACGGTAACAATTATTGTATGTTACCCTCTATTTAACCTGTTAGTTTAAACTGGAAATAAATTTCAATAAATGTTATTAAATATTATGTTAATGTAATTTGAGTTAATATTTAAAAGAAATGTCAATTTTATTCATAATATGATAATTGGTTAAATAAAAGAATGGAAATCGAGATTTATTAATTTATTTGAATTTAAAAGATAGTAATTGGATTTATTGCAAATAAATGAAATTAAATATTTAAATATTATGATAATGGGAAATTAAGATGAAATTGAGAAATATTAATGTGCTAAGAGATAAACCAATGTTAGTTATACCCTTATTGTAATAAAAGACTTGAATAACAAGATTTAAAATTAAATAAATGGATTTTGGAATTTTAATTTATAATGTCTGATTTTAATGGAACTGAAATTAAACACTAAAATTGATGGATTAGTCAACGTTAAATTGACATCTAAATTTGTTTAAATTATTGAAATTGTTCAAGGAATCAAATGATAAAAATTGCTAATTTTAGAATTGGAATTGAAAATTTGATTTAATTAATTTAATATTAACTTATTGATCAACTGGAAAATAGCCATTTTGGCCACTAACTTGGATTTCGACGAAACTGGTTTCATCAGATCCGTAATGGTGAATTATTATAGGATTTCAAGTTTCGTAGCGATCGGACTTGTCGTTTGATCGTACGGACTCGAAACGCCTAGAAATGAGTTTTATATAAATGATAATGGATTTATTAAGTAAAATATTTTGGAACGAAATAATATAAAATTGAATTATTGAATCGTAATTACCAAACTTAGTTTTAAAATTATTGAATACTTAAAGTTTGAAATATGTTGAATTTGAAATGGCTTATTTTGTGGATCAAATCTGTTTTGAAATCGGTAAAATTTGGAGTAGTTATTTGGAAACTAAATCGAAATAAAATTTATGATTTGGGATTGGATTAGATTTAAAATCTAGGAATTTGAGTTGTTTTGGAATTGATTTGTGAAATTGAAGAAACTATTTTATTATATAAAGTATTTTAATATTTAGACCATTTAAGTGGTGGAAGTTATGTTTCAAAGTTATGAGTTTCAAACTATTATGATTTGAAAATGTTATATTTCAAGTGTTTGTGATTTCGAAGTGTTATAACTTTGAATGTGCTATGATTTTGAAAAAAGATATATTTGAAGTGAAAAATGATATCGTATTGATTTGGTTTTGAAAAGGCAATGATATTTGGTTTTAAAGTATAAACTATTTTGAAAATGACCGACGTGTTATAATAACGTTTGGTTGTTAAAGAGACCGGGATCGAAAGTTGTCATACTCTCTGCCAACTCCAAAAACCACTTTAAGAACCGTGTATGCGGTGGAGATTCCAGAATGAAGCAGGATGATGGCGGCGTTCCTTTGAGGTATATATGTGGACCCGACTCCCGTGAGTTGGCATAAGGTGGCTAAAACTGGAGTGATCGACGGGCTAAGAAGGTAGCACCTTTTATCGGACACACTCCTTTGATACCATTCTATTACTTTGTGATTGATTGGGGCCCTTTTGATTTAGGGGTGTGGCTCGAGGTGGGCGTTAGTAGCTGCTACGCGCTACCACTGGTCCGGAAGCGTAATTGGTATATCTACCCTGGAGTTGTGCCATATCACCTACCCTAGCGTTCCTTGTACGATTTTGGATTTCTCCCATAGCCTGTGGAGTATTTAGGGTAGTCTCCCGATCTAGAGATGCGCTGATACTGTATGGACTACTGGGACTATTACGTGGTAAGGGCTATAAGGGTAACCCCTTAACTCTATTTAAAAGTAAGTTTATTCCACTATTAGACATTATTATAATAGTGTATATTACTACATAATAAATAGTTTAACGGATCCTTAAGAGATGTGAATCCCAAACATCTCTTAAGTTACTGCACTAACGTTGACACTGGATAGGAGATGTCAAATCCCGTAAACATCTCTGACGTCGTTCCACTTATATTATTTACCGTTGATTAACTTACATAAGATCTTTTAGTTCTGACTCGAGTGTTTTGTCTTTTCAATTCGCTCGGGTCAGCCTGAGTATTTCAGGATTTTAAGATTTTATTTCTGGAGGACGAAGACGAAGATTGTATTACTATTATTTATTATATCATTCCACTACATTCATACTGTTCCGCTGCATTGTTATTTATTATTCTCTGGTATGTGTGACTCTGATTCTATATTGTATTAGTATAATCAAATGTTTTGTAATGGCTTCATGAACTATTATTTGATTATTATATTTTGTCGTTCCGCTATAAGATTCTGTTTTGTTTTTTTCTTTCTCTACTTTCTTATTCACCTCAATAACAATCCGCCCTTCTATATGGTTTGAGTCTGACATGTATGGTTTATCGTCAATTTAAACGTACAAAAAGGCGCGATGTTACACCCGGGTTCAATTAAAATATGATTATTACATAAATACGTCAAGAGCGACATATGATGATGCCCCTTTGGTTAACCAGAGTACTATATAGACATAGTCGTCTTAAATACAACATAGCGGAATAAAACAAAATAGCAACTTCTAAATAGCTATCCATCAGCCACATGCTCGTCTCCGAAAGCTTTATTAATCAACCTACTAAAACCTGTGAAACCTCAAACATCAGCCTATTCAAGTCAATTTTGAGCATTAAGAGTTTAAGGGAAAAGCATAAACTTCCAGTCAGACATAAAACCTAGTGTGAATAATACTATACATCTCGGTTATTTGATATTAAGTGAGACCACGTCGCTTAGCAGAATAGGTTTCCCCTCATTAATATCCTTTTAAAACATATCTTTTGCAAACTTTTATCCTGCAACCAGAACTGTTTAAAACTATAAAGCATAATTATGTAAACATATATATCGGTAATAAATGAACTATCTGTCTAAACATTATAGTTTTGTTTGGTTAACTACTAACCTTTGACTGATTTAGGCTTACCAGGCGATATAATCAAAATAATTTAACACTTGTTAGACACTTCTCTTCTGGACAGTGTGTCCCTAACTTAACATCTCCCAAGGTCACTTGATCCTAATGGTTTGCAGGCTCACTAATAACCTGTCCTTATACATACATATATTCCCTTCTATATATAATCATACTTTTAGTCCTACTTGTGACAAAGCCCTACACACTGGAATTTTAGACTAAATTAGCTGGAGCTAATAGCCAATGTATAGGGCGTGATCCTATATCAGTCCCATCTGGTATTATAATATCCGAGTCATTTTACTTAGGGTAATCTTCCCTTAAATTTTCCTTGAAAACCTTTTCATCTCAAATTGATTTAAGACCTTTAAATCAAACATAACAAGAAAAATATGTACTCTATGCTTTACTCAAAATCACCTTGTCATGTTATATATACTTTACTCAAATCTTTGTTGATGAAAACATTTAAACTTTGAAAGTACCACTTTCGAATCCATTAAAAGTATCCCTTTCAAAACTAAGTAAAACCCTTCTTTCACCTATGTCGAAAGACCAAAACATTCCTTTCGAAACCATTCATAATCTTCCTTTTGAAAACGTTGAAAAGCCATTCCTTCAAAAGCATTAAAACCTTAGACATCCTTCTTCAAAACCTTTAAACATTACCTTTCGAATACATTGAAAAACCTTTCCTTTCAAACCTTTCGAAACCACTGGGGAACCACCCCATTGAAACCATTCTTTAAAACCTTTCGAAAGCAACAAAACATCAAACCTTTCAAAAGCCTTTAGGTTCAAGTTAAACATGCGGAAACACCTTCTGAAACCATTAAAAGTTAACTCCTTCGAAACCATTTGGGTTCTACCTTCAACAGAGAAAAAGGGTCATAAAACATTTAAGTCAAAAGCAATCTTCCAAAAGCATTTCCTAAGAAAAGAAGTGATGGTATCGAAACCAATCTTCCGAAAGCATTAGAGAAGCGGCTAAGTTTTAAAAAGTATACCTTCCGAAATCATTGGCATCAAAAGGTAGAAAAGCGGCAGCTAAGGGGTTTCGACCCCAAAGAAAGCATTTACTTAGAAAAAGAAGCGCAACACATTCGAAACCTTTCCTTAAAAACATTTGACTCAACCGAAAGCCAACTAAGTCGAAAGCATACATTTCGAAAGAAAAGTATACACGTTTGCATTTAAAAGCAAAGACATGCTTGGCCCCTTTGGAACCTTTGGTCTCGACCTAGTGCCTTCCACCTTAGTCCAACTCACTCTATACCAAGTTATTGATATTATGTGCATTGGTTTCAATTGCATGGAGATGGTAGTACTTGGTCGGAACCCCTGTGCCGAAAGTGCGCAACATGATAAGAGCATGTAAAACTAATCTTTTTCTTTGAAAAGAATTTCTTTTCAACTAACCTGCCATGTTTGTCAAAATATTACTGGTTGCTAATTTTCTTTTGTAAAAGTGCTACCAAAATTTCAGAGATAAACAATTTAATTTATTTATAAAGTACCCCTTGTTCTTTTATAAATATACAAAACATTTAAGTCTCATACCTTTTTTATATATCTATCATAACACTTAGGAAATTCTACAAAATTCTAAAAAATCATTTTTAATATGTTTTCTAACATACATAAATTTCAGACTCGAATTATATATAGTTTAATGGTAAATTATTTTAAACCCAGTAAATCATTTTCTTCACTAGAAAATTAATATAAAATCCACATTAATTCAAAAAATTATGAAAATAGAAAACCATCTCTAAAATATCATCTCTGATCTTTATCCAAAATCACAAGGCATTTGGATGTCATTAAATAGGGTTTTCACATTAAAGCATATCATAAAACCTATATGATTAAGCATAAATCGTCAACAAGCATATATAAACAATTAATCATTCATGGCATAATCATGCAAAACACTTCAGATTCATCTTAAGATCGAAAACAATTAGAAAAATGATATGTAGTCATTATTCACCTTAGCTTTTGAGATTAAGGATTTAAGATTTGATCTTGACTAAGTTGCTTAAGCTTTTCTTCTTTAAGTATTCTCTTTGCTTTTCCTAATGGTGGCCAGCCTCAGTTTATATTTTTGTTTGTGAATTATGAATGAAAGTGAGAATAAGGACAAAAGGGGTTTAGGATATAAGAATATATCTATTCCTATATTGCCCCTTATCTATTATACTTAACCATTTTATTTTAGTTCATTTGTTATTAAGGCACGACTACCCCTAGTTAATTACAAATCTCAGTCCCCTTCATTACATTGTTTTATTTAATTTAGCTAATTAAATATCCTAAATAATGATAATAAAAATACGGGGTGTTACATTCGGCCCATTTGGTGAAATTGTCAATAGCAATGATAGCATATTTGGCTCCTCCTTTAGCCATTGGTAATACACCAATCAAATCGATTCCCTAGATTGCGAACATCCATGGGCTGACTATTTATATTAGCTCCGTCAAGGGGGTTCTTTTGATATTGGTTAAATCTTTGGCATTGATTGCACAGCTTTGCGTAATCAGCTGCATCGCGATTTGCTGTTGACCAAAAGTACCCATATCGAAGAACTTTCTTTGCAAGATTTTGCCCCCGGTATGACCTCTATAGTCACCTTCATGAACTTTTTTTAAGGATCCTTCGAGCTTCGTCGTTGGTCACACATCTGAGCAAGGGGTAGAGAATCCCTTTTGGAAGAGTATCCCATCCTATATTGCGAATCGCGGTGCCTTTCGAAGAAGCCTTTTTCGTTGGTTCCTGTATGTGGGGAGAGTTCCTGTGGGCAGGTAGTCCTTGATCGGCGTCATCCATGTCTTTGGTTCTTTGCTCGTCGGTATCCATTTTTCTTATGCTTGGAGTTGTCAGGGTTTCAACTGGAACTAGCCCCAATGACTGAACTTCTCCGGAATTGGCTAGTTTGGTTAGATAATCCACCTTTGTGTTCTGTTCCCTCAGGATATGCGTTATGGTGTAATGTTCGGTGTCGCTTAGTAGTTCCTGCACTTTAGATAGATATAGGACAACCTTCTCCATTGGAGCCTGGTATTCTCCTTTCACCTGACAGACGACTAGCTGTGAGTCACTATAGATGTATATGGATTTTATCTCGAGTTCCTTCATAATCTTTAGCCTAACTATCAATGCTTCATATTCTGCCTCATTATTTATTGTAGGGAATTCCAAGCGCAAGGCATAGCAAATGGATCATCCTTTGGGAGTCTCAAGCACTAACCATGCTCCCAAGCAGAAATTGTTAGACGCACCATCAACAAACAGCTTCAAACGTGTCTCTACTTCTGAAGTCATTTCTTCCTCGTTATCTCGTATTGTAAATTGCGCAATGAAATCTGCCAGCATTTACCCGTTAATCACCTTTCGAGGATGATATGTGATTTCCTATTGACTTGATTCTCTATCCCATTTTATAAGTCATTCAAAGGTCTCAGGGCACTATAACACTTGCTTTAAGGTTTGATCTGTCAGCACTTTGGTCGGGTGTGCCTGGAAGTACGGTCGTAACTTTCTAGATGAGATCAAGAGGCAATACGCCGGTATTTCCAATTTTGGATAGTTCTTTTCTACTCCAGTGAACCATCTGCTGTCGTAATATACAGGTCGCTGAATCTTAGTTTCTTCTCATTCGAGCGCGACACTAAATGCATGAGGCGAGACTGCTAATTAGATGTACAAATCTTCTTCGTCTTACGGCTTGGACAAGATTGGCAAGGTTTCCATATGTCGCAGCAGCACTTTGAACACAGTTTGACAAGCTTGATTCAATTCAAAGTTCTTCTTTCCCTTCTTTAGCGCGTCAAAGAACGGCATACATTTGTCGGTTTCTTTTAGAGATGAACGGGCTTAGTGCTACAACCTTTCCATTCAAGCTTTGTATCTCTTTCCTATTCCTTAGGGCCTCGACTTCCCATAAGCGGTTATTTGTTCGGTATTCAGTTCGATGCCTCTGCTCTTACGATGAATCCCAAGAACATTACAGAGGTTACCCTGAAGTGACACTTAAGTGGACTAAGCATCATTCCATGTTTGCAGAGTATTTCAACATTTCGGCGAGGTTCTCTAAGTGATTTTCAACTGTGTGCAGTTTAACTAACATATCGTCTATATAAACTTCCATATTTTCACCATTATGATGCTTAAACATGGCGTTCACTAGTCGTTGTAGGTCGCCCCAGCATTTTTTAAGCCAAATGGCTTTACTTTGTAGCTGTATAGTCCCAGGTCAACAATGAAACTGGTATTTTGTTGATCAGCTTCATGCATCATGATCTAGTTGTATTCCGAGTATGCATCCATGAATGATAGCAATTCATGTCTAGCCATCCCGTCCACAATTTGATTGATTTGGACAGAGGAAGGCCGCCTTTCAGGTAAGCTTTAAATTCGAATAGTCGATACAAGTTCTCCATTTTCCACTGGACTTCTTGACTAGGACCGGGTTGGATACCCATTCTAAATAGGTTGCGTCATGGATAAAACCAATCGCCATCAGTTTGTCCACTTCTTCTCTTAGTGCTTTGGACCGCTCGGGTCCTAGGCTGTGCCTTTTCTACTTTACTAGCATATAATTGGGATCCATGTTAAGTGCATGGCATGCAATCTCCGGCAATACCCCAACATATCAGAATGCGTTCAAGCGAATATGTCCAAGTTGGCACGAAGAAATTTGATGAATTCAAGTCGCATCTTGTTTCCAACATATGATCCAATTTTCAAGACCCATGTTGGGTAATTCATATCGACTGGGACAAAAACCATCAATTCTACGGTGCTGCCCGTTCCTCCTATGAACTCTTCTTTCTTGGGACAAAACCATTATCAAATCAGCTATGATTCCCAAGCCAGGGGCAGCTCTATAGTTGCTATTCGATAGGTTCACGAATGTAGAGAGTTCTTCTCATACTCATCCCCTTTTCTTTTCTTTTAAACTCGCGTAGTTCCAGGATATAGCATTTTCTAGTGGCACTTTGGTCTTCTTTGATCACACCAACTCCATTTTCTATCAGAAATTTCATGGTTAGACATCATTGAGCTAAAGCAATCCTGAAATATGCCATGTAGGTGGAAATTACATCTATAATCATGTAGGTTTGGATGGCGGTGACCCTTTGGTTACCTTCTCTGAGTTCTACGGGTAAGTCAATCATTCTAATAGGTTGTTTGGGTTCAACGATGAATCCTTGAATCTTTGTTCAGTGGGCGAATACATCTTTCATACTGATCTTCATCTGATCAAAGGTGTGTTTGAAAATGATGTTCACACAGAACTTCCACTTTCTACTAATACTCATCGAACCATGGCGGGTCTGATTCCTACTGTCACGACCATGGGGTCGAGAGTTGGAGCTTCTATCCCTTCAATGTCTTGGTTTCGGAATACTATGTCATCATTTAGGGTTCTTTGTTGCTTGGCAGGGGTTCCATCTTCGACCTCAAAGCACGAATCTTTCGGAGCGTGCTTAAGTAACCTCGCATACCGCTCCATTTCTCCCCAACTCTTCTATGCAGGATGTGGTCCTCCGGATATTGTTCCAATGATGGTTAGTATTTGTAGGTCCCTTTTTCTATTTCCATCTTGATTCCCTTGATCACTAAGAGCTTAAGGCATTGCAGGTCGATCAAGATTCTATGGTTTTCTCACATACCGCTGAAGCTTGTTTTCCCGAATCAACTCTTCAATTAAATTCTTCAGGTGACGACACTCATTCGTGTTGTGGCCATGTGTCTCATGGAAGCGGTAGTACTTTCAGGAATGCTTTTGATGTTCAGTTGCTTCCTTTCTGGGCGGCTTCTTGTAGTCTTCTATCCCATGGATCTCGAGATAGATGTTTTCTGAAGTATTATGGAGCGAGGTGTATTCTTAGGGCCTCAAACTTTTGAGTCGCTTGCTAATTCCGTTTCGCTTATTGGAATTCTGGCTCTTCCTTTTTTATTCCCATTTTTATTGTGTTCCCTTTAGCAGTCCTGAAGGTATTTATGTCTTGGTTTGTCGTCATACTATTCTGCCCAATGTTGGTTGGTTGTAAGTTAGTATATTTCCTTTCTAATTTATGTGTCTCTTCCAATCTCAAATACTGGCTCGCCTTTCGATTGAAGTCCTTCCTGGTCGTAGGTTGTTTCATTTTGATCCATTTTCCAAATTCAGTCTCAGGGTAGATGGCGTGGACCAAAGCCATGAGAACCATATCCTCGTTCAGTTACTTAGTTCAGTTACCATGGTGTTGAACTGATTTATGAAGGACTTCAGAGACTCATTCTATCCTTGGAATAGGCTGGATAGGGACATTACATCTTTTGGTTTTGCCGTGTGAAGTCTAAATTATTCAAAGAATCTTGTTGCTAGTTGATTAAAGGTGGAGACGGATCTTGGCGGAAGCCTGGTGAACCATATGGAGGCAATTCCTCCAGGAATATTGGGAAACATCTACATTGAACGGCATCCGAAGCATTTGCTCCATTCATGTACCAACTGTATTTATACAAGTGGGGATGCGAGTCTCTCTTTCCATCGTAAGAAGGAATAGTTGACATAATGAACTTTTTAGGGCACCGCTCATTCAGAACGTCATCAATAAAAGGAGTCTGACTTGGAGCGGATCCTCATTCATCATCCCATCTATCTTTACTTTCATTCATTAGTTACTTGATCATGTCCACGATATATGCCTGGGATGTCCGGTATTTTGCAGGTTGGCTGTCAATGTCCACATCAATTGTTTGATTTTGCAAATGATCTTAGTAAGTAGGTTAAAGCCTAGGCTCTCCTATCTTCGGGAGAGCCACTCCCCATGGTTCTGTTGGCTTGCAGTTGGTCTGGTAGGAGCAGTTTGGGTCGTCCTGGCATCATTGAATGCATTGGTATTCCTTCCAACTTGTCATTGTCAAGTCGCTCAGCGTCTTCTGAATCAAAGAGATCCATAGCTATATCTTCCCATGTGGTTTTCGCCCTTAGATTCAAGTTTGTAGCCGATTGCCTTGCAGCAGGTAGACTGTTTGCATTTCCTTCCATATTCATTCCTACAGTTCCACCTATCACTCCTTTCTGCTGCTATTTTCTGTTTCTCATGTTTAAGCCAAAGATGGAAGAATTTTCTTATTCCATAGCAACCGTGGGCTTTATCATTGTTCTTGGAGTAGCTTGTGACTGTAAGATCGGTAAAACATTCAATTTTCCCATAAGGGAACTTTGGATGTTTTCCATCTTTTGATTAGTTTCATCAACCATTTTATTTGATTCATCTCTACTAATAACTTCATGTTGAATAGAGGATCTCGGCACCTAATATCTCATATTGGTGCCATTAACTTCAATTTCTGAGGATTGATCTCTTCTTCAGAAATTACAGCTCCTATGGATCTTCTGAAAGCAGATCTCCTTCTTCCCGGTGCCACTGATTCTCAATGGCAGATCTTCTGAGCAGAGATTAATGATCTAACTTCTTAACCTATCTGATCCAAAGTAGATAGCTAGATCTAAGCCTGGATTCAGTTTTCTTAGTGAAAGCACTAAAAGTGTTAACCTAAAAATGGATCAACGTCCTAGATTGAGTATGAAACCACCAGCCTATTTATTAAGGAAAATAAAGTAGAACAAACAATAGAAAATTGCAGGAAAAGTAAAGAGAGACGGGAGATTTATATAGTGGTTCGGCTGTTAATGAAGCCTACGTCCACTTTATCACTTTCTATTATTGACTGATTGTTGTTACAAGTTGAATCTGGCTACAATTTGATTGGATCATGTAAGTTAGATCAAGTCACCAGTGTTAGAGTTCACTGGAGAATCATAATGAACTCTTTCATTGACTGTTGTAAGGGAGGAGAAGAGTGAAGAATAGTTTCTGTAGAGTTTCAACAGCTAGTCCAGAAGATCCTCTTTATGTTGCAAATGGGTGAGTATTTATAGGAATTAAAGAGCTATTGGGCCAAGTCGCTTTGCCAAAAGCCCACATTTGATGGTACAAAGGCGCTTAAGAAATTCATAGCGAGCCGAGCCAAGTTGATGGATCGCCAGCAATCCATGCAGTTAGAATATTTTTCAGTCATTTCATTTGGATCATGCTTTTTTCCATATGTAGATGCTCTACATGTAATTTTATAAATAGTTGCCTTGTTTTGGCAATGACCGACGTACATGTTGGATTGAACTATAACCGTAATAATATGAAAGTTCACTTCTCAAACTAATTTGCATGGAATATCATGAAACTTGGCAGGAATCCCTAAAAAATATTGTTTCATGATGCAAGAGGTTTGGAAGATCCATGGGCTACCCATATGGATCACCAGCGATACATAGGTGATGGATCATTGGCGATCCATCATCTTGGCCTATTTTTTTCTTTTTTCCCCTTAAGTCTTTCTTGTTCCTTCTTCTGGTCCTTTTGGTCGATTCTTGAGTTGTTTTTATTTAGTGTGGAAGTTCTAATTTCATTGAATCGTATTGGGTTAAAAACCCAGTTAACACTTATACTAATAGAAAAGACTTTTATATAAAACAATTTTCTATATAAAAAACACAATCAGAAAAAATTTACATTTCTCGTTCCATATTAAGTATCTACTGGTATTATATATAATTCTCGTTTTCAATATCACTTCATGAAGCAGAGTTGACTATTCATTCTTTTTATACCAACTATGCCTAAGTCACATCCACTCTTGCACATTCGCTTTCCTTTTCTAAATGGTCAAATTATTCAAAGTGAAATCCTTATTGTATTAAATCGTATTGAGTACACAATTTCAAATTATGTTTTATTTTTTTATTTTAATGAACCAATTTCATTGAAATTTTGTAAAACACGAACTACACTCATTCATCATATAACATTTACATATGATTGAATATTGGTCAAATATCCATATTCTTGTACTGTTATTAGAGTACGGTACCCATAGAAGACAATATATAGCCTCAAACAGATAAACACTTAAGCGACCGATGCATAAATGTTTTATTGGTTGTGTACTCATTATATAAAAAATATTCTTACAATATTAGAATGGTTATGTATTACCGTTTAACTTTTCAAACAAAACTCCCATTAGATTTTTTATGTTTCTCAAAACCCTAAGAAAAAACAAAAAATCTTCGATCTCTCTAGTGGGTGTTAGGACTCGTATGCCTTCGGATTCTGACCTTGAGAAAACTCAACAAATCATAGGCCCATATGCAATAGATAACAAATTATCGGTTGTATCATATACAACTCCTAATCTATGGCCTTTGTTCCAGTTTTATCTCGACCTAGAGGAAACTCAACAAATTTAAAGAGATTATTCACTCGTATGCACCAATTCATGATGAACAAGGTATAATGTATGTACCTTGAGGAAACTTAACAAAAACATGCATGCATCTTACCTCATTAATCAACATATTAATAATACTATACACATAACATCTCTAGCTTGAGGAAACTCAACAATTGAAGAGTACGTAATTAATATATCAACACATAAATGGTGGAGGATAACTTTTATTTTATAGATTCATAATCTTTATTATTATATTTAACTTATATTGATTTATGGAATTATGTATTGCTTTTGAAATATGCTTATGATTCAAGTATCAGAAACATATGAAATGACAGTATACAAATTATATGTATGTATTTATTCACTAAATCTAACTTGGGTTTGTTTCCACTTCCACTTCATCAAATCTAATTTTTATTAATTAAATCATATTTAATTTAATTTAGTTATGTAATTAACATTTCAATTAACTGAATATAAATTTCGAATATTGATTTTTACTTCATTCATCATTAACAATTCAAAGATGAATATGGACTATAACATTTCAGTATTTATATATACATTTCATTGTACATGTACATTATTTTGTTAGTTAACTTTTAATTAATTTAATCAGTTAAAATAAATTTTAATTAAAATAACATTAATTAAATTCAAAATTTTATCTTCATTTACCTTAAACAATTTAAGATAAATATACATATGTCATTATCTATGCATTAGTGTAATTAATTAAATTTTATTTATTTATTTATTTATTTAATCCAATTAAATAAATAATTAAGATAAAGAATTTTGAGATTAAAATATCAACTTTCAAAACAGATTTTGAAAATTTTATAACACTTACAACATGTCATGTTTTAAAGTTAACCTTAAAATTTCAAATATTATTTTTTAAATTTTCAAAACATATTTTGAAAAATTAGCCCAACACCCAAAATCAATTTTGACCTTTTTATTGCGGATAACCTTTGGGTTTACTTCATCCTTCGGGCCAGGCCAGTAACTAGGTAAGGTAGGGTACTTGATTATCCAAACCTAATCAGTTAGCAATACCTTCCTAGACACCCTAGGCTTTAATTAGTTAACCTTAATATTACTAATTTAGATTGCATAGACTATTTAGACCTAATACCGTTGAAGGAACCATACCAGTTGCAAGTGGGTTAAATGAGTGAATTTCAAAAAAATTATCCATTTTGATCTTTTTAAGTCTATGAAGCCTAAAAAAAATTTAGATCCAATCTAAATATTGTAAATAAAATCATTATTTCATTTTATTTTGTTCGAAAGGTTTTTTGTAAATGTATGAGTGTATCAAATACACCAATGCATGAAACATTTACTGGTTTAAGTTAACTTAGAGAAGGAACTCTTTCTTTTCTCTCTATAAACTCATGCATTTAATCGAGAGAAGATTTTGCTTTAGATGGAGTGAGAAATATTTCATTTCTCTCTCTTTAATTAAAATTTTTGATTTATTAAATATCATTAACGAACAATTTATATACTACATAAAATTTGAGTATATCCATGGATACTCAAGTGTATATTATGAAAGTGCAATAGATAAGCAGTGCACATAATTAATGTGAAAAAATGTAGGAGCTACGATTTACACCGCAATAGACCCATTTCCCCTTACATATGCTTTTATTGTCTATGATTTCAAGTTAAAAATATACATAAATAAAAGATGTATAGCAGTTTGCAAATATATGTGTGCGTATATGGAAATTGCATCTCATAATCTTATATGATTTGCAATTTATAATTAACATTAATAAATTTTCTTTCTACAGAAAGATTTGAAATCAAGAATTACATTAATGCATGGAATCTATCTTATTACTTTGAAATATGGCATACAAATATGTTTCAAAATACATAAAATAGCATGTGGTGTTAACTTATTTATGTAAACATGTAATTTAATATACATATACATATGCACACGTACGTACGTACATACATATATGTGTGTGTGTGTGTATTTGTATGTGTGTGTAGATTTTTTTTAAAACTTAAAGGTAACAATATTGAGACAAACATTTAATTTAAAAGATAAACAATAAGTATAGAACTTTACACATTACTTTAAATTTAGAAAGCAAATAAAGGTGTTAGATTTTACACAAAGGTTCATACACGAGTTCAAAAAATTTATTCACTTTTTTGTACGAAAATAATACTCAAACAACTGTATTCAAAACATCAATTAATGTAACAAAATAAATCAGATTTCAATATAAATATAAAGGATTGCTATATGTAGTATTATATTATAAAGATGATTCCCAATCAAAATTAGTTTTTTTTCCAATACGACAAAAGGAAAACAATAAGGATTTGCATAACTTGGGCATTTGTAAATTCGTGATAGAATATTCACATGAAAACGACATAGAGAACAACTACATGATTAACAAAGAGAAATAAGGACTAAATCATATCAATAATAAAGAATATATTTAGAAAAGAGATGAAAGACAAAAGTAGATATGAATTAAACGAACATATTGACATACTTTCAACAAAGATGAACTTAAGAGGGTTTGAATTACTTATTGCAAGATGAACTATTAAAACACCAAATAAATAACATGGAATACAAACATATGAATAGTCATAAATTAATTATATCAGATAATTGCCTTGGATTATTGCCAAAATAATACCTTTAATACCTCCTAGTTTCTTGAATCAAGCTCAAGATGCTGCAAAGATCAAGCAGTAAAATCCACCGTCAATAAACATATTTGATTTTTATTTGATTTTTGGAATTTCTAGCGCTAGACCACCATAGAATTCGGCCATGAATTGACAGGAAGAAGAGAAAATTTATGTTGGTAAATAATAAAATGAATGAATGAGAGAGAATATATATTGAAGGAAACATTGAAACCTTTAAATTCCCTCCTTTAAAACCCTCCCTATTTAATACCCAATTAAATCACATCAAAATCCTCTTTCTTCATCATGCAAAGCCAATTATAGAATATGGTGTAGTGGACCTCAAAAATTTCCAAACCCTTTTAGCATTTTCCCATTTAAATCTAATTTGAATATTCCATCGATATCATATATCAATTCACGTGTTTATAACTTTCGTAGATGCACTTTATTAAATACTAATCGTATTCCAATATCGAATTTAGTAAATAATACATTAGAAATATTAATTAATTTACAATAATTATAAATTAATTAAGTTGTGTGGTTTATTTGAAGTATTCATCATTTCGTATGTGCGACTCAAATGTGTAAATTCAATCAGCGATTAATATCAAACAGTTTAAATATTAACATTCACATGTCACTTTAGCTAGTGATGTGACATTTTAGCAAAAATTATTACTTAAGTTTTTACGGTAAAATCCAATTTTACTTATTATAAATAGTACCCGGTAGTGATGATTATTTACACCAATTCTCTTCATCGCCACCATATCACATTAGGACTTATGGAATTTGGTTTTAGTCAAAGTTCCAATATCTTCCACATTCATCTTGATTAGTCTATAAACAAAGTTCTTGGTTCAATAATAACATTTATTGTTAATCATACGACTTTGGCCAGATATTTTGACTTTGAGTTAACTACAATTGATGTGATACTAACACCATATAACCGAGAAGATGAAACTCAGATCAAACTATGGTCGTCCAATGGAAGCTATGCTATGATTTAACTATAATCAAAATGGAGTGTTCACATTGAAGTTCCATGGTATTCTCAAATCGAGGGAACTATGTAAAATCGTCACTTCAAGATTCTCTTTTTGACCTTAGTTATGCTAACTAGTATAAAACTCTCAAGTGAGTCATTCCATAGTTAATAAATAATTATCAATACATAACCCCTTGGTGCCCCCATTAGCCATGAGTAATACACTGTCTAAAATTTAGAGAGCATTATGCACTCAAATCTCAACGGATGTGTCGATATACTGTCTCAAAACATCTTGACTATGAATATTTAAATTAATATATTGCTTCAAAGGGAAAATTTTCTTATTACAATACGTTGTAATTAATATCACGTAATATAATATTTAAGGATTTTCTATTTAATACGTTTTAAATTAATTGCTTAATTATTTATATTATAATATAAAAAGTACATAATAAATTAAAATACACCTTCTATTTTGAACAAGATTGCTTATCAAGTTATATATATATAAATTACATAATTATCAATTACTCTAACTCTATTAGTAATCGGGAGTCAACTCAAAGTCAAAGTACTCAGCTAGAGCGATTTTGATTAGTCGAAAATTGTTATCGAATTGAACCGAGTGACATTTACTATCGTACTTCATAATTAACTGCGGAAATTATTACGGTATTGCCACGATCTAAGTTCTAGATATCTTAATAGCACAGCGATGGCAAAAAGAAAATTTGCACAATATCATTGCTTAAGTGATGCTTTAGATTGATTAGAAATAAAATTTCACCAATATATAAGTATCTGACTCGTGCCTAATACCGTGCTTCAACAAATTTCCTACAGGGTTTATATTTGTATGTTTAAATACTAATTAAGGACGAAGTTCACATCTAAGAGCTAAGAATAAAATTTGCATTCCAAAACAGTTTAGTTATAGTTTATAAATTTTAAAATTACATAAATGGAGTAATACTAAAATAAATATTATATTAATATATATTTTGAGAAAAAAATATTTATTTACTTAAATATATTGTTTATATATATAACCTTAAAATGATTTAAATAATTAATGTATTTATTTAAATAGACGTAAATATATCAAAATATGTTATTAGTGAGAGAGTTAAGGGTATGTCTTGGGGGCAGTTATATGATTTGTTATGTTAACTTAACATTATTCATGCTTTTTGGTTTTGTTTTCTATTATGATTAATTTTTATATATGATACAAATAATGATTAGTATAAATAGAAAATACTTAAGTAGAGTGTTATATTGAATGTAGTTTGAATCGATCGTAACCATGAGTATTGACTTGATGTAGTAATAATACTCAACGTTAAAGATTCCTATTCAAGACCCATCGAGCAAGAGATATTGATGCATCTGTTAAGGCTTGTGCACGTAACGCTCTCTAAATATTAGGCATTTTTACACATGATCATTGGGACACCAAAGGGTTACGTACTAGTGATCGTTGGATGGTTAAAGAATGACCCTACCGAGATCCTATGTAGGCTAAATATATTTAATTCAAAACATAGAATCTCAATGTGATTATGTGTGGTAATCTTTAGACTTGAGAGTATGGTATAGCTTAAATGAGGAGATTATGCTTTAATTTTAGCCCACTCATGGCATCACGACCATATTATGGCTCCTTATTGGTATAAGCTAAATCGTTCAAAGTGAAATACTATTAAACAGAGGATTCATCTCCTTTGAATAGGAGGTTAGTACCGCCATAACTAAAAGTCAACTAAAAGGTCAAAAATCTGTGGTTGTTATACTTCTGATTATTCGATAATTGGTATTGTCTGCAACAAGAATTTTGACGTTGGATTCTGAAATTAGTTAAGGATATTATTTGACTTTTTGACCGTTGATCAAACTCTAGATATCTAAGTGATATAGACATAATGAAAATAAAACACGTATAGACATCATTGCTTAAGGGTACATGTAGATTAAACCATGATTTTTCTAGACTATCTATAAGTATTGGAACTTGTGCTATAATGCTACACCACTAAAGTGAATATCGGTGTCGACTTTGACACCAAATCTTTGATATTATTTACTGTTTGAGTTCCCACATATAAGTCACTAAACTTAAATTGTTTAAGCGATTCCGAAAGTGACCAATTTACAAATGTTATAAATTAAATGAAGAAATCATTATAAATGTTATATTAATTTATTTTTGAGAGAATTAGTATTATTAGAGGGCTATATATTAATTAAATAATATACAGAAATGTTTTATATATTGTTTAATTAATTAAGATTCGCTAAATAATGCTTAAATAAGTATAATGGGCATTTAAATTGTTTAAAAATGATTATAACCTATGGTCAAAAATTAATTTTGTTAATACATGTCGACCTTCAGCTTTATAAAATACATATTGATGCATTCTTCTGTTAATTTAAGGTTGTTTTATTATATATAATAGGCCCTCCACTATTATATATAACAGTGTCTTCACGAAACCCTAGCATCATAAAAACTTTTCTCTCTCTCAAAGAATTATAGCCAAGAAGAAAAGTTTGAAAGTTTAATTCAAGGAGAAGATCTCCAACGATGAAATACAATCAATTTCAAGGTGTTATGAACAATGAGAAGCTAGGTATTCATCCTTAATCTAATATTCTCTTCTATATTACTTTATGATTTTTTCATTATGACTGATTGTAAACTAATGACTTCAAATATCTAGTTTATGTAAACTTGATTGTAAAATCATGAATTCAAACCTATAGTTTGTGTAAATTCACATATATGTATACATACACACACATGAATATAATATATATATATATATGATTTTTCTATTCGGCCTAAAATAAACTATTTTCTTTGATTTATTATATAATATTACATATTTAGAAATAATATATATACATATACACACTTTACAATTATAATATGCATATGCATTATGTTTAATATATATATATATATATAAATATATATATATATATATTAGTTTTGACCATAAATTGATTCTGAAAAAACATTTCTAGGTCAAAATAATTTAAAACTAGATTGCAAAAGCAAAGAAGTAAAAATAGGATTTAAGATCTAATTGCAAATTTCATATATATCATAGGAGCATGAATATAGTTTTATATCCAATTATAAACTTGACATGTATGTACTAAATACATTTCAAAAGCATAGGAGTGAAATTAGATTTTGAGATCTAGTTACAAATTTAACAAATATATGTATAATTTTAAAATGTAATAAGCTTTGAAATGGTCAGACTATTATTTAAAATTTAAACATGCTAACATCTAATATAATTTGTTATTTACATTTTTGTATATATGTATTTAGTATTTTTAAATAAATTTTTACATTAACATATATTCTTAAAAAATATAGTTGGAAATTATGAAGAAATATCAAGCTATAGATATTATTTTATATTATACCATGTGTGTGTGTGTATGGCAGACAAAAGAAAAGAACGATGATGGAAGATGGAAGAAACAAGCAGTAAAAAAGTTAAAAGAAAATGGACGAAGAAAGAGGTGGTGGAATTGGAATAGTTTAGGTCCCTATTAATGTTTCTTTTGTGATATATTCTCACATTATATTATATTCTCACATTGCATTACAAAAGAAACTTTAATAGGGACCTAAGCTATGCCAATTCCACCACTGCTTTCTTGGTCCATTTGCTTTTGACTTTTTTACTGCTTGTTTCTTCCATCTTCCGTTGTCGTCCTTTTCTTTTGTTCTGCCTCGCCATCATTTTAGTTGTAACATCCCGGAATTTTGAGCACTGGATTCGTGAACATTTAATTCAATTTAAATGTTTAATGTGGATCCTTAATTGACTTTGAAATGGAAGGCATCGGATGCAATCAATAAAATAAGCTATAATTTTTAATTATAGTGATTCCATTCGATTTTGAATAATGAAGAATAATAATTAAATATTCAATATTGGAATAAGTGGTGAATCTGGATGTGAATAGTTATACATATGGTTTTCAAATTTATTTTTAAGTCTATTTGGATATAAATAGGGTGGTTGGATTTTTAGGCGGACTTAAAAGTCAATAAGTTATTATTTGGAATTTTATATTAATTTAATAATAGAATTTAATATTATAAAAATGCAATTAAACAGATTTTAGTCAGGAATGAGTCAGAATTAATTTTTAATGTGATTATAAATTTTATATGATTTATTGTTAAGTTAATAAAATTTTAGAAGCGAAATTTTAAGCGTTTTCGTTATTTTTGAAATATTGCTCGATTTAATAGACGAGTTAAAATAGCATTCCGGGGCGCAGTCTCGGAATTCGACGAAACTAATTCCATTGGATCCGTAATAGTTAGTTATTATCGGATTTCAATTTTCGTAGCAATCGGAGTTGTCTTTTGACCGTGGCAGCTCGAAACGCATCGAAATCGTTTTAATCGGTTTAAATTAAAATTGATCGTTTAATTTCCTAACTCGCACATATGACCGAATTAGCTTTTGGAACTTGTTCCATTGTGTCCGAAACGCAGAAAAACCCTAGGAACGCCTATTGGTGCGTGATATTTGGAGGTCGTTTGCATAAGTGGGAAAATAATTGGAAAACGAGATTAAAATAATATTAAATAATATATATTAACTTTTTTCTCTCAAAACCCTAGCTAATAACGCAGTCGCTGCTCCTCTTATTCCCATGGCCGAAAATCACCCACCTTCGCCTCCAATTTGCAACCAATCCACGCGTTATTTCACAAAATTCCCAACTGGAAAATCGTAGCACTCGTCGAGTACTACAGATCTTACGGTAGAGATCGTTTAATTCGCATCGAGGTAGGAGTTGAAGCACCAAGTTCTTTCACCGTTCATCCTCGTTTTGCTGGCGCTACACATGGCCGAGCTTGATGAGTTGACCGACGGTGGTGTATTACGTGCAGAGCTTCAAGACGGTGGCACCAGATCGTGGTCTCAACGAGCGATGGAGGAGTGAGGGGAAGCCCTTATGGACGGCACGATGGGTTTGAGCAACGGGAGTTCACGTGAGGAAGAAAATGTAGAGAACGGCCTGGATTTCATGCTCTAGATGAACGGCCAGATCTAGGTTAAAAACAAATAATTTGAAAATTTACAAATATATTATATTTAAATTTATGAAATCTTTAAATTAGCATAACTCTGTCATACGTTGTCAGATTTCTGCGAAATTTGTAGCGCCGGAATCGCTTAAGTGCATACTACGCAGTGGTGTAGATCAAAAATCATTTCGGGCAAGTAAAAATTTAAGTTAAATCGAACGTTGTTCGGTTTAATTTAAATTTCGAACGCTCGCCAAAACTCAAGGTGAGTTATTCTCACTCACATCTGGATATTGGCTGATTTAAATAATTAATATTTAAATATCTGTATGATTGCTTGAATATAATTGTTGTTATCAGTCTGGATTGATATTTATATGTGATGTGCTAATATTTGTTGATGCAGGGAAAACAGGTTGGAGGGATCCAACTGGATTCCTCACACTATAGTAATTATCTTTATAATTGATGTTGTGATCTGTTTATATATTCTGATGCTCTGAATTAAATTGTACTGTGATATTGCTGGATAAGTATATACACAGAATTTTAAGAATAAAATAAAATAAATTAGATTTTTAAAGAAATAAAAGGAATTGATAAATAAAGAATTTAAGGGAATAAAATTTGGAATCTGGGTTGTGTGAAGAATGAAAATTTGTAAAGTTGGAAATAAAAATAAGTGGAACATTTATTAGTTAATAAATGTGAAAGTATGGATTTCTGGTGATAATTGCGATAAGAAATTATAAATTGTTAAAAATAACAATGGGGTTACTTTGATAATAATGTTCCCTGGAAATTAAATATGATTTCAAAAGAAACCCTTCAAATTAAATTAGCAGTGAATTGCAAATTAGAATGTTGCAGAAATATTATTTAAAACCATTGAAAATTTAAGTAGGTATTTAGTTAAGCAATTCCTTAAGTATGATTTCATTAAATAAATTTATAATAGTTTATTTAAAAAGACCTTTAAACTTATACTTTGGAAGTGAATTTCCGGGAATGGAAATGTGGTTAAGCTTCGTAAGAAGTTATTTTAAACCTGGGGAGGAAATTTATGTTATTAAACATAAATCTGAATTGAAATATAATCGACAGAATTTATAAAATGGATTTTCTGGGTTGTTTGAGTGGGAATGAGTTTCCCTGGGAAAAACCAAGTTCGAGTTTTAAACAGATTTTATTAAAAGAAAGTTTAAAAATTCAAACTTGTTTAAAAGAGTGTTTTGGAAATTATTATTTTAAAGTAATTATTGATAAATTAGCAATAGTAAATTTTTATGAATACCTTAGTAATTATTTTTACAAAATAGATTTATTTAAAGGCTAATTTTGAATAAAGTTATTTGAAATTATTATTAATCCTTTTAAAACTCTACTTTTAAATTTAGTTTAACTAAACTTTCATGTAAAACCAAGTTTAGATCTTAATAAATAGTTTTACTTCACTTATTTTAAATTTATATTTTTGAGTAAGTAATTAGAAGTAAATTTACGTATTTTAAAGTATATTTCAGTATAAAATGTTTTAACTGTTTTAAATCTAAATGTTTTGAACTTGGTTATTCCAATGGGAATATATGGTAAAGGATTAACCTTGTAAAGAAAGAACTTTGGAAAATTGTTTTCAAACGAGTTTTGAAAATTTGGAATATATCTTTTAAATATATTAGAGGAAAATAAATAATGTGGAATATTATTTATTGTGTGATGGATGTTTGTGAAAATAAATTGATAGTTAAATAACCGACTATGAATATTGGACAAACGCGTTGATCGTTTCGAAGAGACCGGGATCGAGATTTATTTCTCGAAAACCACTTCGATCCGGTTTGTACGTTTTCATGCGAAAAACGTGTTCGGCGTCGAAGATGGAGCTCTGAAGTGCAAGGGCTAGTCGCTACTAATCCTGAGGATATTTCCAAAATGGATGTAGTAGGAATAGTGTCTTCGGTTCCATTCGAACCCAAGACGGACTTGTATGGACGAATGCTTTCGGAACATCGTCAGGTGGGCGATGGGCATTCTAAGTGAAATGTTCTAAAAGGTAACGCTTAGCCTCAAGCCTCATCAAATGGGAATGACTGAAAAACAGGAGATATGCAGCAAGGCGTCGTGGGTAGCCCCCACTGGAGAGTAAGGTCATCCCTGTCTAGATGTCCCTTTTTATTTCGGCTTAGTGGTGCGGTTGTTGATCCCAACCGCGAGGTGATCTTATTCGGAATTGTCCAGTAAGGGATGGGTCCGGCCTTGTGTTGCAGGGGATCGGAAGTGGTCCTCGGTACGGTGATCTAGGCCCCGTACTGTGACAGGTGGTACCCTAGTGCCTAGTCATTGTTGGAAATCCATTCTCCCTACGAGCCTTGTACGAGTTTTGTTTGTATTACCCACTTTTGTGGCTAGTAGCTGGAATTTAATAGATGTAACAATTTTGGCTATTTTATAAGTATTTGTAAATAGACCCTATTGTAATATCAGAGGATTTCTATAAAAAATGTTTTAGCTATCGTAAGGTGAAAACCCGACATGTTTATTTGTGGCGTGGTCTTACGAGATGCTTTGTTTTCAAAGGATTTTTGAAACTTTAATAATCAATTTGGATGCATTATTATCAGCTGGTATTCCAGACTGACTCGGGTGTTATTTCATTATAATGCTCGGGTCAGACCGATTATTATATGTTCAGGACAGGATGCTATGGAGCAGGAGAGGAGTTGGAGTCCGAGACGTATTATTTGTACCCATATATATTTATTCCGTTGCTGTGATTGTATGGTATGTCTGATTGGTATTGGTTGATGTATGAGATACTCTGATGATATGATGTATAAAACAGTTATAGATTTCATTTTGTGTAAAGATCTATATTTACTATTATATTTTATTCCGCTGCTGTGATTGTATGTTATGTCTGATTTGTATTGGTTGATGTATGAGATACTCTGATGATATGATGTATAAAACAGTTATAGATTTCATTTTGTGTAAAGATCTATATTTACTATTATATTTTATTCCGCTGAGACGGTGAGATTTTGATATTGTTTAGCTTCTTCGTCTTCTATCACTTCTTCTTAAACCCCAAATGGTTCGTATTTCTGTGCCACATGAGTTAACAGAGGTAGAATAGTGTTGATTCAAGGGGTACGGATTTGCGGGCTGTCACATTAGTCGTTAGAAATAAAATACGATTTTTTCCCCTTCCCAAAATCTCTTTATCTAAGAGCCACTGATTGAAACCCTACCTCCAACTACTCATTTAGGTCGAATTTACAAGCCGCCAGATCTCTCTGAAGCACAGTTCCCACAACTTGAAAAATTGGCCAGCTGTGGCAAGTCCTGACAATCTCGGTCTAAACTAAACCAATGCGAACCTTCCTCTTGCCGCCACATCCTCTCTCCAATCTCTTAATGGCCTTTACTGGTTGGCTAGTAATATTGGTGATTAACTTATTTTGATGAAATATGAAGAGTTGAAATCGCCTTAATTTTGCCATAGCTCTTATTGAGATCACCCTTGCAAGGTGTTTACCTTCTCAATTATTAATTGCGGTTACTGGCAAAAAAATGACCCATGCTTCTGTATCTTATATATGGCAACCCTCGATTTGCATCCACTGCCCTTTTTTTAGTCATTCAACGTCCACTTGCATTCATCTGTCGGTTATAGCCACTCCAAATCTCGATGCTCCCCCAATCCTAATCCCTTAAAATATCTCGTTGCAAAAGCACCCTCCCAGAAAATGGAGAGTAAAAGCTCCTCCTACTTCTGAGATGCTTGCACCTATGACATCTTATCTCAATCCACTTCTTAGTGCCCGGCATTCTCATGTCATGCCGGATCATGTTGACCTAGCTAAACTTGATGCTTATCTTTCCACTGCCTTCTCTCACGACAAATCTATGATTTCCATGCTGTTTGTTAATCGTTCCTCGGCTATTGATGACACTGCTATTGACCCATGCAATGAATCATATTGCACTGCAGGCTGTAATGTACGATAGGACAAACCATTTAATGGAATTAGACTTTACAACATGGTTACAATCACTACAACAAAAAGGACCTTTTACAGCGTTTCAAAAATGCTGCTTTATTCATTCGCGGCGTTTCAAAGAATGCTGTATAATATCATGCTGCAATAGAGTCTGGAGATACCGCAGCGTTTCCATAAATGTCGCTAAAGACAGGGGAATTGAAGCTTTTATAAAACGCTGCTGTAAATTATTTGTGCAGCGTTTCTGAAACGTTGCCAACTCATTTAGCAGCGTTTTATAGAATGTAGACTAACACCAAGCTTTAAGAGGACAAGTCCTCTAATGGAAGTTAGGAAACACTGCAAAAGGAATTACCGCAGCATATTAGATAATAGTTTCAATAGTTGCAAGTTTTCCATTTTGATGCGGCTTATTTCTCTTCCACATTTTGCAGCACTTTCATAACGCCACGTTATATTAATTTTTTTTCTACATTTAATAACTACAACAGCAGTTTTAAACAGTTAACAGCAATGAAAATGTATTCAAAAACAAAATGCTTAATTCGAAAAACACCAAAACATATAATCTGATAATATAAGCAGTTATAAAAATTAAACATAATCAAAGCTACATTAGTTTCGTACATAATTTCTTTTAGTCATATACAATATTTCATGAGCAATGTTTTAATTAAGAAATGTTAGCAACATGATTTAATAAAAAGAGCTTGCTAAAAGAGAAAATAAACCGAAAAGTCCAAGCCCGTCTTCATCAAGAGTCCAATATGCCTATGAGGAAAATATGCAATTAGAAAGCGGTAAAAGAGAGCAAATATGGATTTATTTTGCATCAAATATAGCAAGTTAAAATTTAAGTTAATTTGGCATGGATGCTTGTAATACAATTCTGTTTCATCTAATTATTTTTTGATGATTCTTATCGAAATTTAGAAGGAACTAAAACTCTTGTTGTTAGCAGTCAAATATAGAATTGCTTATCATTTTTAGCAGGTAAATCTCATTATATGTATTTCAAATAAGCATTGGCTCTACCAGTAGTAGCCATAGCAACCAAACATAGGGAACGAATTCTACAATGAAGATTATTAATTATTAATTGGAGAAGAAGACGAGGGCCCATTGTACGGTGAAAATGGCGTATAATTTTCTATAGACTACAAAATAAACATTAAATTCAAATTTAACCTCTCATATCCAATTCCAATCATACCTGTCTTATATTTGAAACATATATTGGGCATAAATTTTTAATTTAATTTATTATCCCTCGTCGGTACAAGAAGGTTACTTATTTTTATCTTTTCTAATATATTAAAATTAATTTTAGTTATGACTACCTAGTCCTAATTTTAACAGACCTTGCATTTGAAAAAACTATTGTTAGACGTAAACTATTTTTTGAACGTTATTTAGTTGTTAGCAAGGGGATTCAATGCCAACACATTTTCACAGACAATCAAGAGAGATACCACCGCCTTATATATAGAAGATATTATTAATCCACGAGTATGATATATGTTTTTACCGCAGCCAATAAATATACGTATATTATGAATTATGATTATAACCATAAACAAACTTGAAATTCTAGCATGGTGAATTCCATATTAACAATTGCACACAAATTCACATATTTTACATGTATGTGAGGCATACCGTCCTAACGAACAGAAGTCTGGTTGAATTTGGTAGTCGTGCATGGCAAAATTTTCGACCAAATCTCTGTCTTGAATACATTAAATTGCGTTAAAAATTTAAGTAAAGAGTAATATACATAATGGGTGTTTCGACCAAATCGTAGTCTCATTATTTGATTTTAATAACGCAGGAGAGTTGAAGCAATTAGTGTCAATGGTGACAGGATTAAAACTAAGAGAGCGGAGACTATTGTCCAAGGGAAAAGAAAGAGAAGACGAAGACCGTTTGTCAAATTCAAACAGAGCGGTGTATGATTATCACTTTGTATTATGGATAAACATCATTGTCTACATACCTGTGTCATATTAGGAGCAAATATCATAGAGATATATCTCGCATTCATTTTATTCAAATCCTCTTCCTCGACAACAACAACAATTGTATCAATTGCCCAGCTCAGTAGCGCAAACTGTGTACCAGGGAGTGTCTTAATGAGTTTATTATAGTCTTCTATTTCGTTATGTAGAACTTGTCCAGGTGAAAGGCTATCAAGTAATCCTTCAGGTTATTCTCTGAACCATGCCTATTTATAAAATGTACTTCGCAATGTTGAACTTTGAAAATTGGAATATAAATGCATAATGACTTTCATACCTTTATCGGGGCTGCTAAGCAATGCATAATAATGTCCTCAGGTATGATTCTTTTGTTTATATGGTTTCTTTGATCTTTTTTTTCACTGTTTTCTGGGGTTATTCTAAATATACCTTCTTCTTGTTGTGCATTTTTACAGTACATTTTAGATATATTTGTATAAATTATCAATATATAAGTTGCAAGATGAACTGAGTTGTACCTTAAGACCTCCTTGTAAGTACAATATTTCTTGCATAAGTAATAGAATAGTTGGCATGCTGTTTCCATTCGAATCACAGCAACATTGCATCGATTCGGATGAAACAGCAAACACGCTTACACTACACCAAATTGGCATAGTCAAATACAGTTATTAGATAGTGGGTGATATTTAATGTCTCTAAATAAGTGCATTTTATACTTTATTTTTTCCGCTGGAGTAAAGTGGAGCATAAAACTGGATTTAGATGGCACTGATCAAAATGAATAACTTGCCCTTGGAGCAGGACATCAAATTCGAACCTGGAACTTTACGGGCAGTCCAAGGAAGCCATTTCTTCTAACATCTATGGTTAGTAAAATTTATTGTATTCACTGAATGCTAAATATTATGATGTTCTCCATTTAATGCGTATTTGCTTTATAACCCAACATAAAAACAAAATAAGAAACTTCTAATAAACATAGGAACCAAATAAAATTTGTAATACATGATCAGACAGTTAGTGGAAAGGTAAACAACCTGGTAACACCATCGTCCGTATTGAGCCTTGGTGATGAACTGCCAAAATACTTAATCAAGTACCAGACATGTAGAAACTGACTTTTCAAACTCTTGTTTGAAAGCTTAGTAGTTTGCACTAAAAAACCTAAATCAATGAGGCGATAAACTGTTAAAAATGCTTAGGAACCACAATAACCAAAGCCATTTATAAACAGTACCAACTAGACAGAGATTACATGTAAATTTAAATTATAATCAATATTTAAAATTACACATGCATAAATACTCTATTTAATATTATTTGAAATGAACTAAGATAGAGATTTAAGCAAGTTTATATTACAAGGAACATATAAACACTCTAGATATATTTTAATTGTACTACAATCAACAAAATTCTCAAAGATATAAAACTTGTTGATTCTTGCGTAAATTTAGTTAATTTTATAAAACTTGGTTAACTTGATTAACATTTTATAATTTTATTATTATTGTTATTGTTATTATTATTATTATAAATTAAGTTAATTTTTATAAAACTTAGTTAACATGGTTATTAATTTTACTATTATTGTTAAGTTAGTTAATTATCATCATCATTATTATCGTAAACTTGTTGATTATTATAAAACTTGGTTAACTTAGTTAAATTTTTACAATACTTAATTACTTTTTATAAACTAGTATAATTTTTATAAATCTTAGTTTATTTTTATAAAATTTAGTTAACTTAGTTAATTTATTATTACTATTATAAATTTAGTTAAATTTATAAAATTTAATTAGCTTGGTTAATATTTTATAATTTATTACTATTATTATCAACTGAGTAATCATCGTCGTCGTCGTCATCATTATAAACTTGTAAATTTTTACAAACTTGGTTAACTTATTTGTATTTTAGTTATTATTTATAAACTTATTTAATTTTTATAAATCATAGTTTATTTTATTAAACGGAAAAATAGGCACAAGGACCAACTTAAAAAAAAATAGGCTGAAGGACAACAAAATTGTTTTTTAGGCCAAAGGATAATGCTAATTATAACTAGCATTTTGTATAGTGTAAAAATGAAAATAATGCTAGATATAACTAGCATTTTGTATAGAGTAAAAGTTGAATATAATGCTAATTATAACTAGCATTTGTCCTTCAGCCTAAAAATTAAACTTGATGTTCTTCAGCCTAATTTTTTTCAAAGTTTGTCATTTTCCCTAATTCTCTCTTTCTTAAATTTAGTTAACATAATTAATTTATTACTACTACTACTACTATAAACTTACTAACCTGGTTATTATTAATATTTATAAAACTTAGTTAACTTAGTTAAATTATTATTATTATTATAAATTAAGTTAATTTTTATAAAACTTCGTTAAATGTGTTAATATTTTATAATTTATTATTTTTACTATTATTTCTATAAGCTTAGTTAACCATTATTATTATTATATACTTTGTTATTTTTTATTTTGTTAAAATTTTATAATACTTGGGTTGTAAAATTTTTTAGCTAAGTGCCACGGTTTTGATCCAAAGTATTGTGCAGGTGATAACACACGCATGGCCAACCCATCTAAGCACTACTTCAAAACATACTCAGTTTATAACCGATAAAGTACAAACGTTTTTTAACTGCTTATGTAACGTTGGTCGACTTCAATCACAAACAATCCCATTGATGGCCATTAATGTTTTGTACTAAAATACATTATTGGTAAAATATTAACTTAATGTTAAAATAATAAAAAATAATAAAAGTTTACAAGTCAGAATTGTTGTAGATTGTAAATATATTTGACAATTAAAAAAAGATGATTGATTGGATTATCGTGCTATTTTTCAATCAGTTTGAGTAGTCAAAATTGTTCTCAAATGACTGTTCCTAATTAATAATGTGTATCATTTATGACTTAGGTGAATGATATAAGTTCTTTGACAAAGGTTCCTAAACCATTTTATTGTTTGTTGGGCTTACTATATAGCAGACACTGACGGAGAATTGTCATTCGATATTGATAGTGTATTGTTGGTCTTTTCAAACGTCTACAAATATATCCAACTTATTCATCAGATATTTGTTGAGACATGTCAGCTATTGCATTATCCACTTAGCATTTAAAATTTTTATATTTAAGCTGTAAACCTTTGGAACAATATGCTGCATAGCCTAGTCAGAGCCAAATTCCTCTGCAAGCCTCTTCAAATTATTAGCAGCTGACTCACGAATTGCAAAAACATGAAAATATTTACAAACTTAGATTTATGTGGAATCGTGGATTGCCAGCTAAAAAAAATACCATTTTACAAAAACTAATAATTCACCAGACTTATAAGTTGAATTAATAAATAAAAGGAGACTATAAACTCTTTTGTCCATTGATATTAAATGATATCATTACACTTTTAATTTATTTATCTAATTCCATATGTTTGTGTAAAAATAACTAAAAGATTATGGAGAGCTTGGAACATGCAACAAAGAGAGGAGCAATAATAATTGCAGAATTTTTAGGAGAAGCTATAACATGTAATGCTCATCACATGACAGATATAAGACCAGATGGAATTCGGTGTTTCTGTTTGCATAGAAAAGAGTTTGGATTTTAAGCATCAATACCAATGAAGAATGGAAAAAAAGATTTTCAAGCATTTGAAACTGAGTTGCAGCTGAAATTGAGTTCCAACAACTCAGTTGCAAACCCACTTGAGTAGCTTGCTAAGTTGCAAGCAACAGAGTTACAACAACTCAGTTGCAAAAATTGATTTTTAACAAAGTTGCAACTTGGTCAGTTGCAAATAAGTTCCAACTAAAAGCTTAATTTGATGAGTCGATTTATTTGAAATCTGGATGTATTTTACATTTTTTTATGTTCAATAAGCTTTTTAGCAACAAAGTGAGGTGGTAAGATTTTAGATATTATAAAGCTCAGGATAATAATTAGCTCAACAGAAAATGTTTGAAATGGTTATTTTTTCATTTTGTTCTAGAAAAAAAAGTGAATTGTAAGTTCACATAAATTCTAATACATTTTCTTCTGATTTCTTATAATATCTGTTTGGTAAGATGTTGAAGAAGGTGATATTGTACAATTTTTTCTGTTAAATCACTCTATGAGTGTAATGGATTATCAACCCATTTTTTGAAGATTTCATAAAGTCAATAATCTATATTTTTCCCAATATGATTTTGTTATTATTCAAACCTGAATAGAAACACACATTTTGAATGCATAATATCAAGCGTGTAGATGTTACTCAAATCAGTACATTTTGTCATAACAGAAACAGTAGTCTTTATCAATTTGTTAATACTTACATTTATCTTATTCTAATCTTCTTTAATCCAGACTATTAAACTTGATTTTTTTTTCCAGTTCATTAGTTTTCTTTTTCTTTTTTCATTCTTCACTGGTATTGTTGGATGAAAATAGTAACGAAGAATGTTAATTCAAGTATTGTCAAGCAGATGCAAGACAAAATCCAAGGCCCATCATAAAGTATATCTAGTTTCGCCACTGTTAAAAGGTTGTTAAGCATTCTTATAATATGAGATTAACCATTAGCATGGGCAGTTATAACAAAACAAAAGTGTCCCCATATGTTAGTGTTTGAATTTTAAGCATTTCCACAAGCACTGCCTTGAAGCAGCAGATGGACTCAGTGTTACTGCTTGAATTTCAACAAAGGGACTAGAAACCAGTCTACAATGCAAGTTTGATCAAAAAGGAATAATTGATTTCAAGCAGTTTATAAATAAGAGGCTTTTGGTTGACGTTCTTAATGTTGGATATGACAAAGCTCATACGCTCATACATGAGCTTGTTGGTATAAAGAAAACTGGATGTTTTAAGGGAGCAGAACAAAACCAACAGTGATATAATTCACATATATTTATTAGAAAATGAGAAACATGTAGTCATATTACGGCTACTTGGTAGATTTATTACATTCCAAATATGAAGATAGTGGACTGAAGGTTCTTTCCTTTAGAATGGGTAGTTCGGTAAAGAGTCATGTTTACCATATCCATGAAAGGAACAGGTAAAAAAGAAGAGGAGTGTTTTTATTAGGAAGGAACCGTGACAAATATAATATGCTAAATATTAGCATATGATTATAATAGTGTTTAATGTTATTCTACATGCTCATTTATTCTATATGCAATATATATAATAGATTATTCATAACTTGCCGAATTCAATATTATATCTGAACCAAGTATACATCGTGCTAACTGCCAACAATGCTCAATGCTTCAATCCATTCACATTTTTCCTTAACAGCAAGCTACATGTCCCCTACCTCCTTACCTAGCATCACTCCCACATCTCATTGTTTGCCTAATCTCATCCAAAGCATAAACATCTTTTGGAAGTTCCATGTAGATATCGGCGGATCCATTTGACTGCAACCCAATGCTCATTCCCTGGGTTAGCCAAGAAGCGACTGACGACACCAACTGCATAAGCGATATCTGGTCTTGTGCATATCATTGCGTACATGAGACTGCCTACTACAGATGAGTATGGTTTCTTCTTCATTTCCTCCTTGTCTTTTTCACTTGTCGGACTCTGCTTCGAACTTAGCTTGAAGTGCCAGCTAGTGGAGTGTTAACCGGCTTTGATTTGTGCGTGTTGAACCTTTCCAAGACTTTCTCGATATATCTCTCTTGGGATAGCCATAACAGTCTTTTTGATCTATCACGAGTTATTCTCATCCCAAGAATCTGTTTAGATGGCTCCAAATCTTTCATGGCAAAGATCTTGCTTAGATCTTTCTTTAAAGCAGCTATCTCTTTATGAAGACACAATGATCGTTTTCCGTCTTTTTGAAATCATGTTCTGCCATGAATGCATCGAACTTCTTGTACCATTGTCTTGGTGCTTGCTTAAGTCCATATAGACTCTTTGTGAGGTGGCACACTAGATCTTCTTTTAATACTATGGCAGTAGTACTCTTTTCTTCTTGCTTCTTTGTTAGGCTTATTTGGTCAGGCTTAACATTACCGGCCTTTTGGTCTCTTTTGAAGCTTCGACATTCCATTTTCTTGTGACCCATCCTTCCATAGTAATAGCATGCAATTTTTGAGCGTGACTTGGATCTACCTCGAGGTTGATGGGGATTTCGGCTCTTACTATGTCTACGGGTTTCATTCCTACCCTGATTCTCAACAACATTAGCTTCGGGATGGATAGACTCATCTCGTTCCATTCTCCTTGCTTCTTCACCAAGAAGGCTGTCACTGACGGTATCCATAGTTAACTTTCCTTCCGGAGCTGAGTTACTTAGCGTAATCATACTATGACCATCCTTATATTCCAATTTCACCAACCGTCGAACTAAATTGGCCTTGTTGCGAGGTGTTTTCTTCTGAATCATGGACTCAAGCTTTGTCCATAATTCATAGGCATTGGTATAAGTAGAAACATGCTTGAAGAGAGTTTTGTCGATGTACTTACGGATCATAGCAACAGCCTTACGGTTCAACAGTTCCCACTGAGCATCACTCTTTCCTTCCACCTTATTTTGTAGATGATGGGCTCATGAAAATCCTTACAATACAAATGGTCCTCCATCATTGGCTTCCAATAGGAGTAGTTGTTAGCTGTGAGCTTGAACATGTCTCCATCATGAGCGACAATATCCTCCATCTTGAACTTACACGAGCTTGATTACGGCTACGGATGAACCTCGCTCTGATACCACTGTTGGGGAAATCTCGGTCTTCCCCCGTGAAGTTAAGATATGCACTTTAAGATTAAAGGTAGCAATGGAAGCACAAGAGTTTATAATTCTCCAATATGGAGATTCTTCCACTATACAAAAGAATAGTAGGATTACAATAATATGATTACAAAAGTAACTCACACTTGGTGGCTCACTCAAGCTTGAGGATAAAGACTTCTCAAGCTATCACTCTTTTCTCTCAAAGAGGATCTCTCTAACTCTCAAGTTTTTTTCTCACTCTAAGAAGTGGCTTCTTCCTTGGATTCTTAGATGGCTAGTAATAGGGCTCCTTCTCCTATTTATACTACTCAACCTCCATAATGAATGGTGGAGATTACTTGCATCCGACGGTAGAGATTGATTCTCTAGAATGCTCCACACTCTCTAGGAATCTCTACACTCTTCAATTCCCTTCTTTATTCTTCCATACTCTTCCGTAAGGTTTCAGAAGGTTCCACACATCTCTAGAATATTCTAGAGGGTTCCACACTCTTCCACAAGCTTCAGAGAGTTCTACACTTCTCTAGAGTTCTCCAGAACATTCTAGAAAATTCTAGATTTCTCTAGAAACGTCTAGAATTTTCTAGAAACTCTCCAATTAAGGAGGGATCCCAACAAATCTCCCCCTCCCGACTTAATTAGGGGGTAGTAGTACGCCGGCACCTTGACAGCATTCCTCAAACTTCTTTGTTGGTACTACCTTGGTCATCATATCAGACCAGTTCTCATCTGTGTGAACCTTGTCAAGATGTATTTGCTTTTCCTCGAGGACTCCTCGGATCCAGTGATATCTTGTATCAATATGCTTTGTGCGGGAATGAAATGTTGAATTCTTTGCCAAGTAAATTGCACTTTGATTGTCACACTTCAAGACATACTTTTCTTGATCCACTCCCAATTCATGCAACAAGTTCTTCACCCACAACATCTCCTTGCAAGCTTCAGTAGCTGCGATATACTCTGCCTCTGTAGTGGATAATGCAATACACTTTTGCAGCTTTGATTGCCATGAAATAGCTCCCCCTGCAAAAGTGGTTAGGTATCCTAATGTTGATTTCCTTGAATCAATGTCACCAGCCAAGTCTGCATCTGTATATCCTTCTAACACAGGTTTTCCTTTTCCAAAGCATAAACATCTTTTGGAAGTTCCACGTAGATATCGGAGGATCCATTTGACTGCAACCCAATGCTCATTCCCTGGGTTAGCCAAGAAGCGACTGACGACACCAACTGCATAAGCGATATCTGGTCTTGTGCATATCAGGTTTTTCCTTCTCGCCGGCGTATTTATTTTAATTTAGATCATATTCTTTGTTCTTTCATGTGTTATCAGGTTATGCCTAATGGCTGAATTTGAATCACTGTTGGGATATGTTCCAAGTGACCAAACCCAGATAATGATTATTAAAATTGTTAATTCTTTGTTAATGAAGCTACTATGTATCCATATAATGATAAAAATGTTAAATATGCAAAGTAAAGCTTATATGATGTTATAAGTATCCAAAATTGTGTATACGCTTATATATTATGAATTTAGCAATCCAATGTTTTGTTAAACTCCGTGTACACGTAGCACGTGTTCGTGCTCGTTGTATACGTTAAATTCCTTAGAGTAAGAATTTTCCTATAGTTTCATCTTTCAATTTATGATTTATCAAGGTTCGTGCTGCATAATTTTTTTGCATATAACTTGTAATATTGTAAATTTTCAACAAATAAATAAAAGCACAAATTTGACGATTCGAACGGTTGAATCATCGAAATCTTGATTCAAGTCGTGATCTAATCATGATAACTATGGTTTCAACCATAAATGTGTGCATTCAAAAAAAGCTTGTTACTAGCCAAAATTAGGTATATAGCAACAAAGACACATAAGAAGCCAACTTACTAAAATTACCCACACATAAATAAGGATAAGATAGTTATGGCCATTAGCAGCTCACTAATTCAATAGAGTAGTTGGACAATACCTATCAAAATATTTATTGCAATCACTCATACAGAGGCATCAAACATAAGTCAATAACTCAAAATTTTCTTCCTATACTATAAGCTCATATGTCCTCTAACACCAAATTATAGATTATAATAATTATAGTAAGCATAAATGAACATTTGAAAACATGATAATATAAAGAGGTAATGAGTCTATAGTAAACAAACAGGCATCTCTATCTATTTTAATCATTTGATAGAAATATCAGTAATTAATTTTGAATTAAAGGAACCCACTGTGGTAGGTCGACAATAGTAAATAACAACAGTAGCTAATAGATTACCTTTACAATTTGAAGTATTTTGCAACAACTCAATTTTCATGACCTAAAAGTAGACAAAGGTTGATATTAATAAGAAAAAGGCAGATGATTTAGCAGAGAACCAAATCAAACTTAGGAGGTATGTATCTTAGGAGTTATTTCAATTTTTCTATATAAAAAAGAGAGTCTAATCTCACATTATTACTGGTATTCAACAGGTACTTCAAGTTTCAACTCTCAATATTTGGAAAGGGGTCAATAAACTATTTTCAGTAGACTAACCTTTTGATTAAAATATTCCTATTTTTGAAAATAAAGTTTATTGAAAACAACTTTTGATAACCATTCTCTATTTCTACAAAACCTATTAGAGCAAAAAAATTATTCAACATGTACAGGGCTTGTTATTTCAGCAAAATCACATGTAAAACATCTACAGCTATTCTTGCATCATGATGGAAATGACTAAAGACAAGGAAATTAGTGATATATTAGACATAAAATGAAAATTGTAATTTTAGAAAACTGTCACAGATTTGTGAATTATTCAAATTTAAACTTGTTTAAGTCGCTCATCATTGATTGCCCAAATAGCCCTTCTCCTCTCAGGTGTCATAAGCAAGGTTCCTGATACACAAAATTAAGTACTACATTTTAACATCACATACGTTGAACTAATTAAGCAAGCCTCATCCCTCGACAACCTCATTTACTCATACAGCCTCCTATACCTCCCAGTCTACACCTTCTCCCTCGTCTCATCAGCCTAGCTTGCCTTCAACGCCATCTTCACCTTCTTCCTCATCTCCCAAAAGCTCACCTCCCCAGTCCTCAACTCCATCATCCTCGTCACCTTCTCCATTGCCTTCAATGGAGTCAACCCCAACCAAGATGACTCCAGTACGAACATACCAAAAAGCAGGCACCCGTTGGGTTCGTATGATACTTGTAGCATCGATGGTGTTCTCATTCCTATTAGCTATGACGGAGATGATGTACCAAAAGGTGCTGAATTATGGACTTCTTTGCGATAATCGAGACGATGGTGTAGATGGGGTCGGTGGCCTTGATGGGCTCGCTGGTGAGGCTGTTTGCGAGAGAGGAATAAGATTTTTGGAGGTAAACCGTAGACTTTGAGAGAAATAAGAGTTCAATTTTAATTGAATTTGGATAAGGATGCTTGGAGAAGAGGTGTTGATGTTGAGCTATTTAGGAAAGAGGCGGCATATTTTTATTTTCCTGGTGGATGTCTTGCGCAGCTTTTAAGGGGTTGTTTTTATTTTCTTTTAATAATTCCATCTAGATAATTGCAACATTTTCATTAAAACATTGCGCGTTCATGCTGCGAAAAATAATTTTTCTTGTAGTGAATGTAAGATGGAACAAGCTATTTAGTGACTAGGAGTGCATAACAAGGCTACAATAATAGTATAGGATATGCCATTGAATGTCTATGGAGTGAATAGCATGGCTACATTAACAGTATAGGATTTTATTGAATATCTATGGAATGCACAACATGGTTACAATAATGATATTGGACATGTCATTGAATGATTATGGAGTGCACAACATGGTTATAATAATGGTATAGGACAGTCTATTGAATATTTACATATTGCACAACATGGCTACAATAATGGTATAGGATAGGCCATTGAATCGTTACTTTTAGAAATGGGGATGCATGACACATGTAAGTTGATCCAACTCACATGGATCGCAGACTTAAAAAAAACACAACTTTATTTCATTTAGGAACATGTATGATTGACACATGTACGTCATGAATTAGTTGTTGCAAGTCACGCGGATTATGAAATTACTATTTATAATGAAAAGGTTGGTGTACGAAGTTCATAAGATTCTAAATGGCAAATCAAAATTAGACTCCTCGTGATTATTTGGTATTGTTTAAGCTTATATACAAGCCGACCATAAACACATGGAAGATGAGGTTGATGAAGGTTTCTGGGTCACCTTAATGTAACTTATAATTGTTGTAATAAATAAATAAATTCTAGATCTGAAAACATACAACCTATATTGATTCTATCGAGAAACAAATATACGAAATTAGTTCAGAAGAAGTCGTACCTAAATCCATTGATGTTTGCAAAAAAGAAGATCAACTAGGTTTTAGATCTTCCAAATTGACACAAGCTTAGATCTGAAAATTCTCTTTAAAAGAGGGTGGAGAGAATATGATAAGACTTGTGTAATTTGGGGACCATAACCCCATATATATAGTGTGTGACATTTTTCAGTTCGGCCCTTCAATAAACTACAATTGTCACTCTGGTATCCACACATTATAAATTTACATGACGAATATACCCCTTAAGTCTTGTTGTATTTATTCCAAATAGATCACATAATTAAACTTAATCCCAAGATAGCCCATACATTCAAATATTAAAATATGTGGCCCCATAATGCTGAATTATTCCAACAATCTCCCCCTGGGCCACATATGTAACCTTATAGAATGTACAGGAAATTATTTTCAAGGACAAAATTTTGACAGCTTTTTAGCCTCAAGGACAGACCTTCGATATTTTATCCTGAAGGACAACTTTCTGTAGGTATCAGTTTTTAGTTATTGATAGCAGTTTTTAGGTATCAGTTTGTAGTTATCGGTAGCAGTTTTTAGGTATCAGTTTAGCTCGGTAGCAGTTTTGTTATCCTTATGAATAATTTTAGAAAATGTTTGTCCTTATGAATAATTTTTAGAAGAATGTTCGTCCTTGCGGTAAAAATATTGAGGTCGTGTCCTTGAGGCAAAAAATATACAAATCTTTGTCCTTTAAATTAATTCCCCCTAGAATGTATTTAACTTTATGAGCTCTCAAATAGATATCTTGACAATATGGTATATCCATAACAATCTCGTCCATTGATAGTGTCAATATAGGATCAAAGCGGTTTTCATTATCGTTAGTGTAACTAAATTCATCAATGGTCACGTATATCAATATAATCAAATGACATAGATCAATCATGTATGTGTAGCATGGAAATTACATGAAATGTGATCTTTACATGTCTGTTTCCAACTGGTCCTACTTTACTTTAATGAGATCAAAATCTAAACATATATAAATAATTTAAGTGCAATTAAAACTATATTTCTGATTAGAAAAGCTGAAGCATATCCACAATCAAAATATAGAGCAATGTCACAAAAGAAATGACTTAGTACAAGCCTCCCCTAAACCAAAATATTCTTACATAAAAGATACACCCATTTTAGCAACATGCTTATGAAAGACCTTGGGTGGTAATGCTTTTGTAAGTAGATCCGCTAACATGGAATTTGTCCCAATATGCTCTATGGATATTAACCCATTTTGCACTCTTTCCTTCACAACTAGAAACTTGATGTCAATGTAATTTGACTTACTTGAGCTTCTATTGTTATTAGAATATAATACTGCTGATCTATTGTCACAAAACAACTTTAGTGGTCTTTCAATATTATCTATAATGCGCAGCCCAGTGACAAAATTTTACAGCCATTTTCCATGATTAGATGCCTCATAGCAAGCCACAAACTCTGCTTCCATATTGGAAGAAGCTATAAGCGTTTGCTTAATGCTCTTCCATGATATAGCCCCTCCACTCAACATAAATATGCATCCTGAAATGGATTTTCTGCTATTCGGACATCCAGGAAAGTCAGAATCAGAATACCCAATGATCTCCAACTGATCTAATCTTTTATATGTAAGCATATAGTCCTTTGTTCTTTTAAGATACCTCATAACCCTTTTAGCTGCTTTCCAATGATCCATTCCAGGGTTACTAAGATACATGCCTAACACTCCTACAATGTAAGCAATATCCGGACGCGTACATACTTGAGCATACATTAGACTCCCTATAGCAGATGCATAAGGGATCTTCTGTATTTCATTAATTTCAAGGATGTTATTAGGGCATTGTTTGAGACAAAACTTATCTCCTTTAGCAACGGGGGTATCACCTGGTTTACAATCTTGCATGCCAAATCTCTTAAGCGCATTTTCTATATAGTTCTTTTGTGACAATACAAGAATGTCTCATGAACGATCACGATGTATTTGGATCCCTAATACAAAAGAGGCGTCACCAAGATCTTTCATTTCAAAATTATTTGAAAGAAATCTCTTAGTTTCGTGCAACATATTTAAACCATTGCTGGCAAGCAATATATCATCAACATATAAAATTAAAAATATAAATTTACTCCAATTAAACTTGTGATACACACAGTTATCAATGATGTTTGCCTCAAAACCAAAAGAGGTAATTACATTATGAAATTTGTGGTACCATTGACGAGAAGCTTGTTTGAGTCCATAAATGGATTTCTTTAGTTTGCAAACCATATTCTTTGGATCTTCGACCATAAAGTTTTCCGGTTGCACCATATAAATTGTTTCCTCAATGTCTCCATTGAGAAATGCAGTCTTAACATCCATTTGATGCAACTCAAGGTCAAAATGTGCAACAAGTGACAAAATTATTCTAAAAGAGTCTTTTGATGAAACCGGAGAGAAAGTCTCTTTGAAATCAATGCCTTCCTTTTGAGTAAAACCTTTTGCTATAAGACGAGCCTTATATCTTTCCACTTTACCTTTTGCATCCCTCTTGGTTTTAAATATCCATTTAAAACCAATGGGCTTCTTACCTTCAGGTAAAGGGACAAGATCCCAAACTTTATTGTCTTGCATTGATTTATACTCTTCATTCATAGCTTCAATCCACTTTTGAGAATTAATATCTTGTATGGCTTGGTGAAAGTTGATAGGATCATCTTCCATCAATCCATTATTATCCTCTAACTCTTGAAGAAATACAACATAATCATCCGGAATAGCATTTCTTCTTTCCCTAGTGGATCTTCTTAATGGCAATTCATTTTGAGGTTGTTGAATTTGTTCTTGTGGAATATTAACTTCAACTTGAAGAGGATTTTCTTCAACATTGTTTTGTAGGGGTTCTGGATTCACTTCTTGATCAATGACAGGAACAATAATCTACACATTGTCCAAAGAAGTAACTGTAGTAGGAATCATAGACGATGATTCCTCCTCAAAAAAACAATGTTCCTTACTTTATTTCTCCCTCTCAACTCAACATCCTCAAAAAATGTTGCATTTCCCGTCTCAAATATTTTCCTCGGTATGGGATCATAAAATTTATAGCCCCTAGATCGCTCAGAATAACCAATAAAGTAGCTACTCACTGTTTTGGAGTCCAATTTTCTTTCATTTGGCCTATATGGCCTTGCCTCAACTGGACATCCCCAAATGTGAAAATGCTTTAGAGTAGGCTGTTTGCCTGTCCAGAGCTCATAAGGTGTTTTAGTAGCTGCTTTAGTGGGTACTCTATTAAGGATATAAACTGCTGTCTTTAATGCCTCTCCCCAGAGTGATTTTGATAAGGTAGAATGACTGATCATACTCCTTACCATGTCTTTAAGAGTCCGGTTTCGTCTCTCAGCAACACCATTCATGCTAGGTGAACCTGGCATAGTGTATTGTGGGATTATTCCACATTTCTCTAGAAATTTGGCAAATGGTCCTAGACATTGTTCACCTGATCCGTCAGATTTACCATAATATTCACCGCCACGATCAGATCTGACAGTTTTAATCTTTTTGTTGAGTTGGTTCTCAACTTCTACCTTAAATTTCTTGAACATGTCTAAGGATTCTGATTTATTATGAATAAGATATAGGTAGCCATATCTTAAGTAGTCGTCTATGAATGTTATAAAATATTGTTGACCATTCCATGATGCCTCAGGAAATGGCCCACAAATGTCTGTATGTATTAATTCTAAGACGTCAGTTGCTCTATTGGCACCTATTTTCTTATGTTTGGTCTATTTTCCCTTGATACACTCTACACAGACATCAAGGTCTGAAAAATCAACGGATTCCAAAATGCCATCTGACACGAGCCTTTGAATTCTATTTTTAGATATATGACCTAAGCGCTTGTGCCACAATGTGGCTGAAGTTTCCTTATTAGCTTTTCTTTTAGTACTACGTGACTCTACATGCAAGGCTTCATTATAAGAGGTATTAACATCAAGCATATATAAGTTATCATAAACATTAAGAGAACCAGTTCCAATAAGAGTTGAATTCATTGATAAACTAAAAGTACCATTCCCAAATGAACAAGAATAACCAAATTTGTCCAACTTAGAAACAGAAACCAAATTCCGTCTAAATGACGGTATAACAAAAGTATCAAATAAATTCAAATAAAACTGAGTTTTTAATAACAACTTAAAATGCCCTAGCCTCCACTTCTACCGATTTTCCATCATCTACATAGATGTATCTTTCAGCATCAGTTGGATTTCGGTAGCTCAGGCAACCCTGCATAGAAACACTTATGTGAGTAGAAGCACCAGAATCTAACCACCAAGTGTTTCCATATACTGTAGCTAAATTTACTTCAGAACAGACCAAAGCAAAAGATGTACCTTTCTTAACACGCCATGCGTGGTATTTGGCACAATCTTTCTTCAAATGTACAGCCTTTTTGCAAAAGTAACAACCATCAGTCTCCTTTTGTTGTTTCTTTTCAGTCGGACCCTTAGCAGTTTCTTTATCCTTCTTTCTCTTTTTGTCTTTTCCCTTATAGGTGTATGCTAAATGAGCACTTTCAGCCTTATCATGCTTCAATCTCTCTTCTTTTTGTACACAATACGAAATGAGCTCATTAAGAGTCCATTTCTCCTTTTGACGGTTATAACTGATCTTGAACTGGTTGTATTGTGAAGGAAGAGAAATTAATACCAAATGCACGAGCAAATCATCTGAAAGCTCAAGCTTAAGTGCCTTAAGTTTTGAAGCAGTGTTAGACATTTCCATAATGTACTCCCTTATGTTTCCTTTGCTTTGATACTTCATGGAAATCAAGCATTGCAAAAGCGTGCTTGTTTCCGCCTTGTCGTTTTTAGCAAAATGTTTTTCAATCTCAGCAAGGAAATCTTTAGCATTGTTTATCTTTTCAGATACCGTACCCCTAAATGCCTCCGGAATGCCAAGCTTTATGATCATTAGACTCATGCGGTTTGAACGATCCCATCTCTCAAAGTTTTTTATAATATCAGAAGAACTTTCATCCGTAAGAGGGGTGGATTCATCTATCCTAAGTGCAAGGTCAAGATCCATGCACCCAAGAACAAGCAATATGTTCTCTTTTCAATCCTTAAAGTTTGTTCCAGTCAGAATACGAATGTTGTTCAGATTGGCAGATACCGTAGTCAAATTAGCTGTAATTTTAAATTAATCAAATATGCTTACATTATAAAACAACTGTAGTAAATTTAAAATAATTGATAAGTCTTTGCTCAAGATACCTAGCACAACATTAATATCAAGTCTTTGGACAGTAATATTAACTGTAAGTGGTATTCTTGTTGTAATCATCAAATATTAACAATAAATTCAAGTCAAATAATAATCTTCCTTTGGCCGATTAATTATTTTCTTGTAAAACTTTATAATTGTTACATATTTATCATCACACATGTGTATCTAACTTGGCCAGATATTAACCTTCCTTTGGGCCGACTAATATTCGCATAAATAAATACACACAAATATCTAACATTTTTTTTTATGAGCAACTAAAATAAGAGAGATCACTTTGGTGACATATTATTTCAATTAGTTCATTTGTAATGTAGGATATTCACAATCAATTTGCAAAAGACGCCAAATAGTATATGAATTTATTTTAACTCCTTCATTTATAAATTTGCCATAAATATCAATGTCAAATTTGACATCAAGGAAACTATAATAATACATAAATGAATAATACTTGCAATAACAATTAGTATCAGATTATTGCGCACTTTATTTAACTGCTACTATTCAAAATAGAAGGTGAAACATATTAAGTAGTAACAATAAATTACAAAAAAAAAATATGTCAAATCTGACAGCATCAATTAATGTGCTGATTCATAATATATAAAAGTAATGAATAGTAAAGGCTTGGCCAATATTTCAACAATGCCTGTTGCTATTTTATGCTAAGAAAAAAAACCAACCAAATAAAATAATAATTTATGCTTTTGCAGGAGAAAACAAAACCACAAACATGTCATGGTACAATTATTATAAAAGATGTAGATGAATTCTTAGATCATAAATCCAAAGATATGGTTCAATTAAATCCAAATCGCTATCATTTCAGAAAACTTTGGGTCAAATCAACAGAATCCAATATTTCATTAAATCTATGGATCCATATATAATACTGTTTATTAACATGTTTTGAATCACCATAATTGAAGCATTCACAAATCAGAACGAAATAAGTGGATCAGGTGAATCAACCGAAAATTGTAAATCCAAGAACCCTAATTTCATATGTTCTTAAAACCTAAGAATTTCTCAATAAAATCAATGATGGGTGGTTCTGATACCACTTGTTGTAATAAATAAATAAATTCTAGATCTAAATACATACAACCCATATTGATTCTATCGAGAAACAAATATATGAAATTAAATAGTTCAGCAGAAGTCGTACCTGAATCCATTGATGTTTGCAAAAAAGAAGATCAATTTGGTTTTAGATCTTCCAAATTGACACAAGCTTAGATCTGAAAATTCTCTTTAGAAGATGGTGGAGAGAATATGAAAAGACTTGTGTAATTTGGGGACCATAACCTCATATATATAGTGTGTGACATTTTTCAGTTCGGCCTTTCAACAAACTAAAATTGTCACTTTGGTATCCACACATTATAAATTTACATGACGAATATACCCCTTAAGTCTTGTTGTATTTATTCCAAATAAATCACATAATTAAACTTAATCCTAAGATAGCTCATACATTCAAATATTAAAATATGTGGCCCCATAATGCTGAATTATTCCAACAATAATAACCATCCAGATTATAGGTTAAGAAGATGAAACTTGGATATTGAGTGTACTTATGTTATGTTTACTAAAGTATATCGAAGGTACCAAAAAATTATATTCGAAGTAGAATAGCAAGATGTGTTTGAGATGTCTAGATCAACATTTGACTTTTTATATTTTATGGATCATTAGATAAACTTTGTTGGTTGTATAGCATATGATCTATGCGTTAGTTATATTAGATAGTTTGAGTGATTTCATTGTTTTATGTATTTCTATGCATTATATTTGTTTTATGTATTTCCATGCATTTTTGTTCTATGTGTTTTATGGATTGTATTTGATCTATGGATTAGTTATAGTAGATAGTTTTACAAAACAAATTTGTAAATAACAAACATACGTAAAACCCAAGTTGACTACATCTCGATCAAGTTCATACATAAAACATTAGCACATACATGAATATACCTAAACATGCAAAACATAAGCATGCATGAACTTGCATTAAGATATAGCAACAAGGCCAGATTTTGTAGATCGGTTCTATCTACGACAACCTTGAAATTTCAATAAACTTATCCTATTGCAAAACGCTGTTATTTCTTGTTCAAATTCGATGGCATATTCTATAGCTCGTCGAGAGAATAGATCATCAATCTATTACCATAACTCACAACTATTTGGAAAGTTGGAGCATTTATAATGACATCGTCCAATGCCCTTTTTGCTTTTTATGATGAAATACGTAACAGATTGGAGGAGAATTTACCTTTTGTTCTCTTTCAGCCCATTTATTACCGAGTTCCTATCCTCTCTGCTTACTTCTACGCTGGCTTCTATGTTGTTCTCCAAGTCTTTTCCCCTTTTACCGTAACCGACGCTCTTGTTCCTCTCTCTCATGTTCCCTTAGGTCTTCGTAGTTCCTTTCCCGCGTTTTATACCACTTTGTCGGTGGTTGAGAAGATGAAGGATTTGAAGAGAGTTGGTGACCTAAAAGACCTTCATATGAGTATGAAAAGGCAAAGAACTATAGTCCACCATGTTGATATTGTTATACGTCTAGTATACCAAAACAGAAAATAATCAAATATAAACTCGTCGCACAAGTTTATAACTCAGATTTCCACTACACTGGAATTCTGTAGTAAATATAATAACAATATGAATGTTGTAAATGAATTACAACAACAGCGTTATACTATTTTGAATAAACAGTATAACAAAATAGAAGAAAGAATTGAGAATTCTAACCGGATAATGTCTGAGGCTCGTCGTAACGATTTCCTTAAGAATTTTATTCAAAATTCTCCCAAGATACAACAAACGTAATCTGCACGAGATTGTGATGTGTATGATCTTCTGTGTGATAGGACTGAAGATGATTTTAAGAGATGAAGGGATAGAAGAGATAATTCGGTTTGTGAAAAAATATGAGTGAGGAAAGTAATCAGGTTTCCTCCTTATTTATAGTCGAATTCCCAACTGCTGCATCCGTTGGAAAAAGCCGCATCTCTTCATTTGCAATGTCAAAAAAGCGTTACTGTTGCTGTTTGTAACAGTCGCGTCCGTTCATTTGCAACGGTCCAGAACTGTTGCTGTTTGCAACAGTCGCGTCCGTTCATTTGCAACGGTCCAGAAATGTTGCTGTTTAAAACGTCGCATCTCTTCATCGTTTATAAAACCTGCATCTATTCAAACAGTAAAACTGTTCACTTTTATTTACCAAAAATATAACCGGGTCGGGTCCGCTCATATTAGACCCGCATCCGGCCCGGTTCGGTCGGTCGGACGGGCGGGCGGCGGCGCGCGCGTGTGTTAGTCCATGGCCATATAGGTCCTCCCCCTCGCACAAAATATACTTGACCCTAAGGGTCAATATAGGGGATGAGAGTATATAATATATACAAGAAAATGGACATATTTTTGGTGATGTGGGATATATCTCATTCACCATCTAAAAGGAATTCCAACAATCCCCCACATGAATGATGATATATCTCTCCCCCACACAAAATGTAATATCACACAGTTCATATGAAAATAATGCTATATCGAGGATAAGTAGATATTTCACTTTGAACTTTCCCTAGTTAAAACTTATCGGATATTTGGCTAATCGGTGAATTATTTCATCTTGAACCGTCAGCCGTTATTGTATAACCAGAAAATAAGCGTTACAAAGCATTATTTCCCTTCACACCCAATCTCTTGGTTGTGTTCATTTTGGTCCTGAACAATTTTTGGTTCTGCGAGTGTTTTTAGAGAATAAAAGCCTTTGAATATTCTCATAGAGCCGACCCAGCTCACACTAACATAGGTAATCGCAACCATTAAGAGTATCCTACATATACCCCACTTGTTATTGTCAAGATATGGTCATCATTAAAAAACATAGTTTTAACCTTTAAACACCTCTGTAGGCATGCATTTATATTTTGCACCATAGGAATGGAGTTGGACTATGTCCACGTAAATGCATTATGTCTTGAGTTATTCAGAACTGGTTTGCCTATTGATCCTAGTCCGTGGGATCTCCAGTCGCTAGGATAGGTTTCCGTATAAGATAACTCTTGATGGTTTAGGCTTTTAAGCCCATTCCCCTCGATGCGCAGTCAATTTTCTCTCTTGATAAACCTTTAGTAAATGGATCCGCTAGGTTATCATTTGTTCTCACATAATCTATGGAAATAGTTCCATTTGAGAGTAACTGCCTAACTGTATTATGGCGTCGACGAATATGTCGTGACTTTCCATTATACACAAAGTTTTGCGCTCTGCTTAGCGCTGCTTGGTTATCACAGTGTATGCATATGGCCGGTACAGGTTTAGGCCAAAACGAAATATCTTCTAAAAAGTGACGAAACCATTCTGCTTCTTCGCCTGCTTTATCTAATGCAATGAACTCTGATTCCATAGTGGATCGAGCTATGCATGTTTGTTTAGTAGATTTCCATGACACCGCTGCCCCTGCTAGGGTAAAGACATAACCACTCGTTGATTTTGATTCCTCTGAATCTGCAATCCAGTTTGCATCACTATATCCTTCTAAGACGGCAGGATATTTTTCATAATGTAAGGAATAGTTAGTGGTATTTTTTAAATATCCAAGCACTCTCATTAGTGCTTTCCAGTGTTCCTTCCCTGGATTGCTTGTATACATGCTCAATCGACTTACTGCATAAGCTATATCTGGTCTTGTGCAATTCATGAGATACATGAGACATCCTATTACACGAGAATATTTTAGTTGCATTACACTCTCATTAGTGTTTTTGTGCAGTACTTCTGATGGATTAAAAGGTGTATTTACTCCTTTAACTCCAAAATTTTGAAATCTTTCAATCACTTTGTCTACATAGTGTGACTGAGACAATTCAATTCCATTAGGAGTTCTTATTATTTTGATTCCCAAAATAATGTCTGCAACTCCTAAGTCTTTCATATCGAAATTGCTAGTTAACATTTTCTTTATGGTCTCTATGACTTGAGTATTTGGACCAAATATTAGCATATCGTCTACATATAGACAAATCATCACATATGATTGTCCAATTTGTTTATAATAAACACACTTATCGCATTCATTTATACGAAAACCATTTCTTGTCATGACACTATCAAATTTTTCGTGCCATTGTTTTGGAGCTTGTTTTAGTCCGTATAATGATTTTACTAATCTACAGACTTTGTTTTCATTTCCTTTGGAAATAAATCCCTCAGGTTGCTCCATGTAAATCTCCTCATCGAGATTTCCATTTAAAAATGCTGTTTTTACATCCATCTGATGAATCTCTAGATTATAGATGGATGTAATTGCTATTAACATTCTTATAGAGGTTATTCGTGTTACCGGCAAATATGTATCAAAAAAGTCTACTCCTTCTTTTTGACGATATCCTTTGGCTACTAATCTGGCTTTATACTTGTCGATAGAACCAACTGCTTTCATTTTCTTCTTGAAAATCCATTTGCAGCCAATTGGTTTTATTCCTGGTGGAATATCAACAATTTCCCAAGTTTTATTACTTGAATTGAATCAATCTCACTTTGGATTGCTTCTTTCCAACATGAGGATTCAGAAGATGACATTGCTTCCTTGTACGTTTGAGGTTCGTGTTCTAACATATAAGTTAAAAAATCCGAACCAAATGTTTTGAAAGTTCTTGCCCTTACGCTTCTTCTTGGTTCAACCTCCTCGTTGTCCTGATGAGTTTCATCTTCACATGTCTCATCTCTGTTATCTCTTGTCCTTTTTGGGACAGGTGTTATCCCATTTTTGGTCAAAACTGGAATATCAATGTTGTGTGCATTTCCACCACGACCGAACCAAGAAGAAGCAGCCAGCAAGCGTATATAAGTCTAGGATTTCACTTAAGGTTCAGATATAAAAGTTCATTCGGTGAAACAACACTCAAGCCCATTCGGCAGTATGAAACGAGATCACATTCGGCATTTGAAATACCATGGCCCATCCGGCATTCCCAATGCCGAGATTCATCCGGCATTCCCAATGCCGAAGTCCATTCGGCATTCCCAACTCCACTGCCGAGCCAAACCTCAGCCTCCACCGAACCAGAATTCCACCGGACAATCCATGCTACCACCGGTCCAGCTCCATCTCCATGCTACTGCCGAACCAGCCTCCACCGAACCAACACCAATCAAGCCCACACCGAACCAACTCCATCTCCATACCGGACCAGGGTCTCATCTCCCACCAACAACCACCGGACCATGTGCTACCGGACCAACCTCCTCCAAACCAACTCCTACCGAATCAATCTTCTCCAAGCTCGGCCGAACCAAGGTATACCAGACCAAACTACCAGGCCAGATTGCTTCAGCCCAGGCCCGCCAGCAGCTATATACATCCAGGACCCCTGCCCCTAGCCTCACTCTATAAATAGAGGGGCAGGGGTACAATAATGGGAGACAAGTTTGAGAGCTCAAGCACGGAAGGAACTTTCAAACAACTTTCATATACTTGTATACAAAGCCTTGTACTTGTAATTTGAAAGAAAAGGGAGAATAACATATAAAATGGACGTAGGCACGTTCTGGCCGAACCACTATAAATCTGCGTGTCTTTTACAGTTTAGCCCCTGCTTTTTATATATTTGCATAAATCACCCAAATCGCTAAGAACAACATATAATCAACGGAATCGTACGACTTTGGGGTGTTTGCCCATTTTTTGCGCAAACATTTTGGTGCTTTCACTGAGAACTGAACTCAAGGACCTACCGCTTGGAAGTTGAATTTGATAGTTTAGAGATTCAGATTGGAAGAGTCATGGCGAGACAATCAAGCAGAAGGCCAAAGCCAGAGCAGAGTCAACAGGAAGGGAGTCAAGAGACTTCCTCAGGAGCAAACCAAGCTTCAGCCTTCATCACCAGGGATGAGATGGAGGCTATGATGAGAAGACAAGAAGAGATGATCCAGAACTTGCTTCAGCAAATTGGGCAGCTTGGAGCACAAAACCAAGGAGCAACTGGAGTTCAGAACGGACCAGGACCATCTGGCGTAGCACCAGAGCTAGGGCGCACACACGCAGAGCATGTTAATCTGATCTCGGGAAGAGAGACGGGGGCATCCGAACAACCTGGTGGCAATAGAGGAGTGAACGCTCAGTCAAGGGGGCAGATCCCAGAGTTCCCTCGTGAACTCGGGGGGCAGGTTGAAAGTGATGAACGAAGATTGCATCTCGAAGACGATGACAGATTGGCGGAGATGGTTAGAAGAGCCATGAGAGGCGGTTTGGTAAACAAAGACTTGGAAGATGTAAACAGGAGTCCTTTTTCTTCTGCGATTAGGATGGCTAGGAACCCACCAGAATTCAAGCTACCATCAGTAGAGATGTATGATGGGAGGACAGACCCTGCGGTCCATCTTACTAAGTATATGAGGCACATGGAAGTGCTGGGGGCATCACAGGAGATCATGGCCCGGTGCTTTCCACTGTATTTGACGGACATTGCAGCGTTATGGTTTAGGCAACTGGAGAGCGGCTCCATAGGAACGTGGGCAGATTTAACTGAGAGATTCATGAGGCAATTCAGGCTTCATATTGCGAGACCCAAGAATGTGATGACTTTGGCAACCTTGAAGCAGAAAACTGGAGAGACTTTGAGGAGCTTTATAACGCGATTTAATGCGGCGGCAGTATCAATGGATCGACCAGATCCATCTATGGTCATGATGGCGGCTGTATCTGGAATAGCTGATAGCACAGAGTTTAAGAATTCATTAACCAAGGACCCGCCTTTGAATCTGGGAGAGTTCTATCATGAGGCTGAAAAGTTTCTGCGTTTGGAAGAAGCTAGTGCAGAAAGAGAGGAAGAAGATGACGTTTACGCAATCAAGAGCGGAAACCCACCTGGAAAGGGTGCGGAGACTAGCAAAGGAAAGAGAAAGGCTGAGGATAATGATGACAGGTCAAAGCGGCAAAGGAGGGAGCCGCGATTCATCACTCACACTGAGCCGAATGAGGGTCTGGAACGAATTTATCAGGATACCAAGGGGCAGGTTCCGTGTATCGTAGACCAATGCGAAGGGATCCAACCTATGACGAAAGAAAATCAGATAAGTTTTGTGTATTCCATGAATTAAACGGTCATAACACTAATGATTGTAGGCATTTGAAGGACGAGGTGGAAGGGCATATCAGGAACGGTATGCTCCTTCAGTACGTGAGGAGGCGAACTCCAGCAGTGGAGCCAGAGCGACCACCGTCTACATCGGCTAGAGGTGACCCTGGATCGGGGTACCGTTTGATTATCCATTGATTGCTTGATTAAAATAACGATGAACAAGTTGTAAACCTCTCGCTAACACGGTTAAATCATTTACACATGTGAGCGATCGCGCACGATCCATAGGCATGCTCTGGATGACCACCAGCCGCGCTATAGTAAGAGTTTACGCTTTGACATCTTCATTCTGCTTTTTGCTTTGATTTTGATTTGAATATTTAAATTCTTCCTGTTTGGACATTTCTGCTGTAAGATTCATATGATTATTGCTTTAACATTTACAATTTTATGGAAAAATTACTTGTATGCCCGTGGATCGCGAACGGTCCACGAGCACCTCTTGCATGGCAGCGAACTGCCGAAGTCTTTGATTCGGAAACTCTCCCAAACAATAACTCCGGCACTGATATTATTAAGTCCCCCCCCCCGGGCACACTCATTCGCCTCGAACGGCACCCAACTTCGAACAGTCACAATTCGCCTCGAACGGCACCCGACTTCGAACAGTCACAATTCGCCTCGAACGACACCCGACCTCGAACAGTCACAACTCGCCTCGAACGGCACCCGTCTTTGATTCGGAAACTCTCCCAAACAATAACTCCGGCACTGATATTATTAAGTCCCCTCCGGGCACACTCATTCGCCTCGAACGGCACCCAACTTCGAACAGTCACAATTCGCCTCGAACGGCACCCGACTTCGAACAGTCACAATTCGCCTCGAACGGCACCCGACTTCGAACAGTCACAATTCGCCTCAAACGGCACCCGACCTCGAACAGTCACAACTCGCCTCGAACGGCACCCGACCTCGAACAGTCACAACTCGCCTCGAACGACACCCGAACTCGAACGGTCACAATTCGCCTCGAACGACACCCGACTTCGAACAGTCACAAACTCGCCTCGAACGGCACAACTCATCTCGCCACAAATGGCTCGATTGCGAAAGGTCTCCATTTGAGGTCCACCCCCTGACCACCAACAGTCGCACCTTACCACGAATGGCTCGATCTCGAACGATCGTCATCCGAAGTAAGGCGCTTGACCGCGAACGGTCCCATTTCATCTTTTGCCGCGAACGGCACCGGCCGTGAACGGTCACATTTCACCCCAAGTGGCTTAATCGCGAACGGTCGCCATTTGAGGTCCGCCCTCTGACCGGGCTCGGTCGCACTTTACCTCGAATGGCTCGATCCCGAACGGTCGTCATTTGAAGTAAAGCGCTTGACCGTGAACGATTACATTCCACCGCAAATGACTCGATCTCGAACGATCGTCGCATGGATTTAGACGCTTGACCGCGAACGGTCGCACTTCACCTCAAATGACTCGATCGCAAACGGTCGTCATTTGAAGTTAGGCGCTTGACCATGAACGGCCGCGCTTCATCCCAAATAGCTCGATCCCGAACGGTCGTCATTTGGGGCCATATAAAATATCAAGCTCTTTATAGGTTGTCAACAGGATATGAACATCCAGCTCATGGCATTACAAAACACGCCTTCCTATCGCAAGGCATGTTTTGGGGGGCAAAGTGTTATCCCATTTTTGGTCAAAACTGGAATATCAATGTTGTGTGCATTTCCACCACGACCGAACCAAGAAGAAGCAGCCAACAAGCGTATATAAGTCTAGAATTTCACTCAAGGTTCAGATATAAAAGTTCATTCGGTGAAACAACACTCAAGCCCATTCGGCAGTATGAAACGAGATCACATTCGGCATTCGAAATACCATGGCCCATCCGGCATTTCCAATGCCGAGATTCATCCGGCATTCCCAATGCCGAAGTCCATTCGGCATTCCCAACTCCACTGCCGAGCCAAACCTCAGCCTCCACCGAACCAGAATTCCACCGGACAATCCATGCTACCACCGGTCCAGCTCCATCTTCATGCTACTGCCGAACCAGCCTCTACCGAACCAACACCAATCAAGCCCACACCGAACCAACTCCATCTCCATACCGGACCAGGGTCTCATCTCCCACCAACAACCACCGGACCATGTGCTACCGGACCAACCTCCTCCAAACCAACTCCTACCGAATCAATCTTCTCCAAGCTCGGCCGAACCAAGGTATACCGGACCAAACTACCAGGCCAGATTGCTTCAGCCCAGGCCCGCCAGCAGCTATATACATCCAGGACCCTTGCCCCCAGCCTCACTCTATAAATAGAGGGGCAGGGGTACAACAATGGGAGACAAGTTTGAGAGCTCAAGCACGGAAGGAACTTTCAAACAACTTTCATATACTTGTATACAAAGCCTTGTACTTGTAATCTGAAAGAAAAGGGAGAATAACATATAAAGTGGACGTAGGCACGTTCTGGCCGAACCACTATAAATCTGCGTGTCTTCTACAGTTTAGCCCCTGCTTTTTATATATTTGCATAAATCACCCAAATCGCTAAGAACAACATATAATCAACGGAATCGTACGACTTTGGGGTGTTTGCCCATTTTTTGCGCAAACAATAGGATTTCCATCGTTTCTTTTATGTGGGAACACATCTTCAAAGATCGAGGCATCTCTTGATTCCATGATTGTATTTACATGAATATCATTTATATCAGACTTGAATACCAAAAATCTGTAGGCACTACTATTTTGGGCTGGCCCAAGATAATAACAATCTACTGTTTTTGGTCCAAGTTTGACTCTCTTGGGAGGCGGAACAGGAACTTTTGCCAAGCACCCCCACACTTTGAGGTATTTAAAGCTTGGTTTGTGTCCTTTCCATATCTCATATGGAATTGTTCCCCTTTTTTGTGAGGAACTTTGTTTAATATGTGATTAGATATATTTAAGGCTTCCCCCCACAAGTTCATCGGTAGACCAGAAGTTAAAAGCATGGCAGTAATCATGTCTTTTAACGTTCTGTTCTTCCTCTCGGCTACACCATTTTGTTGTGGTGAATATGGAGCTGTTGTTTGATGAATTATACCATTTTCGGCACAGAACTGTTCAAATGGTGATTCATATTCTCCACCTCGATCAGATCTCAATATCTCGATCTTTTTATTTAACTGATTTTCTGCCTCAGCCTTGTATTTTATAAACGCTGTTATTGCTTCAGCTTTACTATTTAAAAGATATATATAGCAATATCGCGTATAATCGTCAATAAAAGTAATGAAATACTTTTTCCCACCTCTTGTAGGTAGTGACTTAAAATCACATAAATCTGTATGTACCAAACCTAATGGTTCGGTGCTTCTGTTAACAGATTTAAATGGTTGTTTGACCATTTTTGCTTCTACACATGTCTCACATTTGTATTTTTTATCTACTTGGAATTTTGGAATTAATCCCAAGTTTGATAATGTTTTCATTTTACGAAAATTTATGTGTCCCAATCTATCATGCCAAAGTAAAATTTCGTGCTCAAGCAAATAAGAAACTTCAATTTTATTAATAGCACAATCAGAATACATAGTTTTATTGTCGATAACGGCTACATTTGCCTTAAATAGGCCATCACATAAATATCCCCTTCCTATATATATTCCAGCTTTGGACAGAACCATCTTGTCTGACTCAAATGCCATCTTGAATCCCTTCTTTGATAGGACTGCACCAGAGATGAGATTCTTGCGTATGTCTGGAACGTGGAGCACTTCATTCAACTTGACAGTTTTTCCAGAAGTAAACTTGAGGATTACTGTGCCACTGCCTTCGATCATGGAAACTGCAGAATTACCCATGTAGAGTTTTTCTTCGTGATCGAATTTCTGATATGCAGAAAACATGGTTTTATCAGAACAAACATGACGAGTAGCGCCCGTATCTACCCACCATTGGTTAGGATTCTGAACCAGATTGCATTCAGATACCACCGCCGAGAAGTTGGACTCGTCTACTTCCATGTTATCCACTATATTTGCCTCCTTATTGTGTTCCTTCTTGTGTCTGCAATCTTTAGCGGCATGTCCAATTTTTCCACAAACCCAACATTCACCATTAAACTTCTTGGTTCGTTTGTTGTCTTTTGATTTGTTGTCTTGAGCTTTCCTTTTCTTCTGGAAACTCTTCTTTTTGTTTTTGGTCTTCGACCCTTCAGCCACAAATGCCTCCTCGCTTGATTTTGTAACTGCACGGTTGTCTGCCTCAACTTTTAATCGGGCTATGAGATCCTGCAAAGAGATTTCCTTCTTTTTATGCTTTAGATAATTGCGGTAATCTCTCCACGACGGCGGCAGTTTTCCCTTGATGGCTTCAACTAGAAATGATTCTCCAACCTTATGACCTTCCGCCTCGAGTTCATGAATGATGATTTGCAGTTCATGCAGTTGAGCGGTTACTGGTTTGGAGTCAACCATCTTGTAGTCCATGAATTTGTCTGCAATAAATTTCTTAAGACTGATATTCTGCGTCTTGTATTTTGCGGTAAGTGCATTCCAGAGTTCTTTTGACGTCTTTAAAGGCTGATATACTTTGTATAGCACCTTGTCGAGACAATTCAGAATATAGTTTCTGCATAAAAAATGGGAATGCTTCCACATATTCACCTCTACTTCCTTGCCTGGTGTAGAAATCGGTTCCTCCTCGTCGAGGTACTTTTGTAGACCGAGCGTGGTGAGATAAAACAACATCCGATTCTGCCATGTCAAGAAATCATCACCATCTCCCTTGAACGGTTCAGGTCTGTTGTGAGTAGTATTCTTTGAAAATTCTACGGTTGTCATCTTTGTTTTAGTAAGAAAACAGTAAAAATTCGTAAGATGTTATACGTCTAGTATACCAAAACAGAGAATAATCAAATATAAACTCGTCGCACAAGTTTATAACTCAGATTTCCACTACACTGGAATTCTGTAGTAAATATAATAACAATATGAATGTTGTAAATGAATTACAACAACAGCGTTATACTATTTTGAATAAACAGTATAACAAAATAGAAGAAAGAATTGAGAATTCTAACCGGATAATGTCTGAGGCTCGTCGTAACGATTTCCTTAAGAATTTTATTCAAAATTCTCCCAAGATACAACAAACGTAATCTGCACGAGATTGTGATGTGTATGATCTTCTGTGTGATAGGACTGAAGATGATTTTAAGAGATGAAGGGATAGAAGAGATAATTCGGTTTGGGAAAAAAAATGAGTGAGGAAAGTGATCAGGTTTCCTCCTTATTTATAGTCGAATTCCCAACTGCTGCATCCGCTGGAAAAAGCCGCATCTCTTCATTTGCAATGTCAAAAAAGCGTTACTGTTGCTGTTTGCAACAGTCACTTCCTTTCATTTGCAACGCTCCAGAACTGTTGCTGTTTGCAACAGTCGCGTCCGTTCATTTGCAACGGTCCAGAAATGTTACTGTTTAAAACGTCGCATCTCTTCATCGTTCAAAAAACCTGCATCTATTCAAACAGTAAAACTGTTCACTTTTATTTACCAAAAATATAACCGGGTCGGGTCCGCTCATATTAGACCTGCACCCGACCCAGTTCGGTCGGTCGGCAGCGCGCGTGTGTGTTAGTCCATGGCCATATAGGTCCTCCCCCTCGCACAAAATATACTTGATCCTAAGGACCAATATAGGGGATGAGAGTATATAATATATACAAGAAAATGAACATATTTTTGGTGATGTGGGATATACTCATTCACCATCTAAAAGGAATTCCAACAGATATACTATATTTGAATTGAAGGAAAACCTTATGTATAACTCAATGTTTGGAAGATGCTATTTATAATACTATGGCGCATAAAAAACTGTAGGTCAGATAAACACAAGCACAACGTGGCTACAATGTAAGATAAAACATGAAAAAAGTTGCACAACATGGTTACGGGTGGCGATGAGACAAGTCACTGGATGATATCTGTCGAAATTGCTACCATGTAAGATAAGACAACTCAATAAAGGATATCTGCACAACATGACTACCGTGGGAAATGAGATAAATCACTGAATGATACCCGCCAAAATTGCTACTGCAAGATTAAAAAACTTAATGAATTATAAACAGTGAAAAGTGTATGATAACCCATGAATAACTTTGAATATAATCATCAAGTAATATTGACTATAAAAAATGAAGCAGAGTGCATAAACCATGAATTAACATTGAATATAATATGAATCAAAATGCATAAACAATGAATATAACATGAATAATGTTCATGAATATAACACCAATAATAGTGCCTACAATATGAATAACACCGAATATAAATCAGTCTTAGTGCATAAACCATGAGACCGATAAAGCTATCTAATGCTTGGGCCTGTGCCATCTGCTGTGCCTGTTGGCGCAACGCATCCTCGTAATAATCAATACTTTGCTTATGCTTTATATATTCAGTATGGCGAAGTCCCATTTGCAAGTCGAATTGATCGATGTACGATATCTAAGCGGGATCTACATAATGGTAGTGTATAGGAGAGTGAAACACGTCATCATAATGGTCAACTCCATAAGATGCATGCACTTCCATAGTCTAACCAAAATACTAGCAGTTGATATGTGATTTGGTTACCCCTAACTAGGATGTGTAAGTTCGCGACTGTCTTCGCCTCCGCCTTTCTCGCTGGCATTTTTGGTGGCTTCAAGTAGCTTTTCTGTTCAGTGCTTACATCCAAACTGAACAATTGCGTTCTCTTCTTCACGGCGACCGCCCACCCCATCGCCGCCGTAGCTTCTTTCTCTTGCATGAACTTTTTCATTAAAATTTTGAGTAATCTAGATATTTCAACACATGTAGATTAAACAGCAAAATTTATTTTGCATGTTTTGCTTAGAGGTAGAGGTTTGGGGTGAAATGTTTGGTGAACGTGAGAGAGGAGGAAGACGGAAAGGGTGCAACGGCTGGTGTTTGCCCCCGGGGGTATTAAAACGGCGAAGCTATACCCTCCACCCCACCCACCCCACAATCACCTCTATCACCCGCTTATTCAAAGTGATATGGTGGCTGGTTTTATGATTCTTGATGCGGCGTTAGTTCGTTCAATGCAAAAGGATGAGAGAGATGTGAGCTGGACATGTTCATTGTTGATAATGATCTTATAGTGTGCAGCCATTTTGTGTGATATTATTGAACTTTTGCACCCTGATGATGCAGAGATATCAGAGGCACCTCGCATGTTAGGGACAATGCATGTATGGTAAGACTAATATGCACCTTTTCTTCTTTAATTGCACATATAGAATACATGCTTGTACTTGACGTATTATTGGTGGAGATGGTTGAACCATCAATAATTAGCTACATGCGATTGATGTTTGCGTACTGCTCTACCAATCAAAAAGCGTGTACAAGCATAATTTTTCTAAAGGAAACTGTTCTCAACATTTCTTATCTGAGAACGGTGAAGAATAGAATTTCCGGTGATTGGTAAATTTCACTTTAAACCGCTGAATAGTGGTGAAGAAGAGGAGATGAATACAAAAAATTTGATGAATATGTTGAAGAAGTTGGGGGTGAATACTCTGGCAATAAAGGAATGCTCATCTGTTTGCTGGGCTGTATTACTTGAAAACGATCGCTGGTGATGGTGAAGCTACTTGTTTTTATAAATGTTGATGATGGTCGTGGGGATATATTTCGATACATTTTGTTTTGTTTATTACATGTATACTTTTGGATTTGTGATTGTTGTGATTTAAAAGTTAACACTCCATCCTGTCACAAAAAAAAAATAGGAATACACACACGGTATACATACATATATACATACACATACACATATGTATAATGAAGTTTGATTCATCTAACATTGTATTGTTGAATATTAACAGACCTAAAAGCACAGCAAATTCTAGCTTTATTTCCTAATCTTGTAGCTTGACGTGCATGCAGCTGTGATATTTGTAGTTGCACCACTCTATAACTATGAACCCTTTGAAACACATGAAAAGAGTCATATATCATACCAAACTTATGAAACATAGATAGTTTGGTGGAATCAGTTGTAACTGTGTAACCCACCCTAGCCAATTGTACCGTAGTGAAAAATACACAAGCTCACTTACACTGTTAACACCGCATCCATTATGCTATATATAGACGGATGTAACTCTATGAACAGTATAAGCAAATAATCATTAGCAAGCGCAAGAAGTAGTTGAACAGACTCAAAATGCAATAGTAGTACACAATTATTCATTCTGAAACAACATCACTAGCTAATCTACAAACCAAGCATCAACATATAGATTGTACACCATTAGGTATTTTAACAAATTTAACTTTAAACCAAATAAACATTCTCAAATAAGCATAATCTTTATATATATATATATATATATATATATATATATATATATATATAAAAGAAGTCAAATTGGGTGGACTCTTTCCTCTGCAAAATCACAGCTCTCAGCTTCCTTGCCCTTACAAATATATACATACAGTTCAACCCAAACTTCTGAGTATATGCATGATGCGCTCAAATTTAGACAGGAGTTCTTCTAACGAGATTTAACATGGTTAATCAGCACAGGTACAGTGCTCTTATTTTTTGAAGCAGCAATTTCTTCAAGTCGCTTCCATATGGCTTCACGCTTAGATTTAGTTTCATGTTCTTTAGCTTCATCTTCATTATACTTCTGAAGACATTCTTCGAAGAACATGGGATCGAAATCGGAGAAGATCTTGCGAATATTTAGAGTAAGGTTTTGAACAGCTTGATTCCAGTGACCCTTGCTGTTTCTTTCTAATGCAGGGAGTATTATAGGTAGTATCACCTTGTAGTTCTGTTTTACTAGATTCTCTATGTGATCGTTGTTCCAGAGGAATAAAGCTCTCTCTGCCACCTGCAATTATGCATTAGAATACGTGTACTAATCTGCCATGCAATTTTACACAAGCTCATGGCACCAAGTTTTGAATTTACCTCATTATGTAGATTGCTTTGGTGGAAATATATAACAATGAATCAAGTTATATACCAAGGAGAATTTCCGAGCATAACCAGTTTCATCATATGCTATTCATATATGTATAAATAAATTTTCAGCTAATGGATGTTCAAAGGGCAGTTTTCGATAATCCCAAAAGTAATATATCATTTTGAGTTACAAAAAACACTAACTGTTACCACAAATCAAGTAGTTAAACGTGATTTCAAGCAATAGATTGATTGTTAGAATGTTGCACTCATGTGGCATTTCAAGATCTAATATTAGTGAACAGCATTGGTTGCAAGGGGCATGCTAAAAATCTAAGTTATTTAACATGGTGATTGTATGACATACTCTATATAGATTATGTCAAATATGGGTACATCGTCAACACATAACCTACATTTAACATCAATTGTTCTCTTCTCTAGCAGTTGAAAGGCACACTTAAGGTGAAGTGATCCAACAGTTTATATCCAAAATAACCAAATAATTCAAAGCAACGTCAGAAAATGCTAGGAGAATGCACGGTGTATACTAAAATAAATGGGTATATATAATTTGGTAAAGCGATGTTTGACCAACACATTGAACGATAAAAGAGGATCTAAAATTCTAAGGTGAAATCGCCTTTAAAATAAAACAGTAAAGCATACCTTGTTTATCTAAGGATGGTCTATTCCGCATGATGATAAATAAAATAATAACTATCTACATGGGCCTCCCTGACTCTATCCCTCTTTTATTTATTTTCTTGCTAAAATATCACCAACTTGCACAGAAAGTCTGACAGCAGAACACTTTGCACTCATTTATATGGAATATAACTCGTTTTTATGATGACCTTAGTATCAACTATCAACCCATAATTCACTAACAGGTAAAATGACAAGAAAATTAGCATTTGTAATCAACATGAGTTCAGAAAGTAACTTTTCAAAGTATGCAGTTCCATAGTCAAACTAATAAGCTCCCGGCTTTGGAAACTAAACATTCCAGTGAAATGACAAGAAAATTAACATGACTTGAGTAATGTTGTCTATTATACAGTTCCATAGTGATCAGTTCCAAGCTTACATACATAAGAATACAGATACCAGTGCACAAGGCACATCATGCATTTAAAGATGGCTTCCATTTTCAGACACAATAACCACAATATGTTTCAAAGACATCAGTGTAGGGTAAAGCTCTCTGTTTCTACCAAGGGTTGTATATCAAAATAAGTATCTAAAAAGAACGCGCACCAGATCAGATGCAAATTTGCTTGCACTCCCTATGAATCAATGTCTTATCGAAAATAAAAACTAGCTATATTTCATGATCTATAGTTAATTGTAAAGTCTGCTATATCGCAGATTGAGGAATCTTAACCCATATCCTGGGGATTTTAAAGAAACGATCATCTTGGTAAGCATTGAATGGGTACTAAAAAGGATACACTGGATTGAGAAAGCCGATTTTAGACATAATAAATTTCAATAATAATATTTTACCTGAAAGTGGGAGCTATTCAAACAGCGAGCAATTTGTCTAAAAAGTGGAACCATGCATCTCTGAAATTCAGCAGGCTGTGTCGCATCCAGAACTTCCTCTAACTCTCCCAGAAACATAACTTCTTTTGAGCTATTTGTGAGGGGCCAGTATTTTAGCAACCCTCTTATAACAGTGTCAGCAAGCTTACAGTCTTTCTCAACAAACTGAGATATGCAATACGACAACTGCTGATGATACATAGGTATACACTTTGGCTTATGTAATGGGATCAAAGCTCGAACTAGAAACAACTTATGCTCTTCTTTGAGAGGCAGAGCAAACCCATTAATGATACTTCCCAAAACTTCCAAGAGCTCAGCAATTCCATTATGTTTCTCAGTCTCGAATATGAACCGGTAAAATATATTGTTAATTGCTTTTCTAATATATGGTCGATGCACCATAAATTTACCATACACACGGTGAAGTATAGTCTTTAAGTACTCTCTTTCTCTAGGATCTTCAGAATCGAAAAGATCTAGAAGCTTAAGAACAAAAGAGTGGTCTACGTATCTCTTTGCCAACTTGGCATCAGTTTCAGGAGATGTAACAAACTTCAAGAATAGTTCATAAACAATTTGCAAATGTTGCCAAGCAGGATCCATAAGAGGTTCATCCTCTTCTACATCAAATGCTTCTAAAACCTTATTCTCCCGAGGTGGAGAAGTTAGCGTGCGAAACAAATTAGCAGACACCATTTTTACTATTTCTTGCATAACGTATTCAGAAAACTTTCCATTAGAGGAGGATACATAATCTACAAGCTCTATCAATGTCTGCCTCTTTATTTCCTTCTCTTTTAGGTTCTTACTTGGGTCCGTAAAGTCAAATATAATACAACATAGATTCAATTTCTTTACAAATAAGTTTGGTTTTTCAGCAGTTGGTACATCTCTAAAGCTAGGTAATGCTTCGTAAGTGAAAGCCAAGCTGCCATTAAGTTTCGAGTTATAAGGAGGATTGCTTTTGTTACTGTAATTTGAAGCAGAATAGGAGTTAGCAGAAACTTGATTACTTTGATGAGCGACTCTCGAATCTCCAGTTCTTGAACTACTAGAGCTTGACGAAGATGAACCAATGGTTTCCCGACTTTCTGATGACTTTGATGACTTCTTGGGAAGCCGACCAAGTATTTGTTTTATCATTATCTCAAAAATATTATAAATATAATACGAAGTTATGCCTTGCAAACCTTGTAATATGCCTAATAGGGCATCGTGATAGTGTTAAATTTAAAATAACAGATCGTTGCACATCGCAAAGCAATCCAATGTAAAAGCTAAAAGTCTTTCGTAATTCCACTTTCTTTCAACCGAACCAAAATTTCAACTTTGGTCTAAATACTCAAACCAAAACAACTTCAGATTTCAAGAAAAATTAAATATGACAGATCGACGATGGCAATAGTAGAAGAAATGGGAAAAACCAATCAGCTATTCACAGCTCAATCCATCAATTCTTCCCAAATTTTAAACAAAAATACGATAATACCCGATCGTCGTCTAAAACTGCGAAACCAGATACGAAATATCAATCTAAACCCAATACCAGGAAACCCAACTCTGAATCCAATAGCCAAACCGATTTGATACGATCTAAAATCTGAAAAGAAAAGAATACCAAAAAAAGTCAAACACGGAAAAAGATGAGGGCTTTCAACCTTTTTGCAGCAACAAAATAATTAGAACAAAATTAGGACAGGATATAGAATTTTTGTTTGACTTACATAGATCAATTATTTAGTTTTCCTGGTATCGAATTTAGTTTTTTAGATGAAAATAAAAAGAGGAATATTGCTTACCTTGAGTTCTCAATATGGAAAAGAAATTGTTTCAATTTTATTTCCATAAAACTTTAAGAAGTTTTCTCTAGGTTTGGACCACATAGAATGAAAATAGATGTACATTCCGATAGAGTTTCATAAATATTGCGGTAGGTAGATTGTAAAGCATGAAAGACGTTCGTTTTAAAGGCTCGTCAATTAATACCATTGAGGAGATTTGTTAGATCCATTTCAAATGGGAATGCAATGGTTTGTAATTCGTCTCCAACAAGTATCAAAGTAAACCATTTGATAACATATGTTGGACAAAACACTTCGAAAATTATTTTTAAAACTCAGTCTTAAAAGAAAAGGTTTGCAACTTGTACTTTCTTAGTGAGAAATGCTAGTGTGATCATACTATGCATGCACCACTATTAACAATATGTATGTAATTATTGATGAACTCGTGCTGTTAACCAATAATTAGAAAATAAGAGCTCGATTTATTGAAAGAAAAATGCGTAACATTCTTTGTTTTTCCATTAAGAAAGGTAGATTGAGGGTTTTCCAAATCTGATACCATAGCTTTTAATATGTAAAGAGTAGTGTGAAAAGCATATTAAATACTATCACTTAATATTAGTTGAGCTAGAAAACATTTTTCGATGGGAATGTATTAATTTCTTACGAAATATAGGATATAATATATTTTTACAAGCCATATTGCTGTTGTTTTTATAAACGTTGGATGTACATATTTACTAAATTATCGTGAATATCAATAACGAAGAAGAACCAAATGTTCTACGTATTAAAAGATAAGGGCAAGAAAGAAATATAATTAGCTATCTGCTAGTCTTTTTTCTCCCCTTTCTTACAGTCGTGATCTCTTTCAAGAAAACAAACAATACTTGTAAAAGTGAGTTCTTCAAAAATCTCAACGTTTTTGAATGGCTACACACCTCCTATTTCTTTCCTCTCATTTCGTGTTCTATTTTTGGTTTCTTCATAGATTCAGTAGATATTATGTGCTTTTTGTTTTTACTATTGAATTTTTCCATCTACGCTGTTGTCAAGATATTTTATAGAAATTAAAAAAATGAAAGACATAGTATTCACACCACATTGTTTCCTAATTTTTACACAGTATGTATTTTACCATTAAAATGTTTCAGTTACTTCATGTTATATACATCGTAGTAGACAGTTATTTACCATTATTATTTAATGTGGACACTTCATTTTGATTATAGTTAAATCGTGGTACTGCATCCATCGAACGACTATATTCGAATCTAAGTTGAAGCATTGGAATTTAAAAGTGAAACATCATTCAATGGAGAATTTGCCTCCTCAATTATATGAGGTTAGTATCACACTCAACTTTAGTCAACTTAAAGTAAAAGTTTCTAATCAAAGCAGTTCAATGAAGAATTATTATTATTATTGAACCAAAACCATTTATTTGGATAATGTGGTTGATATTGGAATTTTGACCAAAACCAAATTCACAAGTGCTAATGTGATATAGTTTCAACAAAAGAATTGGTGTAAATAATGGTTTCAACCAAGTACCACTTATGTGGTAAAATTACATTTTACCCAAAATGTGTAAGCGATAAATTCGGGTAAACCGCCACACCACTAGCTAAGGTGACACTTGAACGTTAATATTCGACTTGTTCGATATTAATCACTGACTGAATTTACACATTTGAGTCGCACGATTGCAATGTTGGATACTCTAAAATACTGCACAATTTAATTAAATTATAATTGTCATAAAATAATTAATATTTATGAGATATTAATCACTAAATTTTATTTAACTTATTTGAATTATTATTTAATAAAGTGTGTATATAAAAATTATATATCTACGTATCGATATACAATATCGATAAATATTTACACTGGATTAAAATTGAATAAATACTGATTGGATTTGAAAATTTTTATAGGCCCATATGATCCATATCATGGTCGACCATACAGGGTAAGAGAGGGCGGGAGGGGTGAGCCTTGAATGCAAAAAAATTGTTTTTGAATTGATTAATAGAATGTGTAAACAAGGAGATTTGGATCTCCACTTTTTACTCATTTTTGAAGCCTATTTAAACCTTACCTCCTCTCTCTTTTTGAGAGAACTTTTTATCTCATTTCCTACTCATCTTCGCTGCAAGCATGGAAGGGATTCTCCCTTCATTTTTCAAATTTATTTATTTTAAGGAGTGGTATTCTCTTCTACTTAACCACACTTTCTAGAGGAGTTTAGATCCACTGCAACAAATATACCCTATTACAACTAGATATTTACAACTGGCGCATAATGACAGTTGTAATAAAAGGTTTTTAATAACCGGCTTTTACTGACAGTTGTAATAAGTAGTTTATAACAACTGACATTCACTGACAATTGTAATAAAGGGCTTTTAATAACTGATTTTTCCTATCAAATGTAATAAAAACTGGATTTTCCAGTTAGTTGTAATAAACGTATTTTTAATAACTGTTTGTTTTAGCCAGTTGTAACAAAGATCTATAACAACTTATTAGTTTTGACCATTGTGAATATTTGAAAATTATTATAGAAAATTCATTGGTAGAATGGAAGGAATTAAGAGACGAAGAATCAGTTGGAAACAAATGGGAAGGTAAAAAAATTAGAAGGAGAAAGGATTTTTTGGTTAGACACATGGAATTAGCTAAACATTTTATTTGAATAATTGTAAATTTTATTTATAACCATTGTCTTACTCTTAAGTTTTAAATGACTGTAACTACTCTTAAGTATATTTTGTTAATCACAAAAAAAAAAATCTTAGTGATCACAACAGTTTTTGCTTGATTATTTTAATGTTCATATTTTTAATTCACGCAAAAAATTGAAAAAACATAAAAGTGAGAAAAAGAAACTTTCTATAGTTTGAGTGTAATATTTATATAAATATGGAAATTATTTTTATAAAACTTCATAGATTTGGCTTTTTTAACAAATCAAGAAATTTCATGAAAGAACTCCAAGAAACGGTAAAAAAAGATTTAAAATAAACCAATTTAATTGATGTAAACAACGTTCATCGGATGGATGCATTGATTGTGCTGATCAAATAACCATAATAATAGCTATATTCTTCTAACATCACTCGACCAATTATCATTATCTTCGATTATGTTAGACGTCGTAGGATGATTTAATCAGTGCTTTAACAAACTTAATTTTGCTTTCCATGGCTGGTTATTGGTACCTAACTATATACAACGCTACAGCTTTAACAAGTAAATATTTGATTAAGTGCTTACTTAATTATAATATATAAATATATGTTATATTATATTATAATTAGGGTATAATACTATATATTATATTATACATAATAATAGAATAATATACTAATATATAGCAATTATATGTATAATAATATAATATATTATATAGTATATAAGATATAATTATTATTATATTAAAGTATATTATCAGTATAATATATATTATAGCCGAAAATTTCACTGGGCGGAACATTTCCCTGTACATTTTTTACCACCATGTTTTAATCATGCTTTGGTTTCATTTCCCTTTCTTCTAACTAGGGCACGCTTTCGTTTCCAAAATCAATCCCCTTGCGAAATCCAAACTCAATTCCACTTCATAGCGGAATTCCATTACGCAGGCGAATTTCAAAGCGGTGAAAAGCTCAAGGTTCAAACTCCAAGACAAAATCAGGCGGCGAAATCGATGAATTGCTAGGGTTCATCAGTTAAGGTTTTAATTGTCGATGATTCACTTCCTAGTTCTCCCAGCAACCGAGGTATGTTATTTCAATGTCATTGTTCTATGTTACTTTAAACTTCATCAATTAGGGCTTTTTTCGATTCATTTGTCCCAAAGTTGAATTATTGTCCTCGCATCCCACACGATATCAACTATTCAGTTTTATTCTTCTGGACATTAGTTAATTTTAGTATTAGTAAATGGATGAAATCCTAATGGATGCTTAGGAAATTAAACATGGGAATAAAGGTTTCGTATGTCCCATGTCCCCCTATAATCCTATTCTTACTCTTAATTAATAAAGCTTACATAATTAATTTCTTTGATTAAGAAAATAATCTAATTTCATAGATTTAGCGGTGTCTTTTTTAGATAATAAAAATTCAATTTTAACTTTAATCACTTGATTTTTTAACTATGTTAATTACAACCAATAACCAAAATTCCAATTGGTCTTTCACTTCACCAAATATTAATTATTATTTTTATAAGGATGTTTCTTTTATTGGTACCGTCTATGTATTTAGGTGTATATTGGATCGGATGTCTGCATATATTCGCATGATGTAGGGATGGATTTGGTAGAAAAATTTGAAAGGTATTTATGTAACTATGAAAACAATTGAAATGACAAATATCTATGATCCTATACAACTTAGTAGTTGAGATGGCAAATGATTGTATACTATTTGCAAAACTTGTTATCAATTTTATGGAAAAGTCTATTTTAAAAAAAATTATAAATCTAAACCAAAACTAAAACATAAATTATATTTTTTGTCAGTGTTTTTTGGTTTCATGTATAATTTTAAATTTTGGAATAAAAAAGCAACAATAGATGAATTGGATTATAAGGTCAGAAGGGCACAAACTTTGGGAATACAAGGATCTGTTTAAGAGAAAAAAATGTTTATTGCACAGATATACATGAAAAAAAAGATTATCAACTCTAAGTCATTCATAGATCTAGTCCATTAAATCAAATATTATTCTAATCTAATTAATGCATATTATCAACTTTTTGAAATATTTGATATGTCGAAATATACCACCTGATCTGAATCACTCAAACTTTCATATATAGACTTAGGTCAATATGTAAGCGACTCTTTTTGCCGTTGAAACATAACAACTGATTCGTATGTACAAGAAACTACAAGATTTTGACTATTTAATCACATAGGTTTCACTTACCAGTGCACTGTTATTGTCTAGTTATGGTCAAGGGTATGCTATAACGTATAAAAATGGGTGCAGGTGTAGCAGTAGATGCAGGTTAGCAATCTATGGTTGCTATTACAAACACATGTTGCTTTTGAAATTTTCTTACACAATCTAAATGCCTAATAAGTTTTGAAAATTTAGTTGAAAGGGAAGAAAGAAATTTGCTAATGTAACATGTTTAGGAAAATTTATAAATCAATTACAAGCATAGTTCATTTTCTTCCAACTTGTTATGAAATGGCTTTCTATTGAGCAAAAATTCTAGTATAAAATGGTTAATTCACTATATTTAGTATCCTTGCATTCCAAATTTTTTATTTTCTTACATAAAAAATGTGCTTTTTTGTGTGGTAATAATAGTCCACTAACAGTACCATTCATAAATACACATGGTTGGATGAATGCCTAAGAGATATTTCAACATGAGAAAGACTTGTATTTTTGTTGGACATAACGACTTTTCATTAAGTTCAAACATTAGATGATTATCAAGATGGATGAAGCATGGATCCACCTACCAAGGTTCCGTTAATTTTGATTGTTAGTTTCATAGTTATAATTATTCAGCATTGATTATTGATATTTTCATGTTTCATGGAATGTCGGAAGAATTAGGCAAGCCATTCGAAATTTTGTATATGAACTAAAGAAAGGGAGGGAAACGTAGAAAAATTTATTTGCCCTTACTCAAAATGTAGGAATCTTATCTGGCAGTCGTCAATGGATGTTGTGTCACACTTGATTTGTTTTGGAGTTGATCCAACATATGATGTATGGATTTTTCATGGGGAAGCACACCCTTCACAAAATAAAAGTGACGAAGTGACGGATACATATAGGATGTACTTTGATACACAAATATGTAATGAAGAGGTGGAAGATCATGCTAATGTAAGACATGGGAAAGGGACTAAGAAGATGATGAATAATGCTGAAATTCCTTTATACCTTAGTTGTGCAAGTCATACAAAGTTGTCAACGAAAATACTTTCTTTACAAGCACAAATCTCGAAATGGTGTATCTAACACATTATTTATGGAACTTCTTAAACTTCTCAAGGATGTGCTGCCTATGAAAAACATGCTTCTTAATTTGATATATGCAACAAAGAAACTATTTCAATCATTTGGTTTAGGCGAAAGACAAATGCATGCATGTGTAAATGATTGTTGTCTATTTAGAAAAGAGCTTGCACATAATAATTTTTGTCCTAAATGTAGCAAGTCTTGTTGGAAAAAGAATAAGACAATGGAAGACAAAAGGCAAGACGAAATACATGTGATGGTCTTGAGATACTTTCCAATGATACCAAGACTGAAAAGAATCTTTACGTCCCCGAAAACATCAGAGCAATTAAGATGGCATAGCAATCATAAGAGTGAAGATGATAAATTACGTCATCTAGTATATTCTTCTCAATGGCCTACAATTAAAAGGACGTATCCTTCCTTTGCATCCGATCCATTAAATTTAAGGCTTGGTCTTGCAAGTGACGGCTTTAATCCCTTTGGTGATTGGAATTGTACATATAGTTGTTGGCCTGTATTTCTTATTGCTTACAACTTCCCTCCGTGACTTTGTATGTACAAAGATAATATGATGTTATCTTTATTAATTCCTAGACTCCAACAACCAGGGAATGATATTGATATGTATCTATAACCACTTGTCGAAGATTTGAAGAAAAATGTAGGATAAAGGGGTGAAGGTGCATGATGCATACACTCATAGCAAATTCAGATTAAATGCTATTCTAATGTGGACGATAAATGATTTTCCAACTTATGAAAATTTAGCACCGTAAAGGATAAGAGGGAATATCATGTTTGTGGCTTTAATAACTGCTCAATACGGCTACCATTCAGTAAGAAGAGTGCATACTTAGGACTTAGGCAATTCCTTGAACTTAATCATGAGCATCGTCAATGAAAAAACTTATTTGATGGAACTATAGAGAATAGACAAAGGCCTCCAATACAAACCGGGTGATCAAATCTTTGATAATGTTAAAGATAATGACTAGAGAAATACCGAAGGAGGAAGATAAAGATAAAGAGAAAGAGAAAGAAAAAAGGAAAAGGAAAACGGAAGATGGGACGAAGGAAGGAAGCCAAATATGGAAGAAGAAGTCTATTTTCTTTGATTTGCCTTATTGGGAAGTAAAATTTGACTAGAAACAAAATTGCCTCCTCTTTTCTATCTATGTAATTAGTGCTTCATCATAATCTAAGTACTTCCTCCGTGTCATAATCTAGATGTAATGCATGTTTAAAAAAATATTGGTGAGAGTATTCTTGCTGTGTTACTTGATATTAAAGGAAAATCAAAAGATGACATTAGTTCATGCAAAGATCTCGAGGTAATGGGTATTAGGAAAAAGTTACATCCTATAGACATGTGAAGCTTAATATTACTTCCAACCATGCCATGCATCTTAATTGACCAAGAAAATGAGATCTTTTATAATAGAATGAGGAATTTGAAAATACCTGATGGGTATAGCTCGAATATTGAGAATTGTTTTTCAAAAAAAAAATTCAAGTCTTAAGTCTCATGATTATCATGTTTTGATGCAACAAATGTTGTCTGTATCACTGAGAGGATTTCTACCTAAAGGGACAAGGAATGCATTGCTATGACTATGTTCTTTTTACAATGACTTTTCCCGATGAGTGCTTAATATTGGATCTTTTTTAATTCGTAGGATAAGATAAAAGAGCATAATAGTAATGCTCAGAGCTCTTAGGGAATGCCATCAATAAATAGAGATGGAGTATCAAAGATTTTTGGCAACGAACAAAGGGGAAGAGTGAGAGGACTAGGTTTTGGTATTGTACCATCTCAAATGGGTATTTATTCAAGTAATTCAAAAAAGGTGCGTGCATTGGAAAACTAAGTTATTAGCTTGGTGGCTAGAGTGGAAGTGCTGACTAATTTGTTCGTGATAGTAATTTATAGTTAATTAGCTATTGTTAATGAATATATGATATGTGCTAATGAATTACTAGGTGCATATCTAACATTTTACTTTTTGTAGAGCATGAATGGAAGGCAAAATGATAATATAGCATGCCTGAAGACTCATCATGCTTATACGCCTCAAGTACCATATCTGAATAGCGATGCTAAATTGCGCATTTTTCTGCAGTTTTACGTGGTCTAGGAATATCACTATTTCTTAAACAACTGCTAGAAACTGAAATACATATATAAAATGAATTAGTTTATTATAAATAAATTTGTAGTTAGTTTGTTATAAATATAGCTATATAAATGAATTTCCAGTTAGTTTATTGATCATTAATATCTTAAAAGTCATACAAGATGTATAAGCTTTTTTGAGAAACATAAAAAGAGTAATTAACAAATAGAACATATTTACATAAGCTTAGATTTGTCCAAGAGTATGTGTATTAAGGCATATACCAAAATACACAACTCATGAACTGAAAAAAACATCTCAGGCTATTATTATTACTAATTTCGCCATCATCATTTTAATATTAGCAGCCACCTTGTATAAAAGCATTAAGCCTGCAACTTCTCACGATGCATGCTCACCACAGCACGAACAATATTTTCAATTGAAACCATTCCAACCATGTTTTTGTTATCAATTACATGAATGTGTCTATGCTCACCACAGCACGAACAATATTTTCAACTGAAACCATTCCAACCATGTTTTTGTTATCAATTACATGAATGTGTATGATTCTATTTTTTGTCAATGGTATATATAAATTGGCATAAATTATGTTTGTCAATGTAACTGTAGAAGATTTAATGAAGAACGGGAAAATATGTTAACCTGTCATGAGTTCCATGGCCTAAAGAACTTTGGTTTTTAGGGTAACGGTGTTAAGTTTATTCTATAAATATAGCAAATGCAATGACCCAGAATTTTAGTTATTTGAATTTGGAATATTTGATTCATTTTCAATATTGAAAAGTTAATTTTATAGATTAAATAACTCGAATTTTGAATATAGCGATTTATTAGATAAATTAATTGTTGAATTTAATAATCGAAATTATTTGAATAATTGAATCTTGGGTTTTGAGCTGGATAAAAATAATTTCAAAGCTTATTTAAATTCTATTTAATAAAATAAAGATAGTGGACATTTAATTTAGATTTAAAAGTGATTAATGCGGTCAAAAAAATAAAAAAATAAAAAATAACTCGTTTTAATTAACGAGTGAAAATAGTCTTCCAGTGCACTGTCTCAGATTTCAACAAAACTAGTTTCATTGGATCCATAATAATGAAACTACGCTGCAAATTTCATGGCGATCAGATGTATCATCTGGCCGTGCGAGATCGAAACGCATAGAACTTAATATTGAAAATTTAATATAATAATTGTTCAAAAAGCTATCTTCTGCATACAATCAAATTAGGTCTTAAAATAAGTTTCATTGCTTTCAGAATAGGGGTATAACATATAGAATGTCAGGCGGCACGTCTTGATAAGAGTTCGAAAATTTTCAAGCATATAATATCAGATTTTAATGAAAATCTCCATGGACTTGTCCCATCACCCTACGTCTTCACAATACATACCCACATACCCTGTAATTTCAAAACCCGTACCTTTTCCCTCTTTACAAATCACCCTTCTCCTTTAACAGACCAGGTTTCACAAATAAAGGCCAATTCTTTTAAATTCAAAATTTATAACATATATACCCAACGAGATTTGATAAGAAGATCTTCATTTTATATACATGCGATGGGTGCTTTTGCCTTTCTAGGCATAAGACGATCAAAGCTGAAGACTAGGGTTTAGTTTTCCGTGAATTTGAGGTTGAATTGGATGATTTGGTGAATGGATTTAAGTTCGTAGGAGTGCGTAGCATTTGTGGGCTCGGTCTGGAGAAGCTGGGTTAGGCGTTGGGAGGTCCGAACTGTTGTACGGCATGACTAGGTGGGTTGAGTCACAATTTGGGAGAGGGTCTCGAGTTCGTTGTGGTGGGTATGGGTGCGTAGAGGAGGATTAGGGGAAGCGGGTGGCGTTGTCGGCTAGGCAGATCGTCGACGATGGAGGAAGATAAAGGAGGAAGAAGTGGTGGCCATTGTGCTTGAACCTGGGAATGAGCAGGAGTAATTTTTGAGTAGAAGAAGGATTAATTTCATTAATTATGGTAATTAGCTTAGATTAATGATGTGATTTAAGTTTAAATTAAAATATAAATATCGATTAACTTAAAATTTTCATAACTCTCTCATACGCGGTCCAATCGAAGCGTGGATTTTTGCATTGTGTCGTATCGACGAAAGCTTGGCAATGAAGTTAGTTTGGACGAATTTGAAGACTGTTGAAATTTGGGCTAAAATTGGACGTCGTACGATTTTAGTTCCAAATCGGAATGCCTCGGCGACGACAGAAAATTTCGGTGAGTTAAACTCACCATTTTGGTTATTATGATATATAGTTGATAATAATTGTTGGATGATTGTCTGGATAAATTACTTTATTTATATTAGTTGGATTTAACATTCCCGCCTTTAGAGCGGATGAGACCATATTACGTTCTCGTATAAGAGCGGATGACCCTTTATATACGATCCCGCCTCGAAGCGGTTGATTTATATTTTATGGTTATATAACGTTTATGATGCAGGGGAAAATAGGTTGGAGGGATCCAACAGGATTACTCGTTATTGTTGAATTGTTTCAGTAATATTTCTTTTATATGGATTATTGAATAATGAACATGATTGTGGACACTGTGATTATAACATCGTTATATGTAGTGATAGAAAATCAATATTGGTATTGGTTAAGTGTTGGGTGGCTATTGGCCTCAAATTAGTATTTCAAAAATACTATAAATTTCCATTTAAGTCAAAATTGGTTTTTGAGACAAGAAATGATTTTTAAAATCTGAAATTGGGTTTCAGAGATATTTTGTTTTAAAGGTTATCAATTTAATTAAAGTAATATTTTTTTAAAGTTATTTAATTATATTAATATTGTTTTAAAGTTAATTAATTATAGTAATATTATTTTAAATATATTTAAATTATATTAGTATTGTTTTAAAGTTATTTGTTTATAGTAATATGGTTTTAAAGAATTTATCAAAATATTAGGAGGTTAATTATTTCAAGAATAATTATGGTTTGAAATTATTAATAAGGTTTGAAAATAAATTATTATTTATAAAAATGATAAATATTAATTATTATTATTCCTTAAACAATATTTGAAATTATTAATTCACTACAAAAAGAAGCACTGTTTAGTGATGGCTAATAGCCGTTGGCGACCGTTGCTAGCCGTCGCTAAAAGCCGTTGCAAAATATCTCGTTGCAACTAAAGAAAGCAACGACCTTAGCGACGGCTCCGTTGTTCCTTTTGCAACGGTTTGTATCGGCTAAGTGTCCACGTGGAAGCAACCGTTGCGGTTGTTGATGCAAACCGTTGCAAAGCGTTGCAATATTGTCGTTGCTAGCCGTTGTGAGCCATCACTATATTTGACCACAGAGCCGTCGCTAGCCATTGCAAAATTGAAATATATTTGCTGCCACTTGCAGCACCTTCAACCCTACCATTCCATCATACCATATAATCAATACCAACACAACCAAATCATCAAATATTACACATTCCAACAAATATTCACAAAATCATATAAGAAAATCAACATAACCAAATATGAAAATCCACCAAACCAAACCACATAACTAAATTAAACGACCAGTACATATCAAGTGCCAAAGTATCAATCACAACAACCAAAATACCAAATCCACCAAAACACTAAGTATCAATCACAACATCCAAAGTACCAAATGTCAAACCCATCATAATATGTACACACACACACACACATATAAAGCGTACCCATCAAAACAAACCAACTAAGCATCATCATCATCAATATCTACACCTTCTTCCCAGGACATTGACCCATGCTCTTGATAGAAGGCAGCAATACACTCATCTATCTGCGTCGCCAACTGACTCTTCCGCCGATCATTGAGCTCATCCAATTGTGTTTGTATCCGAGCAATCTCTTCCTCATCTGTGGATCTCCTATATGCCTTTTGGAAATTAAGAGCCTGTGAAATAAATCAAGTGGATAAGAAGTTCATGGCATACAATAACAATAAGAAAACTCAAGTTATTGGTAATAAAATCAAATGAATAAGAAGTTCATGGCATATAGGTTTCTACTGTGTAAACGTTGAGTACATACCATATTGCCGAAACTGTAACGCCTGTTTCGACTTGCCGGTTCAATGATTGAATCCCATATCCGATTAGACTCATCAACCGTAAGCGACTCCCGTCCACTCGCTTGTACCACTCGTGCATGCTCTGCTTTATATCTCTCCTACAATTACGAACAGATATTTGACACAATTGTTATACAATTTACTTATTTACTGTGAAATAAACGAATATGAAATATTTTCATTACAAAAATAAACATATTTACCATTACAGAAGCAGCCTTGTCATCCAACCAATCATATGAAACATTCCCATCCTCATCTGTATGCTCCACTGCATGTGTGACTTTGAAAACCTCAGCCACTATAGGCTTTCTATCATATTTTGCCCACTAAATATATACAAGAATAGATTATATTGATAATTTGCATGAGTATATACAAGAATAGATTATATACAAGAATAGAATATATGGTAAAGAGTCACTAGTAAATATATACAACAATAACATAAATATTGATTATTACCAATTCCCTCCTATGTTGTTGGAGGGATTTCGAGCCACCACGATGTAAAGCAGAGTTTTTGTTCCTACTAGCCTTGTTTCTTGCCGATAATTCCTATTAATTTATACACACTATTAGGTAAAATAATTCAACACATTTAAATGTAAAAATGTAGTGACAATATAACTTACTTTGAATGCTTCAGCTTCCCAATATTGTTGGAATCCAGCCCAAATATCATCCCCCATCCAACTTGGCTTTTTCCCTGAACTCTTAGCCTTTGACAGAGTCTCTCTGTAAATTTTCCGCATCTTTTTACTCCAATCATTTATAAAAACATCCATATCCTACGGATCCACATGTACAGCTGCCTGCATATTGAATTATCATACGTGTTATGTAAAAGAGATTATATAATTAAAAAACAATCAGCAGAACAGAATACGTAAAACTGATATCATAAGGCATGATGACATATTGTTTTTGGTTTCATATAAGACATAATTATATATTACAAAGTTGTACTTACCATAAGATCAGACCATATTGCGTTTTTTATATGTGTTGGGAAGTTACCCCACTGAGGCGAACACCCGGACATCCTACTCTTGTATACTTCCTTCGATACTTGTAAAATGAACTCGGACGGCTCCACCTCGAACCCTTTGTAGAAATGTTGATATATATATATATATATATTCAATATATTTCATATAATATAATTCATATAAGTTTGAAACATACCCTGCACTTTTCAGAACTATCTCTGCAACTCGACGGAGATCTGGCTTAGAGCTACTTAGACCTGCTTCAAGTGAAGGTGACTGAGATGTACTACATCGATTACATCGTCTATCAGACATATCTGGCATAAACATAAATATAATATCATACACTGCTTAGAAAAGAGTGCTGATAACATAAGCATCACATAATCATCAATCAATATCACATAATCATTAGTCATCGCATAATCATCACATAATTATTAATCAATGATAATCATCACATAAGCATACTCTGCACATAATCATCGAAAAAAGCATACATGAAAATAATAATGCATAACTCAGAATGATACAGATCATATACAGTCATCATTATTATTATATAGCTCAGAATATTACTGAACACAGTCATTATTGTTAATACATAGCTCAGAACTATACAACAAGCGATGCCATCTATGATCAGTCTTCGACATATTCTGATTCAAACTCGGTCTCGTACTCTATCTCATTTTCTTCGGTACTTACAAATGCATCTATTAAAACATTTGATTCATCAGTCAACGACCCTACATCAATGTCATCGGTTATCACTATTTCAGTATTTGGCTCGAGATCCGCTTGATATGTTGCTTCATCTGGAATATTATTTCCATCAAATGTATATCTTGCCTCCATTTTAAAAACACCCTACCAGTCTGCTTTACCTTTTTTTTAAGGACGGATATGGAGCAAAATAAACTTGTAAAGCTTTCTTAGCTAATACAAAAGGATCATATTTATAGTAATGCGACGTATGCCTTATTTCAATTAGCTTATAATCTTTATGCAAGTTAATTCTAGAGCCAGGAACATTGCTAAACCAGTTGCGTTTGAATAAAACAACTTTCTCTGCAGGTTGTATATAATATGTCAACTCTAAAACTTGTGTTAAGAAGCCATAAAAATCTTTTATATGCTCCTCTGGATCATCACTTCCTTTGACAAACACACCATTGTTATATGTTAATATTTCAGCCCCGTAATCTTTGGTCTTGAATTTAAATCCATTGACAAAGAATATTGGACAAGTCTTGACATTTCGTTTTGGTCCGATAGCAAGATGTCGTAATCCTTCGTCAACAACACAGTTTTCTGTATTATGAACGTAGTTTGAAAACCATCCAGTAAATTATTTACTGAAATCGCCAGATGGATGTTGTGATTCGTATATGCTGCAAATATGTATTATATTCCTTTATAATTAATATATACATGTATAATTGAATTATGTATGAATTCATAATTACCTGACAAATGGTGCAACTTCAGCACAATTTAGAAGAACATCTGTGTGTGCCACATGGTAATCTCTATCATCTAACCATATTTCCATACATTTTCTAGCAGGTTATCCATGTTGTCTAAAAATAGATAACATTGTTTGAGAAGAATCCTGCTCAATAGTTTCTTCATTACGGGGAACACTTACGAACGATAAGTTCACATCGTTACTAAAGTAATGTGAGAAAAAAATGAAGCTTCTTCTTCAAGGTACGATTTGAAATCGAACCTTCTACTCATGCTTTTTGTCTAATTTTTTTCTTCAAATGATTCAGGTACCTATAACAAAATTAATTAAATTTATATGGTGGTATAAAAACTGAAATTAATTACATTACCTCTCAAATGGATACATCCATCCATATTGCACAGGACCACGAAGGAGTGCTTCAGATGGAAGATGAACAGGTAAATACTCCATTATATTAAAAAACCAGGTGGAAATATTTTCTCCAGTTTGCATAGAAGTACAGAGATTTCTGCTTCAAATTTACGTTTACGATCTACCTTTAACGTCGTAGAACAAAGCTGTTTATAAAACATACTTAATTATGTTATAACACTCCATATTTTTGCAGGCAATGGTTCTTTGAAAATCACGGGAAAAAAATACTCCATCATAATGTGGCAGTGGTGACTTTTCATCCCACTCAATTTGCTGTTTTTAAAGTCAACACATCTACGGAGGTTAGAAGAAATCCCATTAGGACATCTAAGTCCTTCCACCCACTTTAGAACGAGTTTTACTTGCTTGTTGTCTAGCTCATAGCATGCTTTGGTTTTCTTATTATCGTCGTATAATTGAAGTTCGGGCCGCTTACAAAAGTGTAATATATCACGTCTTGAATTCGCATCGTCCTTGGCTTTCCCCTTCACATTCAAAATTGTATTAAACACATTGTCAAACACGTTTTTTTTCTGTTGTGTATGACGTCAATGTTATGTCGGAGTAGGAGATTTTTCCAGTATGGTAGCTCCCAGAATATACTTTGCTTGCACCAGTTATGAATGTCTGGTTTACCTAGAATTTCAACATGTACCCCAGTTTCATGTATCTTTGGGTAGTCTTTTACAATTTCATATACCTCTTCACTTGTCCAAACCTTAGGTGGTAGCATACTCTCTACTCTGTTAGCTTTAAAGCTCTTTTTATCCATTCTAAATTTATGATTGATATGTAGAAAATACCGATGACAGTCAAACCAAGAAATTTTCTTTCCATACTTTAATGAAAATGCTCGTGTTTCATCCATACAATAAGGACAAGCTAGACGTCCATATGTGCTCCAACTTAAAAGCATGCCATACGCGGGAAAATCACTAATAGTCCATAATAAAGAAGCAAACATACGAAAATTCCTTTTTCTCCAAATGTCATACGTTTCAACTCCTTCATGCCATAGTGTTTTCAACTCGTCAATTAGTGGTTGTAGATGAATATCAATTCCTTGTGTCGGATCATCGGGACCGGGGACGACAATCGTTAGAAACATATATGGAATTTTCATACACATCCATGGAGGTAAATTATAAGGAGTAATAATAATAGGCCATGATGAATATTTACTATCAAACTGAGAAAATGACAAAAATCCATCCGTACATAAGCCAAGCCTAACATTACGGCTCTCTGCCGCAAATTCAGGGTAAGTCTTATCGAAATGTTTCCATGCTTCTCCATTAGATGGATGTATCAAAGTTCCTTCTTCTGGTGTTCTTACACTGTGCCATCACATATGACATGCTGTAGCAGAAGATGCATATAACCGTTGAAGCCTAGGAGTGATGGGTAAATAATGCATCCTCTTATATAGAACTTCTTTTCCTTTCATTTTTCTTGGTTCGTATCTTTCCTCGTTACATATTTTTCATTTAGTAAGATGAGTGTCTTCTTTCCAATACAGCATACAACCCTTTACACATGTATCTATCTTATGGTACGGCAATCCAAAAGCAGAGATAAGTTTTTTTACTTTATAATGACGATCACACATCAAATTATTAGGTGGCATGTGTCGTTTTGCAGTTTGTACAACTGCTGTAAATGTAGCTTCTGTAAGATTACATTTCGATTTCAGAGTGATGTATTCGGCGGTTATAGATAATTCGGTTCCGCTTGTACATCCATCCCACGATGGCCTCTTAGCAGAATCCAATAAATCATAAAAAAAATTAGCTTCCGCGGTTGGCTCTTCGTCAACATTTTCGTTCCCATCATCACCTTGGTCAAAGGTAGGAAACATTGATCGTGCAACATCTTTCACCATCTTTTCTATAGGATTGGTCATAGTATTATCGTCCTCTAACACTACAGATTAGGTGTAGGTTGAACAAGTTCTCCATGACGATCCCATAAGTAATAATTCGGCACAAAACCAAATTTGTACAACTGTACTTCTACTACATATAGTTTTCAATGCTTCAGATGTTTGCACTTACTACATGGACAACGAATGTCTACGTTATTTCGATTATTAGATTGAGCAAATCTAATAAATACGTGTACACCGTTACATAAACGTTCTTTATTGATCCTTTCGTACCTTTTCGAGGTTCATACATCCAACTACGATCGAGAAAATAATCGAACATATCTCGTGATTTGTAAAATGTAGGTTGGAAGATTGAATAACACACTTCATATTAAAGTCTTGTAAAAATTCATATATAACCCTTTGCTATTTTAACAAATTCAAATAAATACCGCATTTAAATTTTCAATTCTTAAGTTTATTGTTTTTTTACTTTGACGGACGGTTATCCTACTTCCCATTACAAATACAATAACGTAATCATATTTTATAAATCATTTCAGGTTAAACGATTCTAAAAAAATTCGGCAGCACTTTCCTTTATTCCATGTATTGTACACAAATGCATGTACACAGGGAAAAAAGGAAGTGCCATCGAAATTTTCTGAACCGTTTAAACTGAAATGATTTATAAAATATGATTACTTTATTATGTTTGTAATTTATCCAAATACTAGGAAAAATCCAACAAATGTTGTATCAGTTGAATATAGATGTCCGTTTTGTGGAAAAAGGAATATCCATATAACTATCATATGCAACGCTTATTAGATAGGGCCAAAAATTTTGTAAGGGGTTCACATAAATAAAGCACAAATTAAAAAATATTAATATTGAAGTATTAGTAGTCTGTAGTGAAATAATAATCTTAAATTTTTTTTAGTAATGTAGCCAAATAGAATTCGTTTAATTATGAATCAAAATCCATGGGAACTATCAGTAATTCAAAAAATATGCCTTATCTCACAAATGAGAAGTATGAGTTACTATTTTAACAACTACAAAAACTATTTTATAATTCATTTAACTATTTAAATATTTATTAATTAAATCTAAAAATTTAAAACGTATTTTAACTTCTGTTTAACTACATAAATTTTAATTAACGATTTTGTGAACTAAATAAGTAGTTAGCACTTACAACAGTATAACAAACATTCTCGTAAACTTATCAATAAACATATTATTCAATAATCATGGACTATTTTTTGGATTTTAAATTAGCCATAATTTTAACAACATAGTAAACAATAAATTCACTAATTAATACCACCAAATCAACACTAATTATCATCACCTAATACGCAATAATCACCATTTTCAAACACATAATCAACTAATTTTCTAAATTAGGTTTACCATTATATAACCAATTCAAACAATAAACTATATATCATAAACTAATAACATATATTCATCGATTCCAAATCCCTAAATCATCTAATTCCAAATCCCTAAATCATCAATTAATTTAATTTAAACCTAAATTAAACAAAGATAATGGAAAATAGGAGATACCGGCAAGTTTGGATAGGTTGAAATTTAGCGACGGAAAGTTGTGACGGCTCCTGGTGGCGGAAGGCGGCGGCTCGTAGCGGGGGGCGGCGGATTTGAGTGGATTTGGGAAGAGGAAAAATGAATTTTTTTTTTGTCCCGGGTAGCAGGTTTATATAACGCGATAAGGGTCGGCTAGTAACGACCGCTTTTTTAGCCGTTGCTAGCCGTGGCTAGGCTATATCGCTTTTTGAAGCCTTTCTAGTAGTGATTATTTTAAGATGTTTAAAGTTAATAATTTCCATTTATTAATAATGTTTATTGCTAATAATTAATATTATATAGTAATCTTTTGAAGTAAACGATTTTAATTATTGATAAATGTTTCCAAGACCCATGAATAGAGTTGAAAGACTTGGATCTTATGAAGGAGTATATAAAACGGTTTGAAGACTCAAGGAAAGATTATTTGCAAGGTGAAAGGGTTTATAAATAGTTAGATATCTATAAACGAATTTTAGAAACGGTTTTATATATTCATAAAGAAGTTTTATAAATGGTTTATGGGGTTATAAGGATTTATAAATGAGTTTAGAATTGTACAAAAAAGAATTTATAAGTGATTGAAGTGTATAAAAGAGGTTTTATAAATTGTTTCAGAAGTTTTATAAAATGGTTTATAAATGGTTTAGAGAATTATAAGGAGTTTATGAATGATTTTTGAATCAAATAAAAAGGGAATCTTTCTCAGTTTTATGAATATACTTATACCATTGAGATAAGTATATGAATATTTTTCTAAGCATTGAAAATATAGGGATTGGTGGATATATCTTTGTAAAGGTATTTTGTTCAAGTAATTTACAAAGTGGTTTTTAATTATAGAAGATTTATAAAAAGGGGTTGATGATTGCTTATATGTTGAACTAATGTTGGTTTTCCCTATGGAATAAATCCCTTATTGAATGTTTGTTATTCGATAGTTAAATAACCGACTACCGAATTTGGACCCAAACGTAACTTTGAAAATATCTAGGAGAAATACGCGAGTCATATGGCACAGTCATCTCCGATGATGTTGTACCGTACGTATAAATCTCGTTTCGTTCTTCTAGGACAAGAATAAGGAAATCCGTCCACTAATTGTTAAGAGATGATCTCCGATCTTATCATTGACTGTTTATTTCCTAAAGAACCGGGGTTGAGTTTACCGGAAATTATTGACGTTGTTTCGAGGAGATCAGGATCAGATATGTTATTCAAAAACCACTTCAATCAACGAATGCATTTCAAAGTGAAGACATCGTAAAAAGCATGGAATCGAAGATAGAGATGTGAAGTGCAAGGGCTGATTGCTACTAATCCTGAGGTTGATTCCAAAATGGATGTACTATGAATAGTGCCTTTAGTTTCGTCCAGACCCTGAACGGGGGATGAATGCTATCAGCACATTGTCATTGGAGGGCAATGAGCATTCTAAGTGTAAATGTTCTTGAAAGGTAATCGTTGCCTCAAGCCTCATCAACCGGAAATGACTAAAACAGGGGAGATGCACCAGAGCTATGTGGGTAGCTCCTAAGTAGGGTATGATCATCCCTATCTAGAGTCGCTATTATCTTTCATTTGTATGCTTCGGAGCCCATTAATGGAAGGGTGATCATATTCGGTACTATCCAGCAAGGGGTAGTCTTATGTTGGCAGGGGATCCAAACGAGATCCTCGGTGTTTTTTATCTAGAGATGCACCGTGATGGGCTGTACCCCAGTAGCCCAGTCATTGTATGGAACTCATTCTACAATAAGTGTCGTACAAACTTAATTATGCCCAACTATGCTAAAACCTGAGATTCAAGCATTTCAGCCATATTCATATTTTACTTTGACCCGTAGACATTATTATAGTATAAGTGGATTTTCTATAGAAATGTTTTGGTTATCGTGAGGTAAAAACTTGTCCGTGTTTATGTGCAACGTGGTCTTACGGGATACCTTTTGATTTCAAAGATTTTTTTTATATAACTTTAAAATCTAATTGGGTGTGTTTTCTCATGCTAGTTTTCCAAACTGACTTGGGTGTTATTTTATTATAATGCTTGGGTCAGACCAAGCATATTACAGATTGGTTTGGACGCTTTGGAGCTTCAAAAGACGTGTTGGAGGCCCAAAGACGTATTCATGGTTATTTTTCATTGTATTCATTGTTGTGTTATCAGCAATTGTGAGGACAGAATGTTATAACTATCCAGGCTGAAATATGTTAGTATACTCCGATTGATGTTTGTATATATACATGTTATAAATTTTCTTTTGCGTAAAGATTTACGGTACATTGTAGATTATTCGTTCCGCTATGAGATTCTGTGCTGTTTAGTTTTCTTCTTATCTTCTTTTTTCTTTCTTTTTCCCCCTAACAATCAGGTTTTTCAGCATTCGATTTCTCAGCATGTAATACAGTGGACATATTAGTGTCGATTTTTGATGGTCGAAAATCCGGTTCGTTGCAGCAAAATATCGGACAATGATGATGTATGGTGATTGAAGTAAAAGAGAATTTGAAATGGATAAGCTTATACAAGGCATCAGTTGATATAGCTATATGTAATAACATGCCCCGAAATAGGTCTAAATTTCGACTCAGAAAAGGTCCAACGAAACTTAGTAATGTGCACGTAAATGTGCATATTTTTACTTCCATATTTAATCTACTTTTATTTAAATAAATGACATAATTGGGTATTTTTACATGTTTTTATCAAAATCCAAATATCATCAAATCATCATTCATTCATCTTCATTTAGAGGCAAAATGGTAATTTTGTGCATGTATTTAATTTGAGAAAATTTACTTGCATGTTTTGATGTTGTTTTGTAGAAATTTGGATGGAAAATAGAAGAAGTCTTCATGGAGATATGCATGCATAAGAGAAGAAGGTAAATGAAGATGGAAATAAATGGATTCATGGAATCATGGAGGATCCCACCTACCCATTTACCATAATCTACAATTAGAAGCTAATGCACAAGTTAGTGAAGATTAAAAGCACATGCACACTTGATAGAGGATTAGTTCATGCTAATGATAACTTTGTGGCCATACTTTCTAAGTGGTATTTTGGGTAGTCCCATAAATTATGGATTAGGGTTTTGGGTATGTATAAATTACCCTCTTATGTTGATGTAATTGAGTTTTTACCTACTTATCATATTATGCAAGTTGTAGCCTCAAATCAAATGAGAAATAAAATGACTTCCCAAGCCTCTTCTTCTTCTACTTCTTCTTTGCTTTTATTTTATTTTATGCTCATTTTCTATTTACATGCTCTCTTTCATTTCATGTTAGTAGCTTAGTTTTATATCTATGCAAGTAGTTAGTTCATTTTTATTTTAATTAGCTTGCACTTTCCTTTTATTTTCTATGTTGAAATTTACATGTGTTGAAATAATAACACAAATAAGTAGCTAAACCCCACCAATTTAGGGGTGATGAAGCTTTCTAAAATTATGTAAATTCAACATATTCTATGATTTATGATTTTTATGCTTCATGAAAGGTTAGATGATGATGTAAGTTTATTAGAGAATTTGATAGTCTATGTTGTAATCACAAATGGGCTATGCTTAATCCAACAAAAATACAATTTACATTACTATCTAACTAGTTGATTTTGGTCATGGAATTAAAAGAGAAACAAAATTTGATGATTTATGTTGCTAAACAAAATAGTAAATAGATCATACTTAAAATAGTTTTTTTTTTAATTTCATGTTCATTTTCATTACAATGGATAAGTGATTTTAGTTGTTGTATTATAATTTGATGGTTTAAGTTATTTTAATTAATAACATAAATAGACCATACTTATGATAAATACATCGTTAATTCCACTTAAGATAAAAATGAGAGATCATGGATTGATTTAGTTGACTTATGTTAGAATATGAGAGTGGATGTGCCTCTAAATTATTTTCTGATCTCATATTTTCAATCACTTTTGTTCTAGACAGTTTCACATTTTTTCAGCTTAAAACAATCTAAGTTTGGCTTAATTTGATTGAGTAGAATTTTTAAATCATTTCAATTCCCTATGGATCGACCCGTACTCGTCACGTACTAGAATTATATGCCGTGCGCTTGCGGTAATTTTATTACATTTTTCGGCGATTTTCTAAACCGATAGAAAATTTATCGTTAAATAAGTTTTTGGCGTTGTTGCTGAGAAATTGATTTGATTTTTGTTTTATTCTTCTAATTATTTTGTTTGATTTTTGCGTGTTTTCATTTTGTGTGTTAATTTGCATTTTTTTTTTAAAAAAAAAATTGTTGTGCTTTTGTGTGATTTTAGTTTGCATTTTGATTGTATGCTTGTTGCTTTTCATTTTGCATTTGCATTTCTATGAAAAAAAATATACACAATTTCATTTCTAAAAAATTTATATTCCGCTTCATTTTGCATTTACAACTTTCTTTTTACAATTTTTTTTACAGTCTCTTTTTACAATTTCATTTTGCATTTGTGCTTTCTTTTTACAATTTTGCATTTACTGTTACATTGCACATTTCTGTGCACTGTACACTGCCATCCCCCGCAACTCCTCCACATAGAACACCCCAACCACCTCTGCACAGCCTCCTTTCTACCCAGTTCTCCCAACTTCACTACCTCTAACCCACACAACACCAACTGTGCAAACCATCAACAATTTCACAAAACACTACTGCACCTTCATCATCAACTTTCACCACTATTCCTCAACACGGCCTACCACTGCCCTTTACATTTCCCATCCTCTTCCTTGCAAACTGACTGCAATCACCACAACAAACCACATTACATTTGCATGCACATCTACTGCGACCATACTTCACCACAATAGCAGTTACAACCAAACATCCACTGCCTGCCATATACATAACTGCTCCTCCTACTTAACCACCCTTCTAAACCCACTGCCTCTGTCCATCATCTTCAACCTCCGCCCTTCTTCTTTGGACATTCCAGCGTGCACATCACATCACTGATCATCCACCAGTTCCAGACTACCATCATCCTCATCATACTCATTCACCTATACCACTTCCACACCTCTGTGCACAGTCATTTTTGTGCACATACAACACACTGCCTGCTCCTCCATAAAATTCCTTCCTCCATCATCACTATTGCATTCAAACAGGAATTCATCTCCCAACTCTCTGCCTGTTATATGTCTAGTGTACTAAAACAGATAGCACGCTACAATAAACTTGTCGCACAAGTTTATTAATTAGAATTCCGCTACGCTGGAATTCTGTATTAGATAAATGTAACAATAAGTTACGTTGTAAATAAATTACAACAACAACGTTATACTATTGTAAGAAATAGTATAACTTATAAACGGGAAAGATTACCGTGAACCTAACCAGTATATAAAGGAAATTCCGTCTGAGGCTTGTCGTAACAATTTCCTTAAGAATTTTATTTCAAAACTCTCCCAAGATACAACAGACGTAATCTGCACGAGATTGTAATGAGTATGTCAACTCTGTGATATATATATGGAATATAGAGCAGTAGAGCAAAGAAGCAGAGGAAATTAGATTGGAATAGGATAAGAATGTGATCAGTATTCTCTCCTATTTATAATTTCGTCCGTATCCCTTCGAACAGTCGCGTCTGCTTGACGGGTCGCACCCGTTGCCTTTTGGTCGCTGCTGTTCGTTAACGGGTCGCACCCGCCCGTCCAACGGTACTGTTTCGTACCTGCTCGCACTGTTTCGCCCGCGCCTGTTCAGTCGGGTCGCACCCGCTTGCGTCGGCGTCCGCTTCAATCGGCTCGCTCGCACCTGTTTGCTTCCAACGGGTCGCACCGTTTACTGTTCGCGTCCGTTCATGAACAGTCGCATCTGCTCAGGCAAAAAACCCTGCGTCTGTTCACCCGCCCGCTTCTCTTTAAATTCCAGGCCCAGCCCAGTTTCAGACGAAGCCCAAAACCGTTAAACAATGGCCTAGTAAAAAGAATGGTCATTTTAGACCCGTACCCGAACCCGAGCCCGAGCCCGGCCCGGTTCGGTCGGACGGACGGCGGCGGCGGCGCGCGCGCGCGTGTGTGGTGGTGATGCATGATCTCCCTCCTCACAACGAAGCATACATTTGGGTGCCCCAGGCCCCCAACCTGCACTTGAGAAAACCATATATAAACCAATATAGCTCTCAAGAATTTGGCGATGTGGGACTTTGTATATTTCCATTCATTCTAGCTTTAGGAATTCCAACAATCCCCCACATGAATGATAATATACATATCCCCCACACAAAGCGAAATATCACAGAGTACATATGGAATAATGCTTTATCGTGGATAAGTAGATATTTCACTTTGAACTTTCCCTAGTTAAAACTTATCGGATCTACTTGGCTAATCGGTGAATTATTTCATCTTGAACCGTCGGCCTTTATTGTATATCCAAACAATAAGCTTTACGAAGCATTGATTCCCTTCTCATCCAATCTCTTGGTTTTGTTCATTTTGGTCCTGAACATATTTTGGTTCTGCGAGTGTTATAGAGAATTTAAGCCTTTAATATTCTCATAAAGCCGACCCAGCTCACACTAACATAGGTGATCGCAACCATTAAGAGTATCCTACATATACCCCACTTGTTATTTTCAAGATATGGTCATCATTAAAAAACATAGTTTTAACCTTTAACTACTTCTGTAGGTATGCATTATATTTTGCACCATAGGAATGGAGTAGGACCAAGTCCAGACAAATGCATTACTTCTTGAGTTACTCATAACTGGTTTGCCTATTGATCCTAGTCCGTGGGATCTCCAGTCGCTAGGATAGGTTTCCGTATAAGGTAACTCTTGTTGGTTTAGGCTTTTTTAAACCCATTCCCCTCGATGCGCAGTCAATTTTCTCTCTTGATAAACCTTTAGTAAATGGATCCGCTAGGTTATCATTTGTTCTCACATAATCTATGAAAATAGTTCCATTTGAGAGTAACTGCCTAACTGTATTATGGCGTCGACGAATATGTCGTGACTTTCCATTATACACAAAGTTTTGCGCTCTGCTTAGCGCTGCTTGGTTATCACAGTGTATGCATATGGCCGGTACAGGTTTAGGCCAAAACGGAATATCTTCTAAAAAGTGACGAAGCCATTCTGCTTCTTCGCCTGCTTTATCTAATGCAATGAACTCTGATTCCATAGTGGATCGAGCTATGCATGTTTGTTTAGTAGATTTCCATGACACCGCTGCCCCTGCTAGGGTAAAGACATAACCACTCGTTGATTTTGATTCCTCTGAATCTGCAATCCAGTTTGCATCACTATATCCTTCTAAGACGGCAGGATATTTTCCATAATGTAAGGAATAGTTAGTGGTATTTTTTAAATATCCAAGCACTCTCATTAGTGCTTTCCAGTGTTCCTTCCCTGGATTGCTTGTATACCTGCTCAATCGACTTACTGCATAAGCTATATCTGGTCTGGTGCAATTCATCAGATACATTAAGCATCCTATTACACGAGAGTATTCCAGTTGCATTAAACTCTCATCAGTGTTTTTATGCAGTACTTCCGATGGATTAAAGGGTGTATTTACTCCTTTAATTCCAAAGTTTTGAAATCTTTCAATTACTTTTTCTACATAATGTGATTGAGATAACTCAATTCCATTCGATGTTCTTATTATTTTTATTCCCAAAATAATATCTGCAACACCCAAGTCTTTCATGTCGAAATTGTTGATCAACATTTTCTTTATGGTCTCAATTACCTGAGTATTTGGACCGAATATTAGCATATCGTCCACATATAGACAAATCATCACATATGATTGCCCAACCTGTTTGTAATAAACACATTTATCACATTCATTTATACGAAAACCATTTTTCATCATGACACTATCAAATTTTGCGTGCCATTGCTTTGGAGCTTGTTTTAGTCCGTATAATGATTTGACTAATCTACAGACTTTGTTTTCATTTCCTTTGGAAATAAATCCCTCAGGTTGCTCCATGTAAATCTCCTCATCGAGATTTCCATTTAAGAATGCTGTTTTTACAACCATTTGATGAATCTCTAGATTATAAATGGATGCAATTGCTATTAACATTATTATAGAGGTTATTCGTGTAACCGGTGAATAGGTATCAAAGAAGTCTACTCCTTCTTTTTGACGATATCCTTTGGCTACTAATCTGGCTTTATACTTGTCGATAGAGCCATCTGCTTTCATTTTCTTCTTGAAAATCCATTTGCAGCCAATTGGTTTTATTCCTGGTGGAATATCAACAATTTCCCAAGTTTTATTACTTAGAATTGAATCAATCTCACTTTGGATTGCTTCTTTCCAACATGAAGATTCAGAAGATGACATTGCTTCCTTGTACGTTTGAGGTTCGTGTTCTAACATATAAGTTAAAAAATCCGAACCAAATGTTTTGGAAGTTCTTGCCCTTACGCTTCTTCTTGGTTCAACCTTCTCGTTGTCCTGATGAGTTTCATCTTCACATGTCTCATCTCTGTCATCTCTTGTCCTTTTTGGGACAGGATTTCCATCGTTTCTTTTATGTGGAAACACATCTTCAAAGAACGAGGCATCTCTTGATTCCATGATTGTATTTACATGAATATCATTTATATCAGACTTGAATACCAAAAATCTATAGGCACTACTATTTTGGGCTGGCCCAAGATAATAACAGTCCACTGTTTTTGGTCCAAGTTTGACTCTCTTGGGAGGCGGAACTGGAACTTTTGCCAAGCACCCCCACACTTTGAGGTATTTAACGCTTGGTTTGTGTCCTTTCCATATCTCATATGGAATTGTTCCCGTTTTATTGTGAGGAACTTTGTTTAATATGTGATTAGACATATTTAAGGCTTCCCCCCACAAGTTCGTCGGCAGACCAGAAGTTAAAAGCATGGCAGTAATCATGTCTTTTAACGTTCTGTTCTTCCTCTCGGCTACACCATTTTGTTGTGGTGAATATGGAGCTGTTGTTTGATGAATTATACCATTTTCGGCACAGAACTGTTCAAATGGTGATTCATATTCTCCACCTCGATCAGATCTCAATATCTTGATCTTTTTATTTAACTGATTTTCTACCTCAGCCTTGTATTTTATAAACGCGGTTATTGCTTCATCCTTACTATTTAAAAGATATACATAACAATATCGCGTATAATCGTCAATAAAAGTAATAAAATACTTTTTCCCACCTCTTGTAGGTAGTGATTTAAAATCACATAAATCTGTATGTACCAAACCTAATGGTTCGGTGCTTCTGTCAACAGATTTAAATGGTTGTTTGACCATTTTTGCTTCTACACATGTTTCACATTTGTAGTTCTTATCTACTTGGAAATTTGGAATCAATCCCAAGTTTGATAATTTCTTCATTTTTCGGAAGTTTATGTGTCCTAATCTATCGTGCCATAGTAAAATTTCGTGCTCAAGCAAGTAAGAGACTTCAATTTTATTATTAGCACAATCAGAATACATAGATTTATTGCCCGTAACGGCTACATTTGCCTTAAATAGGCCATCACATAGATATCCCCTTCCGATATACATTCCAGCTTTGGACAGAACCATCTTGTCTGACTCAAACACCATCTTGAATCCCTTCTTTGATAGGACTGCACCAGAGATGAGATTCTTGCGTATGTCTGGAACGTGAAGCACGTCATTCAATTTGACAGTTTTTCCAGAAGTGAACTTGAGGATAACTGTTCCACTTCCTTCGATCATGGAAACTGCAGAATTACCCATGTAGAGTCTTTCTTTCTGATCGAATTTCTGGTATGTTGCAAACATGGATTTTTCAGAGCAAACATGACGAGTAGCTCCTGTGTCAACCCACCATTGGTTAGGGTTCTAAATCAAATTGCATTCAGAAATAACCGCTGAAAAGTTGGACTTATCCATTTTCATGTTGTCAACTGTTAACATCTCTGTTTTAGTGTAAAACAGTAAAATTCTTAAGATGTTATATGTCTAGTGTACTAAAACAGATAGCACGCTACAATAAACTCGTCGCACAAGTTTATTAATTAGAATTCCGCTACGCTGGAATTCTGTATTAGATAAATGTAACAATAAGTTACGTTGTAAATAAATTACAACAACAACGTTATACTATTGTAAGAAATAGTATAACTTATAAACGGGAAAGATTACCGTGAACCTAACCAGTATATAAAGGAAATTCCGTCTGAGGCTTGTCGTAACAATTTCCTTAAGAATTTTATTTCAAAACTCTCCCAAGATACAACAGACGTAATCTGCACGAGATTGTAATGAGTATGTCAACTCTGTGATATATATATGGAATATAGAGCAGTAGAGCAAAGAAGCAGAAGAAATTAGATTGGAATAGGATAAGAATGTGATCAGTATTCTCTCCTATTTATAATTTCGTCCGTATCCCTTCGAACAGTCGCGTCTGCTTGACGGGTCGCACCCGTTGCCTTTTGGTCGCTGCTGTTCGTTAACGGGTCGCACCCGCCCGTCCAACGGTACTGTTTCATACCTGCTCGCACTGTTTCGCCCGCGCCTGTTCAGTCGGGTCGCACCCGCTTGCGTCGGCGTCCGCTTCAATCGGCTCGCTCGCACCTGTTTGCTTCCAACGGGTCGCACCCGTTTACTGTTCGCGTCCGTTCATGAACAGTCGCATCTGCTCAGGCAAAAAACCCTGCGTCTGTTCACCCGCCCGCTTCTCTTTAAATTCCAGGCCCAGCCCAGTTTCAGACGAAGCCCAAAACCGTTAAACAATGGCCTAGTAAAAAGAATGGTCATTTTAGACCCGTACCCGAACCCGAACCCGAGCCCGGCCCGGTTCGGTCGGACGGACGGCGGCGGCGGCGCGCGCGCGTGTGTGGTGGTGATGCATGATCTCCCTCCTCACAACGAAGCATACATTTGGGAGCCCCAGGCCCCCAACCTGCACTTGAGAAAACCATATATAAACCAATATAGCTCTCAAGAATTTGGCGATGTGGGACTTTGTATATTTCCATTCATTCTAGCTTTAGGAATTCCAACAATCCCCCACATGAATGATAATATACATATCCCCCACACAAAGCGAAATATCACAGAGTACATATGGAATAATGCTTTTTCGTGGATAAGTAGATATTTCACTTTGAACTTTCCCTAGTTAAAACTTATCGGATCTACTTGGCTAATCGGTGAATTATTTCATCTTGAACCGTCGGCCTTTATTGTATATCCAAACAATAAGCTTTACGAAGCATTGATTCCCTTCTCATCCAATCTCTTGGTTTTGTTCATTTTGGTCCTGAACATATTTTGGTTCTGTGAGTGTTATAGAGAATTTAAGCCTTTAATATTCTCATAAAGCCGACCCAGCTCACACTAACATAGGTGATCGCAACCATTAAGAGTATCCTACATATACCCCACTTGTTATTTTCAAGATATGGTCATCATTAAAAAACATAGTTTTAACCTTTAACTACTTCTGTAGGTATGCATTATATTTTGCACCATAGGAATGGAGTAGGACCAAGTCCAGACAAATGCATTACTTCTTGAGTTACTCATAACTGGTTTGCCTATTGATCCTAGTCCGTGGGATCTCCAGTCGCTAGGATAGGTTTCCGTATAAGGTAACTCTTGTTGGTTTAGGCTTTTTTAAACCCATTCCCCTCGATGCGCAGTCAATTTTCTCTCTTGATAAACCTTTAGTAAATGGATCCGCTAGGTTATCATTTGTTCTCACATAATCTATGAAAATAGTTCCATTTGAGAGTAACTGCCTAACTGTATTATGGCGTCGACGAATATGTCGTGACTTTCCATTATACACAAAGTTTTGCGCTCTGCTTAGCGCTGCTTGGTTATCACAGTGTATGCATATGGCCGGTACAGGTTTAGGCCAAAACGAAATATCTTCTAAAAAGTGACGAAGCCATTCTGCTTCTTCGCCTGCTTTATCTAATGCAATGAACTCTGATTCCATAGTGGATCGAGCTATGCATGTTTGTTTAGTAGATTTCCATGACACCGCTGCCCCTGCTAGGGTAAAGACATAACCACTCGTTGATTTTGATTCCTCTGAATCTGCAATCCAGTTTGCATCACTATATCCTTCTAAGACGGCAGGATATTTTCCATAATGTAAGGAATAGTTAGTGGTATTTTTTAAATATCCAAGCACTCTCATTAGTGCTTTCCAGTGTTCCTTCCCTGGATTGCTTGTATACCTGCTCAATCGACTTACTGCATAAGCTATATCTGGTCTGGTGCAATTCATCAGATACATTAAGCATCCTATTACACGAGAGTATTCCAGTTGCATTACACTCTCATCAGTGTTTTTATGCAGTACTTCCGATGGATTAAAGGGTGTATTTACTCCTTTAATTCCAAAGTTTTGAAATCTTTCAATTACTTTTTCTACATAATGTGATTGAGATAACTCAATTCCATTCGATGTTCTTATTATTTTTATTCCCAAAATAATATCTGCAACACCCAAGTCTTTCATGTCGAAATTGTTGATCAACATTTTCTTTATGGTCTCAATTACCTGAGTATTTGGACCGAATATTAGCATATCGTCCACATATAGACAAATCATCACATATGATTGCCCAACCTGTTTGTAATAAACACATTTATCACATTCATTTATACGAAAACCATTTTTCATCATGACACTATCAAATTTTGCGTGCCATTGCTTTGGAGCTTGTTTTAGTCCGTATAATGATTTGACTAATCTACAGACTTTGTTTTCATTTCCTTTGGAAATAAATCCCTCAGGTTGCTCCATGTAAATCTCCTCATCGAGATTTCCATTTAAGAATGCTGTTTTTACATCCATTTGATGAATCTCTAGATTATAAATGGATGCAATTGCTATTAACATTCTTATAGAGGTTATTCGTGTAACCGGTGAATAGGTATCAAAGAAGTCTACTCCTTCTTTTTGACGATATCCTTTGGCTACTAATCTGGCTTTATACTTGTCGATAGAGCCATCTGCTTTCATTTTCTTCTTGAAAATCCATTTGCAGCCAATTGGTTTTATTCCTGGTGGAATATCAACAATTTCCCAAGTTTTATTACTTAGAATTGAATCAATCTCACTTTGGATTGCTTCTTTCCAACATGAAGATTCAGAAGATGACATTGCTTCCTTGTACGTTTGAGGTTCGTGTTCTAACATATAAGTTAAAAAATCCGAACCAAATGTTTTGGAAGTTCTTGCCCTTACGCTTCTTCTTGGTTCAACCTTCTCGTTGTCCTGATGAGTTTCATCTTCACATGTCTCATCTCTGTTATCTCTTGTCCTTTTTGGGACAGGATTTCCATCGTTTCTTTTATGTGGAAACACATCTTCAAAGAACGAGGCATCTCTTGATTCCATGATTGTATTTACATGAATATCATTTATATCAGACTTGAATACCAAAAATCTATAGGCACTACTATTTTGGGCTGGCCCAAGATAATAACAGTCCACTGTTTTTGGTCCAAGTTTGACTCTCTTGGGAGGCGGAACTGGAACTTTTGCCAAGCACCCCCACACTTTGAGGTATTTAACGCTTGGTTTGTGTCCTTTCCATATCTCATATGGAATTGTTCCCGTTTTATTGTGAGGAACTTTGTTTAATATGTGATTAGACATATTTAAGGCTTTCCCCCACAAGTTCGTCGGCAGACCAGAAGTTAAAAGCATGGCAGTAATCATGTCTTTTAACGTTCTGTTCTTCCTCTCGGCTACACCATTTTGTTGTGGTGAATATGGAGCTGTTGTTTGATGAATTATACCATTTTCGGCACAGAACTGTTCAAATGGTGATTCATATTCTCCACCTCGATCAGATCTCAATATCTTGATCTTTTTATTTAACTGATTTTCTACCTCAGCCTTGTATTTTATAAACGCGGTTATTGCTTCATCCTTACTATTTAAAAGATATACATAACAATATCGCGTATAATCGTCAATAAAAGTAATAAAATACTTTTTCCCACCTCTTGTAGGTAGTGATTTAAAATCACATAAATCTGTATGTACCAAACCTAATGGTTCGGTGCTTCTGTCAACAGATTTAAATGGTTGTTTGACCATTTTTGCTTCTACACATGTTTCACATTTGTAGTTCTTATCTACTTGGAAATTTGGAATCAATCCCAAGTTCGATAATTTCTTCATTTTTCGGAAGTTTATGTGTCCTAATCTATCGTGCCATAGTAAAATTTCGTGCTCAAGCAAGTAAGAGACTTCAATTTTATTATTAGCACAATCAGAATACATAGATTTATTGCCCGTAACGGCTACATTTGCCTTAAATAGGCCATCACATAGATATCCCCTTCCGATATACATTCCAGCTTTGGACAGAACCATCTTGTCTGACTCAAACACCATCTTGAATCCCTTCTTTGATAGGACTGCACCAGAGATGAGATTCTTGCATATGTCTGGAACGTGAAGCACGTCATTCAATTTGACAGTTTTTCCAGAAGTGAACTTGAGGATAACTGTTCCACTTCCTTCGATCATGGAAACTGCAGAATTGCCCATGTAGAGTCTTTCTTTCTGATCGAATTTCTGGTATGTTGCAAACATGGATTTTTCAGAGCAAACATGACGAGTAGCTCCTGTGTCAACCCACCATTGGTTAGGGTTCTGAATCAAATTGCATTCAGAAATAACCGCTGAAAAGTTGGACTTATCCATTTTCATGTTGTCAACTGTTAACATCTCTGTTTTAGTGTAAAACCGTAAAATTCTTAAGATGTTATATGTCTAGTGTACTAAAACAGATAGCACGCTACAATAAACTCGTCGCACAAGTTTATTAATTAGAATTCCGCTACGCTGGAATTCTGTATTAGATAAATGTAACAATAAGTTACGTTGTAAATAAATTACAACAACAACGTTATACTATTGTAAGAAATAGTATAACTTATAAACGGGAAAGATTACCGTGAACCTAACCAGTATATAAAGGAAATTCCATCTGAGGCTTGTCGTAACAATTTCCTTAAGAATTTTATTTCAAAACTCTCCCAAGATACAACAGACGTAATCTGCACGAGATTGTAATGAGTATGTCAACTCTGTGATATATATATGGAATATAGAGCAGTAGAGCAAAGAAGCAGAAGAAATTAGATTGGAATAGGATAAGAATGTGATCAGTATTCTCTCCTATTTATAATTTCGTCCGTATCCCTTCGAACAGTCGCGTCTGCTTGACGGGTCGCACCCGTTGCCTTTTGGTCGCTGCTGTTCGTTAACGGGTCGCACCCGCCCGTCCAACGGTACTGTTTCGTACCTGCTCGCACTGTTTCGCCCGCGCCTGTTCAATCGGGTCGCACCCGCTTGCGTCCGCGTCCGCTTCAATCGGCTCGCTCGCACCTGTTTGCTTCCAACGGGTCGCACCCGTTTACTGTTCGCGTCCGTTCATGAACAGTCGCATCTGCTTAGGCAAAAAACCCTGCGTCTGTTCACCCGCCCGCTTCTCTTTAAATTCCAGGCCCAGCCCAGTTTCAGACGAAGCCCAAAACCGTTAAACAATGGCCTAGTAAAAAGAATGGTCATTTTAGACCCGTACCCGAACCCGAACCCGAGCCCGGCCCGGTTCGGTCGGACGGACAGCGGCGGCGGCGCGCGCGCGCGTGTGTGGTGGTGATGCATGATCTCCCTCCTCACAACGAAGCATACATTTGGGAGCCCCAGGCCCCCAACCTGCACTTGAGAAAACCATATATAAACCAATATAGCTCTCAAGAATTTGGCGATGTGGGACTTTGTATATTTCCATTCATTCTAGCTTTAGGAATTCCAACAATCCCCCACATGAATGATAATATACATATCCCCCACACAAAGCGAAATATCACAGAGTACATATGGAATAATGCTTTATCGTGGATAAGTAGATATTTCACTTTGAACTTTCCCTAGTTAAAACTTATCGGATCTACTTGGCTAATCGGTGAATTATTTCATCTTGAACCGTCGGCCTTTATTGTATATCCAAACAATAAGCTTTACGAAGCATTGATTCCCTTCTCATCCAATCTCTTGGTTTTGTTCATTTTGGTCCTGAACATATTTTGGTTCTGTGAGTGTTATAGAGAATTTAAGCCTTTAATATTCTCATAAAGCCGACCCAGCTCACACTAACATAGGTGATCGCAACCATTAAGAGTATCCTACATATACCCCACTTGTTATTTTCAAGATATGGTCATCATTAAAAAACATAGTTTTAACCTTTAACTACTTCTGTAGGTATGCATTATATTTTGCACCATAGGAATGGAGTAGGACCAAGTCCAGACAAATGCATTACTTCTTGAGTTACTCATAACTGGTTTGCCTATTGATCCTAGTCCGTGGGATCTCCAGTCGCTAGGATAGGTTTCCGTATAAGGTAACTCTTGTTGGTTTAGGCTTTTTTAAACCCATTCCCCTCGATGCGCAGTCAATTTTCTCTCTTGATAAACCTTTAGTAAATGGATCCGCTAGGTTATCATTTGTTCTCACATAATCTATGGAAGTAGTTCCATTTGAGAGTAACTGCCTAACTGTATTATGGCGTCGACGAATATGTCGTGACTTTCCATTATACACAAAGTTTTGCGCTCTGCTTAGCGCTGCTTGGTTATCACAGTGTATGCATATGGCCGGTACAGGTTTAGGCCAAAACGGAATATCTTCTAAAAAGTGACGAAGCCATTCTGCTTCTTCGCCTGCTTTATCTAATGCAATGAACTCTGATTCCATAGTGGATCGAGCTATGCATGTTTGTTTAGTAGATTTCCATGACACCGCTGCCCCTGCTAGGGTAAAGACATAACCACTCGTTGATTTTGATTCCTCTGAATCTGCAATCCAGTTTGCATCACTATATCCTTCTAAGACGGCATGATATTTTCCATAATGTAAGGAATAGTTAGTGGTATTTTTTAAATATCCAAGCACTCTCATTAGTGCTTTCCAGTGTTCCTTCCCTGGATTGCTTGTATACCTGCTCAATCGACTTACTGCATAAGCTATATCTGGTCTGGTGCAATTCATCAGATACATTAAGCATCCTATTACACGAGAGTATTCCAGTTGCATTACACTCTCATCAGTGTTTTTATGCAGTACTTCCGATGGATTAAAGGGTGTATTTACTCCTTTAATTCCAAAGTTTTGAAATCTTTCAATTACTTTTTCTACATAATGTGATTGAGATAACTCAATTCCATTCGATGTTCTTATTATTTTTATTCCCAAAATAATATCTGCAACACCCAAGTCTTTCATGTCGAAATTGTTGATCAACATTTTCTTTATGGTCTCAATTACCTGAGTATTTGGACCGAATATTAGCATATCGTCCACATATAGACAAATCATCACATATGATTGCCCAACCTGTTTGTAATAAACACATTTATCACATTCATTTATACGAAAACCATTTTTCATCATGACACTATCAAATTTTGCGTGTCATTGCTTTGGAGCTTGTTTTAGTCCGTATAATGATTTGACTAATCTACAGACTTTGTTTTCATTTCCTTTGGAAATAAATCCCTCAGGTTGCTCCATGTAAATCTCCTCATCGAGATTTCCATTTAAGAATGCTGTTTTTACATCCATTTGATGAATCTCTAGATTATAAATGGATGCAATTGCTATTAACATTCTTATAGAGGTTATTCGTGTAACCGGTGAATAGGTATCAAAGAAGTCTACTCCTTCTTTTTGACGATATCCTTTGGCTACTAATCTGGCTTTATACTTGTCGATAGAGCCATCTGCTTTCATTTTCTTCTTGAAAATCCATTTGCAGCCAATTGGTTTTATTCCTGGTGGAATATCAACAATTTCCCAAGTTTTATTACTTAGAATTGAATCAATCTCACTTTGGATTGCTTCTTTCCAACATGAAGATTCAGAAGATGACATTGCTTCCTTGTACGTTTGAGGTTCGTGTTCTAACATATAAGTTAAAAAATCCGAACCAAATGTTTTGGAAGTTCTTGCCCTTACGCTTTTTCTTGGTTCAACCTTCTCGTTGTCCTGATGAGTTTCATCTTCACATGTCTCATCTCTGTTATCTCTTGTCCTTTTTGGGACAGGATTTCCATCGTTTCTTTTATGTGGAAACACATCTTCAAAGAACGAGGCATCTCTTGATTCCATGATTGTATTTACATGAATATCATTTATATCAGACTTGAATACCAAAAATCTATAGGCACTACTATTTTGGGCTGGCCCAAGATAATAACAGTCCACTGTTTTTGGTCCAAGTTTGACTCTCTTGGGAGGCGGAACTGGAACTTTTGCCAAGCACCCCCACACTTTGAGGTATTTAACGCTTGGTTTGTGTCCTTTCCATATCTCATATGGAATTGTTCCCGTTTTATTGTGAGGAACTTTGTTTAATATGTGATTAGACATATTTAAGGCTTCCCCCCACAAGTTCGTCGGCAGACCAGAAGTTAAAAGCATGGCAGTAATCATGTCTTTTAACGTTCTGTTCTTCCTCTCGGCTACACCATTTTGTTGTGGTGAATATGGAGCTGTTGTTTGATGAATTATACCATTTTCGGCACAGAACTGTTCAAATGGTGATTCATATTCTCCACCTCGATCAGATCTCAATATCTTGATCTTTTTATTTAACTGATTTTCTACCTCAGCCTTGTATTTTATAAACGCGGTTATTGCTTCATCCTTACTATTTAAAAGATATACATAACAATATCGCGTATAATCGTCAATAAAAGTAATAAAATACTTTTTCCCACCTCTTGTAGGTAGTGATTTAAAATCACATAAATCTGTATGTACCAAACCTAATGGTTCGGTGCTTCTGTCAACAGATTTAAATGGTTGTTTGACCATTTTTGCTTCTACACATGTTTCACATTTGTAGTTCTTATCTACTTGGAAATTTGGAATCAATCCCAAGTTTGATAATTTCTTCATTTTTCGGAAGTTTATGTGTCCTAATCTATCGTGCCATAGTAAAATTTCGTGCTCAAGCAAGTAAGAGACTTCAATTTTATTATTAGCACAATCAGAATACATAGATTTATTGCCCGTAACGGCTACATTTGCCTTAAATAGGCCATCACATAGATATCCCCTTCCGATATACATTCCAGCTTTGGACAGAACCATCTTGTCTGACTCAAACACCATCTTGAATCCCTTCTTTGATAGGACTGCACCAGAGATGAGATTCTTGCGTATGTCTGGAACGTGAAGCACGTCATTCAATTTGACAGTTTTTCCAGAAGTGAACTTGAGGATAACTGTTCCACTTCCTTCGATCATGGAAACTGCAGAATTACCCATGTAGAGTCTTTCTTTCTGATCGAATTTCTGGTATGTTGCAAACATGGATTTTTCAGAGCAAACATGACGAGTAGCTCCTGTGTCAACCCACCATTGGTTAGGGTTCTGAATCAAATTGCATTCAGAAATAACCGCTGAAAAGTTGGACTTATCCATTTTCATGTTGTCAACTGTTAACATCTCTGTTTTAGTGTAAAACAGTAAAATTCTTAAGATGTTATATGTCTAGTGTACTAAAACAGATAGCACGCTACAATAAACTCGTCGCACAAGTTTATTAATTAGAATTCCGCTACGCTGGAATTCTGTATTAGATAAATGTAACAATAAGTTACGTTGTAAATAAATTACAACAACAACGTTATACTATTGTAAGAAATAGTATAACTTATAAACGGGAAAGATTACCGTGAACCTAACCAGTATATAAAGGAAATTCCGTCTGAGGCTTGTCGTAACAATTTCCTTAAGAATTTTATTTCAAAACTCTCCCAAGATACAACAGACGTAATCTGCACGAGATTGTAATGAGTATGTCAACTCTGTGATATATATATGGAATATAGAGCAGTAGAGCAAAGAAGCAGAAGAAATTAGATTGGAATAGGATAAGAATGTGATCAGTATTCTCTCCTATTTATAATTTCGTCCGTATCCCTTCGAACAGTCGCGTCTGCTTGACGGGTCGCACCCGTTGCCTTTTGGTCGCTGCTGTTCGTTAACGGGTCGCACCCGCCCGTCCAACGGTACTGTTTCGTACCTGCTCGCACTGTTTCGCCCGCGCCTGTTCAGTCGGGTCGCACCCGCTTGCGTCGGCGTCCGCTTCAATCGGCTCGCTCGCACCTGTTTGCTTCCAACGGGTCGCACCCGTTTACTGTTCGCGTCCGTTCATGAACAGTCGCATCTGCTCAGGCAAAAAACCCTGCGTCTGTTCACCCGCCCGCTTCTCTTTAAATTCCAGGCCCAGCCCAGTTTCAGACGAAGCCCAAAACCGTTAAACAATGGCCTAGTAAAAAGAATGGTCATTTTAGAACCGTACCCGAACCCGAACCCGAGCCCGGCCCGGTTCGGTCGGACGGACGGCGGCGGCGGCGCGCGCGCGCGTGTGTGGTGGTGATGCATGATCTCCCTCCTCACAACGAAGCATACATTTGGGAGCCCCAGGCCCCCAACCTGCACTTGAGAAAACCATATATAAACCAATATAGCTCTCAAGAATTTGGCGATGTGGGACTTTGTATATTTCCATTCATTCTAGCTTTAGGAATTCCAACAATCCCCCACATGAATGATAATATACATATCCCCCACACAAAGCGAACTATCACAGAGTACATATGGAATAATGCTTTATCGTGGATAAGTAGATATTTCACTTTGAACTTTTCCTAGTTAAAACTTATCGGATCTACTTGGCTAATCGGTGAATTATTTCATCTTGAACCGTCGGCCTTTATTGTATATCCAAACAATAAGCTTTACGAAGCATTGATTCCCTTCTCATCCAATCTCTTGGTTTTGTTCATTTTGGTCCTGAACATATTTTGGTTCTGCGAGTGTTATAGAGAATTTAAGCCTTTAATATTCTCATAAAGCCGACCCAGCTCACACTAACATAGGTGATCGCAACCATTAAGAGTATCCTACATATACCCCACTTGTTATTTTCAAGATATGGTCATCATTAAAAAACATAGTTTTAACCTTTAACTACTTCTGTAGGTATGCATTATATTTTGCACCATAGGAATGGAGTAGGACCAAGTCCAGACAAATGCATTACTTCTTGAGTTACTCATAACTGGTTTGCCTATTGATCCTAGTCCGTGGGATCTCCAGTCGCTAGGATAGGTTTCCGTATAAGGTAACTCTTGTTGGTTTAGGCTTTTTTAAACCCATTCCCCTCGATGCGCAGTCAATTTTCTCTCTTGATAAACCTTTAGTAAATGGATCCGCTAGGTTATCATTTGTTCTCACATAATCTATGGAAATAGTTCCATTTGAGAGTAACTGCCTAACTGTATTATGGCGTCGACGAATATGTCGTGACTTTCCATTATACACAAAGTTTTGCGCTCTGCTTAGCGCTGCTTGGTTATCACAGTGTATGCATATGGCCGGTACAGGTTTAGGCCAAAACGGAATATCTTCTAAAAAGTGAAGAAGCCATTCTGCTTCTTCGCCTGCTTTATCTAATGCAATGAACTCTGATTCCATAGTGGATCGAGCTATGCATGTTTGTTTAGTAGATTTCCATGACACCGCTGCCCCTGCTAGGGTAAAGACATAACCACTCGTTGATTTTGATTCCTCTGAATCTGCAATCCAGTTTGCATCACTATATCCTTCTAAGACGGCAGGATATTTTCCATAATGTAAGGAATAGTTAGTGGTATTTTTTAAATATCCAAGCACTCTCATTAGTGCTTTCCAGTGTTCCTTCCCTGGATTGCTTGTATACCTGCTCAATCGACTTACTGCATAAGCTATATCTGGTCTGGTGCAATTCATCAGATACATTAAGCATCCTATTACACGAGAGTATTCCAGTTGCATTACACTCTCATCATTGTTTTTATGCAGTACTTCCGATGGATTAAAGGGTGTATTTACTCCTTTAATTCCAAAGTTTTGAAATCTTTCAATTACTTTTTCTACATAATGTGATTGAGATAACTCAATTCCATTCGATGTTCTTATTATTTTTATTCCCAAAATAATATCTGCAACACCCAAGTCTTTCATGTCGAAATTGTTGATCAACATTTTCTTTATGGTCTCAATTACCTGAGTATTTGGACCGAATATTAGCATATCGTCCACATATAGACAAATCATCACATATGATTGCCCAACCTGTTTGTAATAAACACATTTATCACATTCATTTATACGAAAACCATTTTTCATCATGACACTATCAAATTTTGCGTGCCATTGCTTTGGAGCTTGTTTTAGTCCGTATAATGATTTGACTAATCTACAGACTTTGTTTTCATTTCCTTTGGAAATAAATCCCTCAGGTTGCTCCATGTAAATCTCCTCATCGAGATTTCCATTTAAGAATGCTGTTTTTACATCCATTTGATGAATCTCTAGATTATAAATGGATGCAATTGCTATTAACATTCTTATAGAGGTTATTCGTGTAACCGGTGAATAGGTATCAAAGAAGTCTACTCCTTCTTTTTGACGATATCCTTTGGCTACTAATCTGGCTTTATACTTGTCGATAGAGCCATCTGCTTTCATTTTCTTCTTGAAAATCCATTTGCAGCCAATTGGTTTTATTCCTGGTGGAATATCAACAATTTCCCAAGTTTTATTACTTAGAGTTGAATCAATCTCACTTTGGATTGCTTCTTTCCAACATGAAGATTCAGAAGATGACATTGCTTCCTTGTACGTTTGAGGTTCGTGTTCTAACATATAAGTTAAAAAATCCGAACCAAATGTTTTGGAAGTTCTTGCCCTTACGCTTTTTCTTGGTTCAACCTTCTCGTTGTCCTGATGAGTTTCATCTTCACATGTCTCATCTCTGTTATCTCTTGTCCTTTTTGGGACAGGATTTCCATCGTTTCTTTTATGTGGAAACACATCTTCAAAGAACGAGGCATCTCTTGATTCCATGATTGTATTTACATGAATATCATTTATATCAGACTTGAATACCAAAAATCTATAGGCACTACTATTTTGGGCTGGCCCAAGATAATAACAGTCCACTGTTTTTGGTCCAAGTTTGACTCTCTTGGGAGGCGGAACTGGAACTTTTGCCAAGCACCCCCACACTTTGAGGTATTTAACGCTTGGTTTGTGTCCTTTCCATATCTCATATGGAATTGTTCCCGTTTTATTGTGAGGAACTTTGTTTAATATGTGATTAGACATATTTAAGGCTTCCCCCCACAAGTTCGTCGGCAGACCAGAAGTTAAAAGCATGGCAGTAATCATGTCTTTTAACGTTCTGTTCTTCCTCTCGGCTACACCATTTTGTTGTGGTGAATATGGAGCTGTTGTTTGATGAATTATACCATTTTCGGCACAGAACTGTTCAAATGGTGATTCATATTCTCCACCTCGATCAGATCTCAATATCTTGATCTTTTTATTTAACTGATTTTCTACCTCAGCCTTGTATTTTATAAACGCGGTTATTGCTTCATCCTTACTATTTAAAAGATATACATAACAATATCGCGTATAATCGTCAATAAAAGTAATAAAATACCTTTTCCCACCTCTTGTAGGTAGTGATTTAAAATCACATAAATCTGTATGTACCAAACCTAATGGTTCGGTGCTTCTGTCAACAGATTTAAATGGTTGTTTGACCATTTTTGCTTCTACACATGTTTCACATTTGTAGTTCTTATCTACTTGGAAATTTGGAATCAATCCCAAGTTTGATAATTTCTTCATTTTTCGGAAGTTTATGTGTCCTAATCTATCGTGCCATAGTAAAATTTCGTGCTCAAGCAAGTAAGAGACTTCAATTTTATTATTAGCACAATCAGAATACATAGATTTATTGCCCGTAACGGCTACATTTGCCTTAAATAGGCCATCACATAGATATCCCCTTCCGATATACATTCCAGCTTTGGACAGAACCATCTTGTCTGACTCAAACACCATCTTGAATCCCTTCTTTGATAGGACTGCACCAGAGATGAGATTCTTGCGTATGTCTGGAACGTGAAGCACGTCATTCAATTTGACAGTTTTTCCAGAAGTGAACTTGAGGATAACTGTTCCACTTCCTTCGATCATGGAAACTGCAGAATTACCCATGTAGAGTCTTTCTTTCTGATCGAATTTCTAGTATGTTGCAAACATGGATTTTTCAGAGCAAACATGACGAGTAGCTCCTGTGTCAACCCACCATTGGTTAGGGTTCTGAATCAAATTGCATTCAGAAATAACCGCTGAAAAGTTGGACTTATCCATTTTCATGTTGTCAACTGTTAACATCTCTGTTTTAGTGTAAAACAGTAAAATTCTTAAGATGTTATATGTCTAGTGTACTAAAACAGATAGCACGCTACAATAAACTCGTCGCACAAGTTTATTAATTAGAATTCCGCTACGCTGGAATTCTGTATTAGATAAATGTAACAATAAGTTACGTTGTAAATAAATTACAACAACAACGTTATACTATTGTAAGAAATAGTATAACTTATAAACGGGAAAGATTACCGTGAACCTAACCAGTATATAAAGGAAATTCCGTCTGAGGCTTGTCGTAACAATTTCCTTAAGAATTTTATTTCAAAACTCTCCCAAGATACAACAGACGTAATCTGCACGAGATTGTAATGAGTATGTCAACTCTGTGATATATATATGGAATATAGAGCAGTAGAGCAAAGAAGCAGAAGAAATTAGATTGGAATAGGATAAGAATGTGATCAGTATTCTCTCCTATTTATAATTTCGTCCGTATCCCTTCGAACAGTCGCGTCTGCTTGACGGGTCGCACCCGTTGCCTTTTGGTCGCTGCTGTTCGTTAACGGGTCGCACCCGCCCGTCCAACGGTACTGTTTCGTACCTGCTCGCACTGTTTCGCCCGCGCCTGTTCAGTCGGGTCGCACCCGCTTGCGTCGGCGTCCGCTTCAATCGGCTCGCTCGCACCTGTTTGCTTCCAACGGGTCGCACCCGTTTACTGTTCGCGTCCGTTCATGAACAGTCGCATCTGCTCAGGCAAAAAACCCTGCGTCTGTTCACCCGCCCGCTTCTCTTTAAATTCCAGGCCCAGCCCAGTTTCAGACGAAGCCCAAAACTGTTAAACAATGGCCTAGTAAAAAGAATGGTCATTTTAGACCCGTACCCGAACCCGAACCCGAGCCCGGCCCGGTTCGGTCGGACGGACGGCGGCGGCGGCGCGCGCGCGTGTGTGGTGGTGATGCATGATCTCCCTCCTCACAACGAAGCATACATTTGGGAGCCCCAGGCCCCCAACCTGCACTTGAGAAAACCATATATAAACCAATATAGCTCTCAAGAATTTGGCGATGTGGGAATTTGTATATTTCCGTTCATTCTAGCTTTAGGAATTCCAACAATCCCCCACATGAATGATAATATACATATCCCCCACACAAAGCGAAATATCACAGAGTACATATGGAATAATGCTTTATCGTGGATAAGTAGATATTTCACTTTGAACTTTCCCTAGTTAAAACTTATCGGATCTACTTGGCTAATCGGTGAATTATTTCATCTTGAACCGTCGGCCTTTATTGTATATCCAAACAATAAGCTTTACGAAGCATTGATTCCCTTCTCATCCAATCTCTTGGTTTTGTTCATTTTGGTCCTGAACATATTTTGGTTCTGTGAGTGTTATAGAGAATTTAAGCCTTTAATATTCTCATAAAGCCGACCCAGCTCACACTAACATAGGTGATCGCAACCATTAAGAGTATCCTACATATACCCCACTTGTTATTTTCAAGATATGGTCATCATTAAAAAACATAGTTTTAACCTTTAACTACTTCTGTAGGTATGCATTATATTTTGCACCATAGGAATGGAGTAGGACCAAGTCCAGACAAATGCATTACTTCTTGAGTTACTCATAACTGGTTTGCCTATTGATCCTAGTCCGTGGGATCTCCAGTCGCTAGGATAGGTTTCCGTATAAGGTAACTCTTGTTGGTTTAGGCTTTTTTAAACCCATTCCCCTCGATGCGCAGTCAATTTTCTCTCTTGATAAACCTTTAGTAAATGGATCCGCTAGGTTATCATTTGTTCTCACATAATCTATGGAAATAGTTCCATTTGAGAGTAACTGCCTAACTGTATTATGGCGTCGACGAATATGTCGTGACTTTCCATTATACACAAAGTTTTGCGCTCTGCTTAGCGCTGCTTGGTTATCACAGTGTATGCATATGGCCGGTACAGGTTTAGGCCAAAACGGAATATCTTCTAAAAAGTGACGAAGCCATTCTGCTTCTTCGCCTGCTTTATCTAATGCAATGAACTCTGATTCCATAGTGGATCGAGCTATGCATGTTTGTTTAGTAGATTTCCATGACACCGCTGCCCCTGCTAGGGTAAAGACATAACCACTCGTTGATTTTGATTCCTCTGAATCTGCAATCCAGTTTGCATCACTATATCCTTCTAAGACGGCAGGATATTTTCCATAATGTAAGGAATAGTTAGTGGTATTTTTTAAATATCCAAGCACTCTCATTAGTGCTTTCCAGTGTTCCTTCCCTGGATTGCTTGTATACCTGCTCAATCGACTTACTGCATAAGCTATATCTGGTCTGGTGCAATTCATCAGATACATTAAGCATCCTATTACACGAGAGTATTCCAGTTGCATTACACTCTCATCAGTGTTTTTATGCAGTACTTCCGATGGATTAAAGGGTGTATTTACTCCTTTAATTCCAAAGTTTTGAAATCTTTCAATTACTTTTTCTACATAATGTGATTGAGATAACTCAATTCCATTCGATGTTCTTATTATTTTTATTCCCAAAATAATATCTGCAACACCCAAGTCTTTCATGTCGAAATTGTTGATCAACATTTTCTTTATGGTCTCAATTACCTGAGTATTTGGACCGAATATTAGCATATCGTCCACATATAGACAAATCATCACATATGATTGCCCAACCTGTTTGTAATAAACACATTTATCACATTCATTTATACGAAAACCATTTTTCATCATGACACTATCAAATTTTGCGTGCCATTGCTTTGGAGCTTGTTTTAGTCCGTATAATGATTTGACTAATCTACAGACTTTGTTTTCATTTCCTTTGGAAATAAATCCCTCAGGTTGCTCCATGTAAATCTCCTCATCGAGATTTCCATTTAAGAATGCTGTTTTTACATCCATTTGATGAATCTCTAGATTATAAATGGATGCAATTGCTATTAACATTCTTATAGAGGTTATTCGTGTAACCGGTGAATAGGTATCAAAGAAGTCTACTCCTTCTTTTTGACGATATCCTTTGGCTACTAATCTGGCTTTATACTTGTCGATAGAGCCATCTGCTTTCATTTTCTTCTTGAAAATCCATTTGCAGCCAATTGGTTTTATTCCTGGTGGAATATCAACAATTTCCCAAGTTTTATTACTTAGAATTGAATCAATCTCACTTTGGATTGCTTCTTTCCAACATGAAGATTCAGAAGATGACATTGCTTCCTTGTACGTTTGAGGTTCGTGTTCTAACATATAAGTTAAAAAATCCGAACCAAATGTTTTGGAAGTTCTTGCCCTTACGCTTCTTCTTGGTTCAACCTTCTCGTTGTCCTGATGAGTTTCATCTTCACATGTCTCATCTCTGTTATCTCTTGTCCTTTTTGGGACAGGATTTCCATCGTTTCTTTTATGTGGAAACACATCTTCAAAGAACGAGGCATCTCTTGATTCCATGATTGTATTTACATGAATATCATTTATATCAGACTTGAATACCAAAAATCTATAGGCACTACTATTTTGGGCTGGCCCAAGATAATAACAGTCCACTGTTTTTGGTCCAAGTTTGACTCTCTTGGGAGGCGGAACTGGAACTTTTGCCGAGCACCCCCACACTTTGAGGTATTTAACGCTTGGTTTGTGTCCTTTCCATATCTCATATGGAATTGTTCCCGTTTTATTGTGAGGAACTTTGTTTAATATGTGATTAGACATATTTAAGGCTTCCCCCCACAAGTTTGTCGGTAGACCAGAAGTTAAAAGCATGGCAGTAATCATGTCTTTTAACGTTCTGTTCTTCCTCTCGGCTACACCATTTTGTTGTGGTGAATATGGAGCTGTTGTTTGATGAATTATACCATTTTCGGCACAGAACTGTTCAAATGGTGATTCATATTCTCCACCTCGATCAGATCTCAATATCTTGATCTTTTTATTTAACTGATTTTCTACCTCAGCCTTGTATTTTATAAACGCGGTTATTGCTTCATCCTTACTATTTAAAAGATATACATAACAATATCGCGTATAATCGTCAATAAAAGTAATAAAATACTTTTTCCCACCTCTTGTAGGTAGTGATTTAAAATCACATAAATCTGTATGTACCAAACCTAATGGTTCGGTGCTTCTGTCAACAGATTTAAATGGTTGTTTGACCATTTTTGCTTCTACACATGTTTCACATTTGTAGTTCTTATCTACTTGGAAATTTGGAATCAATCCCAAGTTTGATAATTTCTTCATTTTTCGGAAGTTTATGTGTCCTAATCTATCGTGCCATAGTAAAATTTCGTGCTCAAGCAAGTAAGAGACTTCAATTTTATTATTAGCACAATCAGAATACATAGATTTATTGCCCGTAACGGCTACATTTGCCTTAAATAGGCCATCACATAGATATCCCCTTCCGATATACATTCCAGCTTTGGACAGAACCATCTTGTCTGACTCAAACACCATCTTGAATCCCTTCTTTGATAGGACTGCACCAGAGATGAGATTCTTGCGTATGTCTGGAACGTGAAGCACGTCATTCAATTTGACAGTTTTTCCAGAAGTGAACTTGAGGATAACTGTTCCACTTCCTTCGATCATGGAAACTGCAGAATTACCCATGTAGAGTCTTTCTTTCTGATCGAATTTCTGGTATGTTGCAAACATGAATTTTTCAGAGCAAACATGACGAGTAGCTCCTGTGTCAACCCACCATTGGTTAGGGTTCTGAATCAAATTGCATTCAGAAATAACCGCTGAAAAGTTGGACTTATCCATTTTCATGTTGTCAACTGTTAACATCTCTGTTTTAGTGTAAAACAGTAAAATTCTTAAGATGTTATATGTCTAGTGTACTAAAACAGATAGCACGCTACAATAAACTCGTCGCACAAGTTTATTAATTAGAATTCCGCTACGCTGGAATTCTGTATTAGATAAATGTAACAATAAGTTACGTTGTAAATAAATTACAACAACAACGTTATACTATTGTAAGAAATAGTATAACTTATAAACGGGAAAGATTACCGTGAACCTAACCAGTATATAAAGGAAATACCGTCTGAGGCTTGTCGTAACAATTTCCTTAAGAATTTTATTTCAAAACTCTCCCAAGATACAACAGACGTAATCTGCACGAGATTGTAATGAGTATGTCAACTCTGTGATATATATATGGAATATAGAGCAGTAGAGCAAAGAAGCAGAAGAAATTAGATTGGAATAGGATAAGAATGTGATCAGTATTCTCTCCTATTTATAATTTCGTCCGTATCCCTTCGAACAGTCGCGTCTGCTTGACGGGTCGCACCCGTTGCCTTTTGGTCGCTGCTGTTCGTTAACGGGTCGCACCCGCCCGTCCAACGGTACTGTTTCGTACCTGCTCGCACTGTTTCGCCCGCGCCTGTTCAGTCGGGTCGCACCCGCTTGCGTCGGCGTCCGCTTCAATCGGCTCGCTCGCACCTGTTTGCTTCCAACGGGTCGCACCCGTTTACTGTTCGCGTCCGTTCATGAACAGTCGCATCTGCTCAGGCAAAAAACCCTGCGTCTGTTCACCCGCCCGCTTCTCTTTAAATTCCAGGCCCAGCCCAGTTTCAGACGAAGCCCAAAACCGTTAAACAATGGCCTAGTAAAAAGAATGGTCATTTTAGACCCGTACCCGAACCCGAGCCCGGCCCGGTTCGGTCGGACGGACGGCGGCGGCGGCGCGCGCGCGCGTGTGTGGTGGTGATGCATGATCTCCCTCCTCACAACGAAGCATACATTTGGGAGCCCCAGGCCCCCAACCTGCACTTGAGAAAACCATATATAAACCAATATAGCTCTCAAGAATTTGACGATGTGGGACTTTGTATATTTCCATTCATTCTAGCTTTAGGAATTCCAACAATCCCCCACATGAATGATAATATACATATCCCCCACACAAAGCGAAATATCACAGAGTACATATGGAATAATGCTTTATCGTGGATAAGTAGATATTTCACTTTGAACTTTCCCTAGTTAAAACTTATCGGATCTACTTGGCTAATCGGTGAATTATTTCATCTTGAACCGTCGGCCTTTATTGTATATCCAAACAATAAGCTTTACGAAGCATTGATTCCCTTCTCATCCAATCTCTTGGTTTTGTTCATTTTGGTCCTGAACATATTTTGGTTCTGCGAGTGTTATAGAGAATTTAAGCCTTTAATATTCTCATAAAGCCGACCCAGCTCACACTAACATAGGTGATCGCAACCATTAAGAGTATCCTACATATACCCCACTTGTTATTTTCAAGATATGGTCATCATTAAAAAACATAGTTTTAACCTTTAACTACTTCTGTAGGTATGCATTATATTTTGCACCATAGGAATGGAGTAGGACCAAGTCCAGACAAATGCATTACTTCTTGAGTTACTCATAACTGGTTTGCCTATTGATCCTAGTCCGTGGGATCTCCAGTCGCTAGGATAGGTTTCCGTATAAGGTAACTCTTGTTGGTTTAGGCTTTTTTAAACCCATTCCCCTCGATGCGCAGTCAATTTTCTCTCTTGATAAACCTTTAGTAAATGGATCCGCTAGGTTATCATTTGTTCTCACATAATCTATGGAAATAGTTCCATTTGAGAGTAACTGCCTAACTGTATTATGGCGTCGACGAATATGTCGTGACTTTCCATTATACACAAAGTTTTGCGCTCTGCTTAGCGCTGCTTGGTTATCACAGTGTATGCATATGGCCGGTACAGGTTTAGGCCAAAACGGAATATCTTCTAAAAAGTGACGAAGCCATTCTGCTTCTTCGCCTGCTTTATCTAATGCAATGAACTCTGATTCCATAGTGGATCGAGCTATGCATGTTTGTTTAGTAGATTTCCATGACACCGCTGCCCCTGCTAGGGTAAAGACATAACCACTCGTTGATTTTGATTCCTCTGAATCTGCAATCCAGTTTGCATCACTATATCCTTCTAAGACGGCAGGATATTTTCCATAATGTAAGGAATAGTTAGTGGTATTTTTTAAATATCCAAGCACTCTCATTAGTGCTTTCCAGTGTTCCTTCCCTGGATTGCTTGTATACCTGCTCAATCGACTTACTGCATAAGCTATATCTGGTCTGGTGCAATTCATCAGATACATTAAGCATCCTATTACACGAGAGTATTCCAGTTGCATTACACTCTCATCAGTGTTTTTATGCAGTACTTCCGATGGATTAAAGGGTGTATTTACTCCTTTAATTCCAAAGTTTTGAAATCTTTCAATTACTTTTTCTACATAATGTGATTGAGATAACTCAATTCCATTCGATGTTCTTATTATTTTTATTCCCAAAATAATATCTGCAACACCCAAGTCTTTCATGTCGAAATTGTTGATCAACATTTTCTTTATGGTCTCAATTACCTGAGTATTTGGACCGAATATTAGCATATCGTCCACATATAGACAAATCATCACATATGATTGCCCAACCTGTTTGTAATAAACACATTTATCACATTCATTTATACGAAAACCATTTTTCATCATGACACTATCAAATTTTGCGTGCCATTGCTTTGGAGCTTGTTTTAGTCCGTATAATGATTTGACTAATCTACAGACTTTGTTTTCATTTCCTTTGGAAATAAATCCCTCAGGTTGCTCCATGTAAATCTCCTCATCGAGATTTCCATTTAAGAATGCTGTTTTTACATCCATTTGATGAATCTCTAGATTATAAATGGATGCAATTGCTATTAACATTCTTATAGAGGTTATTCGTGTAACCGGTGAATAGGTATCAAAGAAGTCTACTCCTTCTTTTTGACGATATCCTTTGGCTACTAATCTGGCTTTATACTTGTCGATAGAGCCATCTGCTTTCATTTTCTTCTTGAAAATCCATTTGCAGCCAATTGGTTTTATTCCTGGTGGAATATCAACAATTTCCCAAGTTTTATTACTTAGAATTGAATCAATCTCACTTTGGATTGCTTCTTTCCAACATGAAGATTCAGAAGATGACATTGCTTCCTTGTACGTTTGAGGTTCGTGTTCTAACATATAAGTTAAAAAATCCGAACCAAATGTTTTGGAAGTTCTTGCCCTTACGCTTCTTCTTGGTTCAACCTTCTCGTTGTCCTGATGAGTTTCATCTTCACATGTCTCATCTCTGTTATCTCTTGTCCTTTTTGGGACAGGATTTCCATCGTTTCTTTTATGTGGAAACACATCTTCAAAGAACGAGGCATCTCTTGATTCCATGATTGTATTTACATGAATATCATTTATATCAGACTTGAATACCAAAAATCTATAGGCACTACTATTTTGGGCTGGCCCAAGATAATAACAGTCCACTGTTTTTGGTCCAAGTTTGACTCTCTTGGGAGGCGGAACTGGAACTTTTGCCAAGCACCCCCACACTTTGAGGTATTTAACGCTTGGTTTGTGTCCTTTCCATATCTCATATGGAATTGTTCCCGTTTTATTGTGAGGAACTTTGTTTAATATGTGATTAGACATATTTAAGGCTTCCCCCCACAAGTTCGTCGGCAGACCAGAAGTTAAAAGCATGGCAGTAATCATGTCTTTTAACGTTCTGTTCTTCCTCTCGGCTACACCATTTTGTTGTGGTGAATATGGAGCTGTTGTTTGATGAATTATACCATTTTCGGCACAGAACTGTTCAAATGGTGATTCATATTCTCCACCTCGATCAGATCTCAATATCTTGATCTTTTTATTTAACTGATTTTCTACCTCAGCCTTGTATTTTATAAACGCGGTTATTGCTTCATCCTTACTATTTAAAAGATATACATAACAATATCGCGTATAATCGTCAATAAAAGTAATAAAATACTTTTTCCCACCTCTTGTAGGTAGTGATTTAAAATCACATAAATCTGTATGTACCAAACCTAATGGTTCGGTGCTTCTGTCAACAGATTTAAATGGTTGTTTGACCATTTTTGCTTCTACACATGTTTCACATTTGTAGTTCTTATCTACTTGGAAATTTGGAATCAATCCCAAGTTTGATAATTTCTTCATTTTTCGGAAGTTTATGTGTCCTAATCTATCGTGCCATAGTAAAATTTCGTGCTCAAGCAAGTAAGAGACTTCAATTTTATTATTAGCACAATCAGAATACATAGATTTATTGCCCGTAACGGCTACATTTGCCTTAAATAGGCCATCACATAGATATCCCCTTCCGATATACATTCCAGCTTTGGACAGAACCATCTTGTCTGACTCAAACACCATCTTGAATCCCTTCTTTGATAGGACTGCACCAGAGATGAGATTCTTGCGTATGTCTGGAACGTGAAGCACGTCATTCAATTTGACAGTTTTTCCAGAAGTGAACTTGAGGATAACTGTTCCACTTCCTTCGATCATGGAAACTGCAGAATTACCCATGTAGAGTCTTTCTTTCTGATCGAATTTCTGGTATGTTGCAAACATGGATTTTTCAGAGCAAACATGACGAGTAGCTCCTGTGTCAACCCACCATTGGTTAGGGTTCTGAATCAAATTGCATTCAGAAATAACCGCTGAAAAGTTGGACTTATCCATTTTCATGTTGTCAACTGTTAACATCTCTGTTTTAGTGTAAAACAGTAAAATTCTTAAGATGTTATATGTCTAGTGTACTAAAACAGATAGCACGCTACAATAAACTCGTCGCACAAGTTTATTAATTAGAATTCCGCTACGCTGGAATTCTGTATTAGATAAATGTAACAATAAGTTACGTTGTAAATAAATTACAACAACAACGTTATACTATTGTAAGAAATAGTATAACTTATAAACGAGAAAGATTACCGTGAACCTAACCAGTATATAAAGGAAATTCCGTCTGAGGCTTGTCGTAACAATTTCCTTAAGAATTTTATTTCAAAACTCTCCCAAGATACAACAGACGTAATCTGCACGAGATTGTAATGAGTATGTCAACTCTGTGATACATATATGGAATATAGAGCAGTAGAGCAAAGAAGCAGAAGAAATTAGATTGGAATAGGATAAGAATGTGATCAGCATTCTCTCCTATTTATAATTTCGTCCGTATCCCTTCGAACAGTCGCGTCTGCTTGATGGGTCGCACCCGTTGCCTTTTGGTCGCTGCTGTTCGTTAACGGGTCGCACCCGCCCGTCCAACGGTACTGTTTCGTACCTGCTCGCACTGTTTCGCCCGCGCCTGTTCAGTCGGGTCGCACCCGCTTGCGTCGGCGTCCGCTTCAATCGGCTCGCTCGCACCTGTTTGCTTCCAACGGGTCGCACCCGTTTACTGTTCGCGTCCGTTCATGAACAGTCGCATCTGCTCAGGCAAAAAACCCTGCGTCTGTTCACCCGCCCGCTTCTCTTTAAATTCCAGGCCCAGCCCAGTTTCAGACGAAGCCCAAAACCGTTAAACAATGGCCTAGTAAAAAGAATGGTCATTTTAGACCCGTACCCGAACCCGAACCCGAGCCCGGCCCGGCTCGGTCGGACGGACGGCGGCGGCGGCGCGCGCGCGCGCGTGTGGTGGTGATGCATGATCTCCCTCCTCACAACGAAGCATACATTTGGGAGCCCCAGGCCCCCAACCTGCACTTGAGAAAACCATATATAAACCAATATAGCTCTCAAGAATTTGGCGATGTGGGACTTTGTATATTTCCATTCATTCTAGCTTTAGGAATTCCAACAATCCCCCACATGAATGATAATATACATATCCCCCACACAAAGCGAAATATCACAGAGTACATATGGAATAATGCTTTATCGTGGATAAGTAGATATTTCACTTTGAACTTTCCCTAGTTAAAACTTATCGGATCTACTTGGCTAATCGGTGAATTATTTCATCTTGAACCGTCGGCCTTTATTGTATATCCAAACAATAAGCTTTACGAAGCATTGATTCCCTTCTCATCCAATCTCTTGGTTTTGTTCATTTTGGTCCTGAACATATTTTGGTTCTGCGAGTGTTATAGAGAATTTAAGCCTTTAATATTCTCATAAAGCCGACCTAGCTCACACTAACATAGGTGATCGCAACCATTAAGAGTATCCTACATATACCCCACTTGTTATTTTCAAGATATGGTCATCATTAAAAAACATAGTTTTAACCTTTAACTACTTCTGTAGGTATGCATTATATTTTGCACCATAGGAATGGAGTAGGACCAAGTCCAGACAAATGCATTACTTCTTGAGTTACTCATAACTGGTTTGCCTATTGATCCTAGTCCGTGGGATCTCCAGTCGCTAGGATAGGTTTCCGTATAAGGTAACTCTTGTTGGTTTAGGCTTTTTTAAACCCATTCCCCTCGATGCGCAGTCAATTTTCTCTCTTGATAAACCTTTAGTAAATGGATCCGCTAGGTTATCATTTGTTCTCACATAATCTATGAAAATAGTTCCATTTGAGAGTAACTGCCTAACTGTATTATGGCGTCGACGAATATGTCGTGACTTTCCATTATACACAAAGTTTTGCGCTCTGCTTAGCGCTGCTTGGTTATCACAGTGTATGCATATGGCCGGTACAGGTTTAGGCCAAAACGGAATATCTTCTAAAAAGTGACGAAGCCATTCTGCTTCTTCGCCTGCTTTATCTAATGCAATGAACTCTGATTCCATAGTGGATCGAGCTATGCATGTTTGTTTAGTAGATTTCCATGACACCGCTGCCCCTGCTAGGGTAAAGACATAACCACTCGTTGATTTTGATTCCTCTGAATCTGCAATCCAGTTTGCATCACTATATCCTTCTAAGACGGCAGGATATTTTCCATAATGTAAGGAATAGTTAGTGGTATTTTTTAAATATCCAAGCACTCTCATTAGTGCTTTCCAGTGTTCCTTCCCTGGATTGCTTGTATACCTGCTCAATCGACTTACTGCATAAGCTATATCTGGTCTGGTGCAATTCATCAGATACATTAAGCATCCTATTACACGAGAGTATTCCAGTTGCATTACACTCTCATCAGTGTTTTTATGCAGTACTTCCGATGGATTAAAGGGTGTATTTACTCCTTTAATTCCAAAGTTTTGAAATCTTTCAATTACTTTTTCTACATAATGTGATTGAGATAACTCAATTCCATTCGATGTTCTTATTATTTTTATTCCCAAAATAATATCTGCAACACCCAAGTCTTTCATGTCGAAATTGTTGATCAACATTTTCTTTATGGTCTCAATTACCTGAGTATTTGGACCGAATATTAGCATATCGTCCACATATAGACAAATCATCACATATGATTGCCCAACCTGTTTGTAATAAACACATTTATCACATTCATTTATACGAAAACCATTTTTCATCATGACACTATCAAATTTTGCGTGCCATTGCTTTGGAGCTTGTTTTAGTCCGTATAATGATTTGACTAATCTACAGACTTTGTTTTCATTTCCTTTGGAAATAAATCCCTCAGGTTGCTCCATGTAAATCTCCTCATCGAGATTTCCATTTAAGAATGCTGTTTTTACATCCATTTGATGAATCTCTAGATTATAAATGGATGCAATTGCTATTAACATTCTTATAGAGGTTATTCGTGTAACCGGTGAATAGGTATCAAAGAAGTCTACTCCTTCTTTTTGACGATATCCTTTGGCTACTAATCTGGCTTTATACTTGTCGATAGAGCCATCTGCTTTCATTTTCTTCTTGAAAATCCATTTGCAGCCAATTGGTTTTATTCCTGGTGGAATATCAACAATTTCCCAAGTTTTATTACTTAGAATTGAATCAATCTCACTTTGGATTGCTTCTTTCCAACATGAAGATTCAGAAGATGACATTGCTTCCTTGTACGTTTGAGGTTTGTGTTCTAACATATAAGTTAAAAAATCCGAACCAAATGTTTTGGAAGTTCTTGCCCTTACGCTTCTTCTTGGTTCAACCTTCTCGTTGTCCTGATGAGTTTCATCTTCACATGTCTCATCTCTGTTATCTTTTGTCCTTTTTGGGACAGGATTTCCATCGTTTCTTTTATGTGGAAACACATCTTCAAAGAACGAGGCATCTCTTGATTCCATGATTGTATTTACATGAATATCATTTATATCAGACTTGAATACCAAAAATCTATAGGCACTACTATTTTGGGCTGGCCCAAGATAATAACAGTCCACTGTTTTTGGTCCAAGTTTGACTCTCTTGGAAGGCGGAACTGGAACTTTTGCCAAGCACCCCCACACTTTGAGGTATTTAACGCTTGGTTTGTGTCCTTTCCATATCTCATATGGAATTGTTCCCGTTTTATTGTGAGGAACTTTGTTTAATATGTGATTAGACATATTTAAGGCTTCCCCCCACAAGTTCGTCGGCAGACCAGAAGTTAAAAGCATGGCAGTAATCATGTCTTTTAACGTTCTGTTCTTCCTCTCGGCTACACCATTTTGTTGTGGTGAATATGGAGCTGTTGTTTGATGAATTATACCATTTTCGGCACAGAACTGTTCAAATGGTGATTCATATTCTCCACCTCGATCAGATCTCAATATCTTGATCTTTTTATTTAACTGATTTTCTACCTCAGCCTTGTATTTTATAAACGCGGTTATTGCTTCATCCTTACTATTTAAAAGATATACATAACAATATCGCGTATAATCGTCAATAAAAGTAATAAAATACTTTTTCCCACCTCTTGTAGGTAGTGATTTAAAATCACATAAATCTGTATGTACCAAACCTAATGGTTCGGTGCTTCTGTCAACAGATTTAAATGGTTGTTTGACCATTTTTGCTTCTACACATGTTTCACATTTGTAGTTCTTATCTACTTGGAAATTTGGAATCAATCCCAAGTTTGATAATTTCTTCATTTTTCGGAAGTTTGTGTCCTAATCTATCGTGCCATAGTAAAATTTCGTGCTCAAGCAAGTAAGAGACTTCAACTTTATTATTAGCACAATCAGAATACATATATTTATTGCCCGTAACGGCTACATTTGCCTTAAATAGGCCATCACATAGATATCCCCTTCCGATATACATTCCAGCTTTGGACAGAACCATCTTGTCTGACTCAAACACCATCTTGAATCCCTTCTTTGATAGGACTGCACCAGAGATGAGATTCTTGCGTATGTCTGGAACGTGAAGCACGTCATTCAATTTGACAGTTTTTCCAGAAGTGAACTTGAGGATAACTGTTCCACTTCCTTCGATCATGGAAACTGCAGAATTACCCATGTAGAGTCTTTCTTTCTGATCGAATTTCTGGTATGTTGCAAACATGGATTTTTCAGAGCAAACATGACGAGTAGCTCCTGTGTCAACCCACCATTGGTTAGGGTTCTGAATCAAATTGCATTCAGAAATAACCGCTGAAAAGTTGGACTTATCCATTTTCATGTTGTCAACTGTTAACATCTCTGTTTTAGTGTAAAACAGTAAAATTCTTAAGATGTTATATGTCTAGTGTACTAAAACAGATAGCACGCTACAATAAACTCGTCGCACAAGTTTATTAATTAGAATTCCGCTACGCTGGAATTCTGTATTAGATAAATGTAACAATAAGTTACGTTGTAAATAAATTACAACAACAACGTTATACTATTGTAAGAAATAGTATAACTTATAAACGAGAAAGATTACCGTGAACCTAACCAGTATATAAAGGAAATTCCGTCTGAGGCTTGTCGTAACAATTTCCTTAAGAATTTTATTTCAAAACTCTCCCAAGATACAACAGACGTAATCTGCACGAGATTGTAATGAGTATGTCAACTCTGTGATATATATATGGAATATAGAGCAGTAGAGCAAAGAAGCAGAAGAAAATAGATTGGAATAGGATAAGAATGTGATCAGTATTCTCTCCTATTTATAATTTCGTCCGTATCCCTTCGAACAGTCGCGTCTGCTTGACGGGTCGCACCCGTTGCCTTTTGGTCGCTGCTGTTCGTTAACGGGTCGCACCCGCCCGTCCAACGGTACTGTTTCGTACCTGCTCGCACTGTTTCGCCCGCGCCTGTTCAGTCGGGTCGCACCCGCTTGCGTCGGCGTCCGCTTCAATCGGCTCGCTCGCACCTGTTTGCTTCCAACGGGTCGCACCCGTTTACTGTTCGCGTCCGTTCATGAACAGTCGCATCTGCTCAGGCAAAAAACCCTGCATCTGTTCACCCGCCCGCTTCTCTTTAAATTCCAGGCCCAGCCCAGTTTCAGACGAAGCCCAAAACCGTTAAACAATGGCCTAGTAAAAAGAATGGTCATTTTAGACCCGTACCCGAACCCGAACCCGAGCCCGGCCCGGTTCGGTCGGACGGACGGCGGCGGCGCACGCGCGCGTGTGTGGTGGTGATGCATGATCTCCCTCCTCACAACGAAGCATACATTTGGGAGCCCTAGGCCCCCAACCTGCACTTGAGAAAACCATATATAAACCAATATAGCTCTCAAGAATTTGGCGATGTGGGACTTTGTATATTTCCATTCATTCTAGCTTTAGGAATTCCAACAATCCCCCACATGAATGATAATATACATATCCCCCACACAAAGCGAAATATCACAGAGTACATATGGAATAATGCTTTATCGTGGATAAGTAGATATTTCACTTTGAACTTTCCCTAGTTAAAACTTATCGGATCTACTTGGCTAATCGGTGAATTATTTCATCTTGAACCGTCGGCCTTTATTGTATATCCAAACAATAAGCTTTACGAAGCATTGATTCCCTTCTCATCCAATCTCTTGGTTTTGTTCATTTTGGTCCTGAACATATTTTGGTTCTGCGAGTGTTATAGAGAATTTAAGCCTTTAATATTCTCATAAAGCCGACCCAGCTCACACTAACATAGGTGATCGCAACCATTAAGAGTATCCTACATATACCCCACTTGTTATTTTCAAGATATGGTCATCATTAAAAAACATAGTTTTAACCTTTAACTACTTCTGTAGGTATGCATTATATTTTGCACCATAGGAATGGAGTAGGACCAAGTCCAGACAAATGCATTACTTCTTGAGTTACTCATAACTGGTTTGCCTATTGATCCTAGTCCGTGGGATCTCCAGTCGCTAGGATATGTTTCCGTATAAGGTAACTCTTGTTGGTTTAGGCTTTTTTAAACCCATTCCCCTCGATGCGCAGTCAATTTTCTCTCTTGATAAACCTTTAGTAAATGGATCCGCTAGGTTATCATTTGTTCTCACATAATCTATGGAAATAGTTCCATTTGAGAGTAACTGCCTAACTGTATTATGGCGTCGACGAATATGTCGTGACTTTCCATTATACACAAAGTTTTGCGCTCTGCTTAGCGCTGCTTGGTTATCACAGTGTATGCATATGGCCGGTACAGGTTTAGGCCAAAACGGAATATCTTCTAAAAAGTGACGAAGCCATTCTGCTTCTTCGCCTGCTTTATCTAATGCAATGAACTCTGATTCCATAGTGGATCGAGCTATGCATGTTTGTTTAGTAGATTTCCATGACACCGCTGCCCCTGCTAGGGTAAAGACATAACCACTCGTTGATTTTGATTCCTCTGAATCTGCAATCCAGTTTGCATCACTATATCCTTCTAAGACGGCAGGATATTTTCCATAATGTAAGGAATAGTTAGTGGTATTTTTTAAATATCCAAGCACTCTCATTAGTGCTTTCCAGTGTTCCTTCCCTGGATTGCTTGTATACCTGCTCAATCGACTTACTGCATAAGCTATATCTGGTCTGGTGCAATTCATCAGATACATTAAGCATCCTATTACACGAGAGTATTCCAGTTGCATTACACTCTCATCAGTGTTTTTATGCAGTACTTCCGATGGATTAAAGGGTGTATTTACTCCTTTAATTCCAAAGTTTTGAAATCTTTCAATTACTTTTTCTACATAATGTGATTGAGATAACTCAATTCCATTCGATGTTCTTATTATTTTTATTCCCAAAATAATATCTGCAACACCCAAGTCTTTCATGTCGAAATTGTTGATCAACATTTTCTTTATGGTCTCAATTACCTGAGTATTTGGACCGAATATTAGCATATCGTCCACATATAGACAAATCATCACATATGATTGCCCAACCTGTTTGTAATAAACACATTTATCACATTCATTTATACGAAAACCATTTTTCATCATGACACTATCAAATTTTGCGTGTCATTGCTTTGGAGCTTGTTTTAGTCCGTATAATGATTTGACTAATCTACAGACTTTGTTTTCATTTCCTTTGGAAATAAATCCCTCAGGTTGCTCCATGTAAATCTCCTCATCGAGATTTCCATTTAAGAATGCTGTTTTTACATCCATTTGATGAATCTCTAGATTATAAATGGATGCAATTGCTATTAACATTCTTATAGAGGTTATTCGTGTAACCGGTGAATAGGTATCAAAGAAGTCTACTCCTTCTTTTTGACGATATCCTTTGGCTACTAATCTGGCTTTATACTTGTCGATAGAGCCATCTGCTTTCATTTTCTTCTTGAAAATCCATTTGCAGCCAATTGGTTTTATTCCTGGTGGAATATCAACAATTTCCCAAGTTTTATTACTTAGAATTGAATCAATCTCACTTTGGATTGCTTCTTTCCAACATGAAGATTCAGAAGATGACATTGCTTCCTTGTACGTTTGAGGTTCGTGTTCTAACATATAAGTTAAAAAATCCGAACCAAATGTTTTGGAAGTTCTTGCCCTTACGCTTCTTCTTGGTTCAACCTTCTCGTTGTCCTGATGAGTTTCATCTTCACATGTCTCATCTCTGTTATCTCTTGTCCTTTTTGGGACAGGATTTCCATCGTTTCTTTTATGTGGAAACACATCTTCAAAGAACGAGGCATCTCTTGATTCCATGATTGTATTTACATGAATATAATTTATATCAGACTTGAATACCAAAAATCTATAGGCACTACTATTTTGGGCTGGCCCAAGATAATAACAGCCCACTGTTTTTGGTCCAAGTTTGACTCTCTTGGGAGGCGGAACTGGAACTTTTGCCAAGCACCCCCACACTTTGAGGTATTTAACGCTTGGTTTGTGTCCTTTCCATATCTCATATGGAATTGTTCCCGTTTTATTGTGAGGAACTTTGTTTAATATGTGATTAGACATATTTAAGGCTTCCCCCCACAAGTTCGTCGGCAGACCAGAAGTTAAAAGCATGGCAGTAATCATGTCTTTTAACGTTCTGTTCTTCCTCTCGGCTACACCATTTTGTTGTGGTGAATATGGAGCTGTTGTTTGATGAATTATACCATTTTCGGCACAGAACTGTTCAAATGGTGATTCATATTCTCCACCTCGATCAGATCTCAATATCTTGATCTTTTTATTTAACTGATTTTCTACCTCAGCCTTGTATTTTATAAACGCGGTTATTGCTTCATCCTTACTATTTAAAAGATATACATAACAATATCGCGTATAATCGTCAATAAAAGTAATAAAATACTTTTTCCCACCTCTTGTAGGTAGTGATTTAAAATCACATAAATCTGTATGTACCAAACCTAATGGTTCGGTGCTTCTGTCAACAGATTTAAATGGTTGTTTGACCATTTTTGCTTCTACACATGTTTCACATTTGTAGTTCTTATCTACTTGGAAATTTGGAATCAATCCCAAGTTTGATAATTTCTTCATTTTTCGGAAGTTTGTGTCCTAATCTATCGTGCCATAGTAAAATTTCGTGCTCAAGCAAGTAAGAGACTTCAATTTTATTATTAGCACAATCAGAATACATAGATTTATTGCCCGTAACGGCTACATTTGCCTTAAATAGGCCATCACATAGATATCCCCTTCCGATATACATTCCAGCTTTGGACAGAACCATCTTGTCTGACTCAAACACCATCTTGAATCCCTTCTTTGATAGGACTGCACCAGAGATGAGATTCTTGCGTATGTCTGGAACGTGAAGCACGTCATTCAATTTGACAGTTTTTCCAGAAGTGAACTTGAGGATAACTGTTCCACTTCCTTCGATCATGGAAACTGCAGAATTACCCATGTAGAGTCTTTCTTTCTGATCGAATTTCTGGTATGTTGCAAACATGGATTTTTCAGAGCAAACATGACGAGTAGCTCCTGTGTCAACCCACCATTGGTTAGGGTTCTGAATCAAATTGCATTCAGAAATAACCGCTGAAAAGTTGGACTTATCCATTTTCATGTTGTCAACTGTTAACATCTCTGTTTTAGTGTAAAACAGTAAAATTCTTAAGATGTTATATGTCTAGTGTACTAAAACAGATAGCACGCTACAATAAACTCGTCGCACAAGTTTATTAATTAGAATTTCGCTACGCTGGAATTCTGTATTAGATAAATGTAACAATAAGTTACGTTGTAAATAAATTACAACAACAACGTTATACTATTGTAAGAAATAGTATAACTTATAAACGGGAAAGATTACCGTGAACCTAACCAGTATATAAAGGAAATTCCGTCTGAGGCTTGTCGTAACAATTTCCTTAAGAATTTTATTTCAAAACTCTCCCAAGATACAACAGACGTAATCTGCACGAGATTGTAATGAGTATGTCAACTCTGTGATACATATATGGAATATAGAGCAGTAGAGCAAAGAAGCAGAAGAAATTAGATTGGAATAGGATAAGAATGTGATCAGCATTCTCTCCTATTTATAATTTCGTCCGTATCCCTTCGAACAGTCGCGTCTGCTTGATGGGTCGCACCCGTTGCCTTTTGGTCGCTGCTGTTCGTTAACGGGTCGCACCCGCCCGTCCAACGGTACTGTTTCGTACCTGCTCGCACTGTTTCGCCCGCGCCTGTTCAGTCGGGTCGCACCCGCTTGCGTCGGCGTCCGCTTCAATCGGCTCGCTCGCACCTGTTTGCTTCCAACGGGTCGCACCCGTTTACTGTTCGCGTCCGTTCATGAACAGTCGCATCTGCTCAGGCAAAAAACCCTGCGTCTGTTCACCCGCCCGCTTCTCTTTAAATTCCAGGCCCAGCCCAGTTTCAGACGAAGCCCAAAACCGTTAAACAATGGCCTAGTAAAAAGAATGGTCATTTTAGACCCGTACCGGTTCGGACGGACGGCGGCGGCGGCGCGCGCGCATGTGGTGGTGATGCATGATCTCCCTCCTCACAACGAAGCATACATTTGGGAGCCCCAGGCCCCCAACCCGCACTTGAGAAAACCATATATAAACCAATATAGCTCTCAAGAATTTGGCGATGTGGGACTTTGTATATTTCCATTCATTCTAGCTTTAGGAATTCCAACACTGCCATCCCCTGCCACCCTGAACAATGCACATATCTTCATCATTCAACCCCTGCCATTAATTTCAACTCCACTGCCAAAATTTCCTTTTCGGTAGCAACCTCCAAACTTCACCCATATCATACATATCACCAGCAAATCACCCATCTCATCCATATCAAGACTTCCCTACATCAACTATCCACTTCAACAACTTGACCACACTTCGTTACCCTACTCCACTGCCCTGCACCATCATCTCAACCACCTCTGTGATCACTTCATTCTCCAATCACCCAATATCAACTACTGACCCTTTACTGTTGCAACCATCCCACTGCTCCACTACATTCCTACAACCCAGTCACACAAAATTCCACTCACCCATCTCCTCTGTCATCTCCTACTTCTGCCTGCTGTTACAACGTCAACCCTGCATACAACTGCTCTGGCATATACATCATCAACATCAGTTACACTTACCACCTTCAACAACCACAGTACTGCCATATCAAAACACCATACATACAAACACATCCATCTCCACTATCAATACCATTCTCCTTCAAACTGCATTCATCAACAAACTGCACATATCCCCCTTGCAAATCACCAAACAGAACTCATCACAACCATAGCACCTTCCTTTCCTCCTTCACATCAAAACAACCATTCTCCTTGTTCACACAACATTTCTCCTCCAGTCATCATCCCCACTGCAGCTCATCCACCCTTCTACCTAACTATACTTGCCTCTGACCATAACATAACTTCTTCAAAAAAAACATAACTTCCTCACAGTGCCTTCTCTGTGCACTTAACTTCTGTAAATCATTTTTATAACAATAGCCCACTGCCTTCATACATTCCCACTGCAACTAGCATCAGCAACACTAACCCCGGACCATACTGCAAACTTTAGCAGTTTCAACCTCCTCCTCCTTCGAACAACAGCATCACGCGGCCAACTGCAGCCCACCTACCGCTATCCTCAAACTCCAGAATACAAATCGAACAATTCACGAACCCACAACCCTAATTCCCATCACTACGCAAACTTCAAATGCAAATCGTCTTACCTCACCTTTGACAAACTCCAGTCGCGACCAACTACGCCTTCCTCAAAACCAATCGCGGTTTTACTGAATTGTTTTTGAAATTTGGTTTTGAAATTGGAAGTTTAGAATAGCTTACGGGAATTACTGAATTGAGGAAATTTTAGAATTCGAATTTTCTTGTGAAATCTTGATTGAGGAACGTTGATTAGTGAATTGAGAAACCGTGTGTTTGGACTGTGAAGGAATTTTATTTTTAACCGAGAATTGTGAAAAAAAATTACTGGGCCGGGCCCTAGTGTTCTTAAAAAGAAGAGAAAAAATAGTGTTAAAGCTATCTTTTTAAGTTTCTTTCAAAATTTTTTAAAAAAAAAACTAAAAAAAAAAAAACAAGTTCAATTGTTTTGGGCTATTTTCATCTGTTTTGTTTTAGTTCTTCCTTGATATTTAAAAAAAGATAAATTATACATACATACATATGTATATGTATGTATAATTCTTGCTCAAATTTTTTTAGGTTGCAAATTGCAAGAAATCAAGAGGAATTTCTTATTTCGCTTTGCTTTCCAAAATAAATTGCTTGCTAAAAAAAAATTGCTAATAATTCTGCATACTGGTATCGTGCCATTATCTCATGTTTTTATTTTCATTTTGCATTGTTGATTTTTTACATTTTAAACTTAAATTCAAAAGCAAAAACAAATTTCATTCGTAGTTATATCGTTAATTCACGTTTAATTTTTGTTTTGCATTCATTTTATCTTATTTTCTTTTCTAAGGGCAATACCCAAATCCATATAAGGTGGGGGATTTCATCACCCCTTTCTTGGCCCACAAATTGCATTTCATTTTGGAATTTGTTAATAATAATGGTTAGACTTCAGACTCAAGAGAGTCGCAAGTACACCTAGGGCTTAATTGTACCTTGACAGTCGTCTTCTTTGAACAATTTTATTTCTTGATGTCTAGGCTACGATAGAGCAGTAATCAGTTATAAATATCATGGTGATGCATAAATATTATACTGCTTGTTTATCTGAAGGTACTTAAACCTTCGGTTGCATTGTTAAGGTGATTCATGGTGTCCGTTACCTGGCTAAGAAATATTTTGTTGGATTAAGACAAAGTGTGATTTATACAATCTTGGGTTAGGAGCTACTAAGGATAGAAAATTTGTAATTAAGTCCTTGCATTCATTTAGTTGCATTAATTCATGCATATTTAAAAAAAGAAAAAAGAAAATCAAAATCCAAAACTAAACAAAATTGTACATTTTACTTAATTTAATTATTGTTTAATCCGAAATTAAAAAAAAATTAAGTCGGTTTTTTAGAAAAACAAAAATCAAATAAAATATAATCTTTTCAAAAAACAAAAAAAGAACTAAAAAAAAAAAAAGTTTTGAAAACCCAAAAAAACTCAAATCTCTCTTTTGAAAAATAAATTATTTTTGGTAAATATTTTTCCTTTAAAAAAAACAGACAATTTCTCACTTTATTTTCTAAACATTGCTTCTTTCTCTTAAGCTCGATTCTACTTCTTTCTCTTTTTGACTTTTAATTGTGCATGAGCACTTGGACTCGTGACACAACAACAAACATTTGGACTCATGACACAACAACGAATTGTTTAACTCGAACAAACGATCCTCCTAAATGACGAACGAGAATGCCCCTCGAACTCTTATGGATAGAATCTTTCCCGATAGAATTTCTATCCCTTCTTGTATTACATTACCCGCCCCTACGGGTAATCATTTCGAAATTCATTCAAACCATATTGCCGTGCTTCCAAAATTTGGCAATTTCGAACGCGATGATCCTTACATTTTCTTAATGAAATTCGAGCAAGTTTACGCAACCATTAAACTCTAACAACATTCTGATGACGGAATCAAACTTCGATCATTTCATTTTCTCTTATTCATTATGCTGAAAATGGTTGTATAGCTTACCGTCAAACTCGATTAAACCTTGGGAAGAATTCATTAAGGTTTTCCTAAAAGAGTTCCACCCCTCGGAAAAAACAACTAAAATCCAAAACGAAATCGTAAATTTTCATCAATTCAGGGGTGAACCATTCGAAAAATATTTTGAAAGATATAAAGAACTTTTAATAAATGTCCACACCATAATTTTGAAAAATGAACTCTTTGCCAAATCTTATACGATGGACTTGAAAATAGCTCGCGAACCATGCTTGAATCGATGTGCCAAGGCAACTTTATTGCCCAACATCACGACGATGCTTGCAATTTCTGGAAAAACTAGCAAAATAATCATCCCAACGGGAACGTACTAACGAAAAATCAATTTACTCACGATCGAGCGCACACTCGATAGGACCATCTTTGGTTTTGGAAGCTAAAATCGATGCAATGATTAATAAATTCGACAATGCTTTCTCATCCAACCAAATGAACCAAGTTTCCCAACCCATGTGTTATAAATATAACGATCGGAATCACATAGTCGATCGGTGCCCTAATTCGATCGAACAACTCAATGCTTTCAACAAGGTTAAAAACAACATGTTTTCTCCAACGTACAATTCTGGTTGGAGAAATCATCCAAACTTTGTTTGGAACCAAAATAATCTCAACATGAATTTAGTTAGTCCTAATTTTCAAGCATTTCTGAACAATGCTTCGATTCCTCCCTTTTAACCCAATCATTTTCAACAAAATTTTGTGGGTCATTCCCAAAATCAACATCAACAATCTTTTACTCCCCAAGACGATAAACGATTAAGTTCACTTTAAAAAAGTCTTTAAACATTAGCTAAAGCAACTACTCAAAGCCTCCAACCAAACCACAATTTGCAAAATTTGTTGACCTCATATATGCAAAACACGAGCCAATCTATTTCTAAACTTGAAATGCATATGATTCGATTGGCCATATTTGTAAGCGAACTTGAATTAAGCACATTCCCAAGTCAGCCAGTTCTAAATCTTAGAAATCAAAACACGAATTTGAATCAAGCCTATGTCGTGCAAGATAGCAATGTAACCCAAATGAATGCTATCACGACTTTGTGTTCCGGAAAATAAATCGATAATCAAGTCGTTAATCCAAAAGATTTACCGGAAGCTCCTCTTGACACTTCTAAAACAACAAACGATTATGAACAAAATATTTAGCCAAATATCGAATCGAATTTTCCAATCCAAATTATTCTACTACTCAAGTAGATCCACTTATTGAGTATCATGTTCCATTTCAACTTCGTCTGCGACCCAAGATACACTCTAACCAAATGAAAAGATATTGGAAATTTTTAAACAAGTCAAAGTTAACATCCTACTTCTTGATATAGTTCAGCAAGTTCCAACTTACACTAAATTTCTCAAGGACTTGTGTAGCCAAAAACAACACACTCATGTTTCCAAGAAAGTTTTCTTAGCCGTCGGACTTGGCGAAGTCTTGTCTCAAACAATTCTCGTCAAATACAAAGATCCTAGATGTTCGACGATCTCGTGCACGATAGGAAACAAAACAATTAATAAATTCTTACTCGATTTGGGTGTGAGTGTCAATTTGATTCCTTATTCAGTTTATCAACAACTTGGCTTGGGTGAACTAAAACCGACAAAAGTAATTCTTCAATTTGCCGATCGTTCGATTAAGAAACTTATGGAAGAAACCGAGGACGTACTCATAAAAATTGGTCAATTCATATTCCTTGTCGGTTTCATTGTTTTATAGACTCATCCAGTGGATAATCCGATGATTCAAATCCTATTGATTTTAGGCTGACCTTTCTTGGCTACTTCAAACACTTTAACCAATTGTCGAAAAGGTTAAATGAAAATTTCTTTTGGAAACTTGACTTTGGATCTTAACATTTTCAATCTTGAAAATCAACTAAACGAACCACATGACCAAACGCTGGAAGTTAGCTTCATTCAAGAAAATTTCAACCGGAAATGGTTGACCTTAACAACGAACGCAAAGTCGAATTACGAACAATTGTTTCAAGACGAGCCTAACGAGATTGAAATTGTGCTTTCTTTTGAACCCCTTACCGTTGATTCGGAACTTCCACTAAATTCTTTGATTGAGCAACCCCCAAGTTTGGACCTTAAACCCCTTTCCGATCACCAAAAGTACGCTTACTTAGGTGACAATGAAACGTTTCCCGTCATAGTTTCTTCAACTCTCTCTCGATCAAGAAATGTCCTTACTTTCAATTCTGTCAAAAAACAAAGAAGAAATTGGATGGTTGATCATCGACATAAAAGGAATTAGTCCCTCTCTTGTTCAACATCGCATCCATTTAGTCGACGATGCCAAGCCTATTCGTGATGCGTAATGAAGGCTTAACCCAAAAATGAAGGATGCGGTTCGAGATGAAATTAATGCAGTTCAAGACGAAATTCTTAAACTTCTGGACAAAGGAATCGTTTACCCAATCTCTGATATTTTACGAGTTAGCCAATTCATGTCATGCCTAAAACTCTGGACTGACCTTTATCAAGAACGACTCTAACAAACTCATTTCAACTCACACTAAACAGGTTGGCGTGTTTGCATCAATTATCGAAAACTAAATGCTGCAACACGTAAGGATCATTTCCCTCTCCCTTTCATTGACCAAATGCTTGAACGTTTAGCCGACCCTGAATTCTGTTGCTTTCTTGATGGCTATTCCGGCTATAACCAAATTCCAATCGCTCTTGAAGATCAAGAGAAAATGACTTCCACGTGTCCCTTTGGCACTTTCGCGTATCGACGTATGCCATTTGGCTTTTGTAACGCTCCTGCTACGTTTTAAAGATGCATGGTCAGCCTCATTTCTGATATGATTGAATGCTTTCTTGAAGTGTTTATGGACGATTTTTCTATCTTTGGAAACTCTTTTTTCGAGTGATTACACTGCCTTGAATTGGTTCTTAAACGATGCAATGACAAACACTTAACGTTAAATTGGGAAAAATACCATTTTGTGGTCAAGCATGGCGTTGTCCTTGGGCATGTCATTTCAAATAAAGGCATTAAGGTAGATAAAGCGAAAGTTGATGTAATTGTGAATATACCCATTCCTAAATCTATCAAAGACACTCGTTCATTCCTTGGACACGCTGGCTGCTATCGACGTTTTGTGAAGGATTTTAGTAAAATCGCTCAACCTTTGACGACTCTTCCTGGAAAATACGTTCCATTTGACTTCAATTCTGACTGTATTTCTGCTTTCGAACGTCTCAAAAACGAACTCATTTCTACTCCCATCATTTGCTCACCCAATTGGGGTATTTTTTTTTGAAATAATATGTGATGCTTCTAACTTCGCAGTTGGTGCTATTTTAGGACAATGCGTCAACAAAGTCGTTCATGTAATCTACTATGCTAGTATGACTCTTAACGATGCTCAACTCAATTAAACGACCAATGAAAAAGAGCTTTTAGCAGTAGTCTTTGCGCTCGAAAAGTTTTGACCTTATCTGAATGGCTCACACATTACTGTTTACATTGACCACTCCGATATTAGATACCTTTTCGCTAAAAAGGATACTAAATCTCATTTGTCCATTGGATTCTTCTGCTCTATGAATTTGACCTTATGATCAAAGACAAAAAAGGATCTGATAATGTCATTGCTAATCATTTGTCTCATCTTCCAAACGCACTATCTCTTTACCCGATCAACAAGAACTTCCTGATGAACAACTCCTTTCTGTTTCTGTTGATCCATGGTATGCAGACATAGTGAACTATTTAGTCACTAAGAAACTCCTTCATTTTGGTCGAAACAAAATAAATATAAATTTCTTTCCTAGGTCAAGTACTTCTATTGGAATGATCCATAGTTGTTTAATTAATGTTCCGACCAAATCATTTGACGTTGCATCTCAGATTGTGAATTCAAAAGTGTTCTTTCGTTTTGTCATGATCAAGCATGTGGTGGACATTTTGGTCCTCGAAAAACTGTTGAAAAATACTTTAATGTGGCTTCTACTGCCTACTCTTCAAAGATTCATTCAAATTTGTAAAACTTGCTATCGCCGCCAAATGGTAGGAAGAATCTCTCGACGAAACATGATACTCTTGAATCCCATTCTTACAATTGAGATCTTTGTCATTTGGGGTGTTGACTTTATGGGACCATCCTAAATTCTTTCGGAAATTTGTACATTCTTCTTGCTGTTAACTATGTCTCCAAATGGGTTGAAGCTGTTCTGTGTAAAACCAACGACAACAGAATTATTGTGAAATTCCTTAAAGAAAATACCTTTTCGAGATTCGGCACACCTCACACAATAATAAGCGATAATGAAAATCATTTCTATAACCGATCATTTGAAACTTTAATGAAGAAATACTTTATAATCCACAAGTTATCTACTATGTATCATCCTCAAACTTATGGCCAAGTTAAAATTTCAAATCGTCAAATCAAACAGATTTCGAAGAAAACTATTAATAAAAATCGAAACATTAGTCTCAGAAATTAACTAACGCACTTTGGGCTTACCATACTACTTTTAAAATTAACCTTGGGATGTCTCCTTTTTGCTTAGTTTATGGGAAAGCGTGCCATTTACCAGTTGAACTACCAGTCGAACTCAAACATAAAACGTTGTCGGCAATTAAGAACTTAATCTTGAAAAAGTTGGCGAAAATAGAAAATTACAAATCAATGAATTAGAAGAACTTTAGAACGATGCGTACGAAAACGAGAAAACCTACAAAGAAAGAATAAAGTTTTGCATGACAAGTCTAACCTAAGAAAAACGTTTTCGCCAAACTAAAAAGTTCTTTTGTATGACTCTAGACTTCACTTATTCCCCGGGAAATTACAATAAAGATGGACCGGACCATTTGTGGTTTGAACTATTTGTCCACATGGTGCAATTAAATTGCAAAACCACAGGGATGGAACAATTTTCAAAGTCAATGGTCATTGCTTGAAACCATGCTTGGAATTGTCAAGTAATCAAGAGGAGGAGCTCATGATTTTTCATGAGCCATTCCACATCTAGTAAAAAGTCTTAACCCTCTTTTGTAAATATGTACATATTTTAACCCTTTACACTCAGTATATCATGCATTGACTGTGGGGACACAGTCAAAATTAAGTGCGGTGGGTAGTCTTATCTTTATTTTTCATTGTTTATTTTTTTGCATTTTTATTTCCAAGAATCAAAACTAAAAAAATCGCCAAAAAAAATAATAATTTATTTTTTGCATATTAATTTACTTTTGAAGAAACACTATTGGATAAGATTATGTTTTTGTTACTAAGTTGAAGTTTTTGAAAATTTACTTGTCTCAAAAAATGTTTGATTACAAGTAACCATGGTTTAACTAGTATATAGGAAGGTTTATGGGTGTTAATTATTAAGTATATCGTAATTGAAAATCTTTGTTTAATAGAGTGGTTGATTTAAAGTAAAGGTGATAATGTTTTTGATCTTCTAAGTTAAGTGGTGCTAAGATGATTTTGCAAAACTCTCTCTTCATAAAATAAACATAAAAGAAAAAAATGGTTTTTGTGAAAATAAGAAACACCTAGAGTCATTTGTCCACATGCAAGTGTGTACACTCGCCATGCTCTGTACCCTTCTCATGTTAGCCCAAAATGAAGTGCATGATCATTATATCTTGCCTCATTTTATCTGAGTTAGGTGTATTAAATAGATTTAAGAAAAACTACCACCTAGAGTCATGTGTTCATATGCAAGTGTGCACACTCTCCATGCTCTGTACCTTTTTCATGTGATCCTGAAATGCAGTGCAGGATCGGTATACCTGGCCTCAGTTTATCTGAGTTAGGTATGTGAATATATTGATAATGTTAATACTTTTCAAACAATAGAGAGAGCAAGCAACTGAAATCCAAGCATGATTTTCACTTATTTGATTTGATTTGTTATTCAAAAGAAATAAAAATACCACTTTGAAAAACTTTGGTAATCAATTAAGGATCCATTTCATAGTTGCACTATGCTATCAACTGAAACAACTAGCCAAACTTGAGTCTAATTGTGATGATAACTTAATTTTTTGGATGTTTTGACGAATAAAAGGACTTAAATTTCTTTATAATGACCAAAACTATGTTTAACTTATTCGTATCAATTTAAAAGTAAATTCTTCATTTGTAAATACTTTCAAAAATTTGCATTCATATCTTTGTAAACAAATCTTGCATTTAGGAATATTCCATGTTGCATTTGGATTTTGTGGGTAGTAAACACTGAAAACCCTCACGGCACAACACTCGTCCTACTAGGGACACCTAGAGGTTTAACAACTTGTTGCATATGCTCAATGCAATCGTGTTTTCTACGAAAATGAATTTATCTTAGTTTTAGTTTATTCGAGGACGAATAAAAATATAAGTGTGCAGAAATTTGATGTGCACATAAATATGCATATTTTTACTTCCATATTTAATATATTTTTATTTAAATAAATGTCATAATTGGGTATTTTTACATGTTTTTACCAAAATCCAAATATTATCAGATCATCATTCATTCATCTTCATTTAGGGGCAAAATGGTAATTTTGTACATTTATTTAATTTGAGAAAAAATTAATTGCATATTTTAATGTCGTTTTGTAGAAATTTGGATGGAAAATAGAAGAAGTTTTTATGGAGATATGCATGCACAAGAGAAGAAGGCAAATGAAGATGGGAATGAAACGGATTCATGAAATCATGGAGGACTCCACCAACCCACTTACCACAATCTACAATTATGAGCTGATGCATAAGTTAACGGGGATTAAAATACAAACACACTTAATGGAGGATTGGTTCGTGCTACTGATAACTTGGTGGCCACGCTTCCTAAGGGTTATTTTAGGTAGTCCTTTAAATTATAGATTAGGGTTTTAGGCATGTATAAATAACCTCTTTTGTTCATGTAATGGAGCTTTTATCTTCTTATCATATTATGCAAGTTGTAGCCTCAAATAGTAAATAGATCATACTTAAAAATAGTTTTTTCTTCGATTTCATGTTCATTTTCATTACAATGGATAAGTGGTTTTAATTATTATATTATAGTTTAATGGTTTAAGTTATGTTAATTAATAACATAAATAGACCATACTTATGATATATACATCATAATTCCACTTAAGATTAAAATTAGAGATCATAGGTTGATTTAGTTGATTTATGTAAAAATATGAGAGTGGATTTGCCTCTAAATTGTTATCTAATCTTATATTTCAATCACTTTTATTCTAGCTAGTTTTATATTTTTATTAGCTTAAAACAATCTCAAATTTGGTTTAATTTGATCGATTAGAATTTGTAACATCATTTCAATTCCTTGTGGATCGACTCATACTCACCATATACTAGAATTGTATGCCATGTGCTTACGGTAATTTTATTACATTTTTCGGCAATTTTCTAAAGTGATAGAAAATTTGCCGTTAGACACTTAGACCCATTCCAAAGCTGGATTTTGGTTGGTAAAAGTAATAACAATACAGGGCTATAACTATTCTTCCAGAACTCACAGTGGAAGGAACAAAGTATAATAGCAAATTGTACCTATTTATTTCAGAATATATTCAAATGTCATAATACAATACAAAACATAGTCTCTACAATAACCTTTATATCATTTGTTCAAAAATATTCTTTCATAGGTACAATAAAAGCACCATAAATAAATAACAATAACTGCCACAAGCTTTGCTCACGTCACCTTCAAGTATCATTATCATCATCGCTCCTTCCCTTAACCTATGTTGTAATGAGGACGGAGTCAGAATAACAACTGTCTAGTGAATAAAAAACCCGAGCCTTATTATTTCAGTACTTAGGCAGTATATGTCAAAATAGGAATATGTATCACGTGTTATAAAACCATTTAATACTTCATATAGGGAAAGAAGGGGTTCCTCAATCAATCACTTAACATCTCTCATTCCCGAAGCAGGTTTTCCAATCCCATAACCTATAACCAACGTCATAAATGTCTAACAATGCGAGAGATATAACCCAAGCCACTTAATACCTTTTAATGAAAAATAGGCAAACTATGACCATTTAAGACTGCAACTGAGGTATGCCCCCATCATTTAATACCTATTTCCAAGGCGGATTCCATATAGGTATCTATCTAGCTGATATTGCATGAATCTCTTCAGATAATTAGCACTTCCTATTGAAGTGGACCTTTTCAAGATATCCTTCACCGTACCTAAACACAATCTCGATCATTTAATACTTCACTTAGGGAAGAAGGAGGCCCTCAAATAACCACTTAATACCTTCCAAAACCCTAAAGCAGGTACTTCCTCTTATGACCCGTACCCATGGTAACGTCCCACATTAGCCCGACTATTAGTAGGTACTGATAACCAGATTAACATGTCAGATTTACCCTACAAAATTGAGACCAACTTCATGTCATCATAGTTACTTATCATATATGATGTCTCACATCAGCCCTAGTAGCCAGATTAGCTGGGCAGGCTTTCGTATGTCTCTTGACTGATCTCGCATCAGTATGACTTAGTCATATTTATAACTCTCTTAATATATTATCACACACCTCACCGTGTCCATTAATTAGGCTGTATAAGAACTCTTTCTTATTTTTCCTTAATATTCATTTACTTTCCTAAGGGGGATTAATGGCAATTATTACATAATTAACTACACAATTATACGTTATAATTATATGCTATTTACGGTAATATATATATATATATATATATATATATATATATGCGCATTTATTATTTTCTATGTGTGTGGAGAATATGCCCTAACTTACGTTGAAATGTCAATTCCTTTTTAACTATAATAATACAAGTACTTTTCCATATTACCAATGGTTTCATATTTCCAATATCCATAATAAGGGATTTCAATATCCTTAACAAAGGATTTAATATTCATATCCAAAAACTGCAATAAATAGACTTGTACATAATAAAAATTTCAACTCGTTCTCTTACATCAAATCAATGGAATAATCTCAAAAATAGAACTTGCATTTCCAGTTTCATCTGCTATTCAACCTCTCTTTATAGTGAATTAATGATGGAATTTCTCTTTTAATTTCATATGGAATAAGTACTATAAATTATAAATAAATTCACAATCAAATTGGAATTAAGGAGGAGTGGAATAGAAATTGAAGTCACCAAAGACTACAAAAACTACATATTCCAATAGTTTAATGTAAACATTTGAGAATTTCAACCAGAATTGACATTTTGGATTATACAAGTTTTTAGGGGGTTTCATTTTGTTTTATTTTCGTAAACCCAAAACCCCTAAGGATATTCAAATCCAAAATATACTAAACAACTACTGGAATAAAAATAAGGTTTCCATCCTTAGCCTTTCTTGCATGGATTTGCAATGGCAAAGCACTCTTTTCAGATCTCTTATTTTGATACACACCCATGGAGAAAGGGATTGATATACATAATTTTGTTAGATTCAAAGAGGTTGGAAGAGAAGAGAATAGAATAAAAGAATAATTAGAAACTATTGGAGAAAATTTTCGTCTTCACCATACTCGACTAGATCGTGAGATAGTCTTGCAATCTATCGTCCTCACGATTAGGAATCAAGGAATTTAGGTTTAGTTAAATTGATTATCTTTAGGAAACGACTATTGTTAAATGCTTACACGGCCAAGTAGCCGCACTTTAACTATTTGTTGAAATGTCGAAATGGATTGATAAATTAAGATGCGATTGAAATGAAATTGCAGAAATACAAAAAGACAACGAGATTTTTACATGGTTCTGATTGTTAATAACCCTACATCCATGGAGTAATCAACAATCTTTTATTATTATTTTTGTGCAAGAGATTTCAATAGTCTTCAGGAATATAATATTTTGCTCTTTTTTCCTATTCAGAAAGAGAAGAAGTTGAAAAAAGAAAATTTTCCTTCTTTATCCTTATGCCCTTCCTTTTATAGTATGAAAAATGCACTGTTGATGGTTGTAATACTCTTTCTTATTTTCCTTCAATCTCCACCCTTGGATTTTTCCACTGTCACTTATTCATGAAGCTCATTCTTTGTGCCTGAATTGATGACGTGGTGGGAAATCCTAAATCTGACGGGATATTGGAATTTGAAGCGGGATGCCTAAAAAAGTAGGCGGAAAGCACAGGTATGCATAGGTTGGCCTCCTTTATGTTGAAAGGGCAAGCTGCTCTAAGAGGAATGATAAGAGACCTTCCTGGGGCCTTGTCGTTTGTTGACGCATGAGAACGGGTGTGGTAGTGAAGGTCGTTTGGCATTTGACCTCACTGCCCCGTGGCTGCTCTTACTTTCTTTGCTTAATTTGTCACCTGTTGATTCTGAACGGACGAACTCTTCCTATTTTGTGCTGAATGTTGGTTAGGAAAGTGAGAGACTTTTGTGCTATTTGAATTGTTTCTTTGGCTGTTGCTGACGAGAGATTGACAGAAGGTGAGCTATATATTTGTTGTTTGCATGTAAGGTCGAGTCTACGTTAAAGCATAGTTTAGATGATCCTGTATATAGCCCTTGTAGAGTGCAATCGGTATGGAGATGTCTTGGTTGCCCCCTGTATATGCTTATATAGACCCATTCCTATAGGTGCTTGACTAAATGTGAATATAATTAACTCAGAATCTCTCATGCTAGCCTCTTATGCCTTGGTTTTGTATTCTAGTTTGATTTTTATTTCCGCAAATGCTCATGCTTCTCTGTCTTTCTACATACCGCATCTGTTTCGTGTAGCCTTTGTTCTGATAGGGAAGGCTTAGATCTGGTTAAACGCTCAACATTCAACCTGCTCTTTGCTAAGCTTTATTGCCGCTAGGAAGTATCATATGTTTCTTTTTCAATCTGAGTTGTTGTAAGAACATGTGTAACAGTTTCCCCCTAAGTCCGCGGCAACTGCAGGTCGGGGTAGACTTTTTGCCTTATGATTTCGGTCTGTGCCTTCACTCGATCCTGTCTAATCTATTTTTTGGGGCTGAGAGCAAATTTTTCAGCTACTTGCGCATTTAATTCTTTGGCATATGTGTTAATGTCTTGTTGGACCATCTTATAACAGCTGATCAATTTGCCTTTTTGTCTTTCTATCCGGATTTTCACTAGTATTTATACTCATTATTTTCTGCAGTGAATCCATGTTTCACCTAATATTTGGTCATATCAATCGTGCGGCTACAATTCAAACTCTGGCGCGTGTTTTTCTTTTCTTCATCTTCCCTAAATTTTTCTTCATCTTCTCACTTGCAAAGAGTTGGATTAATTTTTAAATTTGGGAGTAATTTCATAGTTTAAGAATGGGATAAGCCACATTGACTCTCGCTCAATCTTTCTTTGAAATAGTATCTATGGATTTTGCATGGATCTCTCTACTTCTTCTTCTTTGTTTCCTCCTTTTGAAATGACTTGTATTGAGGATGCTATTAGGATTTTTAAGCAATTTGAATTCCATGGGTATTTACTCAAGGTTCTAAAATCTCATAGCCGATGGATACTCTATCGGAGGGTTACATCACCATTATCCCGGAGCATATTTGATGCGGGTTGTTTCTTTCTATGCATCGATAATCCATGAATGGCTTGCCCTTTAGGTATTACTTTAGTTCAACTTGCCTCCAATTCTTATATCTTTGCTTTGGCCACGTTTAACCTTTATGCTGAAAATGAATCAACCATTTTAGTGAGGAACTTCGATTCCTTTTTGAGGTCAAAATAATTCCTAGAAAGGAGAATAAAGGCTTCTTCTATATTTAGGCTAAAAATTCATTTCTAACAAGCGCCCCTTGCAGGACTGAACCATGGCTCACATTCTATTTCTTTATTAAGAATTACAATGGTTCCCCTCCTTTTCCCAAGCTTATTCTGTTTATACTATCTTTTCAAAGGTGAATGCACGGTTGTACGAGTTCTAATGGTGTCAAATTAAGGGTTTGTCTATGAATGTCAGGAAAATACCAAGTTAATTTGTTGAGTCGAAGCCGAGAGATCATGGTTTACTACATCCAACCACACATTTTGTAAGAGCAGATTTAAGCTCGCTCTTCTTATACCTACATTTGGGGATATATGCAGTTGGTAACTAATGTTAAGAATTGTTGTACCCCTGGTTATGATTAAGGAGAAGAAGAAAGCTGCTTTTTAAGAGGTCGCTTGAAGGGTCTGATGACCCTTCTATTCCTTTTAAGAGATCTAACACTTTAGAAAGTGCCCCACCTTTACCTGATACTTTACCTGATAAGGATGTCCTTGCCGTTCCTATTCTCGCACCTTCAGGGCTGATTGGTTCTTCTTTACAAGGAGAATTTGTTCTTGAAGCCTTTGGTTTTGCTGCATCTAAAGTTCCCAACTCTATTTTGATGGAGGAGGTTGGGCGATCTGTACAAGGTCCTCTCGTTCTTCCTCCTTTAGCTTCTGAGATGGCCCCTGTTGCTATTTTGTCAGAGTTTGAGAAGCTTTGGTGTTGCAAGTGATCATGTTCTCTCCTTTTCTTTTTCACTATACGTTGGCTTATTACTTATGTTGTTTTTTGTTTTTCATTCTTGTAGTCTACGGCTGCATGCCCTGCTTTTGAGTCGGGTTACTAAGCTTGAAGCTGATCTTGCTTTGACTAATGTTGCACTGGCTTCTACTAAGGTTAAGGAAAAGGAGGAGGCTGGAATGCTTCGAGAGCAGGTTAAGAAGGCTAAATGGGAGGCTAAGGTCACCGAATAAGCTCGAGTTGTGAAGGCGCATGAGCTGGAGGAAAGGGATGAAGTTCTTGCCAAAGTTTAAAAGGAGTTGGAGAAATCCAAGGGGGATCTTGACACCATCACTTCGAAGGTCAGCTATGTTTTATATGCTGTGGCCAGACATCAAAATAAGTTGGAGCTTAGGCTCGACTTTGTGGATGATTAATCTATGACGGACTCAAATTTTATATTCTTCCAGAATAAGTGGAAGGCGAAGGATGCTGAGGAAGTGGATGTTAATCCTGGGCGTTCTGAGCATGATTCTCAAGGAGAAAAGGAAGCAGCTATGGCAGATCAAGGAAACCTACAACGTAAGGAGTCAGACCAACTTGCTAAAAGGTTAACTCCACTTCCTTGATAGATTTAGATTAGAATCATAGATATCCTTTTGTTTTTTTGTATTTGAAGCTATGAAGTTCGTTTTGATGGTTTGTAATATGACATGATATTTGTTATGTTTTATATGATTATGTTTCCCTTTATCGTTTTGTTTAGTATTTTGAGGAGAATGTGTTTGCAAAAACGTTAAGGGAGACTGAGGCTAGACTCGGGAAAACTGCATTAGATCTTGGGTTAAGTTCAGGAACCATGGTCAAACATGAAAAGGAATTAGACCAAACTCGCAAAAATCATAGGAATGAGTTCGCAGAGTTATTTGCCTTGATCTAATGGTTCTAAAGAGGAAAGCCCTTAGTGATTTTTTTTGTTCTGATGGCATCACGCATTAGAGAGCGGTTCTTTTCCACCTAATAGCCCTGATCTAGAGTGGTTTAGGCTTATGTTTAGAACTTCGATTGATGACTAGTCTTCTCATGTCTTTGTGAATTTATGTAAGGTGGTTAAGTAGGTATAATGTAACAAATTTTGTGATTGTGAGGCTCATCTGCTATTAAGTAATTAAGTTTTATTTCAGTAATGGTCTGAATTGGCTTCCTTTGAACTCCGTTCTAACTAACTGTATATGGCATTAGGATGCCTCTGCCTCTACTATTGTTCCATCCCGGAGAGCTATGATGTGGTTGAGGTGGATGAAGCTCCAAAAGATGACATTGCCCAGCTTAGATATGATGTTGGGAGGCTTGAGATAGAGTTAAAGTTCAATCACAAAGAACTCGCAAAGGACAGAGTGCACTCGAGCGCCAGTATGACTGCAATTGGAAATTGCAATTCTGGTCTGGAGATGCTACATCTAAACTAGAAGGGATAGAACATGCCATATAAGTAGGTAAAGAACTTTATGGTATAGTATAAGGAACAAATTGTAGAATATAAGAAGCAAGTGGAGGATATGTCTACTGATATTACTAGACTGCTTGGTAAGTTGGAGACTGCCGGATATAGGAGGTTGATCGGGGTGTCTCAAGCAGATGTTGCATCTATTCCTCTAGTGAGTTCTGATTCCTCCTTTATTTGCTATGGCGGTTGGATGGTCATTTCTAGGAGATTTTTTTGGTGGTTTCTTAGGTGAAAGTAAGAAGACGAGGGCTCAATTAATAAATATCTTACACGATACTAGAAGAAGGTGACATTAGAAGTGTACAAACTCGAGGGTGCACTGCTTCCCTCTTGTGATAGGGTCACATGGTACTCAAATAAGATTGAGTAAGTGAAGGCTAGAAATAAGAAGGTTGAACCATTTGCAACATTCTCGAGATGTTTTGGAAATTTTTTCCCTTCACTAGATCAAATTTGTCTAAGTGATAAGAAGGATTTTGAAATAACAGCCGGTTCGGATGAGGACCCTTAGGCAGTAGCTCGTTGTGACCCCCGACAATCCACCGCTTAGACTTAGTACTTTATTATCATAAATTTAGTTTTAGGAAAACATTCTCGTGACATTTAATTTGACTTAAGATGGGGAAAACATGTTTTTTAATCTGACATTATTTTTTTTCGTAATACCGAAGTCGGTTGGTTAATTTTCATATACAGAAATCTATAGGTTTTTAAGGTAATTCTAGTTTGCCTATTTATTTTGCAATAAAATTATGAGCTTATCAGACCTTATTTGGATAACTCATGTTACTTAGGTTTCAGAGGTGGACATTCTATGAAAAAAATTAGACTCATCAAGCCGTGTATTAGGATGAGATCAAAAAGCTAAGAGGAATGATTGTCGAGATAGATAGAGAGATGGTATTGCATATGAATGTAGAGGAGAGTTCTTCGGTGCCTCCACCTTCATGTGTCCCTCTTGGGTTAGGTGTAGTCCTGAGCTTCCATTTGGAGCTAACCCAACTCAGATCGTTAAGTGGAAGAATGATGTAAAGGCTTATTATGAGGCCAAAATTAAAGAGTTAGAGAACTACTTAATGGGCAAGCTCGGTGCATCGGATAATCGAGTTTCTCCATTCTTGTCCAATGAGGATGAGTTATTTGGTTCTTCCTCTAAGAGTGTAGAGAAGTCAAAGGAGCAACTCTTGTGTGAGATTGATAGCGTTAGAAAAATGGATATGAGGCGAATAAATGCCTTAGAAAACAAGATATATAATTTGGAGTGTAAGGGCCGATTGGACTCCATTGCGGTTTTCCAAGATGGGATGGACAGAGCATCCCTTTTGGATGAATTTCACAAAGAGAAGGTAAAGACCGAAATAACAGAAATTGGTCGACCATGTGCGGTTGACGTTTTTAAATGTTTTTGACCTTGACTTGACTTGCCCTTTATGTACAATTGGGCTGACTATGAATACAGATCTGTAGATTAAGGAAACGTTTGGGCCTACGCCAATTATGATCCATGCATGGCATATCACAGATCAGCTCGTGGATGGGTCTCTCGTTCTCGATCTTTAGTGGTGATGACAGAGCCGAAGGATTAAATTTTGTCTCAACTCACCATGATGTATTTTTGCAGATCGTAACAATGTGGTGTGGTCACAATTCAATTAAATTTGTAATTTAACTTTCGTATAAGTAGCGTTTGTAATATGACTTGAGCGGTAATTTTTTGTAAACTACGCATAAGTGTAAACCAAGTAATATTATTGTAAGATCCATAGCTAAGTATTGAAAGCTTAAATTTCTGATGTATACCTGGCGAGACTTGAGTAATGTTCGTTCTTGTACCTGATTGACAGTACGTTCTCTGTGGCATACTCGTTTGCATTCACCTAGGATATGTTTTGGGGAGTTGTGTATGTATCCCTAATCATGACTTGATAGGTCACGACTTCCTAATATTTGCGAATGTGATCTGATTCTTTGTTCAGTTAGTTAAAGGTTGGGTATGAGCGGATCCCGGTTCCAAGGATGCGCATGTCAAGATCTTCCCCTTGTTCTAGGAAGGAAGTTATGTAGTTGGATGCTAGGATGATTTGCCTTCCTTGTTCAGACCTGCCCCTATTCTAGGAGTGAAATGCCTTTAGCCGTATGCTTGTCTGAGTGTTTGACCTACCCCTATTCTTGGGTGAAACGTCTGTTTTGACCAACCTCGGGTTCTAGGGTAGAAAATGTCCTTAACCATGCACGTGGCCGAATATCAGACCTACCTAGTCCTGGGGTAAAACGTCTATTTTGTCCTACCACAGGTTCTAGGGAAAAAATATCCTTAGCCATGAGCTTGGTACAACCTACCCCATATTCTAGGGCGAAATGTCATACGTATGCTGAGTCAAATTCTTCTACAACGTTGCCGCTCTCATTGCAAAGATTGCCGTTATTGTTCCTAGGTGAAATCATACCTTTGGAACAAATGGCGGTGAGCTCGGAAGTGTGAATCACCATGCTCTGGACATGGTCATTCCCATTGCGGGAGTAGATTTGACTGAGAAGTTAGGTCATTATTCATCCCAAATCCCATGCACATGGTTTTTTTGAACTGGTTCGGGCAATCAAATATTCATATGTCCAGTGTGGTATATTGAAATAATCGACATAAGTGTTTTTTATACAGGTTCAAGCAGTCTAATATCCCTATGACCAATATTTATGACTTGTCATCGTAGAAAAGTTCATACTAGAGCAGGGGAATTTTTCATCTTGTCTAGTAATATATTTTGGCTGAAGAGCCAGACAGGTGTTGACGCAGATCCAAGTGTGTAGGCCAATATCACCATTCTCAATGTTGAGAGTGCCATTTTCGCCTACTGATCTAGCGTTTTTCTTAGTCAGTGACTACTGGAGGTAAACTGTGGAGGTGCAGAGAAATATACATATTCTTTTTTATAGAGAAATAATATAGATAATTCTATACTAGTATGGGCTGTCTAGTATCTCTAAGACCGGTTCAGTTCATCGATACATTTTTTTAGCGTAGAGCTAGTTTATAGCTCAGTAACCTTTGTCCTTGGCTTGGGCCCATCAGTGAAGTACTAGGCGCTTATCTCTTCAGTTGCTGCTCCAACACTAGCTCCTCTCCCAAAATTTGAATTCATCCCATGCTAAACACCGGCTATTTGCTCAGTTCTGCTTCCACCATAGCATAAGTGAGGAACCATAAGAAATCCATGCACGAGCATTTGGATTCGGCTCTGATGCGGATGGAGTAGTGGCCAATCTTTCAAATCCATGTGCATCTCAATAACTTCAGTTTTCTGCTTTCTGAGGTGACTGAGATATGCGTTATAGGTTATAGCAATGGAATCCCCGTGTTATTATGACTGAGGTTTTTGGATTACGGTTTTGGACCTCGTGCAATAATATGAATCACTATCTGGATCAACAAATACCTACGTGTCGATGTTCTCCCAATAGTCATTAATCGACACGGGAGAGCCAAGGATAGCCGGTAGACGCTGTTAAACAGGATTCATCACATGGATTATTGTGTCATTCTTTCAGGTAGCTCATGTTTGGTCTCAATGCCCTATCTTTGAGAGCGTTGTGACTGCTTATATGTTGCATGATACATGCTATAGACAAGCAAGGGCGGTGAGCCGTGGGTGGTGGAAAAATGGAAGGTGGAATTAGAGGATTGCTAGAGTTTGATAAGTGCAGGAATGAAGGATGGATGGATAAAGAAATGGAGCTTCTAGCTCTCCTTCTAGCATCAAAAGTGTTGGTGAAATTTTTTGTCTTCACCACATTCGACTGGATCGTGAGATAATCTTGCAATCTATTATTCTCACCATTAGGAATCAGCGAACTTAAGTTTAGTTAAATTCACCTGTAGGAAATAACCATGTTGTCAAATGCTTACATAACCGAGTAACCGCTTTTTAACTATTTATTGAAATGTCGAAATTGACTGGTAAATTAAGATGCGATTAAAAGTAAATTGCAAAAATCTAAAAGGACGGCGATATTTTTTCGTGGTTCGGATTGTTGATAATCCTACGTCATTGGGTAATCCGCTATCTTTTGTTATTATTTTTATAAAAGAGATTTCAGTGGCCTTCACGCATACAATATTTTACTCTTTTGCCTATTCAGAAAAAGTAAGAAGTTTAAAAAATAAAAATCCCCTTCTTTGTCCTTATGCATTTCCTTTTATAGTGTGAAAAGTGCATTGTTGATGGTTGTATTCGTCTTCTTCATTTTCTTTCAATCTCCACCAGTGGATTTTTCCACATATCGCCTATTCATGAAGCTTGTTCTTTGTGCCTGGATTGATGACGTGTCTTCGGTAGGAAATCCTAAATCTAGTGGGATATTGGAATTTTGAAGGGAATGCCTTAAAAAATGGGTAGGAAGCCCAGGTCTACATAGGTTGGCCTCCTCTCTGTTAAAATAGCATGCTGCTCTAAGAGGAATGATAAGAGACCTTCCTAGGGCCTTATCGTGTTGTTTATGCATAAGAACGGGTGCGGTAGTGAAGGTCGTCTAGCGTTCGGACCTCACTGCCTCATGGCTGCTCTTACTTTATTTACTTAATTTGCCACTATATCGGGTTAGAATGAGGGAACTTTTCCCATTCTATGCTAAATGTAGGTTAGACAAGTTTGAGACTTTTGTGATATTTGAATTGTTTCCTTGGCTATTGCTGACGAGAGATTAAGAGAAGGTGAGTTTCACATTTGCCATTTGCCTATTTAAGGTCGAGTTTGTGTTAGAGCATGTTTGGGTGAACCTATATATAGCCCCTACAGAGTGCTTTTGGCTCCGTATGGCTCTATCTAGGTTACCCCCGTATATGCTTATACAGACCCATTCCTGTAAGTGTTTGACAAAATATGAATATAATTAATTGGAAACTCGCATGCTAGTCTCTTAAGCCTTAGTTTTGTATTCCGGTTTGGCCTCTGTTTCCCTAGATGCCCATGCTGCTCTTTCTTTCTACATACCACATTGTTTCATGTAGCCTGGTTCTGATGGAGAATGCTGGGATCTGGTTAAATGCTTAACCTTCAACCCGCTCTTTGCTAAGCTCTATTGCCATTAGGAAGTATCATATGTTTCTTTTTGGTTCTGACTTGTGATAAGAACGGGTGTAACAGAAACGAAATAGAATCCTTACCTAAGTTTCTATTTAAAATTTTGAATCTAACTGAAGAGAGAAAATGACATAGCTCCACTGAATTCGCAAATATTTTGTGAATAAAAGCAAGGAGGGTAGAGTCCTATTTATAGGAGTTGAAATGTAGCAAAATCGTAGTATGAAATAGACTAAAATCTAGAACGTTCGTTGATAGGAAAACCCAAGCCGCCATCAATAGGAGCGGTCGACCGCCATACAAGTACCGGTCGTCCGCTAGCGATCGAATGGTTGGGGTCGGCGGTCAACCATTCCGCCTATTTTGGGAACGTAATTATTTTTGTACCATTTTTATTTAATTCCTTTAGTATACTTTTAATGCTAATTTTTAAAATTAACAATTTCTTAACCCCCAAGTCCAACCTTAGTTAATTTTCAATTTTCAAATTTAGTTATTTATTTGAATATGAATTTGAATTAAATTATTTTAAACCTTAAAACTTGAAATGTCCATAACTTCTTCGTTTGAGCTCCATTTTCAGCATATTATATGCAGAAATAGATTAGAGTTTCACCATGAACGCAACGGTATAATGTTCATCGACAAATTACAATTAGTATAAAATTTCTAATTTTACACCTACTTAATTTTAATTTAATTTACTTATTTAATTCTTACTGATTTTATGGGGCATTACATTCTCCCTCCATAAAAAGGATTTTTTTCCCCTAAAATCTCTCCAAGGGACAAACAAGGTCACGTGTATCTATGTTATTATTGACGCCAAAATTTGGCATCAACACCCACAGAATCTCATGGAGATTAAACAAAGAATGGAATTAAAAGTAAAAAAGAATAAAGAAAATGAACATTCGGATTTTTATAGTTGTTCGGCAATCTTGGCCTATGTCCACTTCATATTTTTATTGATCTTTCACTTGATTATGATTAAAAGAATGTTTGGATTAGTTGGGATACATTAGTACAAAGGGAAGAATAAAAATGTCAGTGCCTCGGTTGAGAAATAGGATCCCTTTTTTGATGTCATGCATGTTGTATTTATAGGGGAAGACTTGCATGGATCAGATCGAAATTTTGGTAGAAGGTTCAGGAGACCAAGACAAGGCGACCCAAAAATTTGCAGGTCCATCGAGGCCCCTGACAGGAATCTGTACTAATCCCTAGAAACGAATCCAAATGAGTTGCAATCCCTATAAGGAATGCCCCATGACGTTAGCTACTTTCCCTCCAAATTTCGTGCAATTCCGTCATACGGTTTGTGGGATATCGCGTTTTTTGTGAAGTAGCGTTGCTTGAATTCTGATTTCTGCCGATCCCTCTAAAGGGATAGGTACTGATCCCTCCAACTAGCTCCAAATGCCATATGATCCCTATGGTGTGTTCCACATATCCTAATTTCTTATACTCCAAGTTTTATTTTGATAGCATCTGTAGACTGAGTTATTGACCGATCATTGTTGCAATATGTAGTGAAAGCTGAATATGGACGATCCCTTTTATACCAATATTTTTCATACCGATCCCTTTTGATAGGTGAAGTAATTTGGCCATAACTTGAGCATACGAACTCCAAATGACTTGAAACTTGGAATGTAGCCTCATGGGGCCTTCCTTGTCACTCTATATCGATCTTACCAAGTTTGGAACGTTAATTGAGGATATGTACCAATCCCCTAAGAAAAGGGACAGGCACTGAACCCCCGCCTAAGGGAGGCATCACTCCATACTTAGAATATTTTGGAGAGTCTATCTATTAGCCTCGAATGATCGTCGCTTCATATCATTGCCTGTGCTTGATCTTTGAGCTTAACAATCATCTTTCTAGGCTGTCTTCATCGCTGATTGTCTAGTCTGACTTGTCCGGTCACTCTAAATATAGCCGGGCCAGAAGGCCGAATAACACTTGCCCCCAAAAGTACGTCTTGTTGCCTACATGACATGCTTTCAATTGAAGCAAGTTAGAGTCTCTAGAAAGAAATCCATCCATTTTCTTGAATAGTCGTTATCCTTCCATTTTATCCTCCAAAGTGTTGTATCCTTCTTTGATTGTCATGACGCTTGATCGATTGCCAATAGTATAAATTCAGGATTGTATTCCATCACTGGCTATCTTATCCGGTTCAACAGGACTAGTAAGCCTTGCTATCTGATCCATTCTTTTTTAATTACTCCAAGTGAAAATTCAATTTCTGTTGATTTCAAGAAGTCAATTTTTTTGAATATACGCATGCACGTTTAGGTACACGTTCCTGTAATTGGTTCTTGGATGCGTTTTATACGCTCATGAGTTGTCACCGAATCCTTCTAGTTTAATTCATCTCGATTGCAATTCTTTATTTTTATTTTTTGTGAAATAGGGATTGTAATCAGCCACTCGATGAGAGGGGTCTTCAAGTTCTATAAGGAAGACGACCTCGGAGCCATAAGCAAGGGTGAATGGAGTATGGCTAGTCACGGACTAATGGGTAGTTTCGTAAGCCCATAATGCTGTTAGGAATTCATTCACCCATTTGCCTCTAGCCTTTTCAAAACGTCTCTTCAGAATGGACTTTATGATTTTATTCACAGCTTCAAGCCGCCCATGCTTGAGGGCAAGCAAATATCGCAAATCTCTTTTCAATATGATGCTGACGGCAGAAGTATTTAAATTTAACGCTGTCAAATTGGGCTTCATTATCAGTGATAATGGTTTGTAAAAGGTCAAAATGACAGGCGATGTCCCGGATAATGAAGTTGATTATTTTCTTCGTCATGATCATGGTTTAAAGTTATGCTTCAGCCCATTTGGTGAAGTTACCAACTGCTACGATGGTGTATTTCGCTCCACCTTTAGAATCGACATGAAGCTGATGATGTCAATAACCCAAGTGGCAAACGGTTATGGACCGGCCGTTTGAGTAATTTCAGTCAGCGGGGATCTCGGAATTTTTGCAAACATCTGCATTCGTCGCATTGTTTAGCATGATCAGGTGCATCTCGATTGACAGTTGGCTGGTAATACCCATAGCGGAGTATTTTCTTTGTCAAGGTTTGCCCCTAGTGTGATCGCCACATTCTTCTTCATGGACTTCTCTCAAGACTCGTTTGATATCATCATGGGTGATACACCGAAGTAGGAGAATGGAGAAAGCCTTTTCTATACATGACTCCTTCTTGGATGATGCAGCATGAAGCTTTAAGGAGGATCTGCCATTTTTCATTCCTTCATTCAAGAAGAATTCCCTATTGTAGGTAGTCTTTGATTGGAGTCATCCATGACTTCTTTTCTTGCTATGTCTCTAAGATCTAGTCGATCTTCATCTGTCAATGCTTGGAATATTAAGTACTTCAACCGGGGCAAAGTCTGTTTGTCTCGCATCCCTAGAACTAGCCAGCTTGGCCAGTGACTCGACCTTTTCATTTTGTTCTCTAAGGATGTGTGTAATGGCGCAATACTCGACTTGGCATACTATTAATCAAAACTCACGAAAGATGTGTAAAGTTCCACTCCCAGTTCTCTAGCAAGTTTGAGCGTGGCGATCAATGCTTCATACTTAGCTTCGCTATTTTTTGCAGGGAAGTCGAGTTTTAAGTCATAACAGACCAATCGTTCCTCAAAAGTCATCAACATAACTCCGATGCTAGAACACCGATCATTTGATGCTCCATCCGTGTACATTTTCCATTGATTGGTCTGTTCTCCATTGCTCTTTCGATCGTCATCTGATGTAGTGAATTCCGAGATGAAGTTTGTCAATGTCTATCCTGGGATAGCTCTTTGAAGGAGATAAGTAATATCGAATTGGCTTAGCTTGGTATTCCATTTGAGAATAATTTCAGACGTCTCATGTCGTTGTAGGACCTGTCGTAACGACTGGTCGGTATAGACGTTGATTGGGTGAGTTTGGAAGTAAAGGTGACATTTTTGTGATGCAATGAATAGGAAGTATGTAAGCTTTTATAGCTTTGAGTAGTTTCTCTTGGAAAGCTAATATATTATATTGGCCTTTGGGTCTGATTATCTTTACATAATAGCGTGGCACTTATGGCGTATACTGACACTGCTAAATAGATGTATAAGTCTTCAAGATCCAGTGGCTTGAATAAGATGGAAAGTCTCTCTAAGTGATTCGCCAGAGCTTGGAATGCGTCTTTACAATCCTGCGTCCATTCGAAGATTCTTTTTTCCTTCCCGCTTAATCATCTTCGGTACCTAAATGTTTTGAATTACTTGAAGCTTCTTAGAATTGGCTTCTATTCTGCGAGAGTTGAACATTATATCCAGGAACTTCCTTGACACAATGCTGAAAAAGCATTTCCAGGGACTGAGTTTCATTCCATATCTTTGGATAAAACTAAACATCTTCGCTAAGTCATTGATGTAGTCATTTGATCGTCATGACTTCACAAACATATCGTCCGCATATATTTCCGTTGATCGCCCGATCAGATCTTTGAACATCCTATTGACTAGACTCTGGTAAGTAGCTTTAGCATTATTTAGTTCAAATGGCATCATAACATAATGATATAATTCTAGATCGGTAATGAAGTTGGTGTGCTCCTGGTCGAGGACGTGCACCAAGATCTGGTTGTACCCAGTATACACATCCATATATAAAAGCAGTTCATATCTAGCGGTTGAGTCTACCAGTTGGTCGATCCTCGAAAGTGGAAAGCTGTATTTTGGGCATGCCTTATTCAGGTCTAAGTAGTCGATGCATGAATGCTACTTTCCATTAGTTTTTCTCAAAAGAACTGGATTTGACACCCATTTCGGGCAGAAGGTGTCGAAGGTAAACGTATTGTTTTTTAGTTTATCCACCTTCTCTTTAAGTTCAGCGAATCTTTCCTTATCCTTGCTGCGTTGCTTTTGTTTCACTAGGACATTCCTCGGGTCGATATTCAAAGCGTGACTCGTGATAGTCAGTGAAATCATATGCTGTCAGAATGGGTCCAAGCGAACATCAGATTCATTCGGAGAAAGCCATCTAATTCCTTTATCATCATTACACTGAACTGTGATCCGACCTTCAGTACCTATAATGGGTTGCCATAGGTGATCGTAATGTTGATCGTTAGCGCTGTGGGTGTAGCCTTGGATTCCTCGAGTTCAAACATAATTGTTTCACGTAACAATCAACATGAAATGTGGTTGGGACGTTCAATGATGACAGTTATTCCGGTCGAATCCCAGAGTCTTGTCATAAGTTATTGAGTTTGATAGTAAAGAGCTCTAAGGACTTTGAGCGATTATCTGCAACTAGTCGAAGATCAGGCTTAGAAGCACATTGAATCAAGTGTCGAGTAGGGTTCAGCCCCGTGTTGCATGCAACTGTATAGTTGGCTCTTGCTTTGAGTTTGAATCTGCTTGTATATTCAAACTACACACTTTCCTTTCAACGTATTCATGGTTTGTTACCCATCATTCGGGTTGTGGTGATAGTCAAGAGCCCACATCGATTCGATGATTCTATCTTTAGGCATCCTTTCGGTCGAAGTCTCAAGTCATCGTAAACACTATATATAAGTTTCAATATCGAGCTATCGTAGCTAGTCTTTGGATGATCACACTTCTGCTCCCAGTCTCGGGTTGATAAATGTACTGCATGAATGGTCAAGTCTTGTCCTAGCTATGTTTATACTCCCACCTAAGCTCCAAATACATAGAGTTGATCGATGAATGGTTGGTTCACATTCATCTTGTTTCACGCTAGTGCCCCCAAGTCTAGAGCATACATCAATAAGTAGGAAGGCAAGCCATGTCCACTTTAGCTTTACACTCTTTCCCATTAAATCATGGGATCAGGTTAGTTGATGGAAGACTGAGTCTCGCCTATCCTGGATTGTATTTTGGCTTTTCCTTCTAGAGGGAATATTTTGATGCTCCATCAGATTTCGGGCATGAGTTGGGTACTGGACGGTCAACCACGTCCACTTTGATTCATATTCTCTAATCAGATCTAAGGGTAGAGTTGGCTCAAGTTTAGTCGGGTCATGCTCATCCGATTTCATACTTCTCCTGATGGATCGAAGGATGGTGCGGGAGAATTAATGATCAAGTCTTCGTGGTTTATTCTCATTTCCACACTCTGGTGATCATAGTTTTTCATGGGACATCCGGGTCACATCTGTTTATGTTTGGTGCAGATCAATATTGATCCTCGATCTGATGGTATAATATAGTCGGTCACCCGTAACTTTAGACGTCGTTTCGATTGGTTTTGTATTGAGGCTTCCTTGCAGTCATTGCCTTAAGTTGTAAAGAACACCAAGCAAGAGCTATAATAAGCTATCATATTCAGCTTTTAGCGATTTGTACTCCTGCCACCAGCATTGATTTGGCAAGGCCATAAGTTGGATGGTCGAATTCCATCCTTAGCGAGTATATACTCCTCCTGTCGATTTTAGGCTGGAGTTTGCGGAATAGAGAACGGTCGAAATACACTCATCTATTCATCCATGTTTATACACCAATCCGCACTCTAGGGACTTAGAGTTATTTTGCAAGCGGTCGGTTCATGCTAGATTTATGTCTACGCCTTAGTCCGCACTACGTGGACTAAGATTTGTTTCATGGGCAGTTGGATTTTCCCCCGAGGCAGTCGTATTTCTGCCTGAATTGTTTATACTTTAGTCGACACTCCAGGGAATTAGAGTTTTCTGATGTGCAGTCATTTTTTCCCTGAGGGAGTCGCATTTCTGCCCTGCTTATACTCCAGTCTGCACTCCGAGGACTTAGAGTATTCTTGTGGGCAGTCGTATATCCGCCCGGGACAGTCGTTTTTCTGCTCGGATTGTCTACACTCCAATCCACACTCTAGGGACTTAGGGTTTTCTCATAGGCAGTTGTATATCCTGCCAGAGGTAGTTGTATTTTCGCCCAAATTGTTTGCACTCCAGTCCGTACTCTAGGGACTTAGAGTTTTCTCATGGGCAGTCATATATCCGCTCGGGGCATTCGTTTTTCTGCTCGGATTGTCTACACTGCAGTCTGCACTCTAGCGACTTAAATTTTTCTCATGGGCAATCGTATATCCGCCAAAGGTAGTCATTTTTCCGCCCGAATTGTCCATACCCCAGTCTGCACTCTAAGGACTTGGACTTTTCTCACGGGCAGTTGTGCGTCCGCCTAGAGCAGTCGTGTATCCACCTGAATTTTTTATACTCCAGTCCGCACTCGGAGGAAATGGATTTTTCTCATGGGCAGTCGTATATCCGCCAAGGGCAGTCATTTTTTCACCAAATGGTTTATACTCTAGCCAGCGGTCGGGGACATAGAGTTTTTCTCGTGGACAGTCATGTTTCTGCCCATGGCAGTCGTTTTTCCGCCAAATGGTTTATACTCTAGCCCGTAATTCGGGACTTGGAGTTTTCTTGCAAGCAGTTGTTTTTCCACCCATGACAGTCGTTTTTTCGCCAAATGGTTTATACTCTAGCCCACAGTCGGGGACTAAGAGTTTTTCTCGCCAGTAGTCGTGTTTTCGCCCGTGGTAGTCGTTTTTCTGCCAAATGGTTTATACTCTAGCCCACAGTCGGGAACTTAGAGTTTTTTTCACGGGCAATCATGTTTCCGCCCGTGGCAGTCATTTTTCCGCTAAATGGTTTATACTCTAGCCCGTAGTAGGGAACTTAGAGTTTTTCTCATAGGCAGTCAGTCATACCCATTTTTTATTTATACTCAGTTACCAAGTTGACGATAGAGCTGTCAAGTGAACGGTCGAATCATGTTCATCCATGGAATGGAATTCTACCCCCAGCATTAAGGGCAAAAATTGAAAAACGGATGGTCGACACTCATTTGCTTGGTATTGTAGCTCTTCCAATCAAGTCAAGGAAGGAGGTATGTGATGGATGGTTGGATCACATCCATGATGTGGTTGGATAATCAAGTCTTGTACAATTTTCTTTATATTCTTTCTAGCACACGGAGGTAGAGAGTTATTGAGTGGGCAGTTAGGTCACATCTGTTTTAGATTGCAGTCGTGTCCATGTGTTGAGAGCGGTGGTGATGAGTAGGCAGTCCATCACGGCTACATTAAGTTGGGATTTCGAACCACCCCTTGTGTTCAGGGCAGGAGTTGATGTGTAGATGATCAAATCATGTCCACTCTAGTTAGATCCCGGCATCACTGAGCTTTAGGAGAGGCATATGTATTTTGTCAAACTTTATTTCATGACCCGAGGAGTGGATGATCAAGCCACATTCGTTCCAAGCCTTGCTTAGGTCTCCAAGTCAAATATGGAAGTTGATAAATGGATGGCCAATCATGTCCACTTTGTATTGGGTTCTGACCGTGACAAGCTTTTCCATCTCTAGTCCTTGGCCCCAAATCAGAGGCACATGGTTGCTGATGAGCGGTCGAATCACGCTCATCTTGATGAAACTCCACAGGTCCGATCACGGTTTGTGGGGATTGGCTAGCGGCCAACTTTGATTACTTGGTCACCTGCATCATTTTGAAAGTAGTTTAGCTCAAGTTGGTCGTAGTTTGTAGCACAATTGAAATTAAAATTGAAATAATTCAAAGAAGATCGAAATAAATCTCATTGATATATGAAGCAGCATCGTGTGCTCACTATTCAACTTTACCCCTAGCTCCTTTCAGCGGGATGTCGACCGTCAGCGGTCCAATTGATAATCAGAGTTCTTTATTGATAGGCATTGGATGTTCCATGCCACCATTTTACAGGGCTTTCACATACTATTGAAGGTTTCCTTTTCGAATCAGCTTTCCGATCATATCTCGAAGGTGTTTGTAATCGCCAGTATTAGGACCGTGCGCATCTTGGAATATACAACATTCCTTGGATTTTCTCTGGGCTTCGATGGAGTCTCTCGAGGCTGGTTTTCAGTATCGCTTTTAGTCGTGAGTCTCTAAGCAGATGTTATCGATTGGATCGTTCAAAGAAGTATATAAGTCGAATTTTGAGATACTGGGTCATCTCATGGAATCTGAGTCCTTAGTCAATGGGCCTGTATTGTTCTTTCTCCTAGTCTGCTCTACCTCCTCCTTGCTTAGTTTTTAATTCACTTTGTAACAAAATGATCCAAGGTCGTAGGAGGCACTCTAGCTAACTAGCTGCCAAAATATGTCTGGGGGTCGATTCTCCTTATCAACGCCATCAGTATGGTATCCTCACTAGCATTTGGAATAAACTGGATAATGACATCACATCCTATGAGTGAGTTGCATGCATTCTAAACCGCTCGGCAAACTTCTCATCTGGTTGATTGATTGAGGAGATAGATTTGGGCGATAATTGCATAAACAACATGATCGATACACCTTCGAGGAATATAGGAAAGAGTCTGCATTCGATGGCACATATTGCTCTAGCGGAATTCACTTGCCATTTGAATTTCATGAGATGTAGTCTAGGGTCGGTTTTCCCTGAGTAAGCCAATATGATTGGTACATTCAATATCCTCGGATATTCTGCATACTAAACGACTTCAATGAATAGGCTTCGATTGGGGGAGATGCTTTAGTCATCGGCAATCCGTTTTTTTTAAGTTACATCTACTTGTTATGCTTGTGAATGATGTATGCATGCCCGAGATATGAGCAAAGTAAGATGGACTGATATTGATGGATCAGTGGTAAGTCACTTGGAGTTGGACCCGAGAAAATCTGCTAGTTTCTTAGAGTCAATTGTTGGTTTGCTTGGAGTCATTTAATTCAAAGGCCCGGTGGTGACGCTTGGAATCACTTTGTGTTTTCTAGGGAAAAACCATGGTTTTACCTGAGTCTGGCTTTGGGCCAAAGTTTTTCCTGAGTTTTCTTAGAGTCACATCACCTATGTTCTCCAACCTTTGGGAGTATCATTTGATTAACGGTTGCTTGTCCATTCCCTGGTTGCAATTCAGAAGCTATCGCTTGATTCTCTATGCCCTAGTCGGTCACAGGATGAAAGGGAAGTGGATATAATGCATTGTGTTTAAGTTGAGTTCCAAATCCGAATGCAGGGGCACTATGCTGCGGCACGAGTTTTGACAAAGGGATAGAATGGATCTTACCCATTTTTTTTTTAAAATGGATCGTACCCAATCCATATTTTTTGGGTGTAGGAATCAGTCACATGGGCATTTGACAGAGGGATCGGTAGTGTTGGGTTCGACTAAAATACCTTTGTGATGGATCGGTAGTTTGCTATAAAAGAGGGATCAGCTATGGGGACGTGAACGAGGGAAAGGTTATACGGAGTATGAAGAAATTGGTAACATGAAGGGATCGGTGGAATAGGGATCGACATACTTGCAGAGGGATCAGTATATATCCCTTAAAGAGGGATCGGTATAGCTGTTTTGTAGGGGGATCATTGCATGTGCATTGAAGAGGGATCGGTACACTTGCTTAGTAGAGGGATCGGTATATACCCCTTGGAGAGGGATCGGTATATACCTTTTGGAGAGGGATCAGTATGCTTACTGGAGGGATCGGTATGCTTACTGGAGGGATTGGTATTGATGTATTTGGAGCGATCGGTACATATGCTTTTTGGAGCGATGGTACATATGAAGGGATCGATAGTGCATGTCGTTCTTTAACAAAGTAGTCGGCATTTACTCAGTATATATGCTAGAGGGATCGGTGTACATATATTTGCCTTGGCGAGGGTTCGCTCATTTAGGCTAAGGGATCGGTTGCAGTGTAGATTGGAAGGGGATCAGTCATCATGGCCTTGTGAGAGGGATCAGCCATCATGGCCTTGTGAGAGGGACCGGCCCTTCCCTAACTTGAGTGCAAACTTCAACATCTAATCCCAAGGACTTGCATACATGAGTGAATACGATCCTTCCAAATGGACATGAACACGTGAACGATTCCAAACAAGAACACTAGCACAATTAGATCCTCCAAAAACATGGGAAGTAGACTTAATCCCTTTAACCATGGCTATTAGCTTCTTTTAGATCTTCTTCAAATTTTATTAGAATAGGAAGTTTATCGTTTGAAAGTTGGATCTATCTCGCGAATATGGAAATCCACCAGTAGATGATGAGATCCAATCAAGCCGAGATTTCATTTCTCAATGAAAGCACCAAAATGTTGACGCCAAAAATAGGCATCAAAACCTATAGAATCTTATGGAGATTAAACAAATATGGAATTAAAAGAAAAACAGAATAAAGTAAATGAACACATAGATTTTTATAGTGGTTCGGCAATCTTGGCCTACGTCCACTTCATATTTTTATTAATCTTTCACTTGATTATGATTACAAAAATGTTTGGATCAGTTGGGATCCATTAGTACAAAAGTGAAGAATAAAAATGGCAGCGCCTTAGTAGAGAAAGTAGGATCCCTTTTTTGAGGCCATGCCTGCTGTATTTATAGGGGAAGACGTGCACATATCGGACCAAAATTTTGGCAGAAGGTTCAGGAGACCAAGACAAGGCGACCCACAAATTTGCACGCCCATCGGGGCCCACAATAGGGATTGGTATCGCTCCCTATAAATTCATCCAAATGTGTTTCAATCCCTATGAGGAATGCCCCATGATGTTAGCTACTTGTTCTCCAAATTTCGTGCAATTCCAGCGTACGGTTTGTGATATATCGCATTTTCCATGAAGTAGTGTTACTTGAATTCTTATTTTTGCTAATCCCTCTAGAGGTATAGGTACCGATCCCTATGGGGTGTTCCACATGTCCTAACTAACTTATACTCCAACTTTCATGTTGATAGCATATGCAGATCTTGAGTTATTGACCGATCATTGTTGCAATATGCAGTGAAAGCTGAATATGGACGATCCCTTTTATACCAGTCCCTTTTATACTGATCCCTTTCACACCGATCTCATTTGATAGGTGAAGTAATTTGCCTATAACTTGAGCATACGAACTCCAAATGACTTGAAACCTGGAATGTAGCCTCATGGGGGCCTTCCTTGCCACTCTGTATTGATCTTACCAAGTTTGGGACATTAACTGAGGATATGTACAGATCCCCTAAGAAAATGGATAAGCACTGAACCCCCGCCTAGGGGAGGCATTATTCCATACTTATAATATTTTAGAGAGTCTATCTGTTGGCCTCAGTTGATCATCGCTTCATATCATTGTCTGTGCTTGATCTCCGAGCCTAATAACCATCTCTCCGGGCTTTCTTCCTCGATGATCGTCTAGTCTAACTTGTCCAGACAGTCTGAGAATAGCCGGGCCAAAAGGCCGGATAGCAGTTATACAACCAAGTTATCTACACACCATTTACTCAACCAAAGTGCAACGTGACTATGTATTGCAGACATACTAAAGTGTGCTCAAACCTAGCGTGAACGTGTAATCGTGTCATGCAAGCATGTATACAAATATCCTAATCATCTCATACCATCAAATATAGCAACCACGATGCAATCAAAATCCTAATTCTTGAGAGTGAAATTTACCAATGAAAAGCTCTGGATGAGAGATCTTCATCTTCTCTTCAGTTTTCCATTAGCTTTCCATGGGGTTATCTCCCCCATTGCATTTTGAATAATCTAATTTCTTTGTTGCGAAGCCTCTTAGTTTTGCTCCATAATGCGTGTGGTGACATGAGAAGCTATTGGCTCCATCTCTATATCCCCTAACTGATCATGCTCTACTACAATGTGGTTTTATGAAGGCATTTCCTAAGGTAATAAACATTAAAAACATAGTGGACTTCTGCCAATCGGTCTGAAAGCTCCTTGTGGTAAGCAGGCCTTCCTATTCTTTCCAAAATGCGAAATGGCCTAATAAATCTAAGCACCAATTTTCCCAAATTTCCAAACCATACAACCATTCTAAGAGGAGATACTTTGACAAATACCATATCTCCTACCTTGAATTATAGCTCTTTCCTTCTCTTATCTGCATAATATTTTTGGCGATCTTGAGCTGCCTTCATTAATTGCCTGATCAATTCTACTTTTTCCGTGGTATCACAGATCCAATCGGGTCCGAGAAAATTTTTGTCAGTGATTTCCCACCAATAACTTGGCGATTTGCATGTCTTTCCATAAAGTGCTTCAAAAGGGGCCACACCAATCATCGCTTAATTGCTATTATTATACATGAACTAAACCAATGGTAAGTGCTTCTCCCAATGCCCTTCAAAGTCTAAGATGCAAGCTCTCAACATGTCCTCCAAAATCCTATTTACTTTTTCTATCTGACCATCTGCCTCTGGGTGGTAAGCTGTGCTGAGATTCAATAAAGTTCCCAAAGATGCTAGCAAACTCCTCTAAAACTCGCTAGTGAACAGGAGGTCCAACAATGCTCACTGCAATGCCATGTAATGGGACTATCTCCTTGATGTACATCTACATGAGAGACGGAACAGTCTTATTGTTCCTAACAAGAATTAAATGGGCACTCTCAGTGAGTCTACTTACAACAACCCAAATGGCTTCATTACACCTCTGATCCTAGGAAATCCTTTCACAAAATCCATCAAAACGTGTTCCCATTTCCAAGTTGGAATCTCCAAAGATAACAGTAACCTTTCGGGCTTCCTTTGCTCAGCCTTTATCTTTTGACATGTTAAGCACTCAGCAAAAAACTTGGCTACGTTTTCTTCATCCAGGCTAAAAGATAATCCTCTTCATATCATTATACATTTTATCTCCTTTGGGGTGAATAGTCATGTTAGAGTGGTGACATTGCATAAGTACCTCCTCTATTTTCCCATTAATCATTGGGACACAAAGGCATCCATCCCTTCTCAACCATCCCTTCTCAATAACAAAATATCTATTGGCGTATGGAAAATATTATCTTCTCCTCAACTCCTCCAAAATATCCACTAACTTCTCATCATTCATCTACTCAATCCCAATACAATCCATTAAAGATGGCCTAACCTCCATTACTCCTAAAAAGGCTTGGATGTATTATGTTGGCAGTTGGAAGTTAAAATTTGAGAGATACTCCAACTGCCCCATTCATATTTAGTGCTTAGGGCAGCGTTCCTTCGACTTAAGGCGTCGCCAACTATGTTCCCTTTTCTAGGGGTATATTATATATCAAAATCAAATAACACTATATATTCCATCCATCTTTACTGCCTAAGATTTAAAAAATAAGTATTTGAGTGATTTATGGTCAGTGAATAACTCAAACCTTTCTCTCAAAAGATAATGCCTCTATATCTTTGAACAAATACAATAGCTTCCAACTCCAAGTCGTGAATTGAACATCTTTTCTCATGATTATTCAGTTGCCTACTAGCATAAGTAGCTGCCTTCCCTTCTTTCTTTAGAACTGCTCCTAATCCTGTGCCACAAGCATATATGAATGGTTTGGTCCAATCGTGAATGGTTAGCACAGGTGCACTTGTCAATAACTTCTTAAGCTTCTCGAATGCCTCTGTGCATCTATTGTCCTAAGAAAAGACTAGGTTTTGCTTAGTCAAGTGTATTAATGAGGCTACTATTCTTTTGAATTTCTTTATGAACTTCCTATAGTAGCCTGCCTACCCTAGAAAACTTCTAAATCCTGATGCGTTCTTAAGAACTCTCCATCCTTGAACAACCCCTACTTTGGCAGGGTCCACCGCCAGTTGTAACACCCTTAATTTTAAATAACATTGTTCAGGAGATTTAAATAGATAAATTAAATAGAATAATGTAAAGATTAAAGTGGTTAAGAGATTGAGATTTGTATAATTATAAGGTAGTCGTGCCTTAAGTAATGAATAAACAAATGATAAGTAAAGGAAAAAAGGTAAGGGCAAAATAGGAATAGGTTATATTCTTATACCCTAAACCCTTATTCCCTTCTCATTTACAACATCCACAAACAACACTAAATTTAGAGCTTGGCCGGCCAACATTAGATTAAAGCAAGAGGAAGATAAGCAAGAATTCAAGGAGGAAGCTCAATCAAATCAATTCAATGGCAAATCTCAAACTCCTTAACAACAAGCTAAGGTGAATAATAGATTACATTTCATTTTTATTGTTTCCGGTTTCAAGATAAGACCTGAAATTGTTTTGCAAGTAAAATGCCATGTTTTGATTGTTTAAATGGTTATGTATGCTTGTTAATGAATTATTTTGCTTCATATAGATTTTAAGGTATGTTTTGGTTGGAAAAACCTATTAAATGACATCCAAATGGCTTGTGTTTTTGATATAAGGTCAGAAATATTATTTATAGATGGGTTTCAAGTTTTAAAATTTTCTAAGTTGTTGTGGATTTATTATGAACTTTCTAGTAAAGAAAATTGTTAAATTGGGTTCAAATTATTTTCGGCTATTATATGTAAGATTTGGGTTAGAAATTTAAATATGTAAGAAAACATATTAAAAATGATTTATGGGAATTTTGGAAAAATTTTCTGAAGTATTTTATTAAAGATATAAAATTATATAAGACTTAAATGTTTTATATGATTATAAAGGAGAAGGGACAATTTGTTAATATGTTTTAAATAGTTAATTACTAAATTCGGCAGCACTTTTAGAAAAAGGTTTTGTAAAAGAATTGGCAACTAATTATATGTTGACAAATAAGGAAAGTTTGTTGGAATGATATTATTCTAAAAAGTTAAAAATCAGTTTTGTAAAGAATTACTGCTTCACCACGTATAGCAGTCACCTTTCGACAACATACATCCGCCCCATACCAATTCGAAACCAATACACATAGTATCACTGCCTTGGTACATAGTGGATTGGAGAAAGGCAAAAGAGAAAGAGTCGAAACGTGCTTTTGAAGGGGTAGAAGTAGCTCTTTTAAACCTGGAACATATTTTGGTTATAAATAAGGCTTTCGAAGGGGTTGGAGCTTGCGACTTAACCAACTTGCTTCTGTTTATATAAAAAAGGGCTTTTGAATGGGCTACCGTCGTTTGTTTTTAAAATAAGCTTTTGAAGAGGGTCGAAATCCCTACTGCCGCATTCAACCCTTCGCACTAATGCTTTTGAAAGGGTGCTTTTGCCTTTAAACTTCGAAGCCGCTTCTCCGTGCTTTCGAAAGGATTGGATTCAAAACCATCCACTTTCTTTTACTTAGGAATAATGCTTTCAAAATAGTTGCTTTCGCCCCAGTTCTTTTAAGGCCATTTGATATATTGAAAGTCAAACCCAAAGGTTTTGAAAGGAATGGTTTTAAATGGTTTCGAAGCTATGTTCCATAAACTTTTACTTGAACCTAGTGCTTTCGAAAGGTTTGTTTTAAGTAAAGGACTTTAATGCTTTCGAAAGGTATAAAATGAAGGTTTTGAAGGGGAGGTACTCCAATATTTTCAAAAGGTCTGCTTAAGTCTTTAAATGGAAGGTTTCCAACGCTTTCGAAAGATAATTTTAAATATTTTGAAAAGAGGATATCTAAGGTTTTATAAAGCTTTCAACGGGACACTTGTAATGATTTCAAAAGGTCTATTTTTAAAAGGTTTCAAAGATATGCTTTGGCATTTTGGCCTAGAGTTAAGGTAAAGTAGTTAACCTATTTTAAAAGGGTACTTTCAATGGATTTGAAAGGGACTGTTTAAAGTTTTTAAACAAGGGTTTCGAAGGTGATATCTTGGATTTAAAGCCTAAAGTTTTCTAAGTTATAGAAGGGCTTTAACTTGTTTTAAAGTGATAAATAACCCTATTGATTTAGGTTTTCACCTACATTGTTTTATGTAAAGCATATATCATGGCAAACATATTTGAGTAAAGCAAAGAGTAATTTTCCTTGTTTCAAAAGATATGTTTTTGCCTTTCGGCCTAGAGTTCAATGTAAAGTAGTTAACCTATTTTGAAAAGGGTACTTTCAATGGATTTGAAAGGGACCGTTAAAAGTTTTAAGCAAGGGTTTCGAAGGTAATATCTTGGATTTAAAACCTAAGTTTTCTAAGTTAAAGAAGGGCTCTAACTTGTTTTAAAGGGATAGATAACCCTATTGCTTTAAGTTTTCACCAACATTTTTTGTGAAGCATATATCATGCCAGTGATATTTGAGTAAAGTAAAGAGTATATTTTTCTTATTTAAGTATGATTTAAAGGATTAAATCCATTTGAAAGAAATGTTTTCAAGGAAAATTTGCCCGAAGTAAATGACTCAGACATTAGAATACTAGATGGGACAGGTATAGGGTCGCACCCTATACTTTAGCTAATAGCCCTTACCTAATTTAAGTCCAAAATTACGGTGTGTAGGGCTTTGTCACAAGTAAGACTAAAATGATGTTGCACACAAAAAGAAATATAAAGAGAGAAGATAGGTTATTGGTGTGCCCAAAAAACCACTAGGATTAGATGACCCTAGAAGAAGAAAGTTAAGGGCAGATAACATAGTAGTGTGTCTAACAGATGTTAGATAATTGTTTATGTCTGGTAGGCCCAAGTCAGCCAATGGTTAGTAGTTAGCCAAACAAAACTACACTATTTGAAAAGACAGTCCATTGAGTACCTGATTTATGTGCATATATGATATTGCTATTATTGCTTTAATCAGTTTGATTGCATGATTCTGATTTGCAAAAGACTTGTTTTAAAAGGGATATTAGTGAGGGGAAACCGTTTCGCTAAGCTTGGTCTTACTTAATATCAGAAAACTGAGATGTAATAGTATTATTCACACCAAGCTTTATGTCTGACTCAAAGTTTATGTTTTTCTCTTAAACTCTCGGATGCTACATATTTAATTTGAGTAGATTGATTGTTAAGGTTTTTTTAGGTTTAGTAGGTTAGACAAATAAGCTCCCGAAGACCTACAGGAGGCAAAGCTAGCTATATAGAGGCTGTTTATTTTTATTTCTAGTGTGATGTATTAAGACTAATATGTCTATTTAGTACTCTGATCATCCAATAGGGCATCTTCATATGTAGTTCTTGGCGTAATTGATCAAAACCTAATAATCGTTTAGGATTATGTATCTGAATATGAAATATTGATTTGAAATGCCATCAGAAAAGTTGTTTTAAATATGTATTGATTTTATTTCATATTGATGTGCTTCTAATATTACGGATACCATTAACATTACCGTATTTTATCACCGTAAGTTAATACTATAGATGACTGCAACATCGATAGAGCTTAGCTTCGAGCCTTAAGATAGGGGGTGTTACAACATGATATCAAAGCATAGGTTTATGAAAAATTTAAAAGAAACTTAATAACTTAAAATGATTTTAAAAACATAATCCTAATAAATTAGAGAAAAGATTGGGGTATAGGATAACGCTATAGTAACGCTATCGGAATTCGAAAACCTAATTCTTCTGTATCTTACAAAGACTGGAATGCAGATTTTAAGGTTTCAAGATATGGATGCTAGAAGTGGAAGAGATAACATTGGTGGAGGAAGCACTACAACCAGTGGGAATGCCAGACCAAACACCAGAAGGAATCTAGGTTAGGCACAAGCTGCCAATGTGGGTGCTGGAACGCCACAAGTGGATATTGGAGCTATTTATCAGTTCTTCATTAACATGATGCAGGAAGGAGTTGCTGCAGGTTTAGTTGGAGGAAATACCGACGGAGGAAATCAGGGAGCTCCAGTGGTCGATAATTATGATGTGTTAAGGGGAGACTATGCCAGGCTTGGAGGAAAACCGTTTATCGGAACTAAGGACGCAATTGAAGTGGAAAATTAGTTACTTCATTGCGAAAAGATCTTTGCGGATTAAGGGCTTAATGGTGAGCAAAAAAGAAAAGTTTCTTTTAGGCAATTACAAGGAACAACACTATAACGGTGGAACAATGTTTCGGTTGGAGTTAATGAGGAGACCATGACTTGGGCTAAATTCAAAAGAAGGTTTGAGGAGAGGTTTATGTCAGAGATTGCAAAGTCTACTTTGCTCCGGAAGTTTGCTGAGTTGGAGCAGGGAGACATGACAATGCTTGAGTTTGCAACCAGATTTTAGGATCTATCGAGATATGGATACACTACGGTTGATACTGTTATCAAAAGGAATGAGAAATTCATTCGCGGGTTGAAGCTTGAGCTTACTAAGGCCACCTTATCACATATTAGAGATCTATGTGATGTTTTTGTTGAGATGGCTTTGAGGCAGGAAGAGATGCTTGCTTTTCTTGAAGGTAATAAAGCAGAGGGAACTCAAGGAGGGTAGAACCAGAAGAGGAAATTTTTCCATAAGAAGGGCGCTCAGAAGAGTGGAGTTGTCAAGAAGGGTAAGACAAAAGTTATCTGTTATAAGTGTAACAAGAAGAGACACCATGCTCACGAGTGCAGGACATGCAAAGGGAAGACAGCTGCAGGCAAGATGTTTGCATTGGAGCCTGGTACCTCGAGACCAATAGCAGAGGAAAAGGGAAAAGATGCGTTGGAGGTACACTTTTGATTCATGGTATGTCAGTTAGATTTCTATTTGATACTAGTGCATCGTATTCTTTTATATCTCATTGTTTGGTAGATAAGCTCAAGCTTGAACCCTCATACCTACTTACTTCATTAAGGGTTGTGAATCCGTTAGGAGGATATGCGACTCTTGGGATGAGATGTGACTACCTAAATTTTGAATTATTAGGTCATGTATTCGCTTGCAGTTTGCATATTTGATTTCGTAGGGTTTGAAATTATTTTGGGTATGGATTGGTAAAGGAAATACAGTGCTAGGATATTTTGCCATGATATGAAAATATCACTTAGACACCCTGCTTGTAATGATCATATAATATACTCTGTAGAAAACCTAATTTTGAGGTTAATGCTTTGTTAGGTGTTGTGGAGGCAGAAGACGAGTTGAATCAATTTTTTGTTGTCAGAGAATTTGCAGTTGTCTTTGAGCCCGTAGTAGGACTGCCACCGAAATGAGCCGTTAAGTTTCAGATAGATTTGGTACTAGGGGCAGAAATGGTGAGTAGACCGCCAAGCAGAAGGACACATACCGAGATGAAGGAGTTAAAGGTGCAGTTGGTGGATTGGAAAGTAAGAATTTTATTAGACCAAGCAGTTTACCTTGGGGAGCAGCCATAGTGTTTGCAAAGAAACCAGACGGATATTTAAGGTTGTGTATCGATTATCGTAAGGCGAATGAGAAGACGATAAAGAATCGATATCCTTACCTAGAATTGATGATTTGTTTGACCTGTTAAGTGGAGCCAAAGTATTTTTCTAGTTGGATTTGGCAACAGGGTTCGATCAGCTTAGAATGGCCGAGGATAGTATTCCTTAGACTGCTTTTAGAACCAGATATGGATCATACAAATGGTTAGTAATGTCGTTCGGACTAACTAATGCGCCGGCATTCTTTGTAGATTTGATGAACTGAGTTTTCCAAGAGCACTTGGATAGGTTCGTATTGGTATTCATAGATGATATTTTGATATACTCTAAAGATGAAAGAGAGCATGAAGTTCATCTTAAAGTGTTGCTTAAGACGTTGAGGCAGCATCAATTGAAGGGAAAATTTTCAAAGTGTCATTTCTAGAAGAAAGAAGTAAAGTTTCTTGGACACGTAGTCATAAAAAAGGTTGTTTGTAGATCCAGCTAAGGTCGAGGTAGTGAATAGTTGAAAGAGTCCCGAGACAGTGATTAAGATAAAGATTTTTCTTGGACTAGCTGGTTACTATCAGAGATTCATTAAGGATTTTTCAGAGCTAGCAACACCGATGACTAAGCTAACTCGGAAAGATGTGAAATTTGTCTGGAATGAGAAGTGTGAGGAGGAATTCCAAAAGCCGAAATACTTATTGACAAATGCACCTATGTTAGTTATTCCAAAAGGGAATTAGGACTTAGTGGTGTACACAGATGCTTGTGGAATAAGGTTAGGAGCTGTATTAATGAAAAGAAGTAAAGTGATTGCCTATACTTATCGACAGCTCAGACCGCATGAAGTTAGATATCCAACTCACGATTTGGAATTAGCTGTAGTATTTTTTTCATTGAAGGTGTGGAGACATTACCTTTTGGGAGAAAAATTCGAGTTGTATACGAATCATAAGTCATTGAAGTATCTATTCTCTCAAAAGGAGTTGAATATGAGGCAATAAAGGTGGTTAGATTTTTTAGCCGCTTATGACTTTGGTATTGAGGACACACCAGGAAAAGACGAAAAATTTGTAGATGCACTTAGTAGAAAACATCAGAATGTAGCATTAGAAATAGCTTAGTGGAAAGATCTAGAAGTGTTGACTACATGCGGAGTACAATGGAGATTTAAGAGTAGTTCTAGTAAGGAAACAACTATGTTGTCATGTTTAGAAGTTCGACCGGTGATGATCGAAAAGATTTCTTCTAAACAAGGAGATGATCCATTATTAGCTGAAATGATCAGAAAGTTAAGGGATGGAACGGAGAGCGATGACTAAAATTTTTTTAGTTTTGACCAGAATGGGTGGTTAAGGAAGAAAGGATGACTATGTGTTTTAAAGGTGGAAAACATTAGGAAGGAAGTTCTTGAATAATTCCATCGTTCAAAATTCACCATTCAACCGGGAGGAATTAAGATGTATCAGGATATGAAGAGGAGTTTCTTCTAGGAAGGCATGAAGAGGGATGCAGGCTTATGGGTGAACCAGTATTTGAACTATCAACAGGTAAAAGCCGAACATCAGAAACCAAGTGGGTTACTTCAGCCTTTAGATGTTCCAGTCTGGAAATGGGATTCTATCTCAATGGATTTTATAGACAGGTTGCAAATGTCGAATTGAGGAAATGAAAGTATATGGGTTATAGTAGACAGATCGACCAAGAGTGCCCATTTCATTCCAGTTAAGTCAACCAGGATGACACCTGCTTTGACTAAATTATTCATGAAGGATATAGTCAGACTGTATGCAATTCCTAGTAGTATAGTAAGCGATAGAGATTCCTTATTCCCTAGCAGTTTTAGAAGAGTCTACAGGAGACTTTGGGTACCAAGCTCAAGATGGGTACCGCTTACCATCCATAGACAGATGGGCAAATGGAAAGGGTTAACAAAGTCTTAGAGGATTTGTTAAGAGCTTGTGTGCTAGACTTTGTGGGATTATGGGAAGACCATTTACACTCAGTCGAGTTTTTGTATCAAAAAGTTATTAGACTAGTATGGGGATGGCATCGTTTGAAGCTTTGTATGATAGGCCATGCAATCTCCCATTTGTTGGTTAAAGAGCAGAGATAGGTTGGTTCTTGGTCTGGATTTAGTTAGAGATGCTGCAGAAAAGATTGAGTTAATTTGAGCCAGAATAAAGGAAGCTCATTCTAGGCATAAATGCTATGCTGATAGAAAACGGAAAAACTTAGAGTACTCAGTTGGAGATCATGCTTTTTTCAAGATATCGCCGATGAAAGGTGTAAGCAGATTCGGAAAATCAAGAAAATTGGGACCAAGATTTGTTGGATCCTATTATAAAAAAGGATCAATAAACTCGCGTATAGAATAGAGATACCGAACAATTAGCAGGAGTCCATGATGTTTTTATGTATCTCATCTAAAGAAGTGTACTTGAGATCCAAAAACTACTATTGCACTGACTGTGTTATATGATTTAGTAGTGGAACCGGATATGACTGCAGTTAGAAAATCGGTTTGCATTGTCACGAAAGGTGGAAAGATACTAAAGAACTGTACAGTCAGATTTGTCAAAGTCCAGTGGGGTGACGACGAGAAAGACTGTACTCAGGAAACTGATAACAGGATTAGAGATACTTATCCTGACTTGTTCCATGGTAAGTTTAACCTTAACGATTGATTTTATGAGTACCTTATCGTAATTTCGAGGACGAAATTCTTTAGGGAGAGGATTCTGTAACACCCCAAATTTAAACAACATTATTCAGGAGATTTAACTAGATAAATAAAATAGAATAATGTAAAGATTAAATTGGTTAAGAGATTGAGATTTGTATAATTATAAGGTAGTCGTGCCTTAAGTAATGAATAAACAAATGAAAAGTAAAGGCTATAAGATAAAGGCTAAATAGGAATATGTTATATTATTATACCCTAAAACCCTTATTCCATTCTCGTTTCCAACATTCACAAACAACATTAAACTTAGGTCTTGGCCGGCCACCATTAGAAGAAAAGAAGAGGAAGATAAGCAAGAATTCAAGAAGGAAGCTTAATCAAATCAATTCAAGGGCAAATCTCAAACTCCTTAACAACAAGCTAAGGTGAATAATAGATTAAGTCTCATTTTTATTGTTTTTGGTTTCTAGATAAGATCCAAAATTATTTTGCAAGTAAAATGCCATGTTTTGATTGTTTAAATTGTTATATATGCTTGTTGATGAATTATGTTGCTTCATATACATTTTATGGTACGTTTTGTTTTGAAAAACCTATTAAATGACATCCAAATAGCTTGCGTTTTCGACGTAAGATCGAAAATATTATTTTAGAGAGGGGTTTCAAGTTTCAAAATTTTCTAAGTTGTTGTAGATTTATTATGAATTTCCTAGTAAAGAAAATTGTTAAATTGGATTTATATTATGTTCGACTATTTTATGTTAGCTTTGGGTCAGAAATTTAAATATGTTAGAAAACATATTAAAAGTGATTTATGGGAAATTTTGGGAAATTTTCCTAAGTATTTTATTAAATATATAAAATTATTTAAGTTACGAGACTTAAATGTTTTATATGTTTATAAAAGACAAGGGACTATTCATTAAAATGTTTTAAATTGTTAATTACTGAATTCGGTAGAATTTTTGGAAAAAGGTTTTGTAAAAGAATTAGAAACCAATTATATGTTGACAAATAAGGCAAGTTAGTTGGAAATATGTTACTTTAAAAAGTTAAAAATTAGTTTTGTAAAGAATTACTGCTTCTCCATTTATAGCAGTCACCTTTCGAACCATACACCCGCCTCCTACCAAGTCGAAATCAATAGACATGGTATCAATGCTTTGGTACGTAGTGGATTGGAGACAGGCAGAAGGTATAGAGTCGAAACGTGCTTTCGAAGGGGTATAAGTAGCTCTTTTAAACCTGGAACTATTTTGCTCATAAATAAGGCTTTCGAAGGGGTTGGAGCTTTCGAATTAACCAACTTGCTTCTGTTATAAAAAGAAAGGGGTTGCCGCCTTTTGTTTTTAAAACGACCTTTCGAAGGGGGCCGAAGCCCGTGCTATGCATTCAACCCTTCGAACCAACGCTTTCAAAAGGGTGCTTTTTCCTTTAAACTTCGAAGCTGCTTCTCTATGCTTTTGAAAGAGTTGGATTCGAAACCATCCACTTTGTTTTGCTTAGGAATAATGCTTTCAAAAGGGCTGCTTTCACCCCAGTTTTTTAAGACCCTTAGATATATTGAAAGCTAAACCCAAAAGTTTCGAAAGGAATGGTTTTAAATAGTTTCAAAGCTATGTTCCACAAAATTTTACTTGAACCCTGTGCTTTCGAAAGATTTGTTTTAAGTAAAGGACTTTAATGCTTTTGAAAGGAATAAAATGAAGATTTCGGAGGGGAAGTACCCCAATGTTTTCGAAAGGTTTACTTGAATCTTTAAATGGAAGGTTTCTAATGATTTTGAAAGAGAAGTTTAAAGTATTTTGAAAAGTGGATGTTTAAGGTTTATAAAGCTTTCGAAGGGACACTTGCAATGATTTTGAAAGGTCTATTTTTAAAAGGTTTCAAAAGATATGCTTTGGCCTTTCGGCCTAGAGTTCAATGTAAAGTAGTTAACCTATTTTGAAAGGGGTACTTTCAATGGATTTGAAATGGACTGTTTAAAGTTTTTAAACAAGGGTTTCGAAGGTAATATCTTGGATTTAAAACCTAAATTTTCTACGTTAAAGAAGGGCTTTAACTTGTTTTAAAGGGACAGATAGCCCAATTGATTTAAGTTTTCACCAACATTGTTTGTAAAACATATATCATGGCAGAGATATTTAAGTAAAGAAAAGAGTATATTTTTCTTATTTAAGTATGATTTAAAGGATTAAATCAATTTGAAAGAAATGTTTTCAAGGAAAATTTTATGGGGTAGTTAATCATAAGTAAATGACTCAGATATTAAAATACCATATGGGACTGGTATAGGGTCGCACCGTATACTTTAGCTAATAGCCCTTAGCTAATATAAGTTCAAAATTTCAGTGTATAGGGCTTTGTCACACGTAAGACTAAATTGATGTTACACATAGAAAGGAATATACAAAGAGAAGATAGGTTATTGGTGAGCCCACAAAAACATTAGGATCGGTTGACCCTAGAAGAAGATAGTTAAGGGCAGATAACCCAGTAGTGTGTCTAACGGATGTTAGATAATTGTTTATGTCTAGTAGGCCCGAGTCAGGCAATAATTAGAAGTTAGCCAAAATAAAAGACATTTTTCGAAACGACGGTCCATCGATTACCTAATTTATGTGCATATATGATATTGCTATTATTGCTTTAATCAGTTTGATTGCAGGATTCTGGTTTGCAAAAGACTTGTTTTAAAAGGGATATTAGTGAGGGGAAACCCATTCCCCTAAGCAACGTGGTCCCACTTAATATTAGAAAACCGAGATGTAATAGTATTATTCACATCAGGTTTTATGTCTGACTCGAAGTTTATGTTTTCCTCTTAAACTCTTGGGTGCTCAACATTTAATTTGAGTAGATTTAGAGTTAAGGTTTTTTTTTCAGGTTTAGTAGGTTGGACAAATAAGTTTCCGAAGACGTTTAGGAGTCAAATCTAGCTATACATGGCTATTTATTTTTGTTTCCGACGTGATGTATTAAGACTAATATGTCTATTTAGTACTCTGATCATCCAAGGGAGCATCTTCATGTGTCATTTTCGGCGTAATTTGTAATAATTATATTTGATCAAAACCTGGGAATCATTTGGGATTATATATCTGAATATGAAATATTGATTTGAAATGTAATCAGAAAAGTGGTTTTAAATCTGTTGATTTTATTTCATATTCATGTGCTTCTCTATTAACATTACCGTATTTTGTCACCGAAAGTTAATACTATAGATGACTGCAGCATCTATATCACTTAGCTTCAGGCCTCAAGATATGGGATGTTACACCAGTCCTTGCTTAGAAACAATATGCTCAAGGAATCTCACTTCCTTCTTTCAAAAGTGGCACTTAGCAAATTTGGCCTTAAGTCGGTGCCTTCTTAAACACCCTACTCAACAAATCTACAAAGTATGTAGGGGCATTCGTCAACCCAAAAGGCATTACATCCTATTTATAGAGCCCATATGGTGTGTGAAATGAGGTCTCTGACTTGCTTTCTCCTGCAACCCTTAACTAATGAAATTCAGTTGCCAAGCCCATTTGGGAAAAGACTTTGGCTCCCACAAGTTGGTCGAACAAGCTATCTATCCTAGGTAGAGGATACATATTCCTTCTTATTAACTTGTTCAGCTCCCTATAATCGACACAAAGTCTCAGTTAACTATCCGCCTTGATGGCGAAGATAATAGGGGCTCCCCACTCCAAGGTACTCCGATAGATTAATCCTTTCTGGCTCGAAGATCTGCTTGTCTAACTCCTTTCTTTTTTTAGAGGCCATATGCCTTAAGGGCAGAGTGACTGGGCGTGCGTCCTTATCTAAATCGATTCTAAACTCGATCTCCCAATGAGGTAGGAGGCCTGAGACTTCCTCAAAGACATCAGGAAATTCACATACTACGGGTACGAAGATAGCTCACTGAAGGTGGGCTTAGCGAATGTAAGTAGCTTGACTCAACTGAGCCTTAGGGTGTACAAAGAACTTCTAAGTCACGGCCTTTATAGCTTTTTAATTGTACAACCCTTCTATCGTAGTCTAGAATCAATCCATAGTATGCTAACCAATCCATACCCAAGATAAGCCCATACCCCTCAAAATTTAGAATATATGCATTACATGTAAAATCAATGTCACATATGTCTATACTCTTTAAAATTTAGAATGTATGCATTACATATGAAATCAATGTCGTATATGTCCATAATTAGGTCTTCATAAATTAAAGAGAGATGTATCCACCCCCTAATAGGATTGGAGACCACTATTGGGCTGGTGACAATTTGTGTTTGAAGGTTTAAGAAGTTAAATAAATTCTTAGCTATAAAGGAATGTGATGCTACATAATAAAATAGGGTACGAATAGTAACCCCCAAAATAAGAGTTTTACCTTTTAGTGCTGCCTTCTTCTAACCTTTAGGTGGTCTAATCGAAGTAAAGACAACCTCAATCTCCATCTTTTTGATGATGACAACCATATAATATCCTGTATATAAAATATAATGTAACTCCCCATGAGTTAGATAACTCCCCCTGAATAAATGCATATGTATATTTTATATTTTTCTCCCCTTTTGTCGTCAACAAAAATGGGCGGAAAAAATAAAAACTCCCTCAAAATTGAAATACTTAGAAACTATAGATTCAGAATCAATAACTAATTTAAATAAAATGATATATATATATATATATATATGATGATTTTAAGACATATGGTGATTTTATGATATATTTAGAAATAATGCACTATTTTATACTAAGCATGATATGTAGATGATTATATAATAAATATGTTAACACAACTTATTTTTATTAATTAAAATCAACCTTATATATCATTCAATCAATTAAACACACAAATCCAAATGTCAATCCTGAGTATAAACAATCTAAACCAAACAAATCCAATTTAAACATACATACCCAACCAAATCAAATCCTAAAAGAGTGTGTGTGTGTGTGTGTATTTACATATCCAAATCTATTCAAACCTAATAACTAGATGTTTTGTGGAACTTCAATCCAACCGTCGGACCTAAAGATTGGATTGCTTTGATGGCTTCCCAATCTTCATTATCCTGGTTAATAGTGCACTCTGGGTTGTTGGATGGTTCATCTTTGATTAAGGAAGAAATCATCCATCGAATGGCATCAAAATGCTTTTCTTGTTCCTTGATCATTTGCATTTGACTTAACTCGAAATTTCTTTGATTTCTTAAGAGAAAAGAGAGAATATCCTTGAAAGATTAAAGAGTTTGTTCAAGATTTTCACATAATTTCTAATGTGATGAAGACATATTTGTAAAAAGATGTTTGATAATTAAAAGAATATAGAATAAAATAATGAGTGGGTTTTCTGGAAGAAATAGACTTATATAGGAGTAGAAAGTCATTTGGAATGATTGAATAGGTAGTAGTTATTTGATTTTGAACTTTTAAAAAAATTCCAACCGGCCGTTATATGTCGACATATAGGGTTCATGTATGTAGACATACATGTCATAAATTGCAAAATTTATGTTTTTTTTATAGTTTTTGTTTTAAACTTATACCACTATATTTTTATAACTTCCAAGGACTAATGAACAATATAGGACAGTAATAGATATATTTTATTACTTAGAATTAAAAGATACATGGATTTCAAAAATTAATAAAAGAAAATACATGAAAATGACATAAACTTAAACTAAAAGCAAACAATACCCAGGAATAAAAATCTAGATATCATAATGAAACAACTAGATAAGCTTAGAAGAATATAGATGTTGATGATGGTGAAGAGCCTCCAAGCTTGTGAATGATATTTCCAAAGTATTTGTCCACTTTGTTGGAAAAGGAGGTGAATTTTTTACTAAATGAATGCTTAAGCTTCTTTTGAATTTTAAGAAGCTTTTCTTAGTTCCTTAAGATCTCTTTGTTGAAGGGATGGGATCGTTTTTCAAACCTTTCTAAGGAAGTATCCACTTCTTCCTCGTCATTTTCTTCTTTTTCCACTTCCATTTCATTGCCTTCTTCCTTTTCTTATTGAATCTCTTATTCTTCTTCATATGCCAACCATTGGTCCTTTTCGGGAAGTGTCTCATATGGTTCAAAAAATGGTGGAATATGCATAAGAGAGATGTTGGCCTTGTTGAAAACTTTTCGAGGGATAGATTGTTCTCCTCTTAAATCAACACCAAAATAGATGAAAATTCTAGTAAGATACATACCATGGTACAGTGTGTTCTCATATCTAGAAATGTTCCTTTGAACAAAGTCATCTAAAATGACTTGTGCCCTATAAATGTTGTAGTTTCCATAATTGGTGAAAGATCTTCATAAATTTTTTGAGTGGGGTTATTGTAATTACCCGTCCTCGGAGTGACTCTTAGTTATAAAATGAGACTCATAAGTCTCGATTTTGGTCGAAGATTCTTGTACTTAAAATCAAATTATTCATCACTTTCGAAAATGTCATGAAAAACTTCACGATTTTTTCATCAATTTTAAAAATGGAGAGGTTAATTCCACTAGAATTGCAACGAAGAATATTACCCAACATTTCACAATTTAAAACAATTTGAGTACCATTAACACTACTCCTAATTTTTCCCTCTTCTCCTTGATTTTTTTTTCTATTTAAATTCTCATAAATCATTTTGACCAAATTTGGATAACAAACAAAATCATTTTGAGAAGAGTCGATTAAACCAAATATTTCATTTTCAAAACAAAAATCTTGTAAACCATAAGAAAAATCTTTGAATTTAGCAAATATTCTGGGCGAAAACTTTTTTGAAAGTAGCATACTCCATATAGGCTCCAATGGCATCTTTCGCATTAAAGAGAAAACCTTTTAGTTTTCTTTGAGAGCTTATGTTTTAGGATTTGACTTGAGGAAGCCATTTTTGAGTTTTTGAGGAGATAAGAGAATGAAGAGATATTTGAAATTTTAAATAAGTGAGTGAATGAATGGATAGAGATAGATTGAATTAACAGAGAGTAAAGAGTTATGTTCTCTAGTCAAAAAGGTGTTTTTTAAAACACGAGAGTGAGTGCAAAAGAGAGAGAAATTTGAAATTTGAATTGAAATTTCAATCTGGCATGTACATCGATAGATGACTCCTGGATATGTCGACATATAGCATGAATTTTTGAAGTAAAACAAAGCTAATACATTCCCATACATACATAGACACATACACCTGTATTCATCCAATATTATTATTAATCTATATGTTATTTCTAAAAACCACAATCAACCAAAAAATGAAAATAAAAATTATTAGATAAAAGGTACCATTTTTGCCTCCTTTTTTTTGATTAGTTCTGACTAACAAAAACATATTCACATTTTCGGTATCTGGTTCATTGTCGTTGGAGAAAGTGTCTGAACCATCAAAAGTTGTTGTATAAGCCCTTTTTCTTTTTACAAATGAAACATTAACTAGTGAGACCTTTGATTTATTCAGATGGTGGCAGTCTCTTTAAAAATGACCAGGTTCATCATAGTTGAAGCATCCACTAGCAGTTCCAGTTCTAGGGTCTTGTTTTAAGGTTTCCAAAACTGTTCATTTTCCAGCACTTTAGGAATTTTCTGAAATTTCGGGTCATGAAGGCAATTTCCTTGTCATTGTCATTGTCCGAATCTCGATCATCGGTTATTGCATTGAAAATGATGGATTTCTTTTCTACAGCCTTGCTTTCCCTTCTACCCTGCAGTTGTGCTTCATAGGACATTGAATTGCCTATTCTTTAATTTTCAAAGTACTAATATCTTTAGCCTCTTCTATTACTAGTGACTTTTGACCCCACTTTGAAGAGAGTGAATTGAGGATTTTTCTAACTTGGTCTTCTTCAGAAATTATTTTACCTGATACAACTAATGAATGCATTATATCTTGAAAATTACAGTACATGTCAAAAATAGACTAATTTGGATTCATTTTAAATAACTGAAATTGATTTATTAACATGGAAATTTTGGTATGTTTCACTTTACTAATGCCCATATGTGTAACTTGGAGTGTCTCCCGATTTCATATGCAAACTTACAAATAGAGACTCTATTAAATTCATTTTTATATAGTGAACAAAATAAAATATTCATAGCTTTAGAATTATTCTATGCAAGTGTCTTTTGTCAGCAGCCCATTGTGTAAAATTAGTCTCGGGTTCAGTGTACTCATTTGCGTAACATTCTAAATATCTAAACCATTAGATTATAGTAAATTTTCATTCAACATAACCAATAAGTGTAGTTACGGTCATTAAAAAGTTGGTGTCTAGCAGTAGATTGTCCTTCGACAAAAGTGTTACCAAATGTACCAATAGTGTTGCTAGCCATTAAAACTTTTCAAAAATCAAATTATGAGTTTTTGAAAACCTAGTGCCGTGATACCAAAAGTCGGTTGCATAATTATGGATTTTAAGGCTAATTAAACAATAGAGGGGGGGTGAATAGTGCTTATTAACCTTTTTTAAATCTTTTAAATTTTTTAAAGTTTAATATTGAATCACAGATTTTCAACATATGATTATATCATGCAATCATAGATAAAAATAAAATAATAAAATAAAGTAGAGAGTCAGAGAGATGACAACATTGACTTTATAATAGTTCAGATTTCTCCTACATCTAGTCTCGTACAATTGCCTACACAAATTTCTTTTCAAATACCAATCTTTAAACAGGTAGAAGGAAAACCCAATTACAACCTTGATTTCAAGGCTATGAGATACACCCTCTTGAGTTTTTGGGCTCAGGGTACGCCCACTTGATTTGAATGGGCTACGAGCACATCAATTCCGATTTTCCGGCTACCAAGCACACCCAATTGATTTGAATGGGCTACAATCACACCTAAACAAATGTAAATAGGGTTTGATGGTTTTTCCAAAGATAATTTTTTGAACTCTAGATACAATGATCCAATAGCTTCTTGGACGACACTTTGATCTTTGATTTGAGAGAGAGAGAGAGAGAGAGATCATTTCAAAACAATAAGAAAGTAGTATCGAATCAATACACAAAAGTATGAATTGATTCTATTTGACTTTGAAGAGAGTATGATATAATTTTAGTGGAGTTTTCCAAAGAGTAAGAGGAGGGAAGAAAATAAGGTAATAACTATCCAAATTTTTTTTTGAAACCTCCTATCTATATTGTATAAACGATGTACTGTTCGCGAAGAGTTGCGATGGTTAGACACTTCAATTCAAAATTTGAAAAACTGATTTACGACATGTATGTCGACATACCTCCTATATATATGTCGACATATGTTTGTTTATTTTGAAACTGTTTTCTTTTTTAAACATTTCGAAGATACTATATTTTCTAAAATATTTTGATACTTTGTAAAATAAATAAAACAGAGTTTATAAACATTTTAAGCATTGAAAAACTTTTAAAAATATTTTTAAAGATTTTTGAAAATATATTTTGTTAAAGATATAAAAGCTAAGAAAATAAGAAAAGAGATCAAGGATTGCTACCAGGGACTTTATTAAAATTCTTTGACTCTATACACTATATTATAGTCTTGATATCTTCATATCTTGGTCTTTATATTCATAAGTCTTTATGTCCATTTGTTGAGTATTTATATTGTACAGTCTTCAATTCAACACATGTATAATATTTTGCACTATATATTATATAACTTGGTAAAACGTTAGTATCCATATTTTATATAAATGTGTATTGTTGTTTATTAAGGTTGTTGCCATCAAAATCAATAACTGAGGTATTAACACTCGATTGCATAGACTTGTCCACTTGACCGTTCCTTTGACAACTTCATTAGTTCTTAAGGTGCTCTTCTTCATGGCAATTATAAAACTTTCCTTTAAAAGCTTCTTGCATTAGATCACCCTACAATCTTTAGCTTCATGGCCCTTTTATTGGCTTCTCTTGCATATTTTACCATCCTTTTTGAAATTTCCTTTTGACTTCATGTTTGCCGAAAAGCCTTCCTTTTGGACCCTTCTTGCTTTTGGGTAAACCCAACCTTCTTCTCCGCCTCCTTTTCTTCTACACTTGCTGAGTGCAACAAAGTCATCTCAACCAACATTTCATATGTAGCGCCCGTTGGAACTAGGTCAAAACATTTCTCTCAATGGGGAGTTTAGGCCCTTTACGAACTTCATGGCCTTTTTTGTTGGTGATTTATCAAGTCATCCTAAACTTAGCCAACTCCATAAACTTACTAATGTACTCCCTAAGGTGGAGTATCCTTGCCTAAGCTATATGGACTTCTCCAGTTGTAAAGTCATTTTTGCTCTCAACATAAACCTTAACTCCAATATGTTCTTAAATTCATCCCAAGTGAAAACCCTAACAAAATTTTCTTCAGTTACTAAGTTCCACCAATCTAAAGCTTCCCCTTTAAGGTGCCAAGTTGTTATCCTTCTTTTTAGCTGCTCTTCCCAATCGAATTCTCAAAATATTCTCTCGCAATCATTAATTCATGCTTTGGCTTCCATATATCCCTTGGTTCCAGAGTATGTTTTTCCTCCCTCATTAGCAAAGTTCTTGTATATCTTAAGGAAGTTAATAGGATGGGGTGCTACGTCGACAGGCGGGCTAGCGTGTTCTACTGGTGTAGCTGAAGGAACATGGATTCAGCCTGCCAGAGGTATAGTTTAAATCATTCTAAAATCCCAAAAATGGCGGGTCTTCCTCGGGCAGGTATCCCAGTTCTGAAAAATGATTGATTATCATCCATATCAACTATATGCAAGTTGAATCTTTAATGATGATTTCCTAAGATAGTATTATATACTGAAAGAAAATGGGTTGCCAAGTGCACTCGCATATATTCAAAGAAATAGGGGTGTGTGTCTATATATAAGTAGTAATGTTAGTCGCTATAGGATCTTCATATAATGTAACTTGTATATAAGGGTGTGGTGGATCGCATATAATATGGCTTATGGGTATAATAAGTGCATATTTACTAATTTAATCAGAACTATGCAACTGTGTATGACATTATAAAGTAAATAAGAGAAATCACAACAAATATTTTTATATCGGTTCAGACCTCCCATCCTATGTCCAGTCTCGAAGCTCCCCTTCGGTATTTCCTTTAACCAAATAACCCTCATTTCGCCCGAGGGAATAGGCTAATACAACTGAGTTTCTTTGACAAACTTTGTGTTCCAAATAACACTGATATCGATTACTATAATTCTTCTTGTAATCTCCATGGTAATGTGGAAGTGTATAGTTTATGATAATGAAAGTAGTTTGAGTAAATATTAAGAATTGAATTGCAATAATTACTAAGAGATCAAAGAATATAGAAATAGCAAGTAAGTTAGCAAGTTAAATTTTGAATTCTGATCTTGTAGGGTATTTATAGAAATGAAATAGACATAGCAAACGGTTGCAATCATTCATAGTTGATTATTACTGTAAGAAAGGTTGCAACTTCTCAAAGTGACTCTTCAGAAAGTAGTCGTTATATAGCGTTCAGTCAACTGAATATAAAATTCAATCTACTGAATAAGAACAGAAGAGTTCGTGCTAAATTTCAAAAAAAACTTGAATGTTTGTAAAATATTAAGGTTCAACCGACTGAGATATTTTTTCAGCCAACTACCCTCAATCAACTAAGAAAATACCTCAGTCGACTGAACTGAGTAAATTTAGAAAAAAATATAAGTTTATTTTTGCCTTTTCAAAATGTAGAAACAAACAAGCCCTTTGTAAACAGTTATGTATGCATGCGTGTATACGTGTATATGTGATACCAAGGAGATTTTACATATAATTCTATGACCATATACATACTCTAGTTTGATGAAGATGACTTTCGAATTTCTTGAATGTGATCAATCTTTGTTGTATCTCTTTCACCTGCAATATAGTTATAAACTAGAAATATATGATGGTATAGTTGTCACCATTAAAACATTGGAAACAGAGATTCAACAATCTCCTCCTTTTTGATGATGACAACTATATATATGTATAAGTAGAATCATTCCCTCTATACGTATGCTCCCACTATCTCAAATATTTACCACTTTGTCATCAACAAACGTAAACATTTTGACATTGAAATAGTACATTCCTAAAGATATAATGAAATAGTGCATAATAGAAGAGAGATTACATATACAAACATTGAAACAGAAACATAAGTACATAAAGATAAAGATTTTAAACAAGTTCAACCAAACAAATACATACCAAAATAACTGAAAAGAGTTCTAAAGATCACATAGAAAACAAACATTTAGATACACATGAAACATAGTAGTAGATAGTCTTACTCAAGTATCTAAGATTCCGGCTCTGTGTTTGATATGAAGAGGAGCGAGAACACAAATACCATTTGTTCTGAATCTTCTTCAAGAATCTGAGAGTCGTCTTTTCAAATGTTCTTTATCGTTTGATCAACTTCTTTTGTTAATTGAAGATTATTTCCTAATTTTTGAGAATTGCATCCAAAGCGGTTATATTTCTAGAAGGCTTAAACAAAGTAACTCCTTGATTGCTATCTGTGCTCCATTGAGTTTCCTTTGGATTTTCTCGTTGAATCTCCTTTTGTCCTACTTGTTGAGTTGAAGATTGTGCTACATTTCTATGAACTAGACGTGAAACATATTCTTGATATGGAGGAAGAGTCTCCATTATAGATGGAAGCTTCATTAGAGAAATAGTTTTTTGTTCCATAATCTTTGGATTAAATAAGTCTTATAGCAAGTCAACATTGATTTCAAAATGAGTGAAGATCTTCGTTAGATAAGCACCATAGAATATTGTATGACGAGTACGGGCATGAAAGCTTTTGATTTCATTGAGAATGATTCGAGCCCAGTTCAACTTTTGGTTTGAGTAAATTGCCTATAAAACTTTATAGTTGTTGTCATACATCTTTTCATAACTTCCAGTTCGGGTTAGAATAGTATGAAGGATAATTTTGTTAATTATACGTGCTTGATTCGTAAATTGACCGAAATGTTTTCTGTTTTTTCGGCACAGAAAAGGTGACTTACTTCATCATGAACCATATTATGGTAATTGATATTCTCTGGTTTTGCACAAAAGTTATTACAATCAAGAATAACTCCTAAGTCATGGATATTTAAAACTATATCAATCCCTAAAACCCTACTCCAGAATTGCCCATCGTCATTACTATATGGAGGTTTGTAAAAATCACCCTGAAGGTTTGCATAAAACATTCTTACTAGAAAGGGATAAATTTTCACCTTATTTTCCTTAACATCGATTAGTGATAGAAGTCCATGTTCCCGAGCCAAAGCTTCAATGTTGAATTGGGAGAAATCGGACATCTTGTAGAAGGTTTCTTGAAATATACGATTATTATTTAATTCATTAAAGTATTGAAGAGATTTTCTACTTCCATTCAACCATTGTTGTAATTGTTCATCCGGCGCAAATTCAGGATGTGATGGACCAGCAGGTTCTTTACCTTTATGTGCTCTCTTCTTTGAAATGGGAAGTTTTTGATATGGAGCCATTAATTTTTAGGAAGAATTTCTTAGGGTTTTAATTTAGGAAATAATTTTTAAGAATGGTAGGAAAAGAATGATAGTTATTAGTTTGAAAAAAAGCGTACAGGTGCGATTTAGTCGACTGAGATCAAGTTTCAATCAACTGAAATGGGTCATTTTGGAAGCAGAGAATACTGGACCTATTTTAGTCGACTAACCTTTGATTTTAGTCGACTGAAAAAGGTCAATTTTGAAATAGATAATGGGGGAAGAAGTAAGTATGCTAAGGTTAATTTTTAGAAGGCCGAGTTGTTAGGTTCAGTCAACTGATCTTTATTTTCAGTCGACTGACCTGCTATCAGCTAGTTTTTTTATAATTTAAATGATTTTTAGAATATAATTCATTTGTCGTATTTTCAGAATTGGCTTGTTTTTGAATATTTCAATGTAGAAAAATTCAAATGATTATTGCATACAACAATATACGAAAGGAAAAAAACATTATTTCATCAAACAAATATTTAAACATATCGACATCATTGTTTTAGTTTTTGTTAGAGGAGTCAGACTTTCTAATTTCTTGTCAGTCCCATGAATTTGGCTCAACCTTTGTCTTTTAACAAATGGCCTCTATGGAGACTAACTTGAGTGAGCTGGAGTATCAATCCATTCCCAGTTTGATGGTCCTACCTTGCATAAATTTCTTGGAGTGATGTTATAAGCTTTTATAGGAGTTTCGATTAAACGAGTAAATTTTTGATGAATGCAATATTTTATTGGTGGATGACCACAAATTGCTAGAATACATTTTTTAAGAAAGTTAAGTTGAGATCCTTGATGTTATTGTTCGTAATACATTTCTCATTGAATTCCATTATTTCTTATTGATAGTGGTATATTGCATCAACTTTGGTGTTGAGAGATGTCGATTCTAGATCAATTACTCGTTTGACTTTTTTTCCTTAGGAGAAATGTCGGTGTGATGCATAGGTGATGCAATAATGTTTAGAGATGCTGATCGAATTTATGGAGGTGTGGTTTTAGTTGGCAACATGTAGGTATTATTCGATGAAGGTGAGCTAAAGTCGATAGTTGAATAAGTGGAGTCGTGATCAGACGACATTTTGAATAAAAGTGGTGTAAGGTTTTGAAGTTGGTAAAAAGAACATATGTATTTAGTTTATAGAAGAATTCCTTAATATAAGTGTTGTTTACTATTTTTAGCATTTTATTTGTAAGGATGGTAGAATTTTAACAGAAGTTGGCTAGTTTTTTTTGGATAAAAACATTTGTAAATACTGTTACAAAATTATTTTATGCATTTTATTTGAGATATATAAGTTATATATTTTAGTTTACTAATTCACTGTAAGAACAAATTCCTATATCTCATCTTAATTTTATAAAAGTTTGTTTGTTCAGTGGTTTGGTAAAAATATCCGCAATTTGATTTTTCGGTATTGACAAAATTAAGTGATATAATTCCTTTTTCAACATTATCTCTTAAGAAATAGTGACGAATATCAACATGTTTTGTTCGAGAATGATTAATAGGATTTTTGGATAAATTTATAGCACTAGTATTATCATAATATATAGGAGAATTTATTATGATTTTACCGAAATCTTGAAGAGTCTGTTGCATATAAATTACTTGTGCACATGGTAAAGCTGCGGAGATGTATTCGACTTCACACGTTGAGAGAGAAACATAGTTTTGTTTTCTACCAAACCAAAAAACTAAAGATTAACCTATAAAATGGCATGTGCCATTTGTGCATTATCTATTCGTTTTGCAACCACCGAAATCAGCATCACTATATGACATGAGTTCGAACGAGCTGCCTCTTGATTAAAAAAAGATGGTAATCTTTGGTGTTGGTTAAGTATCTTAAAATTCGTTTAACCGCTCGGTGATATGATTTCTTTGGTTGTGCTTGAAATCGTGCATATAAACATATGCTCACCTTAATATTCGATCTATAGGCCGTTAAGTGTAAAAAAGATCCATTCATACTTTTGTATAATTTTTGATCGAAATCTTTTCCGTTTTCATCTTTATCTAAATATAGAGTAGTACTCATCGGAGTTGGTTTACTTGAGATATTTTCCATTCCAAAGCATTTTAATAAATCTCGACAGTATTTTTCTTGATTTATAGAAATTCCCTTTTCTAGTTGTCTTATTTGCTAACTCAAAAAGGTAGTTTAATTCACCCATATACGACATTTCAAATTCATCTTTCATAATTTTTGAAAATTCATTACATAATTTTTCATCAGTTGATCCAAATATAATGTCGTCAACATATATTTGTACAATTAATATATCAGTATTTTCTTGTTTTATAAACAAAGTATAATCAATTTTACCAATTTGAAAACCTGAATTTTGTAGATGAGTTTTTAATCTTTCATACCAAGCATGAGGAGCTTGTTTGAATCCATATAAAACCTTTTTAAGTTTAGATACATGATCGGGATATTTCTCATGAATAAATAGAGGAGGTTGTTCGACATAAATTCTTTTTTATAAATCCGTTTAAAATGCACTTTTATGTCCATTTGAAAAAGTTTAAAATCATGATGACATGCAAAAGCAAGTAATGTTCTATTGCTTCGAGACATGCTACCATAGCAAATGTCTCTTCATAATCAATTCCTTCTTCTTGATTATATCCTTGAGCTTCTAATCTTGCTTTATTTCGAACAATGCTTCCATTTTCATCCGCTTTATTTTCAAAAATCCATTTTGTTCCAATTACCAACTGATCGTTTGCTCTTGGTATAAGTTCTCATACGTCATTTCTTTCAAATTATTTAAGTTCTTCTTGGATTGCAATAATCCAAAAATCATCTTTTGATGCTTCTTTATTAATTTTTAAGTTCCAGATTTGATATAAATGTAACATGACTCGTTTGTTATAAATGTTTTCTAGTTGATACTTTTGTATTTAAATCACCGACAATATTATCAATTGGATGGTCTTTTAATATCCAAGGTGAAGACATTGTCATGTTATCATTAATATTATTGATATTATTTTCTTGTATAGGTACATTAGTTTTATTATTATTTATTACTTCTTCGTTATCGCCATTATTTTTAAATTTTTCATTGAACGAAACGTAACATGAAGACTTTCTTCTATAATATTTGTTCATTAATTAAAAATTCTATATGCTTTACTTCGATCTGAATAGCCAACAAAAATTCCTTCGTCGGCTTTAGAATCGAATTTTCCTAGATAGTCTTTTGTGTTTAAAATAGAACATTTTGATCCAAATTCTTGAAAATACGATACTTTAGGTTTCTTTTTGAAAAAAATTTCATAGCATGTGCTTTTAATCATTGGAATGAGTGTTACACGATTCAATGCATAACATGCAATAGCATTAACTTCGACCCACATTTTTTTTAGTAGGTTACTACTATTTAGTAAACTTCATGCACATTCTTGTAAAGTTCGATTTTTCTTTCTACAACACCATTTTGTTGCGGTGTGCGTGAAAATGAAAAATTATGACTAATTTCCTTTTTGTCACAAAAATTTGTAAATAGTTCATTTTTAAATTCACCTCCATGGCCAGTTCGTATACTTTTAATTTTTAAATTCATTAAACTTTTAGTTCGTTTAGCAAAAGTTTTGAACATTTCAAAAGTATCACTTTTATGTTTTAAAAATAAGTCTAGGTATATCTAGAAAAATAATTAATATTTAAAAAAAACATATTTGTTATGATTTATTGAACCTACTTGAGTTGGTCCGAATAAATCTAGATGGAGTATTTCAAGAGGCTGCTTTGTGGAAATTTCCATTTAGATTTAAAAGTACTTTTCTTTAACTTTCCAAATTGACAAACATCACACGGGTTTTTAACCTTATAGTTGATTTTTGGTAATCCTCTAGCTAATTCATTTTTAACTAGTTTATTAATAATCTTAAAATATATGTGACAGAAACATTTATACCATAACCATGGATCATTATGATTTGCGGCTAAGCATAAATTAGTGTCAATTTTGATATTCATGTTTAAAACATATATGTTTCGATTTCTAAATCCTTCAAAAATTAGAATTTTATTTTGGTCAAGGATATTGCATTTATTTTCCTCAAAACTAATTTTAAATCTTTTATCACATAATTGACTTATACTTAATAATTATGTTTCAAATTTTCCACCAATAAAACATTAACAATTATAGGAGAATTAGAAATACCGATATTTATGGCTTCTCCAATGCCGATGACAAATCCTTTTGAATTATCTCCGAATGTCATTGAGCCATCATCAATATATGTTATATTTGATAATATATAAGCATTTCCAGTCATGTTCTTGGAGCAATGCTGTCGAGTATCCACCTTTCTTTGCTTTTTATTTTAATTTGGGTACCTACAAAATAAGAAAATTTTAATTGGTACACAATTCTTTGTTTGGGGTCCTACGTATTAGTGTAAGAAGGTAGCCATATCCATAAAGATTTAGTTTCTTTAAAAATGTAATTATCGTTATATACGACTTTTTTATATACTCATCAATATACTTATGCCTAATTATTTTATTATTAATTTTAGGAATCCATATTTTGTCCATATTTGTGTATGAATTCTTAATCTTAGTTTCTAACTTTGGCTTTTTGAATTTGGTGTATAATGTTATCCCGCTTTTTGGCAAAGCCGTGATACCAAAGGATTGGTCGAAAATGAGAGACAATTCGCCTCAGAGATTGGTTGCATTCTACTTCACAATGGATATCGATGAATTTTGTCCGAGCCCGAATCAGGCTACAATTGATGGGACATGACTAGCAAATCCATGAGAGCCAACATTTCAAATTTCAAGTCAATCTGAGTTCGTATGCTCAAGTTATGATGGATTCGACCCTATCGATTCGACCCTATGGATTCGACCCTATCGATTCAACCCTATCGATTCCACCCTATGGATTCAACCCTATGGATTCGACCCTATCGATTCGACCCTATGGATTCGACCCTACCGATTCAACCCTATGGATTCGACCCTATCGAGTCGACCCTATGGATTCGACCCTATCGATTCAACCCTATCGATTCGACCCTATGGATTCGACCCTATGGATTCGACCCTATGGATTCGACCCTACCGATTCGACCCTATCGATTCCACCCTATGGATTCAACCCTATGGATTCGACCCTATGGATTCGACCCTATCGATTCAACCCTATCGATTCAACCCTATGGATTCGACCCTGTCGATTCGACCCTATCGATTCGACCCTATCGATTCGACCCTAAGGAATCGATTCGAACAAAGCTTGTTGACCGGAAACACCATCTTGAATCGATCATAACTTGAGATCTACAAGTCCAAATGCTATGAAATTTTCACAGGAGCTTGCGTATACATAGAAGAATGTCCATGCCAAGTTTCATCAGATTGGACACTATCTTGATCGATTCGAACCAAGGGTCGAATCGATCCCAATGTGGGTCCGGATCTCCAGAATTCGGCCGTATGGGCCCTCTCACGTGCCAGAAGTGGTCTTCCCGGATTTTTAGGCGAAATATCAGCCTCCTACACCTATAAATAGAGCCCCAGGTCATTCAGGAAAGGGGAAGGGGAATTCTGAAGCGCCAAGACTCTACCGGATTCAATTCTACACCTTATCATCACTGTTGCATTCAAGTTTCAGAGCTATAATCCATTGTAACTTGCTGTAACCAACTGTAATCATCAAGAGAATAATCAATAAAGATAGAAAACTTCAAAGTGGATGTAGGCAAGATCGCCGAACCACTATAAATCCTATGTCGTTTACTTGTTTTCTGCTGTTTCTGTTGAATGTTCATCATTTTTGTTATCTACAAATTTGTTATTTGTGACTGCGAACGGGTGCTTTCACGACTAAAATAAATTCAAGACAAGGTTACATATAATGTGCTATAATTCGTTGACTTTTGTTGCCTTTTTTAAAACCCAATCCATTTCGATTCTAGATGGTTTAGATATTTTAATTAAATTTTCCAAATTTTGTTTTCCTTTGTTGAATTTTGTTACATTATTTGTTATTTTATCTAACTTACCTTTAAGATCATAAATTTCAAATTGCTAGAATCTAAACTTGCTTATAATTCTAGTTTTTCTTTTACAGGATTAAATTGTTATAACATATAATTTTCTAAATCATGTAAATAGTGTTGAATCACTAGTTTTGATTCATCACAAATCAGTTCAGAGGCCAAGAAAAGAATTTACATTCATACATAACAAAAATAAAGACAATAAAGGATCAAGGCTACAACTCTATGATTAAAGTAACTATTATTTCTGTTGAGTCTTAGTTATATGTTAAAATCAATCCTGAAGTTTTCAACGTTTTCAATTTTTCTTTAAAGAGAAAATTCACTGTGCAAAATATGCACAGCCAGTCGACTGACTGGATATGCAGTCGACTGACTGTGCATATGCACAGTCGTGAACTCTTTTAAATTTTAAAACGTACATGGTTTTTAAAATTTCAAATATCAGTCGACTGACCACAATCTCCAGTCGACTGAACCGACTTCAACTGCAAATTTTCTGAATAGACATCTTCTTCCATGAAGAGTTGCAAACCATCAAAAGTTGTCTCTCTTGGCTGAAACTCTTCACCAAGGGTTGCAGTTTTCTGATAATTATATATATGAGTTCTCTCTTCTTCAAAAATTACCAATTTTCTAATTCTAACTCTCTATTTCTCTCTTTTGGTTATTCTAAGTGCTCTCATACTTTCAATTGCTTTGAATCTTTGAGTCATACTCTATATACTTTGATTCTTAGCAATATTCTTCCTTCTCAAATCTTCACATACTACTTATATACTTGAGGAATTGATTATAGGAAGTTTGTAATCTTAATTGACAAATCAGTGTTATCAAGAACACACTTAGTCAACTACTTTTATAGTTTGTTAAAGACCTGTTCTGTTGCTCAGGCAAGGGAAAGTCCTCTTCTTCTGCTTAGGCAAAAATCCTATTCTGCTGCTCAGGTGTCTGTTCCGCTGCTCAGACCTATTCCTCCGGGTTAAGTGAGGGTATTGTTAGTTAAAGCCAGAAGTTAGTCTGGGACTGGACATAGGGCGGTGCTCCGAACCAGTATAAAATATCTGGTGTCATTTTACTATACTACTTTTATATTCCGCGTTATTTACTATCTATACTTTGTATTACTGTTTATCCATATTATACGGTCCTATATACTTTCATTTGGTATCAGAGCAAGGTTTCTTATAACCGTTACAAAGTTATCTGATATCTTATTAATATGGAAAATAACACCAGCACTACCACTAACACTGTCACTAACACTAGTTTTATTGAAGGTCAATCCACTACACGACCTCCTTTCTTTAATGGTTTAAACTATAATTACTGGTCTACTCGTATGAGAATTTACATGCAATCTAATAGTTTTGAATCATGGAATATCACTCAAAATGAATATACTATTCCTACTGGAGAATATTCCACTTGGTCAAACACATAAAAATTAGATGCTACCGCCAATGCTAAAACTATGAACATGTTATTTTGTGCATTAGATAGAAATGAATTCAATCGTGTTAGCATGTGTCAAACTGCTTATGAAATATGGAGAACACTTAAAATTACTCATGAAGGAACTAACAAGGTTAAACAAAGCAAAATCTCCATGCTCAAAAATCAGTTTCAAAACTTTAGAATGAAACAAGATGAATCCATCAATGATATGTATTCTAGATTTCAAGATATTTATCATTCACTATTAGGATTAGGAGAGAAGTACACTGATTTTGATATTGTATCAAGAATCCTAAACTCTTTAACGGATGAATGGGAAAGAAAAGTCTTGGCTATTGAAGAAGCTAATGACCTCTCTACCATAAAACCAGAAGAGTTAATAGGAAATCTAATGTCCTATGAAGTAAATTTGCAGGCAAAACGAGTACAAGCACAAGACAAAAAGAACATAGCTTTCCATGTTGAAGAAGAAAAGGATGAAGATTCGGATAAAGAAGATTTAGCATTTATTGCTAAAAATTTCAAAAAATTCTTGAAATTCCGAAAAACTAACAAAAATAATGGAAAAAGGAACTTTCCAATCAAACCATCATCTTCAGTTCTAGAATGTTATAATTGTCATAAGAAAGGTCACATTCAGAAGGAATGCCCAGAGTTAAAGAAAAAATATGTCAAGGGCATAAAAGACAAGAAAAAGAAAGCATTCTCAGTAACTTAGGATGACTCAGATACTTCTTCATCAGAAAATAGTAGTGACCGTTAAAATGAGCAAGCTAATGTCTGCTTCATGGCTACTGAAAATGAGGTTAGTGATTTTACTTTTGATGATATGATTGAAATAAATTCAGAACTAATTGATACTTTAAAAAATCTCAAAAGAAAATATAAAGAGTCTCGTGAACTTCAGAACAAAGCGGAATTCGAAAGAGATATGCTTAAAGATAAAAAAATACTAGAGGAAGAACTTGAAAAATTACAAGAATCATTCTCTAATATCAATTCTCAACTCACTCTTTTGAGTCAAGAAATTGAAACTCAAAAAGAAAAGAATGACGTTCTTGTTTCTGAAAATCATGAACTAAAAACAAAAGTAAAATTGATAGAATTGGATAATAATAGTCTTAAAACTAAGTTAGAAAGCATTACTAGAAATGTCTCAAACTTTAATAAAGGAAGAGAAACTTTATAAAAAATTATTGATAGCTCTCAATCTATCTCAAGTAAGAAAGGATTAGGATATGTTAAGAAAACAACTGCTCCACCTAGAAAGTAAATTAGGAGAAATGTTAATCCTACTAAAATACACACATAAAATCCATTCTCAAAAAATATAAAAATATGGGTTCCTAAAACAAACAACAATTTAATTAGGAAGAAATATATAAACACTTTTCTTGAAACTGTTCATAAAAATAAGGATTACATTTTTAAATGGAATACTGAGCCCTCTTGGGTTTGGTTTCCTACGATTTAACTCTTAGGACCCTATCAAAAAGTGGGTACCAATATTATCGTTTATTTTTTGTAGGTCCCACTCAAGAAAAGAGGAAAATGGATACTCGATAGTGGTTGCTCAAAACACATGACAGGAGACAAAAATATGTTATCAAACATTATTTACTCAGATGGAGGATCTGTCACATTTGGAGACAACTCCAAAGGATACATCATCGGCAAAGGCGATGTGGGCAATAATGGTATTTCAAAATTACCTCTTATTTCAAATGTTTTACTCGTTAAAAATTTAAAACATAATTTACTTAGCATCAGTCAATTGTGTGACAAAAGATTCAAAATCACTTTTTCTGAAAACAAATGTAGTATTTTTGATCAAAATCAAAATCTTATTTTTGAAGGATATAGAGACAGAAATATCTATGTTTTAAATATGAAAATAAATCATAATTCAGATATGTGTTTAATAGCCAAATAAAATGATCCTTGGTTATGGCACAAACGTTTCTGTCATATTAATTTTCAAACAATAAATAAGCTCTCTAAAAATGATTTAGTAAAAGGTTTACCAAAAATGAATTTTAAAATAGAAAATATTTGTAATGCTTGTCAATTAGGAAAATTAAAAAAATCATCTTTTAAATCTAAAAAGGTTATTTCAACTTTACAACCACTTGAATTACTACATATGGATTTATTTGGACCAACACAAGTACAATCCATCAATCACAGTGGATATGTGTTTGTAATTGTTGATGATTTTTCTAGATATACTTGGACTATTTTTATGAAAAATAAAAGTGATACCTTTGATAATTTTAAAACTTTTGTCAAAAGAATTCAGAACTTTAAAAATTTAAAAATAAAAAATATAAGAAGTGATCAAGGAGGTGAATTCGAAAACGAAGCCTTTGAACATTTCTATAAGAAAAAAGGAATATTCCATAATTTTTCGTTTCCTAGAACTCCACAACAAAATGGAGTTGTTGAACGTAAAAATAGAACCTTACAAGAATGTGCAAGGACTTTGTTAAATGGAAGTACGTTATCAAAACATTTTTGGGTTGAAGCAGTTGCAACAGCTTGTTATGTTTTGAATCGTGTTTCTATTCGACCACTAACTAAGAATACTCCTTATGAACTTCTTAATGGACGAAAACCAAATATTTCCTATTTTAAAGTTTTCGGTTCAAAATATTTTATGTTAAACACAAAAGATCAGCTTGGTAAATTTGATCCAAAATCCGATGAAAGAATCTTTTTAGGATATTCGGATCGTAGCAAAGCTTATCGAATTTATAATAAAGGAACAAATATCATTGAAGAAACTCTTCATGTATCTTTTGATGAAAATTTTAAACCAACTCCAAGTGTAATAGATGATGAAGATTTCTCTGATAATACCACAAATACAGAAACTACATCTTTTGAAATTAATGAAAACATTGCTCACAATAACAATGAATTAAGATCTCCACCTAGAGTATTAAGAGATCATCCTTCTATTAATGTTATTGGAGAACTAAATTCATCTGTTAGGACAAGAAGTCAATTAAATCAAATGGTTCATATAGCTTTTCTTTCTCATATTGAACCTAAAAATATTAAAGAAGCATCTTCTGATGAAAACTGGTTAATCGCTATGCAAGAAGAACTAAACCAATTCGAAAGAAATGACGTTTGGGATTTAGTTCCACGACCTAGTGATCAATCAGTTATTGGTACAAAATGGGTTTTCAAAAATAAAGCAGATGAATAAGGAAATGTTACTAGAAATAAAGCTAGATTAGTTGCTCAAGGTTATAATCAAGAGGAAGGAATTGACTATGAAGAAACGTTTGCTCCAGTCGCTAGACTAGAAGCAATACGAATCTTACTAGCTTTTGCATGTTTTCATAATTTTAAATTATATCAAATGGATGTCAAAAGTGCTTTTTTAAATGGTTTTATAAAAGAAAATGTTTATGTTGAACAACCTCCTTTATTCATACACGAAAAATTTCTTGACCATGTCTATAAACTCAAAAAGGCTTTATACGGTTTAAAACAAGCACCCAATGCTTGGTACGATCGTCTTAAAAATTATTTAATGAATTCTGGTTTTGAAATTGGAAAGGTTGATCAAACTCTTTTTATTAAACGAAATAAGCATGACATTTTAATTATCCAAATATATGTTGATGATATAATTTTTGGTTCTACAAATGAGAAACTGTGTCAAGAATTTTCTAACATAATGACCAATGAATTTGAGATGTCTCATATGGTTGAGTTAAATTATTTTCTTGGTTTACAAATAAAACAACTAGAAAATGGTATTTTTATTAATCAAGAAAAATATTGTAACAATCTAATTAATCGCTTTGGTATGGAAAATACTTCTACCAAACCAACTCCTATGAGCATAACCATACATCTTGATAAAGATGAAAATGGCAAAAGTATTGACCAAAAATTATATCGAAGTATGATTGGATTGTTACTATATTTAACAGCCAGGAGACCTGACATAATGATGAGTGTCTGTTTATATGCAATATTTCAAGCAGATCCCAAAGAATCACATTTACGAGCAGTAAAACGCATACTACGATATCTTAATAAAACCAAGGACTTTGGACCATTCTATCCAAAGGAATGTCCTTTTGATTTAGTATCCTATAGTGATGTTGATTTTGGAGGAAGCCGGACATATAGAAAAAGTACAAGTGGGACTTGTCACTTCATTGGACGGTCTCTTGTATCTTGGTTTAGTAAGAAACAAAGTTGTGTTTCATTATCGACTTGTGAAGCAGAATATATTTCTGCAGCTCTGGCATGTGCTCAAGTCATTTACATGCAACAAACACTACAAGATTTTGGTTTTAATTTAAACAAATCAACAATTTATTGTGATAACACTAGTGCTATTAATTTATCTAAAAATCCCGTTAATCACTCACGAACAAAACACATTGACATTCGTCATCATTTTCTTCGTGATAATATTGAAAAGGATTTAATAAATCTAGGATTTGTTTCCTCTGATAAACAATTGGCAGATATATTTACAAAACCTTTAAATGAAAATACTTTCATTCATTTAAGAAGAGAACTTGGTATTCTTTCATTTAAAAATTTATAAAATTATATATATATATATATATATACTTATATATTTGTGACCTCCAATAACTCAATCTTAAAACAAAATATATAAATCAAATTTTTATCAAAATAAAAATAAAATTTTTATGACTACATAGCCACTAGGATTTGAACTCAGGACTTCCAACTGATAGTTCAATAGATTACCAGCTGAGCTATACATGTTTTTCTGCTGAACCACATGCTTTCAATCACTTTAGGCCGTTTATTTTTAAATTAATTTTCATCCACTGTTCTAATCTCTGGTTATTAATCAATAGTTTCTTCTAACCATTCAATATAAGCTCAATTGTAACTATATAAATCACACTTTTCACCTTTCATATTCACATTACAAATTATTTCAAACAAGCTTTTCAATTTCAAGCTTCTCAACAATGGCATCTCAAAACTCTTATGATTCATCAAACTCAAAACTATCCTTTGCTACTCCAACTTCCTCTAGGAGCTATAACTCATCCAGCAATTCTACACCATCATTACCAACTCCGACCCCTGTTCATGAACCGAGAAGAAATCACACCGGATTTTCACCTAAACCAAAGAAGTCTAGAAGATCTTTGTTCCTTTCACCAAAAACTAAAGAGAAAATTGATGAAATACATCATTATCAACAGGAGCAAGTTAATCTACAAAGAGAAATGTTCTATGAACAGCGAATGAATTCAAATCGCCTTAGTCTTATTGAGTCAATCGCTCTTAAATTTTGTGGAAAATCGGCCAAGCATGATGTTGTTCAACCTTCATCATCCCATCAGCCAAGCTCTTCTGGATGGAACAAATGGGAACAAACTTCACCTCAACATCAGGCATCTCCAAATTCATGGGAACGCCAAAATTATTGGTCGCCTTTACAACCTTATGTTGAGAATACAAAATTTGAACCACAAGAATCATCTCCTAAGACCCCTAAATAATAATCGATTCTTGTGTATCATTGTTCCTAAATATTTGTATTTTGAAATTGTATTTGTTTCTTTAATAATTTTTCATCTTTTTTTATAAAAAAGGCTTACAACATTATTTACTCCCAGTCAGTCGACTGGAAATTTAAGTCAGTCGACTGATGTCAGGGTCTCCAAACTCTCGGGAAACCATTCAGTCGACTGACCTAAATAATCAGTCGACTGACTAAGCAATTCTTTTAAATTTTTATGCGTACCAGTCGACTGGTTTATTTTTTTCAGTCGACTGGCTGTACGAGTTACCCTTTATCTTCCCATTTTCTTACCTTTCCCCTTTTTACTTTACTCTTCTCATTTTTTTTAACCCAAATCTTTCCGCCCTCAAACCCTAGAAACCCAATTCCACTCAATTTTCAAATCAAAAATCATTCAAGTGGCTCCTCCAAAATGACAAAGACAAGGCTCTTCATCCATCGATCCTACCGGCGCTCAAATTGCTCAATGGTTGTACAATGATGTGGCAGTTACAAGATAGCACAAGATGAAAAATTCAAGGATATTTGAGGGTTCATGCATGGTTTACAGCGACTTCGCGGCTTATGGAATACAAGAACTCATGCGTAGATCCGGATTGGAGTCTCTACTTGATTTGAATTCAAATTCTCACAAGATCAATCACCTAATGGTAAAATTATTCTATGCCAATTTAAATCTGCCTCATCAACGTCCATCAAACACAAATGATTGTGTTTGGAGTTTAGTATGTGGAAAACAAGTATTCTTTCTTTAGATCGAATGGCACATATTCTTCACACTCCTAATCATGGAATTCCACTTGATGATGTCGAATGTAATATTCGACAAAGGGATCGAATTAGCCTATGTTCATGGGAGATAACATGACGGAACTGAAATCTAGTCTCCTTTGTCCAAAAGCGAGAGTTGTTCGCAAAGCTCTCATGAGGAGTATGTTACCAAGAACTGGGTCATATGAATTAATCTACCCAGAAAACTTCAAATCTCTATATGCGGTTTGGGGAGGAATTCAGGTAAATTGGCTACGAAGGATATTGGACGAGTTTCTCACTTTCAACAATGGTACTATGAAAACAATTTATTTCAGTGAATATATCATGCGATTGCTTTTAAATGTGGGTACTCCTCAACCGGAATCCGAAACTTCTTCCATTGGAGCTATCAATATTCGCACATTAAGTCTCATGAAACTACCATCCGCTCCACCAACTTTTACCTCCTTTGAAGAATGGCATCCACAGCAACATCAACGATCATCAGGCGGGCTAGTTATTCGAGAACGTGCTTCTCATCCCGAAGAAGATGAAGAAATTCGTCTTGCAACTTCAGCTAGTTTACGAGAATCCGTTGAAATTCTTTCTAAGAATCAACAAATATTAGGATCTCGCTTGAAGAAAGTGGATAAAAAATTGGACAAAGTAAAAGGATTCTTCTCTATTCTTTGGGATGCAATTTCATGTTCTACTTCCACAACTGCCTCTTCCATAGTGCATGGTAAACGACCAGAACCAAGGTTTACATGGTCAACTTCTGAAGAGCATACTAGTAGCGATACTAGTGGCACAGGCAGTGGTGCTCATGGAACTTCTAGGCCTGGAAAAGAACCTGCACCAGGGGCATATTTCGATTGACATCTTGATGAGTAGGTTTTGTGATGAGTAAGTAGGGTATGCATTATCTATCTGTAGTTTTTTCGAACATATTTAAATCTTGTCTTAAAACTCGTAATTTATTTAAATATTGAGACTTGTACTAAATAGTCTCGCTTTTTATATTTTTCTCTTTACATTTATATATTATGCCGTGTCTCCTTTTTTTCGATGACAAGGGGGAGAAAAGTATGTGCACTAACATATTTGATGCAGGAAAAAGATATCATACATTCAGGGGAAAAAAATTTCTCTGAAAATATATACAGGTTGTCATCAATCAAAAAGGGGGATAATGTTGAATCACTAGTTTTGATTCATGACAAATCAGTTCATAGGCCAAGAAAAGAATTTACATTCATACATAACAAAAAGAAAGACAATAAAGGATCAAGGCTACAACTCTATGATTAAAGTAACTATTATTTCTGTTGAGTCTTGGTTATATGTTAAAATCAATCCTCAAGTTTTCAACGTTTTCAATTTTTATTTAAAGAGAAAATTCACTGTGCAAAATATGCACAGCCAGTCGACTGACTGGATATGCCAGTCGACTGACTGTGCATATGCACAGTCGTGAACTCTTTTAAATTTTAAAACGTACATGGTTCTTAAAATTTCAAATATCAGTCGACTGACCACAATCTCCAGTCAATTGAACCGACTTCAACTGCAAATTTTCTAAATAGACATCTTCTTCCATGAAGAGTTGCAAACCATCAAAAGTTATCTCTCTTGGCTGAAACTCTTCACCAAGGGTTGCAGTTTTCTGATAATTATATATAGGAGTTCTCTCTTCTTCAAATTACCAATTTTCTAATTCTAACTCTCTATTTCTCTCTTGTGATTATTCTAAGTGCTCTCATACTTTCAATTGCTTTGAATCTTTGAGTCATACTCTATATACTTTGATTCTTAGCAATATTCTTCCTTCTCAAATCTTCACATACTACTTATATACTTGAGGAATTGATTATAGGAAGTTTGTAATCTTAATTGACAAATCAGTATTATCAAGAACACACTTAGTCAACTACTTTCATAGTTTGTTAAAGACCTGTTCTGTTGCTCAGGCAAGGGAAAGTCCTCTTCTGCTGCTGAGGCAAAAATCTTGTTCTGCTGCTCAGGTGTCTGTTCTGCTGCTCAGACCTATTCCTCTGGGTTAAGTGATGGTATTGTTAGTTAAAGCCAGAAGTTAGTCTGGGACTGGACGTAGGACGGTGCTCCGAACCAGTATAAAATATCTGGTGTCATTTTACTATACAGCTTTTATATTCCGCGTTATTTACTATCTATACTCTGTATTACTGTTTATCCATATTATACGGTCCTATATACTTTCAAATAGATGTCATTTTGAGATAATAACGTTGTACATTTTCTTGAGTAATTTCTAATTCTTCTTCTAAGATTGTTTTTCAACTTTTAATAATCCAATTTCTTATTCTGCTCTAGTTAACTTTCCTATATATTCCTTATTTAATTTTTTTGATTCTCCGTACTTATCGTCTAATTCAATGCTCATTTCCATTATTTCATCATAAGTTAGTTCAGGGCGTACCTCATTAGTGTTAGCCATAAAACACACATTTGCTTATTATGAGTCACTTTCACTATCACTGTCAAATGAAGAAGATGAATTCAAATTGTCCCATGTTACTTGAAAGGCTCTTTTCTGTTTCTTGAATTTCAATCTTGCTTTTCTTTTTATCATTATTGAGCCGTGGACAATCCTTCTTCATGTGACCAAATTTGTCACATTCATAGCATTTAATCGATGTTTGATTTAAGGAGTTTGGTTTGCCTCCATTTTGAAATCTGGTCATCTTCTTGAACTTCTTAAATTTGTTGTTGTTCTTGGCAATTAAAACAATATCGTCTTCTTCTAAGTTCGCATCTTCGTTACTTGCTAGGAATGCTATGTTTTTCTTTTCACCATTTTGATCCTTTCTAGCCTACAAGTTAGTTTCATACAACATCAGATTTCCAATTAGCTCTTTGACATTGAGTTAAGAAAGATCATCAGCTTCTTCGATGGCTAAAACTTTTCTTTCCCATTCATTTGTTAAAGAGTTTAAAATTCACGTAACTAAATCAAAATCTATGAAATTGACTCCAAGTGCCATGAGATCATGTTGAATGGTTTGAAATCTAGCATACATATCAAAAATTGATTAATTTGCTTTCATTTTGAAAGATTAAATTTGGTTTTTTCAAATCGAGATTTTAGTTTGCTTGACTTTTGTTGTCCCTTCATGTGCGACTTGTAAAGTACACCATATATCATATGTAGTGGTGCAAAGCATGATACGTGAAAACTCATTTTTGTTAATTGAGCAAAATAATATATTCATGGCTTTGGTGTTGTTAGATGTCGCTGCTTTTTATCCATCAGTCCAAGTGCTAATGTCGGTGTTAGGTGCTTCATATGTGTTTTGAGTTGCTATCCATATTTCTAACCCATTTGCTTCCATAAAAGTTCTCATTCCAGTTGACCAGTAAGCATAATTAGAACCAGTAAACCATGGAGGACGAGTAGTTGATTGACCTTCTTTAAAAGTGCTTGCCATATTAATGATTTTTCAATTATGTGTTACTATAGATTGAAATGACCGTGCTCTGATACCAGTTTTTAGTCACTATAGGATCTTTATATAATGTAACTTGTATATAAGGGTGTGGTGGATCGTATATAATATGGCTTATGTGTATAATAAGTGTGTATATATTATCTAAGCAGAACTATGCAACACTGTATGTAAATAAGAATAATCATACTAGATATTTTATACTGGTTCGGACCTCCCGTCCTACGTCCAGTCTCGAAGCTCCCCTTGGGTATTTCCTTTAACTAAATAACCCTCACTTTTTCCGGAGGAATAGGCTAATACAACTGAGTTTCTTAGACAAACTTTGTGTTCCAAATAACACTGATATTGACTACTAGTACTACAATTCTTTCTATAATCTCCTTGGTAATTTGGAAGTGTATAGTTTGTAATTATGGAAGTAGTTTGAGTAACTATTGAGATTTGAATTGCAATGAGTATCAAGAGATCATAGAATATTGAAATAGCAAATAAGTTAGCAAGTTTAATTTTGAATTTTGATTTTGTAGTGCATTTATAGAAATGAAATAGATATAGAAAATGGTTGCAGTCATTCATAGATGATTATTACTATTATAAATGTTCTAACTTTTCAAAGTGACTCTTCAGGAAGTAGTCGTTATTCATCGTTTAGTCAACCAAGTATAAAATTCAGCCTATTGAATAATAATAGAAGAGTTCAAGCTTAATTTCAAAAAAAACTTGGAAGTTGGTAAAATATTAAGGTTAAGTCGATTGAGGTATCTTTTCAGTCAACTGCCCTGATCAATTGAGAAAATACCTCAATCAACTGAACCGAGTAAGCTTAGAAAAAATGCAAGTTTATTTCAGCCTTTTCAAAATATAGAAATAAACAAGCACTTTGTAAATAGTTATGTATGAGGGCATGTACACGTGTATATGAGATACCAAGGAGATTTTACATAAAATTCTATGACAATATACATACTCTAGTTTAATGAAGATGACCTTTGGATTTCTTGAATGCGATCAATCTTTGTTGTAGCTCTTTCACCTGCAATATAGTTATGAACTAGAAATATACGATGATATAATTGTCATTAAAACATGAGAAATAGAGATTCAACAAGTAAGAATTTTTGAAGAACCTTCTGAAAAACTTTTTCAAAAACAACAAGTACGTCTCTCATACGATAATTTCCCCATTGATGGGGCTAACCTAAGCTCTGATACTAAATGTGACAATCCGCCTCGAAATAGTCCTAACTAGAAAATGCCCTTCGAAACATAGACCCATTCCAAAGCTGGATGTTGGTTGGTGAAAGTAATAATATTTATAGAGGTATAATTATTCTTTCCGAAGTCACAGAGGGAGGAACAAAGTATAATAGCAAATTCTACCCATTTATTTCAAAATAAATAACAATAATTGCCATATGTTTATCTCACGCTGTCTTCAAGCATCGTCAACTCATCACTCCTTCCTTAACCTGTATTGTAATGAGAAAGGAGTCCGAACAAGCGTCTGGTGAATAAAAACCTCGAGCCTTCTTATTTCAGTACTTAGGCAGTGTATGTCAAAACACGAATATGTATCAGTGTTATAAAACCATTTTATACTTCATATAAGGAATGGTAGCAGGCCCTCAATCAACCACTTAATGCTTTCCATTCCCGAAGTAGGTTTCCTAATCTCATAACCCATAACCAACGTCATAAATGTCTAACAATACGAGAGATAGAACCCAAGGCACTTAATACCTTTTAGTGGAAAATAGGTAGACTCTTACCATTTAAGACCTCAATTGAGGTAGGCCCCTATCATTTAGTACATATTCCTAAGGCAGACTCTACATAGGTTTATCTAGTTGACATTACACGAAAATCTCTTCAGACATTTAATACTTTCTATTGAAGTGGACCTATCCATGATATCCTTAATTGTGCCTAAACCCAATCCCGACCATTTAATACTTCATTTGGGGTAGAAGGCGGGCTCTCAAACAACCGCTTAATACCTTTCAAAACTCTGAAGCAGATCCTTCATCGTATGATCCGTACTCATGGTGATGTCTCACATTAGCCCGACTATTCGCAGGTACAGGAAATCAGATTAACTGGTTACATAATTGGGACTAACCTCGTGTCAACATAGTCACTTGTCATAGGTGATGTCCCAAATCAGCCCCCAAGTCACACTGTTGGCTGCTAGATTAGCTGGACAGATTTCCATGTATCTCTTTACTGACCTTGCATCACTATGACTTAGTCATATTTGTAATACTCTTAATATATTATCACACACATCGCCATATCCATTGATTAGGCTGTATAAGAATTCCTTCTTATTTTTCCTTAACAATTCAATTACTTTCCTAAGGGAAATTTAATGGCAATTATTACCTAATTAACTACGCAATTATATGTTATATAATTGTACACTATTTATGGTAATTAATATATAAACAAATACGCACTTGTTATTTTCTATACATGCGGAGATTACGCCATAACTAACATTTAAATGTCAATTTCTTTTTAACAATAATAACACAAGTTCTTTTTCCATGTTAACAATGGTGCCATATTTCCAATATCCATAACAAGGGATTTCAATATCCTTAACAAAGGATTTAATATTCATATCCAAAAATTGCAATAAATAGACTTGTACATAATGAAAATTTCAACTCCATCTATCACACCAAATTAATGGAATCATCTCAAAAATAGAAATTGCAATTCCAGTTTCAACTTCTATTCAACCCCACTTTACAATAAATTAACGATGGATTTTCTTTTTTTATATATATGGAATAAATGGTGTAAACTACAAATAAATTCGTTCTTTACACCCTATTCCTTAATGAGACTTCATAATCAAATTGGAGTTAAAGAGGAGCGAATAGAAATTGAAATCACCAAAGATCACAAAAAGTACATATTCCAACAGTTTATTGTAAACAAATGAGAATTTCAGGAAGAATTGACATTCCCAATTATAGGAGTTTTTGGGGGTTTCATTTTGTTTATTTTCATAAACTCAAAACCCTTAAGGCATATTCAAATCCATAATATACTAAACAATTACCGGAATAAAAATACTAAAGTTTCCACTCATAGATTATCCTTAGCCTTCCTTTTCATGGATTTGCAACACCAAAGCACTCTTTTCCATATCTCTTCTTTTCATATATATACACAGCAAGGGATTGGTATATACAATTTTGTTAGATTCGGAGAGGTTGGAAGAGAAGAGAACATATTAAAAGAATAATTACAAATGAAATAGAATCCTTACCTAAATTCCGAATTGAATTTTCGAACATAACTAAAGAGAGAAAATGATATAGTTTCACTGAATTCCCAAATTTTTTGTGAATAAAAACGAAGAGGGTGAGGTCCTATGTATAGGAGTTGAAATGTACCAGAACCGTAGGATAAAAATATGCTAAAAACGAATAAATCTGGAACGTTCGTTGATAGGAAAACTGTAACGACCCAGAAGTTCCGTCAATTAAAAATTGTATATTTAATTAATTTTTAAATATTAATAAGTAAAATTTATAAGTCGAATAATTTTATTTCTAATAATTGGATTTAATTGGATAATTAAATCGATAATTTAATAGTTGAAATTATAGAAATGATTGAAAATTGGGTTAAATATGATTAAAAAATTGATTTGTAAAATTTTATTTAATCATATTGGAGTTATAACAATGTTATAGAACTTTTAAAATCGAATTTAAAGTTAATTTGTGAAAATTGAATATTTTAATATTTAATTGACGTGTAAAAATAACCATTTTTCAAACAGTCTCGGATTTTGACGAAACTAGTTTCATCGGATCCGTAATGTTATATTATTGTATGGTTTCAAATTTCGTGTCAATCGGATTCACCGTTTGTCCGGAGCAAACCAAAACGCACAGAAATTAGTTTAAATCGATTTAATTTAAATTTGATCGTTTATTTCCGTAACTCTCACAAATGATCGAATTAGCCTCCAAAACCTATTCCATTGTGTCCGGAACGCGGGATAAACCCTAGAAATGCCGGTCACCGCGTGAGATTTGGAGTTCGGAAAATCGGATGAATAGTGACTTTTGGTAAATTTTCTATAAAAAGGAACCATTATTTTCTTTTGCTCCAAAACCCTAGTTCTAAGCAGCAACCGCCACCCTCTAGATTAATGGCCGAAATTTAATCTCTTTCTTCCTCAAATTTCTTTCAATCCATCAGTTATTAGCCAAAGTTTTCAACTAGAAAAACGTAGAGGACATCGAGATTGACAAATCCAACGGTGGAGATTCGAATTGGTGTTGTGTGGTGGCCACAATTGGCTCACGTTCGACCGAAAGTTGCGCACAATTTACGAGGCAATACGGGGACCGAGCCTGGCCATGCTCTGGGCGGTGGTAGGGGACGCGATGGCCTTCGCGGTGATGGTCCCTGATCGTCTCCACGTTGTACGTAGCAGCGGTGAAAATTGCAAGATGAATGGCGGCCATGGGTTTGTATTCGCGTGCGTTACCTGGTAGAGGGGAGAAGATGATTGTTGCATGGAACGGCCGTGATCTGCTATGTTGGAACGAACGACCTTGATCAACTGTAGGGTTTTTTAAAAAATAAGTTGTGAATATTTGTATATAATAAATTGTTCAATCTTTAAATCGCGATAACGTTTTCGTACGAGGTCGAAAAATTACGAAACAACTTGCATTGGGTTTGTATGGACGAACACTACGCTATGGAGCTGGATTGGAGTCATTTGGAGTTAGTGAGAATTTCGGGTAAAATTAAACGCGTGTTTAATTTTATTCGAAATAAAACGTGAAAACTGAATTGAAAGCGAGGTGAGAACTTCTCACTCAATCGAATTGTTTCGATTTAAATTTTAAACAGTTATATTTAAAATTTCTTGATTGTATGTTTGAATGATGATTGTTATCTACTGATTGTTAAAATAGACATTATGCGCCGTTAGTAAGCGGAGGTTATTTATTAAAAACATATAACGCGAATATTTCACTGCAAAGTGAAATTGGTATTATATATGTACTTGGAGTTGATTTTCCCGCATTATATAGCGGATGAGACCCTATTGCTTCGCATAATAGCGGATAATATTTTATAAATCCCATATACCGCGATCATTCCGTATTGGAACGGAATTGGTATTGTGCTAACGTTTGTGGATGCAGGGAAACATGTTGGAGGGATCCAACTGGATTCCTCACCAGTATTTATTTGGTTACAGATATTGTGATGTTTGTTGATTATCATATCGATATATGATATTTGGATGTCGTGATTGACTATTTGGTGCTGTTGCATCATCAGATTCATTTTTGAAGTTTTAAAATAATGATTTTGATTTTAAAAAGAATGTTAAAGTGATTTTTGAAAGTATATGTTTTGTTAAATTTTGAATTGTTAAAATAAATAAACATTATAATTTTATTGTTATAAAAGTTATATTTTTGGAAAATAGTACTTAAGTATGATTTTGGAGTTATATAAGTTTTAAATAACGTTTTGTAAATTATTAAAAAGATTGGTTTATTTAAATTGTGATTTTTGAATTTATTATAAACGGTTATATAAAAGATTTATAATATTGATATTTATAAAAAATATAGAAATTATAAAACGAGTTTTTATAAGTGTTAAAATGAAGTATAAATGGATTTCACAAGTGAATAAAATTTATAGATTTATAAATTGTGAAATTATAAAATGAATAGATTTTTGTAAAATAAAAGATTTATAAGAAATTAACTTATAAATCGGATTCTGACATTTTAATTGAGATTTTCGAATAAGTATAAATGGTTTATAGATGAGATTTATAATATATATTTTATAAATCGAAGTAATAGAATTCTAAAAGGATTTCTGTTAATGTTGAAAATAAGGTTATAAATAAAATCTTATAAGTAATAAGATTTAAAATTTGTGAAGTTTTAAAAAAAGAATGATTTTGTAAACAAATGGATTATAAGTTTTTAACTTATAATATGGACTTCTGGTATATAATTGAGTTATATAAATTGAATGGGATAATAAAGGAGATTTATAAATCGAAGTTTTATAAATAGAAATGGGATTTATAAACATTGTTTGTAAATTTGAAATCAACTGAATTTGATAAATCAAACATAAAAGTTATTAAAGGAGATATATTCGTGATTTTGGACAGCGAATTATCCTTAAATTTAAATGTTGTAATAATAAGAGTTTGGTTGGGAATTTTATCCATGATTTTGGACGGGGGATAATCTTATAATAAATGTGTTGAAACACTGAATTGGACAAATAAAGTATATTCACGATTTTTGGACCGTGAATAGATTATGAAATAAAACGGATTTGTTTTGGGGAAGTGATGTTTTAAATAGAATTTAAGACGATTTAAAGATGTTTTAAAATGCATTAAGTATCGAACACATAGATTTCAACATTCATTGTTGAAATAGACGTTTTTGAGAAATAAGGAAATGGTGGACTATAACACTGTTTTTATAGTAAATGATTTCCAAAAGGAAATGTTTTTGTGTAGTATTGGGATTTATATATCTATCTAAATTTCGAATCCCTATACTAGTGATTTTGGGTTGTTGTAACGATGTTTTACGCAACATTCGTTTTGGCTCAAATAAATGCGTTTTAAGAGAATGTTTTCCTTAAAGAATGAAATATATACTTAATTTCGATTTAAGTATATTGAATATTTTCCAAGTGTTGAAAATAAATAGATTTGTGAATTACTTATTATTAAATAAGTATGGGAATGTTTTCTAATATGAAGTGAATATTTTGAGATTTTATCTTTTAAAGATAAATTGAAAATGAATATTAGAAATCGATTTGAAATCGTATATTCATAGATATTTTGGAATTGTAAATTCACTATGGAATTTATAAAAGGAAAGGAAATTTGTTTAAAAATAAACGTTGATTTATTTTTGAAGTTTGGGAATAAATTTACGGATTTGGAACGTAAATATAAAGTAAATCGTTAAGGATTTATTTAATTTGTTTAAATGAACCAGGTTGAAATGAAAGTATTTCCACGTAAGAAAAATGTTTGAAATTTGTTTTCAAAGATTGAAAGGTGAAAAGTGATTTGAAATTTGTTTTCAAATGGTTGAAGTGTGGAAATTATATATCTAGTAAAGATATTTTGGAAAATTATTTGGAATCTGGTGATGTTAAGCATGCCTATTGATAGTTAAATAACCGACTATCAATATTTACCTTTGAATAGGTATTTGCTGTGATTTTCTTGAATTTGATTGCCACACTTATTTTTAAAATAAGCACTCACTATTCGAGTTTGCCGGGAAAGGACCTTGGGGTCGTATAACCCATTCCTAATATGTGATACGTCGTTATAGATTGCATTTGATGACCGGTGTTGAAGACCGGATATTTATGAAAACGAAAGGATTACCGTCGAATGTTTCTACATCGGCTGATCTTCGATATAGAAATTTATTACCCTTTGTGATGGGAAGTCCGGCCGTGATTAGTAAATAACCGGATTGCAAGGACTTCTTTGGAAGTGCCTTCGGTTCCGTTCGATCCCGGAACGGACTTGTATGGATGTGTGTCTGACGTTACAATTTGAGATGTAAAGCTGGTTTCTATCAAATATATTTCCGTTGGTGGTGGAGAATTTATTCTCTTAGCTTAACTGTAACGACCGCTATTTTGGACCATTCAAATCGACAATAAAACCGTACATGTCCGTCTTGAATAATTCAAAATACCGAATTGTTAATAAAATTTGGCAAAACTTAAAATATACAGTAAATAAATCAATAATAGATCACTTACACAGAGTAATACAATGCAGCGGAATAGATAAAGAATAGTAGTTCATGAAGCTACTATATACCTCAGAGTTAGAAATAAAATACAACCGAATAGTTCAAATGCCATGAAGTCTCCAATGCAACAGATGGCTTCTCTGAACCAATCAACTGGATGACTGAAGGGATAGATAGCTGGATCTTCAAGCAAAGCTCCAACTTCGAAGATGAGTCTCAAATGCTGTATCTCTCAGTCTGACCCGAGCGTAAAGCAAAACACAAAACACTCGAGTCAGGATTAACATTCTTATATCTATAAATCTAACTCAAGTGAAATATAATTAACTTAGAGGATGTTTGGGATAACCATCCTCTAAGGGTCCATAGAACTATCTAAAAGACAGAAATATACACTATAACACCGTAGTCTTTTCAACTTAATTTATACTTCAAAACCAAATATCATTTTCACTTCAAATATCTCTATACTTCCCAAATAGTATTTTTATATATTAAATAATTTGTACAGTAAAGAAATTTCAATTCCCTCAACTTAACAAATCGTTTAACATCAACCCGACCACCCCATTTAAATCTATTTCAATCTCAGTTTATCAATTTAAATTCAACTCAATTTCTAAAATAATCACTTCAATTTTATCGATCTCAAATTCGGATTTGAAATCACAAAATACCCTTTATATTCAATATATTTCAAAACTTTAAGTATTCAACGTTTCAAACTAACTTTTTAATCAATTTAGTTTCTAAATAATAAATTCAACTATACTGATTTCAAATACATATCCGAATCTCAAAATAAACCATTTAAATCTCAATATAGTTCAAAGCTTTAATATTTAATTAAATGTTCAATTTAATAGTTTCATATAGATCTCGATTTAACCTCATTATTATCTAGACTTAAAATAATCCCTCATTAGATACAATATCATTTAAGTAACCTTAAATTACATTTTATTCAATATTTTCTTTAATTTGTTTAAACGTGAAATATTCATTAAATCACTTAAATAAAAATCCAGTTACAAAATCATACCCTTAAATTTCCCATTCAATAATTTCAAATTGATTTAATTGAATAAATCCTTATTTAAATACCATTTAGATAAACCCACATTTATCTCCCAATCTTAGTAAATTGCAGAATACTTTTTGGAATAAAATTTACATAAATATTTAACATAATTTGTGTATTAAATCAAATTTTGACTAAATTAAATATTATTAAATCTGTATATCATTACCCTTTTTATATAAAAAAATTTAAGGATTAACATTTAATAAGACCATATATTTCTTTCCAAAACAATGAATTAAATTTCAAAATATTTATATATATGGACCAACGATGTCTGTATATATTTCTTATCATATGGTCAAGTGTTACGGATATTTATCATTTCAATCCGTACACTAAATGTATACGGGTGGATAGCATTTCAACCCGTAATCCCAATTCAATTAAATGAAAATCGCTTGGGTTTATCATTTCAACCCATAACGATTTTCTCCTATTCTAAAGTTTGTTCGGGTACGTATCATTTCAACCCATAGTGATTTCTATACTAACAGGGAACTTGCAGAGTGATAACAGATATGTAAATAATAATAACAACATGCATATATCATCAAAATAAATATATAAACAATAGGATATGGTGTCATATCCCATAAGTGAATAGTTACAGATAATAGCATATATAACAATTTAAATAACTATAGCCTCATATTTCAATTGTCGTCTCAATTGAAATCAAATTTAGTAAATAAAAGAATGTTAATCATGAGTGATTTCTCACCTTTCGAGGCCAGAGAAAAAAAAGTGAGTTATGAAATCCAGATCCGAATTCCAAAACAAAGCTAGATGGACACGGTTCAATGATCAAAGCTGATAATAGGAATAGACGAATTCAAATCAGAATTGGATCAAGGAAGATAAATAGGATAAGTGAGCTTATATACAACTAGCCAACATATGCAGACACAGTTTATAAAATATGCAACAAAATATGCATGCCTCGGTTAATATATATACATAGTTGTGCAGACCGACTATATTAATATAACCATATATATACTATTTAACATTTCCTCTACCAATTTGTATATGACTATACATATGACTATACTTGAAATCAAAATACACATCCCTTAAAAAAAAAATCCAACGTATATCAGTCAGTGCAAACAACCTTAAGGCTGACATGAAATAAACTTTTGAAAGCATATACTGTTGAAATTATAAAATATTGATATAACTTATACTGTAAAACTACCATAGAAAATTTATATATATACCTACATTTAAATATAACTTATGTAAATTGTTGAAAATAAAATAAAATATAGTACGGTAGACTCTAAAATACTAAAACAATCATAAAAATATATATTATAAATTGACCTATCAAACTTGTACCCACCAATTTTATATAATATATATACCAAAACAGTAACGAAAATTGAAATACTATATTTTATATATCTAACATATGAAAGCTAATAAAATAACATATTTTATTATAGTTGAAACTGTTATAACCAAATATATAAAACATATAAAAATACGTATATTAATAGAAGGCTGCCAAACTTATACCATATATACCGTAATCTATCAATAGTAAAATAAAACGCGTATATATATATTTAACTTATCAACTAGTTAGTAAAACATACGTATCTAAAAGCCATACGATAACTATATGCTAACAAAAGTCAAAAACTATATACCGTAAAATCTTAAAATAATATACATAATACAGTATAAATATATACTAACCTTTATATATGAACAGAAGTTAAATATTTATATACACGTTTATAAATATAACAATTATCATATATATACTATTATGAAATATATTATTATTTTTAAAGTTCAACTGTTAGGGAATTCAAAATCCCCATAGTTGTAGTAAACATATAAAATAAAACTTATGCACAATCTATACTGTTCTTAATATATAAAATAGACTTATATCAAATAAAATGCGTACTTACTTTTAAAAACCAGAGAGGAAATGTTTTGCCAACTAATGCATGCGGCCATGGGGAGGAGGCAGGCCAAGGAAAAGAGATAGCTCATGCTCAGGTTTGGAAGAAATAAGAAAAGATGGAGGGGAGATGAGAACAGGCGATTTTTAAAGGAAGAATGCATGCGTGATTCAAGCAACATGACATGGCGAAGGGCATTTTTCAGGCAACAGAGAAAATGCTAGTTTCTTAAATATAAAGGTAGGTCTGCATCTGATATATGAACGTGCTATATGACTTTATATAATATTTACAAAGCTCTCTCCTCTTTTAATATTAATTTGAGGGCAACGAATAGCCTACAGAGAGAAAAGAAGATGCAATCTATGCTATACTATATATATATATATATATATATATATATTCCTAGAAACACAGAAACGAAGAGGTAAAAGAGGGAAGAGAAAGAGGCGTATAAATGAATGGTAAATAAATTTGGATTTCAAATGAAATAAATGGAACAGCAGAGATTAAAGTATGGATGTAAATCCTAGAATAATAAAAAGCAACGGTTATATGTTGATTAAGAAAAATAATTAAAACAATTAATGGCTTAAATGGGGCAGCATGTTTCAAAATTTTGAAATGCAAAAGAAACGTACACTATAAATATAAAGTTTTCAAAAGCAAAAGAAACGTAAAGCTGTCCATTAATTCATCAAAACGTTATTTAAGTAAATTGAAATGAAAAAAAAAGTAATTGTAACGGTCAATAGTTGATTTAGCTATACACTTAAAGCAATAAATTTTTGTTTGTTTGTACAACACATAATGAGTTTTGAAAGTCAAGGATATAAAAGTGGATAAAAGGAAAGAAATCAGGAAATTTTGTGAGCAATAGCTTTCCAAGGAAAGGTAGGATTACATTATATATACATGCTGAGATGATTAGGCACGTTCAAAAATTTAGAAGCAAATGAAGGAATTGGAAATAAATATAAAATGAAAGAAATTTGAATAGTCCGTAGCTATGATTTAGCCAAAATTTATTAAAGCCATTTACTTGGAAGGTTGGAACCGAAATAATAGGGAGAGGAAGGCACATTAAATTTGATGACAAAGTTGTGTTCGGATCTATAAGCAAGTGGTTTATATATTATAGGCCTTACGAAAGCGAGGGAAGGAACGGATGCTACTAGCTTGATGATTTGAGATTCTTTCAAGCGTTAAAAACAAAAATAAAGAGAGACCAGAATAAACGCACCACCATAAATATAAATATACGCTTCAATTGCAAAAGAAACGTATAGAGAAAATTATGGGTAGTGGGAAAGGTAAAGTCAGTGCACGAAACTACAAGGAATAATAAAAGCAAGGTCGATGATCTCAAATTTATTAATGGTTACGAATGGAAAAGTCTACCTGAATTGGAAAAGTATTAAGCAATAGAAATCTTTAACGGTAGTAAAAAGAAACCGTTACGCACTGATTCAGAAATCAATTAAAGCAATTAATAGCTTGAATTGGATAGCACGTTTTCTCAATTAAATAAACTTCCATAAAATTATTTGAAAATTTACAATCTGCTATATTTAAATATACGTATTCTAAATATATAAACATTTTATTTAAAAATTCAATTATTATAAGATTTCACAAATATTCAATTAAATACGTTATAGAATCAATTAAAATTGTTAAAATTTTCCGGGTCGTTACAATCTCCCCCACTCAAAACTTTTCGTCCCCGAAAAGGAAGGAGGTAGGAGAATAAAACAACCAGAAAAAAAAATAGATTGAAAGCCAAGATAAACAATAAATTTTAAAACTATATAAATTTTATTTGAAATATTTATTTGAAAATTTTATTTGAAATTAAATTTTCTTTAATATTTAATACTTCTCAAACTCCTTTGCAAACAATTATTTACATTATTACTTCTATTTACAAAGACTATTGAAAATATTAAATCCAAAATTTATGAAAATTTTAATTTATCTCAAGATACCTTTCAAATATTATCAATAAATTAATAATCATTTTCTTTAAAGATGTTTTATTTAATTTATAACTTCAAAAATATTTATAACACTAAAATTTTATATAAAACAATGTAGTATACAAATAAGCAATATTTAAAAGATTTATTCAAAAAGGAAAGGAAGGTAGATTCCGAAAACGGAATATAGGTGAAAAATGAAGCTGAGCAGATGAGGTAGATTCAAAAAAATAGAATCGGGCACGAATAATTTATTTCAAACCATAAATATTTTAATTTCAAATATTAATACAAAATTTCTTTGTTGGGAAAAATACTTTTATAATAAATACCATTATAATAATTCGTTTATATCGAAATAAATCTTTCTTTTGAAAATATTTTTATAATTCGATGTTTTAACAAGTTTATCCTCGTTCTTGCAGACTCTGGCCATGCGTTGATCAGGCGCAAAGCTAGAATTCTTCAAGTACTTAGTAGACCTGTTTCAACACCCAGTGAAAATACTTGAAAAACCTTTTTAAAAACAGATATGGAAAGTACAATCCAAACAAACAACCAAACCAAAACCTTTGTCCGACCATGGTTCGCAGATACACAATGGTTACGCCTGGGTCTTCCAGGAAACAATCCATATCCGTAAGCTTTCTCAGCCCTGCGAGTTACGCCATGATGACTAGTAGAGTGCAGGATACACAATGGTTACGCCTGGATCCCCCAGGAAACAATCTGTACCCCTAGGCAAGACTCAGCCAGGCACTTGCGCTACTATTCGCGACCTACACAGATTGCAGGATACACAATGGTTACGCCTGGATCCCCCAGGAAACAATCCGTACCCCTAGGCAAGACTCAGCCAGGCAGTTGCGCTATGCAGTCACGAGAGAAAAAAAACCATGGGTTACGCCACAGTGGGAAACACTCGAGTATTACATCCGGAAAACCGAAAATCAGAGAGAATAATATCGATAGAATGAATCCACGATGTGGCCACAAAGCGGATATCAAGCAGAAGGCACTTTCCATATCTTTACTTCGAAAATATATATCATATAGTACCTTTTCAAATACTTTCAAACATCATACTTATATAAAATCCATATATATATATATATATATATATAAGATTCCATTTTCAAATCGAATACTTTCCAAATCAATAGTATATCAAATCATACTTATATAGACTTCGATTTATAAAAAAAAATTCTCTTTCCAAATTGAGTACCTTTCAAATCAATAGATTTCAAATCACTTCATACATATACAAATCCAATTTATATAAGTTCGACCACTCCCAAATCAAGTGCTTAACAATATAAGGTTCTCAATTTCAAATCATTTCAATGTCAATTCATTTTCAAAATCATATAGGATTTCACCAAATTTTCTTCCAAATTAAGTATCTAAATTTCAAAGTTCCCAAAATAATAGGTTTAGAAAATTATCCCAGTTTCCAAATTAAAATAATTCAAGTCAAACAAATTCATTTCCAAAATCACCATATAAGTACTGGTTTTTAATTTCAAAACCAAATATTTCCTCAAAATCAATTATACTCAAAATGGTTTCCAAATTTATAATCATCACTTTAAAACTTTTAAACTATCTATTTCTATTAGAAATATCCAATTTACCTTTCTGAAAACCATTATTTGAAATTAATTTTTTTTTTCCAAAACATTTCAAAACTAAATTCCATATTAGTATAATTAAAAATAGTCATATTCACTTACTTAACAAAAGGTTTCAAACTTACTTAAGTCATACTCTTCAAAACTAAACTTATATGCTTTATCAAAACTTTTATACTTTTCGAAATTTCTTAGTTTAAAACTTTTAAACCTTGATTTGGAAGTGGTCGAACCTTCAAAATAGTCGATGAAATCAAATTTCAAATCTAAGAGTTGGAAATAATTTTTTTTTATAAATAGAGTTATTACTAGTCAAATTGAAAACTCGAGGACTGAAACCGGTCTCACTTTAAATTGTTTCAAATATATACATATATCTTTCGAAAATATCAAATTATACTTCGAAATTTGAAATCAAAACGGTTTTACAAAATCACTCGCATAGCGAAGCTATTAAAGTGGCCTCTCCCCCACTTTGCAACTCGAAAATCAATGTCGATGATGCGTGCGCTCATCACCGAAATTATTCTCCAGCGACATAAGTGAGTTCCGGACTTCTATTTTCTTGAAAACTTCTTTGAAATTTCTTCAAAATTATTGGAATTCATTTGAATCCATTTGAAACATTTCTTATTCGGAAAAATACTTTTAAATCGTATTATTTTTATATATTTTCCCAAAGTCTTAAAACCAATTTCAAAATATCGGAATTCAATTCTCGAATTTCAAATTTAACCCTTCAGTTATAAATCCTTTTTATATGAATCACTGTCTTATAAATTTTCAAAATTTCCAATCCTTTCAAAACTTTTATATATAGAATAACATTTCTTATTCGTTTTATATATAGGTATATAATCCTTATCGAAAAAAAATTTCACTTTTATATATAGAATAAAATCATAGTTATCAAAATAAAAATTTCATATAAAACAATTTTAAAATACAACAAACCCGATTTTCAAAGGATGATTCAAGAATGGATTTCAAAACAAAGATAGAGATTTAATTTAGAGGAACTCTAATCAATAGAATCCTGATTCGAAGATAGGCTCAAACAAAGTTGAGAAAATCAAATTACAAAATAGAAGATGGATATACTTCTATAAATCTCGGGCGACCTTAACCGGGTCAACCGTGACTTCAGGAATATAATTGATGCGGAATTCTAAAGCAAATCGACATTCGATTGCCAGAGATAGAATTCGGCATACCAAGATATAGCAGCATCATAAACCGAGGATACAGAAATCTCCGGTGAATCAATGCCAATTGTAAAGGAGTTTTCACCCCCTTTACAATTCATTCCGTGGAGTTATGGGATACTCCAGAATCAAACGAATATAAATAGGGAGAGACAAGAATGAATTTCGGAACCGAGGGACATTCCAAAATTCAAAGGAAATCAAGTCAAAAAGAAGGGATTCAACTCGAACGAAAGTGATTCTGTAAATGAATTTACCATATATGCTAGGTTTTGCCTAGAGCCAAAGCTCTGATACTAACTGTAACGACCCGCTATTTTGGACCATTCAAATCGACAATAAAACCATACATGTCCGACTTGAATAATTCAAAATACCGAATTGTTAATAAAATTTGGCAAAACTTAAAATATACAGTAAATAAATCAATCATAGATCACTTACACAGAGTAATACAATGCAGCGGAATAGATAAAGAATAGTAGTTCATGAAGCTACTATATACCTCAGAGTTAGAAATAAAATACAACCGAATAGTTCAAATGCCATGAAGTCTCCAATGCAACAGATGGCTTCTCTGAACCAATCAACTGGATGACTGAAGGGATAGATAGCTGGATCTTCAAGCAAAGCTCCAACTTCGAAGATGAGTCTCAAATGCTGTATCTCTCAGTCTGACCCGAGCGTAAAGCAAAACACAAAACACTCGAGTCAGGATTAACATTCTTATATCTATAAATCTAACTCAAGTGTAATATCAACTGAAATATAATTAACTTAGAGGATGTTTGGGATAACCATCCTCTAAGGGTCCATGGAACTATCTAAAAGATAGAAATATACACTATAACACCGTAGTCTTTTCAACTTAATTTATACTTCAAAACCAAATATCATTTTCACTTCAAATATCCTATACTTCCCAAATAGTATTTTTATATATTAAATAATTTGTACAGTAAAGAAATTTCAATTCCCTCAACTTAACAAATTGTTTAACATCAACCCGACCACCCCATTTAAATCTATTTCAATCTCAATTTATCAATTTAAATTCAACTCAATTTCTAAAAAATAACCACTTCAAATTTATCAATCTCAAATTCGGATTTGAAATCACAAAATACCCTTTATATTCAATATATTTCAAAATTTTAAGTATTCAACGTTTCAAACTAACTTTTTAATCAATTTAGTTTCTAAATAATAAATTCAACTATACTGATTTCAAATACATATCCGAATCTCAAAATAAACCATTTAAATCCCAATATAGTTCAAAGCTTTAATATTTAATTAAATGTTCAATTTAATAGTTTCATATAGATCTCGATTTAACCTCATTATTATCTAGACTTAAAATAATCCCTCATTAGATACAATATCATTTAAGTAACCTTAAATTACATTTTACTCAATATTTTCTTTAATTTGTTTAAACGTGAAATATTCATTAAATCACTTAAATAAAAATCCAGTTACAAAATCATACCCTTAAATTTCCCATTCAATAATTTCAAATTGATTTAATTGAATAAATCCTTATTTAAATACCATTTAGATAAACCCACATTTATCTCCCAATCTTAGTAAATTGCAGAATACTTTTTGGAATAAAATTTACATAAATATTTAACATAATTTATGTATTAAATCAAATTTGACTAAATTAAATATTATTAAATCTATATATCATTACCCTTTATACATAAAAAATTTAAGGATTAACATTCAATAAGACCATATATTTATTTCCAAAACAAGGAATTAAATTTCAAAATATTTATATATATGGACCAACGATGTCTGTATATATTTCTTATCATATGGTCAAGTGTTACGGATATTTATCATTTCAATCCGTACACTAAATGTATACGGGTGGATAGCATTTCAACCCGTTATCCCAATTCAATTAAATGAAAATCGCTTGGGTTTACCATTTCAACCCATAACGATTTTCTCCTATTCTAAAGTTTGTTCGGGTACGTATCATTTCAACCCATAGTGATTTCTATACTAACAGGGAACTTGCAGAGTGATAACAGATATGTAAATAATAATAACAACATGCATATATCATCAAAATAAATATATAAACAATAGGATATGGTGTCATATCCCATAAGTGAATAGTTACAGATAATAGCATATATAACAATTTAAATAACTACAGCCTCATATTTCAATTGTCGTCTCAATTGAAATCAAATTTAGTAAATAAAAGAATGTTAATCGTGAGTGATTTCTCACCTTTCGAGGCCAAAGAAAAAGAAGTGAGTTATGAAATCCAGATCCGAATTCCAAAACAAAGCTAGATGGACACGGTTCAATGATCAAAGCTGATAATAGGAATAGACGAATTCAAATCAAAATTGGATCAAGGAAGATAAATAGGATAAGTGAGCTTATATACAACTAGCCAACATATGCAAACACAGTTTATAAAATATGCAACAAAATATGCATGTCTCGGTTAATATATATACATAGGTGTGCAGACCGACTATATTAATATAACCATATATATACTATATAACATTTCCTCTACCAATTTATATATGACTATACATATGACTATACTTGAAATCAAAGTACACATCCCTTAAAAAAAAAATCCAACGTATATCAGTCAGTGCAAACAACCTTAAGGCTGACATGAAATAAACTTTTGAAAGCATATACTGTTGAAATTATAAAATATTGATATAACTTATACTGTAAAACTACCATAGAAAATTTATATATATACCTACATTTAAATATAACTTATGTAAATTGTTGAAAATAAAATAAAATATAGTACGGTAGACTCTAAAATACTAAAACAATCATAAAAATATATATTATAAATTGACCTATCAAACTTGTACCCACCAATTTTATATAATATATATACCAAAACAGTAACGAAAATTGAAATACTATATTTTATATATCTAACATATGAAAGCTAATAAAATAACATATTTTATTATAGTTGAAACTGTTATAACCAAATATATAAAACATATAAAAATACGTATAATAATAGAAGGCTGCCAAACTTATACCATATATACCGTAAGCTATCAATAGTAAAATAAAACGCGTATATATATATATATTTAACTTATCAACTAGTTAGTAAAACATACGTATCTAAAAGCCGTACGATAACTATATGCTAACAAAAGTCAAAAACTATATACCGTAAAATCTTAAAATAATATACATAATACAGTATAAATATATACTAACCTTTATATATGAACAGAAGTTAAATATTTATATACACGTTTATAAATATAACAATTATCATATATATACTATTATGAAATATATTATTATTTTTAAAGTTCAACTGTTAGGGAATTCAAAATCCCCATAGTTGCAGTAAACATATAAAACAAAACTTATGCACAATCTATATTGTTCTTAATATATAAAATAGATTTATATCAAATAAAATGCGTACTTACTTTTAAAAACCAGAGAGGAAATGTTTTGCCAACTAATGCATGCGGCCATGGGGAGGAGGCAGGCCAAGGAAAAGAGAGAGCTCATGCTCAGGTTTGGAAGAAATAAGAAAAGATGGAGGGGAGATGAGAACAGGCGATTTTTAAAGGAAGAATGCATGCGTGATTCAAGCAACATGACATGGCGAAGGGCATTCTTCAGGCAACAGAGAAAATGCTAGTTTCTTAAATATAAAGGTAGGTCTGCATCTGATATGTGAACGTGCTATATGACTTTATATAATATTTACAAAGCTCTCTCCTCTTTTAATATTAGTTTGAGGGCAACGAATAGCCTACAGAGAGAAAAGAAGATGCAATCTATGCTATACTATATATATATATATTCCTAGAAACACGGAAACGAAGAGGTAAAAGAGGGAAGAGAAAGAGGCGTATAAATGAATGGCAAATAAATTTAGATTTCAAATGAAATAAATGGAACAGCAGAGATTAAAGTATGGATGTAAATCCTAGAATAATAAAAAGAAACGGTTATATGTTGATTAAGAAAAATAATTAAAACAATTAATGGCTTAAATGGTGAAGCATGTTTCAAAATTTTGAAATGCAAAAGAAACGTACACTATAAATATAAAGTTTTCAAAAGCAAAAGAAACGTAAAGTTGTCCATTAATTCATCAAAACGTTATTTAAGTAAATTGAAATGAAAAAAAAAGTAATTGTAACGGTCAATAGTTGATTTAGCTATACACTTAAAGCAATAAATTTTTGTTTGTTTGTACAACACATAATGAGTTTTGAAAGTCAAGGATATAAAAATGGATAAAAGGAAAGAAATCAGGAAATTTTGTGAGCAATAGCTTTCCAAGGAAAGGTAGGCTTACATTATATATACATGCTGAGATGATTAGGCACGTTCAAAAATTTTGAAGCAAATGAAGGAATTGGAAATAAATATAAAATGAAAGAAATTTGAAAAGTCCGTAGCTATGATTTAGCCAAAATTTATTAAAGCCATTTACTAGGAAGGTTGGAACTGAAATAATAGGGAGAGGAAGGCACATTAAATTTGATGACAAAGTTGTGTTCGGATCTATAAGCAAGTGGTTTATATATTATAGGCCTTACGAAAGCGAGGGAAGGAACGGATGCTACTAGCTTGATGATTTGAGATTCTTTCAAGCGTTAAAAACAAAAATAAAGAGAGACCAGAATAAACGCACCACCATAAATATAAATATACGCTTTAATTGCAAAAGAAACGTATAGAGAAAATTATGGGTAGTGGGAAAGGTAAAGTCAGTGCACGAAACTACAAGGAATAATAAAAGCAAGGTCGATGATCTCAAATTTATTAATGGTTACGAATGGAAAAGTCTACCTGAATTGGAAAAGTATCAAGCAATAGAAATCTTTAACGGTAGTAAAAAGAAACCGTTACGCACTGATTCAGAAATCAATTAAAGCAATTAATAGCTTGAATTGGACAGCACGTTTTCTCAATTAAATAAACTTCCATAAAATTATTTGAAAATTTACAATCTGCTATATTTAAATATACGTATTCTAAATATATAAACATTTTATTTAAAAATTCAATTATTATACGATTTCACAAATATTCAATTAAATACGTTATAGAATCAATTAAAATTGTTAAAATTTTCCGGGTCGTTACATTAACACCCTCAGAGGTTATGTAGTAGATGGTTACTAGTGATACATTCCCAAATTGGTAATGTGGCATACGAAGTGCTGTTGAGCATTTGTTGAACAAAGCAAGCTTTTGTATAAAGCGTGGCTTTGTGGACGAGACTTCGTCGGACCTCACACCCCGGAAATGGTCAAAACAGGAAGGATACAGCAAGGTTATTAGGGGGTAGCGCCCCTTTAGTGTATGTCATTCCTTCTGGATAGAGGTGGTATCATGGTATGGAGCCCAGATACTTAACCTATGTTGTTGCTGCAAATTTATTGCTTTGTGGTTGTTGGAATCGAGGATCCTCGGATATAGATCGGTTACGATCGGGGAATGACATATTCATGTCAGTAGTTACCTAGTTTGAAAGGTAACCCGGCCTTGTGTTGGCAGAGATCCGGTTAGGTTCTCGGGTCGTCTTTCCAGAGGCGTACCCATGTGGCAATGAGAAGTTTCTTGGCCTGACCATTTGTTGGAAATCCAAAGAAATAATACGAACCTTGTACGGTTTTAGTTGTAGAACCTGCCATTTAATATGGTAGCTATAGTAGGCATAATATAATGGTACCTATGTTGGCTAAGATTTATATTCTACTTTCAAAATGTTTTCTACACTATGCACTAATAATAATATCAAAAATGATTTGATTTTACGTAGTAAGCATCTTTGACTATCATAAGGAGAAATCTCCCCCAAGTCTGCGTTTGCATTGTGTGTGTGCCGGGAGGCCTTATGGTAGTTTCATTTTCAAAAGCATTTCGAATTGACTTTAAAAATATTCCTCTGTTATTTTTAAAAGATAAACTGTTTAATTTCTCACACCAGTCCCATGACTGACCTGGAGTTTACTGTTTTCCTTCCTAAACTCTGGGTGCGCACCAATTTCCACACGGGCAGTCTAGAGTTAGTTTATCAGGATATTCTGGATTTCAGGAGTTGCTGGAGGCAAGCTGGATGACATGGCGTATTACTAGTATATAGTATTTCTTTTCCGTTGTTTGTTGTTGTACACTCTGATGATGTGATGTAATGTAATATGATGTAATGTAATAACTGATATAGTTCTTTGTTTAAGATTATTCATTTACCTATTCTATGTTGTTCCGATGCGATTGTGAGATTCTGATATTGTTCTGTTGTTTCTTTCTGTTCTGTTCTCTTTTTCTTTCTTCTTCTATCTTCTACCTCTTCTTTAACCCTAACGGTACGGTTTTTCGGCCTTTGATTGCTCGGCATTTGATACAGTGGACATATTGATGTCGGTTTTCGAGCGTCGAAAAGTCGCGAATGTTACATTTGGTATCAGAGCATATGGTTAAGCGACAACCATGGCTCTGTTGGGTATTACTCATTAGAGATAGAGCCAGGAGTACTCTAGAATGAGTGTGAGTGTAATAATAGATATGAGCGCGTATTTGTTAGTGAATATAAAAAAATGTTTTATATTGTGTTTGCTTATCCGTTGAGCTGTTTGTGAATTTTGGTCAGTAGATGGGACGCCATATTATCGATAGGGATTTCTAAACTCTTAAACGAGACAAGTTGACATAGTATCATTTAAATAGGGTAAATGAAATAATTTTACCTCGATTATATTTTATATATAAAGGAATAATTTTTCAGAATTATTAAAGTGTATATAAAATTAATTGTTGGTTGTTGAAAATGTAAGATATATGCAAGTAAATAAAAGTTGTTTGAATAAGTTGAATAAAAACAACAGTTGAAAAAGAATGAATTGTATAAACAAATGAATTATAAGTGTGGAATTATAATTAATGTAATTTACAATTGTGAAATAATCTTATATATAATAAGTGAAATTCTATAAGTAAAAGATTTATAAATGTAATTTATAATCTGAAAATAAAATTCCAGAGAAGGGTTTTGAAAGGATTTGATATTTTGGAAATTTGTTTTGGAGAAATTAAAGCTTTAAACTCTTTTCGGTCGCTGGAAAATAATTCCGATGATGATTGCAACATCATTTGTGTTCATTTTCGAGTTTCCGAGAGAAGTATTGCTGCCAAATTATTTTAAATGAAAGTTGATTTCAAAACTGGTTTGGATTTTTGAATTCAAAAGATAATCTGAATTGGATTTATAAATGGAAATTTAAGTTAACTTAAACAAGTGATGTTTGAAATGGAATATAACTTAAGTAATGTTGAATAAAGTTGATTTTGGTATCGAAGTAAATTAATCAAGAGAAGTAATGAATACGAACTTAAGTTATATAAATGAAATTCAACCTTATATTGTTAAATGAATTAGCAATTGAATTAATAAATGAATTGAATGTTAATCAATTGAATGTAAATGAATTGATATGAAATATGAATGTAAGTATAAATTCATTAGAAGCTAATGAAGTTGAGAAATTGAATAATTGGATGGAAGCCAATTTAATATAAACCAATTGGAAGCTAAAGTAATTGACTTAATAGAAGTTGAAAGCTAATGTAATTGGAAATTAAATAATTGAATGAAAGTCAATTGAATGTTGAACCAATTGGAATTAAAAGGGATGAACCAAATTGAATGAATGTAAGCGAAGTAAATAATTTGGTTATGTTGAATATACATTGGTTAGTTGGATGATAGTTGGATGATGGTTGGATTGTTGTTTTGATTGCATTTGTTGCTTTGGTTGCATTTGCTATGTTGGCACATGTAGTTGTTATGTTACTATATGATGTATATTGATAGTATTTTCATATATATACATGTTTCTCATGGTTTGTTGAGTGTTTAGTACGTGTGGATTGCGCTTGCTTCGCATTTGGAGCTCGCTTTCGCGCTATATTAGCTGTATATGCTCGCTAATAAAATATAAGGTACATATCTCGGATTAAATATCGTACTTTTACACTTTTTTCCTTGCGGGATGCCTCATCACTTGATGGGATGTATATTTGTGATATATACACTGTCATTTTTTTCGGATCGAGCCGCGCAAAGGAGACTCTGGCGAATTTTTCCGAAAATTTAAGGCGTTAGAATATTTTTGAGAAAATTGGAATTTTTTTGAAAACTAAGTTTGGATTTGGAAACTTAGTAAAGATTTTGTAATAAGTTTAACTATGAATTTTGGGAAAGTTAAACACTTAAGAGATTTGAAAAATCCAATTTGAATGGTTTGTTTTTGAAAGTTAATGGATTCTGTAACTTTTTCTTACTTGGTAATTTCGAGGACGAAATTCTTTTAAGGGGGGAAGTTTGTAACGACCCAGAAGTTCTGTCAATTAAAAATTGTATATTTAATTGATTTTTAAATACTAATAAGTAAAATTTATAAGTCGAATAATTTTATTTCGAATAATTGGATTTAATTGGATAATTAAATCGATAATTTAATAGTTGAAATTACAGAAATGATTGAAAATTGGGTTAAATATGATTAAAAAATTGATTTGTAAAATTTTATTTAATTATATTGGAGTTATAATAATGTTATAGAACTTTTAAAATCGAATTTAAAGTTAATTTGTGAAAATTGAATATTTTAATATTTAATTGACGTGTAAAAATAACCGTTTTTCAAACAGTCTCGGATTTCGAAGAAACCAGTTTCATCGGATCCGTAATGTGATATTATTGTATGGTTTCAAATTTCGTGTCAATCGGATTTACCGTTTGTCCGGGGCAAACCAAAACGCATAGAAATTAGTTTAAATCGATTTAATTTAAATTTGATCGTTTATTTCCGTAACTCGCACAGATGATTGAATTAGCCTCCGAAACCTATTCCATTGTGTCCAGAACGCGGGATAAACCCTAGAAACGTTGGTCACCGCGCGAGATTTGGAGTTTCAAAAATCGAATGAATAGTGATTTTTGGTAAATTTTCTATAAAAAGGAACCATTATTTTCTTTTGCTCCAAAACCCTAGTTCTAAACAGTAGCCGCCACCTTCTAGATTAATGGCCGAAATTTAATCTCTTTCTTTCTCAAATTTCTTTCAATCCATCAGTTATTAGCCAAAGTTTTCAACTAGAAAAACCTAGAGGACATCGTGATTGACAAATCCAACGGTGGAGATTCGAATTGGTGTTGTGTGGAGGCCACAATTGGCTCACGTTCGACCGAAAGTCGCGCACGATTTACGAGGCAATAGGGGGACCGAGCCTGGCCGTGCTCTGAGCGGTGGTAGGGGACGCGATGGCCTTCGCGGTGATGGTCCCTGATCGTCTCCACGTTGTTCGTAGTAGCGGCGAAAATTGCAAGATGAATGGCGGCCATGGGTTTGTATTCGCGTGCGTTACCTAGTATAGAGGAGAAGATGATTGTTGCGTGGAACGGCCGTGATCTGCTATGTTGGAACGAACGGCCTTGATCAACTGTAGGGTGTTTTTTAAAATAAGTTGTGAATATTTGTATATAATAAATTGTTCAATCTTTAAATCGCGATAACTTTTTCGTACGAGGTCGAAAAATTACGAAACAACTTGCATTCGGTTCGTATGGACGAACATTACGCTATGGAGCTGGATTGGAATCATTTGAAGGTAGTGAGAATTTCGGGTAAAATTAAACGCGTGTTTAATTTTATTCGAAATAAAACGTGAAAACTGAATTGAAAGCGAGGTGAGAACTTCTCACTCAATCGAATTGTTTCAATTTAAATTTTAAATAGTTATATTTAAAATTTCTTGATTGTATGTTTGAATGATGATTGTTATCTACTGATTGTTAAAATAGACATTATGCGCCGTTAGTAAGCGGAGGTTATTTATTAAAAACATATACCGCGAATATTTCACTATAAAGTGAAATTGGTATTATATATGTACTTGGAGTTGATTTTCCCGCATTATATAGCGGATGAGACCCTATTGCGCCGCATAATAGCAGATAATATTTTATAAATCCCATATACCGCGATAATTCCGTATTGGAATGGAATTGGTATTGTGCTAATGTTTGTGGATGCAGGGAAACAGGTTGGAGGGATCGAACTGGATTCCTCACCAGTATTTATTTGGTTACAGATATTGTGATGCTTGTTGATTATCATATCGATATATGATATTTGGATGTCGTGATTGACTATTTGGTGCTGTTGCATCATCGGATCCATTTTTGAAGTTTTAAAATAACGATTTTGATTTTAAACAGAATTTTAAAGTGATTTTTGAAAGTATACGTTTTATTAAATTTTGAATTGTTAAAATAAATAAACATTATAATTTTATTGTTATAAAAGTTATATTTTTGGAAAATAGTACTTAAGTATGATTTTGGAGTTATATAAGTTTTAAATAACGTTTTGTCAATTATTAAAAAGATTGGTTTATTTAAATTGTGATTTTTGAATTTATTATAAACGGTTTATATAAAAGATTTATAATATTGATATTTATAAAAAAAATATAGGAATTATAAAACGAGTTTAAGTGTTAAAATGAAGTATAAATGGATTTCACAAGTGAATAAAATTTATAGATTTATAAATTATGAAATTATAAAATGAATAGATTTTTGTAAAATAAAAGATTTATAAGAAATTAACTTATAAATCGGATTCTGGCATTTTAATTGAGATTTTCGAATAAGTATAAATGGTTTATAGATGAGATTTATAATATATATTTTATAAATCGAAATAATGGAATTTGAAAAGGAGTTCTGTTAATGTTGAAAATAAGGTTATAAATAAAATCTTATAAGTAATAAGATTTATAATTTGTGAAGTTTTAAAAAAAGAACGATTTTGTAAACAAATGGATTATAAGTTTTTAACTTATAATATGGACTTCTGGTATATAATTGAGTTATATAAATTGAATGGGATAATAAAGGAGATTTATAAATCGAAGTTTTATAAATAGAAATGGGATTTATAAACATTGTTTGTAAATTCGAAATCAATTGAATTTGATAAATCAAACATAAAAGTTATTAAAGGAGATATATTCGTGATTTTGGACGGCGAATTATCCTTAAAGTTAAATGTTGTAATAATAATAGTTTGGTTGGGAATTTTATCCACGATTTTGGACGGTGGATAATCTTATAATAAATGTGTTGAAACACTGAATTGGACAAATAAAGTATATTCACGATTTTTGGACCGTGAATATATTATGAAATAAAATGGATATGTTTTGGGGAAGTGATGTTTTAAACAGAATTTAAGACGATTTAAAGATGTTTTAAAATGCATTAAGTATCAAACACATAGATTTCAACATTCATTGTTGAAATAGACGTTTTCGAGAAATAAGGAAATGGTGGACTATAACACTGTTGTTATAGTAAATGATTTCCGAAAGGAAATGTTTTTGTGTAGTATTGGGATTTATATATCTATCTAAATTTCGAATCCCTATACTAGTGATTTTGGGTTGTCGTAACGATGTTTTACGCAACATTCGTTTTGGCTCAAATAAATTTGTTTTAAGAGAATGTTTTCCTTAAAGGATGAAATATATACTTAATTTCGATTTAAGTATATTGAATATTTTCCAAGTGTTGAAAATAAATAGATTTGTGAATTACTTATTATTAAATAAGTATGGGAATGTTTTCCATGAAGTGAATATTTTGAGATTTTATCTTTTAAAGATAAATTGAAAATGAATATTAGAAATCGATTTGAAATCGTATATTCATAGATATTTTGGAATTGTGAATTCACTATGGAATTTATAAAAGGAAAGGAAATTTGTTTAAAAATAAACGTTGATTTATTTTTGAAGTGTGGGAATAAATTTACGGATATGGAACGTAAATATAAAGTAAACCGTTAAGGATTTATTTAATTGGTTTAAATGAACCAGGTTGAAATGAAAGTATTTCCGCGTAAGGAAAATGTTTGAAATTTGTTTTCAAAGATTGAAAGGTGAAAAGTGATTTGAAATTTGTTTTCAAATGGTTGAAATGTGGAAATTATATATCTAGTAAAGATATTTTGGAAAATAAACAATTTGGAAAATTATTTGGAATTTGGTGATGTTAAGCATGCCTATTGATAGTTAAATAACCGACTATCAATATTTACCTTTGAATAGGTATTTGTTGTGATTTGCTTGAATTTGAATGCCACACTTATTTTTAAAATAAGCGCTCACTATTCGGGTTAGCCGGAAAAGGACCTTGGGGTCGTATAACCCATTCCGAATACGTGATACGTCGTTATACATTGCATTTGATGTCCGGTGTTGAAGACCGGATATTTATGAAAACGAAAGGATTACCGTCGAATGTTTCTGTATCAGCTGATCTCCAATATTGAAATTTATTACCCTTTGTGATGGGAAGTCCGGTCGTGATTAGTGAATATCCGGATTGCAAGGACTCTTTGGAAGTGCCTTCGGTTCCGTTCGATCCCGGAACGGACTTGTATGGATGTGTGTCTGACGTTACAATTTGAGATGTAAAGCTGGTTTCTATCAAATATATTTCCGTTGGTGGCGGAGAATTTATTCTCTTAGCTTAACACCCTCAAAGGTTATGTAGTTGATGGTTACTAATGATACATTCCCAAATTGGTAATGTGGTATACGAAGTGCTGTTGAGCATTTGTTGAACAAAGCACAGCTTTTGTATAAAGCGTGGCTTTGTGGACGAGACTTCGTTGGACCTCACACCCTAGAAATGGTCAAAACAGAGAGGATGCAGCAAGGTTATTAGGGGGTAGTGCCCCTTTAGTGTATGTCATTCCTTCTGGATAGAGGTGGTATCATGGTATGGAGCCCAGATACTTAACCTATGTTGTTGCTGCAAATTTATTGCTTTGTGGTTGTTGGAATCGAGGATCCTCGGATATAGATCGGTTACGATCGGAGAATGACATATTCATGTTAGTAGTTACCTAGTTTGAAAGGTAACCCGGCCTTGTGTTGGCAGAGATCCGGTTAGGTCCTCGGGTCGTCTTTCCAGAGGCGTACCCATGTGGCAGTGGGAAGTTCCTTGGCCTGACCATTTGTTGGAAATCCAAAGAAACAATACGAACCTTGTACGGTTTTAGTTGTAGAACCTGCCATTTAATATGGTAGCTATAGTAGGCATAATATAATGGTACCTATGCTGGCTAAGATTTATATTCTACTTTCGAAATGTTTTCTACACTATGCACTAATAATAATATCAAAAATGATTTGATTTTACGTAGTAAGCATCTTTGACTATCGTAAGGAGAAATCTCCCCCAAGTCTGCGTTTGCATTGTGTGTGTGCCGGGAGGCCTTATGGTAGTTTCATTTTCAAAAGCATTTCGAATTGACTTTAGAAATATTCCTCTGTTTTGTTTTTAAAAGATAAACTGTTTAAGTTCTCACACCAGTCCCATGACTGACCTGGAGTTTACTGTTTTCCTTCCTAAACTCTGGGTGCCCACCAATTTTCACACGGGCAGTCTAGAGTTAGTTTATCAGGATATTCTGGAATTCAGGAGTTGTTGGAGGCAAGCTAGATGGCATGGCGTATTACTAGTATATAGTATTTCTTTTCCGCTGTTTGTTGTTGTACACTCTGATGATGTAATGTAATGTAATATGATGTAATGTAATAACTGATATAGTTCTTTGTTTAAAGATTATTCATTTACCTATTATATGTTGTTCCGCTGCGATTGTGAGATTCTGATATTGTTCTGTTGTTTCTTTCTGTTATGTTCTCTTTTTCTTTCTTCTTCTATCTTCTACCTCTTCTTTAACCCTAACGGTACGATTTTCCGGCCTTCGATTGCTCGGCAGTTGATACAGTGGACGTATTGATGTCGGTTTTCGAGCGTTGAAAAGTCGCGAACATTACAAAAACCCTAGCTGCCACCAATAGGAGTGGTTGACCACCTAATGCGCACCTGCCGACCCCTCTGCTTATTTTGGGAACGTAATTATATTTATACAGTTGTGTTATTTAATTCCTTTATTATACTTTTAGCATTAATTTTTAACGTTAATGATTTCGTAATCCCCAAGTCTAATCTCAATTGATTTTCAAATTTCAAATTTAATTATTTATTTGAATTCGAATTAAATTATTTTAAACCTTAGAACTTCAGATGTCCATAACTTCTTCTTTTAAGCTTATTTTTCAGCATAATATATATGGAAACAAATCATAATTTCCCCACGAATGCAACGGTACAACTTTCGTGGCCAAATTCCAACATTTACAAAATTTTCATTTTTACCCTTGCTTAATTTACTTATTTAATTCTTACTGATTTTATGGGGTGTTACGCTATATTTACCTCCTCGGTCATGATGTCTCCAACCTTAGTTGACTTCGAGTTTACTTCGAATGATCTTCCTTGCATGATTATTTTTCCAAGATAATCTAAGAGACAAAATTTTCAAAATAAATAGATACGTCACAAAAAGAATTGCAGTTAATTTAACCTGGTCTAGGACTTAGATGATCTCCCTTGTGTGGCTAAATACTCTAATTATTTTACACAATATAAGCATATATAAGTTTGATTACGTTGTATATTTTTTCCTATTTAATACATGTCTATGGTACATGGTCCTTATGCATCCACCTTATCATCTCGTTGTTGTTCATAGTTTATAGTTAGAATTGTTTGCAGTGACATATGGATATAACAAATGTTTACATCTCTACAAGGGCAGTGTTTCTATTATGTTAATCATTACAGTGTTTTTGAAGCTAAGTAACATAGTACGTAAGACCTAAAATAAATTAAAATATATTCACTTGATGTAACCATACGTCTCCATAATATTTAGTACAATGAGATATGATTTTCGCACGTTATATAACTAACTTTTATTGCCAATACCTTCAACGCAAATGTAATAATAGCATATATATTAGAAAAATTAGTATGTCTGTACCTTTCACAACTGTGCAATCATAACATACTAAGCAATCATAGGAACTAACTATGCAAAAACTGTAGTAGCATGTTTCACCATATTTAGGCCATTTCACCATATTTATTATAAAAATACAGTAATTTCTTTTAAAACTGCAGTAGCATGTTTTAGTATAAATTTCACTATTTTTAATGTTTGACTTGCATTGTTTTAAACTGCAGTAGCTTAGCTCAGTTTGTAAATAACTTTTTTTTGTTTGTTTGCAGTCACACCGCGATGGTAATAATATACAAATTCAAGATCAGCAAAATCAGGAAACTTCCAATGGTTTGGTAAAAAGAAAGTGCAAGCTATTTAGTTGGTAGAAGAATGTAGCCACAGAAGGGATGATAGCAAGCACCAATTCTAATGCTTTGGTACACTTTGTAAAACTTGAATCAGATGCTTGGAAGGTATGGGTTAATGTAGCACTGGACCCTTAAGCTTTTTTATTTAGGTCAAATTCAGAGATGTCCACTATTAAAGAAGCTGTTGGATCAAACGTCACAAGGGACAAAGACTTCATTTCCTTTAAATAGTAAGTATGTGCATTTTGGCTTTATGGGTCATATATAGTACTCTATTAGAATTGGATATGTATTTTTGAACTGTTTAGCCTTTTGGAACAATTGCTTGGGTATATATATATGGATTAAGTGTTGTACTATGGTAGAACTTTGTGAATGTAACTTTTTCTAGCCTTTTAGAATATGTGTTAGAACTTTGTGAATGTATCTTTATTTGGCCTTTTGAAATGGGATAGAACTTTGTGAATGTATCTTTATTTGGCCTTTTGGAATGTGTGATTTTGATTATTTATTATTATATTTGTTACAGTCATTGAATTATTAAATATTGGTACATAAGTAATTATAGTATAAAAGCTGTAGCTAATTATTTTTTTAATTTTGCATTTATTTTGCAACTGGTGAAAACAGTTGTAGTTGTGGAATATTACAACAGTCAATGCCAGTTGTAATTTAGTTACTGCAAATGTAACTAATAATTGCAATATCATGCTTTTAGGAGAGATGTTATAGATTTACAAATGGCAATTATAGTTGTAAAATACCATATTGCAATGGGTTCAAACAGCCGTAAAAGAGATTTACTACAACGAGCCTTTGAAACGATCAATGCCAGTTGTAAAATCTTATTGGTATATTAAAACTTCGCATATTATAACCGTTGCAAGCCCATTGTTAAAGACTTATTACAATTGGCATTGCTAGTTGTAAAATGGTTATTTTTTTGTAGTGGTCGGTCCAAATGCGCTTTTCTCAACATTCAAGGTGTTATTCATCAAAATTTTTGCAACTTCCTATTTTACATGTTATTTATGTTGACATATGATGATCATATCTAATTATGTTGTTTATGTATATATGTTATGTATTATAACAAATTTACGTTTATATTTGTTGTCCTATATTATTCACATATATTAAAAAAAACTGCACACATCATGTATATTTATTTCGGCCACATTCATATATTTTAAATATAATTAGTTTCAAAATTTAAAATGAATTTTAAATATTTATAAAATCTAAAGTATAATTTTTGTAACTAAATTATATATATAACACATTTGAAACTAATCTATTTAAACATATACATTTTCGGGTTATATATATGTATATTAAACATAATTAATAGTGTATATATATATTAAATTTAAATATCTAATATATATATGCTTAAAAAAATTATTAACATAAATCCATATGGATTTACATATAAAAAAATTAATATGCATATGTATGGATTTGTAAATAAATAAATAAAATAAATTTTTAGTTGAAAATGTTTTTAGCCAAAAGTTAAAAAAAATAATTTTTTATATGTGTATTTATATTTAATAGTTTATGAATAATTTTTTTTAACTAAAATATAAAATATTTTAATTATTCGTTTCAAAATTTATATATATGTGTATGCATATAAATGTGTATGTATGCATGCAAGCATATATGTATGTATATTTAGACATATCTATATTTGACATTTAAATATAAAATACACTTTCATCTAGCTCTAGATTTGGGTTTTAAATATAGAATTGTCATAGATATTAATTTAAACCATTTTGAATTGGTAAATATTTTAAACAAACAAAATCATTATTATTGTTATATATATATAATAATAATAATTTAATTTATGGACAACAAATATGTATATTAAGGGAAAATATGTCCATTGCGATGTAAATCAACGATAATATATGGGAACATGAAACCATGTACACTTCTTGTATGTTACATATGCACTATACATATGTATTTGTATTTGATACATATATACATTGTATATTATATAAATAAAATCAGTACTTTTATATAAACAAAATTAAAAAATAAAGATTTCATTTAAAATTCTTTGGATTAGATCTAAAGTAGTTTAGACTTCAGAGACCCAATAAGATCTAAAAATGGAAATTTTGAATTTCTCCCATTCATTCCGTTGTGACTCGGCTAAGTTTCTATAATGGTACCGAAGCTCAATAGCTTGTGCGGTCTAAATTAGTAGAATCGGGGCTAACTTATTAAAGTCCACCCATTTAGCAAGGTTTCTAAAAATGTAGTGTCTAATATTGGGTTTGGCTAATCAAGTACTCTGCCGTAGTTGGTTATTGGCTTGGCTCAAAGGATAAAGTAAGCCCAAATATTATCCACAATATAAAGGCCCGAATTGATTTTGAGCTTTAGGCTAATTTTCAAAACTTGTTTTAAAATTATGAACGATATTTTTAATTAAAAAGGTTAGGTTTAAAATATGTAAGAAATTTTGTAGATGTTATAAAATATTTTCAATTTTTTTGAAAATAAATAAATATTTTTAAAATTTTTATTATAATTAATTAAGCTAATTAAATAAACAAAAAGTTAACTAATTATAAATATATATATATATATATATATATTGATATTTGTAAATCTGTCTTAAATTTTAAGGTAACTAATAATTAAATTTTCGAAATTTGATTAAATTTTAATCAAAATGATTTTAGTTAAATTAGGTTAATTAATAAATAAATAAGGTATACGTATACAGGTATATGTATATTACTATGAATGCTATAATATATGTATATTCAATTTTAAAATGTTTAAAATAAATAAAATTAAATTAATTAAATGTGCTTTAACTAATAAAATAAAATATGTTATAATTAAATAGAGTTTAACTATAATAAACCGAAATTAGATTTAAGGAACAAATACATTTGTATGGAATGTATACTGTGATTTCAGATGTGTTTGACACTTGAATTATGAGGGAATTTCATAAGAAATACATTGGTAGTCGATATCACTCAAATAAATATATTAAAGATTATAAATTGTTAACATAAGTGTTGTCATCTACCATTTAATGTTATTAAATTACTTACATACTCTTTAGTTGATAAGCAAACTCACGTTAGAGATGTTCTGCGTAGTATTATTAATATATCGACTAGACGAGGTAAGATAACTATACGTATTTGTTGAGCAAACTCAATGTAACGTCCCCTATCTGGAGGCCCGAAGCTATGCACTACAGACGTTGTAGTCATTCATGGTATTAACTTTCGATGACCAAATACAGTAATATTAATGGTATAATTAAATAGAGTTGAACTATAATAAACCCAAATTAGATTTAAGGAATAAATACATTTGTATGGAATGTATACTGTGATTTCGGATGTGTTTGACACTTGAATTACGAGGGCATTTCATAAGAAATACATTGGTAGTCGATATCACTCAAATAAATATATTAAAGATTATAAATTGTTAATATAAGTGTTGTCATCTACCATTTATATATTAGTAAATTATTACATACTCTTTAGTTAATAAGCAAACTCACGTTAGAGATGTTCTACATAGTACTATTAATATATTGACTAGACGAGGTAAGATAACTATACGTATTTGTTGAGCAAACTCAATGTAACATCCCTTATCTAGAGGCCTGAAGCTAAGCACTATAGATGCTGTAGTCATTTATGGTATTAACTTCCGATGACCAAATACAGTAATGTTAATGGTATCCATACTATCATAAGCACATGAATATGAAACAAATCACAGATTTCAAAGACAACTTTTCTGATTACATTTCACAAAACATGTTTCTTATTCCATTACATAATCGTAACCATTTCCCAAGTTCAAATCAGATATAATTATTACAAAATACGCCAAGAGCGACATATGAAGATACCCCCTTGGTTGACCAGAGAATTAAACAATCACAATGACTTAATACAACATAGCGGAATAAAACAAACAAAACAACTCCTACATAGCTTGCCATCAGCCTCCTTCTCATCTTATGAAGCTTTATTCGTCAACCTTAAAACCTGTTAATCCTCAATCCTCAGCCTACTCAAATCAATTTTGAGCATCCGAGAGTTTAAAGGGAAAACATAAACTTCGAGTCAGACATAAAGCCTAGTTTGAATAATACTATACATCTCGGTTATTTGATATTAATTAAGACTGCGCCACTCAGCGGAACGGGTTTCCCCTCACTAATATCCTTTTAAAACATATCTTTTGCAAATCATATCCTACAACCAAAATTGGTTAAAACTGTAAAGCATTATCATGTAAACATACATATCAAGTAACAAATGGACTATCTGTCCGAACAATGTAGTTTTGTTTGGCTTACCACTAACCTTTAGCTGACTTGGGTTTACCAAAAAATATATAAATAATCTAACATCTATTAGATACTCCTCTTCAAGACGGTCTGTCCCTAACTTACTTTCTCCAGGTCGACTGATCCTAATAGTTTTGCGGGCTCACTAATAACCAACCTCTATACAAATATATTTCTTTTTGTGTGTAACATCATTTTAGTCTTACCTATGACAAAGCCCTACATACTGGAATTTTGGACTAAATTAGCCAGGGGCTAATAGCTAATGAATAGGGGATCCTATACCAGTCCCATCTGGTATACAAATATTTGAGTCATTTTACTTAGGGTAATCTTCCTTTAAATTTTCCTTGAAAACCTCTTCTTCTCAAATTGATTTAAACCTTTAAATCATACTTTAAATAAGAAAAATAAATTCTATGCTTTACTCAAATCACCTTGCCATGTTGTATATATACACTTTACACAAATCTTTGTTGATGAAAATATTTTAAACCTTTGAAAGTACCCATTTCGATCTCATTGAAAGCATCCCTTTCAAAACCAAGTAAACCCTTTATAACCTAGGTGGAAAGACCAAAACATTCCTTTCAAAACCATTCATATAAACCTTTCAAAACCACTGAAAAACCTTTTCTTTGAAAGCTATAAAACCTTAGACATCCTATCTTTAAAACACTTAAACATTGTCTTTCAAAAGCATTGGAAACCTTTCCTTCCAAACCTTTCGAAACCATTGGAGAACCACCCCTTTGAAACCTTCATTAAAACCTTTCGAAAGTGTTAAAACATCAAATCTTTTGAAACCATTTGGGTTCAAGTAAAACATGTGGAAAACCTTTCAAAACCATTTAAAACTATCTTCTTCGAAACCTTTGGGTACTACCTTCAACAGAAAAAAGGGTCATAAAACATTTAATTCGAAAGCACTCTTTCGAAAGCATTTCCTAAGTAAAGAAGTGATGGTGTCGAAACCAGCCCTTCGAAAGCATTTAAGAAGTGGCTTGATTTTAAAATAAAGTATACCTTCCGAAACCATTTGCTTCGAAATGTAGAAAGTGCAGCTAGGGGTTGTGACTCCTTCGAAAGCATTTTCTAAAAACAAAGGTGCAACCTATTTCGAAACCTTTCCGTTAAAACATTTGATTCAATTGAAAGCCAACCAAGTAGAAAGCATTCCTTTCGAAAGCAAAGCAGGCGCATTTTCATTTCAAAACAAAGAAACGCTTCAACCCCATCGGAACCCCATGTTTCGGCCTAGTTCCTCCCGTCTATATCCAATTCGCTACATACCAAGCTTTGATATCATGTGCATTGGTTTCAATGGTGAAGGAGGCGGAAGAATCCAAGAGGAAGTAGAGTGCCGAAAGTGGTGAAACATGTATAAAGCATGTTTAAACTGATTTTTATCATTTTAAACTAATCTTTTCAACTAACCTGCCTTGTTTGTCAAAATATGATTGGTTGCAAATTTTCTTCCCTAGCACTGCCGAAATTTCGGAATTAAACAATTTAATTTTTTTACAAAATACTCCTCCTTTTATAAATATATAAAACATTTAAGTCTCATACCTTAAACAATTATATATATTAATTCACTCAGGAAAATTTTATAAAAATTCTAGAAAGTCATTTTTAATATATTTTCCAACATATATTAATTTTCGACCCAAAACATAAATAATTTAGCCGTAAATTATTTTAACCCAAATAATCATTTTCTTCACTAGAAAATTAATATTAAATCCACATAAATTCAGAAAATTATGAAAATTGAAACCAATCTCTAAAATATCATTTCTGATCTAAATCGAAAATCGTAAGGTATTTGGATGTCATTTGATAGGGTTCTCACATCAAAACATATCATAAAATCTATATGAATTGGCATAAATCATCAACAAGCATATATATACATTTTATCATTCAAAAACGTGGCTAAACTTTGCAAGATAAATCCGGTTTAACCTAAAACTGAAAAATAATTAGGAAACATAAGACGTAGTCATTATTCACCTTAGCTTTGAGATTAAGGAGTTTGAGATTTGAATGGTTAAATGTTGATTTGCTTCCTCCTTTAGCTTTTCTTCCTCTTTTATCTTCTAATAGTGGCCGGCCTCTATTTTAAATTTTGGATTATAAATGAATGTGTAGTATGAGATACATGAGGGTTTAGGGTATATGGTTATGTCTCATTTCTATTTTACCCTTTCTCTATTTCATTTTAACTCACCTTTAGTTCTTTTGTTAATATGGCACGGCTACCCATTATTAATCACAAATACCAATCCCCTAATCATCACATTATTTTTTTAAATTTAGCTAATTAAATATCCTAAGTAATGTTACTAAAAATTAGGGTCATTATACATAAGGTACATATATGATAGAGTTAGGGATATGCAAAATGGACAATTATGTCATTTGTTACGCAAATCTAACATGGTAACCAATCTTATTCATAACAAAAGTTGTTTTCTTTCTGTTATATACTTGTCATATTATGATATGTTAATTAATTATTTAATTTAAGTATATTAAATAGAGAATTCTTAAATGATATGTTATGTGACAGTAATTACAATATGTTGTAATCATGAGAAATTCATCACCTTAAAAATGTGACGACCAAGGTTTTTGGACCAGTAAAAATAGCCGAAAAACCCCCCCGTTCTAAAACTATGAATGAAAACTACCAACTTAATACACAATATTTGATAAATATTCAACATTACTAAACGTATAGAATACTACTTTTGTAATGTCCCGCTTTTCGCAAGCTTTAAATCGGCACACAAGCCAATTCAAACCATACGAAAGGGCGGATTGTTATGGGGTAAATAAGAAAAACGAGCAGAAATTAAAAAAAACAGAATCTCACAGCGGAAGGATAAAATATAATAATCAAATATATAGTTCATGAAGCTGTTTACAAAATATTTAATTATACTTATACAATATGTATCAGAGTACACATATCAATAATAACAATGCAGCGGAATACGGTGCGTAGTGGAATATAATAAATAATAATAATAGAAATCTCCATTTTCGTCCTCCAGAGCTAAAGTCTTCGGTCCTGAAATGCTCGGACTGACCCGAGCGAATTTGAAAAGGAAAAAACACTCGAGTCAGAACTAAAAGATCTTATGTGAGTTAATTTTAACAGAGATAAATATGAGTGCAGTAACTCAAGAGATGCTCAGGATTTACATCTCCTAAGGATCCGTTAAACTATTTACTATGTAGTATATTGCATTATTATAATAGTGTCTAATTGTAAAATAAACTTACTTTTTTCTTAGCATTAAGGAGCTACCCATATAGGCCTTAACACGTAATAGTCCCAGTAGTCCATCCAGTATCAGTGCATCTCCAGATCGGGAGACTACCCTAAATACTCTACGGGCTACGGGAGAAATCCAAACTCGTACAAGGCGCGATAGGGTAGGTGACACGGCACAACTAGGCAATGCCAGGGTAGATATACCAATTACGCTTCCGGGCTGATGGTAACGCGTAGCCGCAGCTACCGCCCACCTCGGACAATCTCCCCCCTAAAATCAAAATCAAAAGTGGCCACCGAATCAATCCAAACTCAGAGTATAGTATCGAAGAGGACTATCCAATAAAGGGCGCTAACCCCCTTGGCCCGTCGATCGTTCCTGTTTTAGCCACCTTATGCCAACTCACGGGAGTTGGGTCCACGTATTTACCTTACAGGAAACGCCGCCACCATCCTACTTCATTCTGGAATCTCCACCGCGTACACGGTTGTTAAAGTGGTTTTCAGAGTTGGTAGAGAGTATGACAACTTCCGATCCCGGTCTCTTTAACAACCAAACGTTATTATAACACCGCGGTCATTTAAAAATAATTTTACTTTCAAAACTAGAATATAATATCTATTTCAAAACCATATAAATACGATATCCTTTCCATTTGAAAACAAACTCATTTGATATTATTTTTATAAAACCCAAATTAATATAATATCATTTTATTTTAAATATATTTCTTTTCCAAAATCATATTCCTTTAAAATTTATAATAGATGGAAACCAAACATTTGAATTATAACTTTCAAACATAAAACTACAAAATTTGTTGTTTTAAAACCATAACTTTCAAAACTAAAATGGTTTGGATATTCAACAGTATATATAAAATAAAACAGTTGAATTTAAAATTTCTTTATAAAATAATTTCCGCAACTTCACAAATTTTTATTCATTTAAAATTTTAGGTCTAAACCCCATAAATTTAGATTCACTTTTAGTTTCAATAAAACACTTCGATTTCAATATATTCAAACTTTGAGTATTTACCAATTTCAAAACTAAGGTTAGAAATTCTATTCAGCAATTTATTGTCCTATTATTTAGTTTTGAAATATCCACAAAATCAATACATAAAATAAAACTCAACTTTCTATCAATTAAATATTTCCTTCAATTTATTTATACTAGAAATATTCATTTAATTTATCTTGGATAAAAATCCAGTTATAAATATCATACATTAAAATTTCCAAGTTTAATAAGTTTACACCAACTTGTGGTGTTTACTTTTTAAATAAGCTCAATTCCGAATAAATTTCAAATTTATTTTCCAATCTTAATTGATTTGAACCATTTAAAACTCTTTATATACAATATCTTAAACCTGTACTAAATCATATGATATAAACTATCAAACTCCATTATTCAACTTATTTATTTTTGTTTAACAAATTTATATATAGCTTAAATTCAAAAATTTAACTATATATGTATATATAAAATAAGATTTTATATAAGATCAAAATTTAATATTTATTAAACCGTATCCTATCCAAACCATAGAAATCATTTTCAATATATATATATATGTATATATATATATATATATATATATATATATATATATATATATAGACCGACGGTGTCTGTATATAATTTTCTACCCTATAGTCAAGTGATATGGATATTTATCATTTCAATCCGCAATTTAACAATAAAAATACGGCTGTATATCATTTCAAACCGCAATTCCAAATGAAATGAAAATGCATAATAGCTTGCAGTTTATAAAATATAAATACAACATCCATTCATCCATCATCTCAATCATCAAACATTCATCAATTTATCATCCAATTCAACAATCACATCAATAAATAATAATTAATTACTGACAGTTAATTTTTCAATAATGAATTAAATAACTGTTTAACTGTAGTTTATGTGCAATAATAAAATTAAACTAAAATTTTAACTCGCAGTTTCAAATGCAATGAATACATTAATGAACAAATAACTGGCAGTTTTAAATGCAATAATGAATTAAATAACGCGTAAATTAAATAAATGCAATTTAACTGAGAAAATGATGAAATATATGCCAAACAGATATAAATAAAATTTTAAACACGTCATAAATCAATTTAACAAACATAAGAAAATTTAGAAGTTGTGAGTGGGTTAAAACACTCGCCTTTTGAATTTAAATTGAATTTAAATTCAATTTAAACCCAAAAATTTGACCGTCTCAGAATTCATCCAAACCAGCATCATCAATCCAGAATTTTATTACGGTCCTAATAAAAAAATCGCGCGTGAAACGGAGTTCATATGTAGAAGTTATAGCGATAATTGCGAGTGAAAACGATTTAAAAATAAAAGAAAAAAAACACAAATACCCTTGGACACGTCATCAAAGAATTTCGTGCGTTTTTTCCCAGCGGACTGTATACGCAGGCTAACCCTAATGCACACACGATATTTACAGCCGCCGAAAACTCCACCTTCCATCCAATTTTCGCCGTTGCCAGAGACACTTATGCCAAGATCAGGCTTCGCCGTTGGAACCTCCTCCCCGAGCCGCCCCTTCCTGGATGGTCGCGCGACGCTCTGTCATCTTCTGGTGGTGGCTGCCGCCTATGGGGCCGAAACCCTAAAAGCTACCATTGCCACCGATTTGATCCCCTTCGAGGCGAATGAAACCGTTAGATGCCCACAGCTCGATGAGCTTAACAATCCCATACCTTCCGATCGAACCTATGACGAAGATCCACCGTTAAAATTCAATGATCACCTATGGACGGCCGAGAAGAAAACCTTGATTTCTGAACAAAGCGAAACCGGAATCGAAAAACAAATTGCACCATTGAATTACGCTCGTCGAGAGCATTAACATATATTTTTTTGAGATTTTTCTGAGGACTTTGAATTTTTGACTTTTGATTTTGAATTGTAATTGGATCTGGGGTTTGCATCCATTGAGGAAGAGAAGGAGTTGATGAAATTTACGCGTAGACAAATGAGAATAGGCGGAGGCTAGGGTTTAGTAAGGTATTTATAGATAAAGTTGAAAAATAGATGGATCGGGTTGATAGATATACGTGCTACCGCTAACGTGGCCTAAAAAGCCCGTTCTGACCCCGGAACGAAATTGGTTAAATCCATATATCCAAATAGGTGTTTTAAAATATTCTAAACACGATGGAAAAAGTTTCACGTCCAAATTCCATCGTATGCAGAAGTTATGCTGAAACCAATATTTTCAAATTGATTTCAATTAAATTGATTTCAATTAAATTGATTTCAAGGCGTTTCGCGTTCGTACGATCAAACGACAAGTCCGATCGCTACGAAACTTGAAACCCTACAATAATTCACCGTTACGGATCCGATGAAACTGGTTTCGTCGAAATCCGAGTTTGTGACCAAAATGACTATTTTTACCCTAATTAAATAAATTAAAAATTCATTAATTAAATCCTTTTTTCAATTTCACTTCCAAAATTAACAAATCTTATCAGTTTTGATTTCTCAATGATTTAAACCAATTTAGATGTCAATTAATTGTTGACTCAATCATAAATTTCAGCATAAATTCAAATTTCGTTATATTTATCAAATATAAATCAACTTTTCAATAATTCCATTGAATTCGCTATTCATTCTTTTTATTCAATCCATTACAGTCAAATGGGTGAAATTAACATTCGTTCAAAGCTATTACATAAATATTTTCCAATTCCAACTTAATTTTCAATTAATGTAAAATTTTATTTTTAATTTAAATTAATTGCAATAAATCCAAATTATCATATTTTAAAATCCAAATAAATAAATAAAAATTAACTCATTTAATTGCAGTTAACCTTTTTATCATAAATTAAATTCCGATATATTGATTTTATACAATTACCATTAACTTTACATTCAATTACTATTCAATGTATATTTATTCATAAATCAATTCGATATTTACGTTTGTTTCCTTCTAATTGATTTATAACCTAGTATACATTTACATAAATTCCATTTCATTCCATTCAGTAATGGGTATTGCGTTGAAATTTAATTTATTAGCTAATATCAACTTATTACCATTAATTACAATTGGATTACCAATTTTATTCAATACCCAAATTAAATAACATATATTAATTCAATACTTACATTTGTTTTCTCATATTCCATTAAAATCAAATCATAACATTTAAATTATTTTATTGAATTGGAGTTTCATTCAAGTCATTAATTATCAACTTGCATTAACACGTTTCCTAAATTTACAATCTATTACTGTAACAACGTGTTCTTACATTAACAAATTCAATGCCTACCCTATTTCTTCAGATTCAATTTATATCCAGGTAAAATCTTTTTTTCTACTTAATTCATTTGAATTCGATTCAAATTTCTATAAATAAATTTTAATTACCATTGTTATAATTTCATTTAGCGTTCATTCACATATTAATTTATCACCTTTATATTTCTACTAAATTTACTTACAAAATCTCTACTTCACTAACAAATTTAATTTTCGAAATTTACGGGTCGTTACACTCTCCCCCACTCAAAACTTTTCGTCCCCGAAAAGGAAAAGAAGGGAAAAGAAGAATTACAAAATCAGTATATCATATTTAAATACTAAATTTATAAACAAATAAATTTACAAAATTAGTTAATTTAAATAAAATATACGAATTTATGATCATTAAATCTTTTTATACTCAAATTAATAAAGTTTGGAAAATAATCTCAAAATTTTCTAAGTCCAAAATTTACGGAAAATTTTGGCAGAGTCTCCTTTGTACGGGGAGGCTCAGAAGAAAATATAATATTAAATACAACAATATATCACATATATTTTTCAAAATAATATATCCCAACATGGGAAAAATATATAAATAAACGATATAAAACCATAATCCGAAAACGTACCTATTAGTCGGGCAACTAACGCTTATTTTATGGAACTAAAAGCAGTAGCAATTGCTTCCATAACCTGTATTTCACATATATAATCCAAGAGAGTTAATAATTATATAGAATGAAATATTTATCATTGTTTCAATCAATAGCAAACAAATCCATACAACATCCATCACTAGCAACAAACAACATACAACCTTCATACAGGATCAATATAATTCAATCATTCATTAAAACAAAACAACAGTTGTTTGGGTTCAAAACTTCAAATTGTACAGAATGAAAAATAAACTACTAAGTGCACCATTTACTCAACAGTCTTTGATGAAACTGAATAGATTATTCGTTCATCCAAACAATTTTAAAGTATCCTTACCCAAACAACCATAAACCAAGCAAACAACAATTTCAAACAATAAATCAAGTTTATTCTTATTAATTCCATTTCATAACATTTATTGTTTGATTTCCTTTTTATTTATATAATGGTTTATCCTTTTTATTTCCATTCATTGCATTACATTCATTTATTACTATTATCATATAAAATCAAAGTAGTAGGTAAATTTATTAACTTAAGTTTTTAATCCTCATCATTTTTCCCTTTTTCTTTTTTCTTATTTTATACAGAAGCAACTTCAATCTGTTTACTTAAGTTTATGATTACTTGATTACAATACCAACTTTTCATTATTTTTAATTAGTATCATCTCAACTATACTTAAGTCTTTAATTGTCTTCTTACAATAATTACTTCCTATCATAATTTATTATAGAAATATTTCCATTATAACTTAAGTTTATAACTCTATACCACCAATTCTCATAAAAGCAATTTATTGAACTCTTTCATTACATACTTTTACTGTACGATTTCCATTACATTTCTTATTAAACATTTCAACTTTTAATATTTTGTAAGTTATATATGCTTTTAAAGAACGTAATTCAAAATTATACAAGTTTTCTCATTGATTCATTGTTCAATATTTTTTTTTTTACCTTTTATTAAATGTTCAATAATTTTATCCTTTATTTCATTGGTTCCAATTTCAAATTTCATTTAATACTATTTATAACCTAGCATTAAATCTCTTATTTCCTTTAGAGGTTTCAATTTATTAATTACCTTCGTTCCAGTTCCCTACAGTAATTGAAACTATTTATTAATGGAAACTTAAGAATTAAATACCAGGTTTTATTTCAATTCATTTTAAAATAATAGATAAATATATATACTTACACTTTATATATCCAATTATATTTAAAACAATTTAAAGTTTATATTTGTCTATCAAAACAACTCTGCAGTAAAACTACTACAGTGGCCTTCCCACTTTGAAACTCGAAAATGAATGTCGATGATGCGGCCGCCATCACCGAAATTATTTTCCAGCGACAGGGAGGGAAGTACATAACTTATTTCTTTCCCAAAATTTCTTTTAAGCATTTCTTTCAAATTATATTAAAATACTTATATCAGAAAATACTTCTAATAATATTATTTTTATATTCCAAAATCATTTGAAAGAAAGTTTCAAAACCCCAGAACTTAAGTTCTAAATTTCCAATTTTCATTTATTTTATTTTCAATCTTATTCCAACTATTATTTATAAATTTCATTACCTAACAACCAATATATTGCAATCAAACATATATATCTTTTTAAAAAATTATTTTATATATAGAAAATATAATAGGCAAAATTATTTCATTCGCCTATACTAAAAACAAATATTATGTCGGTCTGTCCTTTTAAGTGTTTAGAAATCCATATTGATGTCACAGCGTCCCATGCACCAAACAGAATTTATAAATACAAAACGGAACAGATTAACACAATATTAAAACCTTTTTATAACACTACAAGTACGCTCTCTCATATATACACTCAGCGACTCCCATAGGGTATTACCCTATTAATAAAGAGTCAGACCCCACAAAGCTAAGGTTTATCGCTAAACCAAAGCTCTGACACCACGTTGTAACGTCCTTCCTTTTCGCATGCTTTAAATCGACACAAGTGCCAATTCAAACCATACGAAAGGGCGGATTGTTATGGGGTAAATAATAAACATGAGAAGAAATAAAAGAAAACAGAATCTCACATCGGAAGGATAAAATAGAATAATCAAATATACAGTTCATGAAGCTGTTTACAAAATATTTAATTATACTTATATAATATGTATCATAGTACACATACCAATAATAACAATGCAGCGGAATACGGTGCGTAGTGGAATATAATAAATAATAATAGAAATCTTCGTCTTCGTCCTCCAGAGCTAAAGTCTTCGGTCCTGAAACGCTCGGACTGACCCGAGCGAATTTGAAAAGAAAAAAACACACGAGTCAGAACTAAAAGATCTTATGTGAGTTAATTTTAACAGAAATAAATATGAGCGCAGTAACTCAAGAGATGTTGGGGATTTACATCTCCTAAGGATCCGTTAAACTAATTACTATGTAGTATATTGCGCTATTATAATAGTGTCTAATTGTAAAATAAACTTACTTTTTCTTAGCATTAAGGGGTTACCCATATAACCCTTAACACGTAATAGTCCCAGTAGTCCATCCGGTATCAGCGCATCTCCAGATCGAGAGACTACCCTAAATACTCCAAGGGCTACGGGAGAAATCCAAACTCATACATGGCGCGATAGGGTAGGTGACATGGCACAACTAGGCAATGCCAGGGCAGATATACCAATTACGCTTCCGGGCTGATGGTAACGCGTAGCCGCAGCTATCGCCCACCTCGGACAATCTCCCCCCTAAAATCAAAATCAAAAGTGGCCACCGAATCAATCCAAAGTCAGAGTATAGTAGCGAAGAGGAGTATCCGATAAAGGGCGCTAACCCCCTTGGCCCGTCGATCGCTCCTGTTTTAGCCACCTTATGCCAACTCACGGGAGTTGGGTCCACGTATTTACCTTACAGGAAACGCCGCCACCATCCTACTTCATTCTGGAATCTCAACCGCGTACACGGTTGTTAAAGTGGTTTTCGGAGTTGGCAGAAAGTATGACAACTTTCGATTCCGGTCTCTTTAACAACCAAACGTTATTATAGCACCGCGGTCATTTAAAAATAATTTTACTTTCAAAACCAGAATATAATATCTATTTCAAAACCATATAAATACGATATCCTTTCCATTTCAAAACAAACTCATTTGATACTATTTTTATAAAACCCAAATTAATATAATATCATTTTATTTCAAATATATTTCTTTTCCAAAATCATATTGCTTTAAAATTTATAATAGTTGGAAACCGAACATTTGAATTATAACTTTCAAACATAAAACTACGAAATTTGTAGTTTTAAAACCATAACTTTCAAAACTAAAATGGTTTGGATATTCAACAATATATATAAAATAAAACAGTTGAATTTAAAATTTCTTTATAAAATAATTTTCGCGACTTCACAAATTTTTATTCATTTAAAATTTTAGGTCTAAACCCCATAAATTTAGATTCACTTTTAGTTTCAATAAAACACTTCGATTTCAATATATTCAAACTTTGAGTATTTACCAATTTCAAAACTAAGGTTGGAAATTCTATTCAGGAATTGATTGTCCTATTATTTAGTTTTGAAATATCCACAAAATCAATCCATAAAATAAAACTCAAATTTCTATCAATTAAATATTTCCTTCAATTTATTTACACTAGAAATATTCATTTAATTTATCTTGGATAAAAATCCAATTATAAATATCACACCATTAAAATTTCCAAGTTTAATAAGTTTACACCAACTTGTGGATTTTACTTTTCAAATAAGCTCAATTCCGAATAAATTTCAAATTTATTTTCCAATCTTAATTAATTTGAACCATTTAAAACTCTATATATACAATATCTTAAACCTGTACTAAATCATATGATATAAACTATCAAACTCCATTATTCAACTTATTTATTTTTGTTTAACAAATTTATATATAGCTTAAATTCAAAAATTTAACTATATATGTATATATAAAATAAGATTTTATATAAGATCAAAATTTAATATTTATTAAACCGTATCCTATCCAAACCATAGAAATCATTTTCAAAATATTTATATATATATATATAGACCGACGGTGTCTGTATATAATTTTCTACCCTATAGTCAAGTGATATGGATTTTTGTCATTTCAATCCGCAATTTAACAATAAAAATGCGGTTGTATATCATTTCAAACCGCAATTCCGAATGAAATGAAAATGCATAATAGCTTGCAGTTTATAAGATATAAATACAGCATCCATTCATCCATCATCTCAATCATCAAACATCCATCAATTTATCATCCAATTCAACAATCACATCAATAAATAATAATTAATTACTGACAGTTAATTTTTCAATAATGAATTAAATAACTGTTTAACTGTAGTTTATATGCAATAATAAAATTGAACTAAAATTTTAACTGGCAGTTTCAAATGCAATGAATACATTAATGAACAATTAACTGGCAGTTTTAAATGCAATAATGAATTAAATAACGCGTAAATTAAACGAATGCAATTTAACTGAGAAAATGATGAAATATATGCCAAACAGCTATAAATAAAGTTTTAAACACGTCATAAATCAATTTAACAAACATTAGAAATTTTAGAAGTTGTGAGTGGGTTAAAACACTCACCTTTTGAATTTAAATTGAATTTAAATTCAATTTAAACCCAAAAATTTTACCGTCTTAGAATTCGTCCAAGCCAGCGTCATCAAGTCCGGAATTTTATTACGATCCTAACAAAAAAATCGCGCGTGAAATGGAGTTCATATGTAGAAGTTATAGCGATAATTGCGAGTGAAAACAATTTAAAAATAAAAGGAAAAAAATACAAATACCCTTGGACACGTCATCAAAGAATTTCGTGCCTTTCTTCCCAGCGAACTGTATACGCACGCTAACCCTAATGCACGCACGATATTTACAGCCGCTAAAAACTCCGCCTTTCATCCAATTTTCGTCGCTGCCAGAGACACCTATGCCAAGATCAGGCTTCGTCGTTGGAACCTCCTCCTCGAGCCGCCCCTTCCTGGATGGTCGCGCGACGCTTTGTCGTCTCCTAGTGGTGGCCGCCGCCTATGGGGCCGAAACCCTAAAAGCCACAATTGCCGCCGATTTGACCCCCTTCGAGGCGAACGAAACGTTGGATGCCCACAGCTCGACGAGCTTAACAATCCCATACCTCCCGATCGAACCTATGACGAAGACCCACCGTTAAATTCAACGATCACCTTTGGATGGCCGGGAAGAAAACCTTGATTTCTGAACAAACCGAAACCCGAATCGATAAACGAATTGCACCATTGAATTACGCTCGTCGAGAGCATTAACATATATTTTTTTGAGATTTTTCTGAGGACTTTGAATTTTTGACTTTTGATTTTGAATTGTAATTGGATCTAGGGTTTACATCCATTGAGGAAGAGGAGGAGTTGATGAAATTTACGCGTAGACAAATGAGAATAGATGGAGGCTAGGGTTTAGTAATGTATTTATAGATAAAGTTGAAAAATAGATGGATCGGGTTGATAGATATACGTGCTACCTCTAACGTGGCCCAAAAAACCCGTTCTGACCCCGGAACGAAATTGGTTAAATCCATATATCCAAATAGGTGTTTTAAAATATTCTGAACGCGATGGAAAAAGTTTCACGTCCAAATTCCATCGTATGCAGAAGTTATTCTGAAATCAATATTTTCAAATTGATTTCAATTGATTTCAAGGCGTTTCGCGTTCGTACGATCAAACGATAAGTCCGATCGCTACGAAACTTGAAACCCTACAATAATTCAACGTTACGAATCCGATGAAACTGGTTTCATCGAAATCTAAGTCTGTGACCAAAATGGCTATTTTTACCCTAATTAAATAAATTAAAAATTCATTAATTAAATCACTTTTTCAATTTCACTTCCAAAATTTATAAATCTTATCAGTTTTGATTTCTTAAACAATCTCAGTGATTTAAACCAATTTAGATGTCAACTAATTGTTGATTCAATCATAAATTTCAGCGTAAATTCAAATTTCGTTATATTTATCAATTATAAATTAACTTTTCAATAATTCCATTGAATTCACTATTCATTCTTTTTATTCAATCCATTACAGTCAAATGGATGAAATTAACATTGATTCAAAGCTATTACTAAATATTTTCCAATTCCAACTTAATTTTCAATTAACGTAAAATTTTATTTTTAATTTCAATTAATTGCAATAAATCCAAATTATCATATTTTAAAATTCAAATAAATAAATAAAGCTTGATTCCCGTTTTTTTTTTAAATTAACTCAATTAATTGCAATTAACCTTTTTATCATAAATTAAATTTCGATATATTGGTTTTATACAATTACCATTAACTTTACATTCAATTACTATCCAATGTATATTTATTCATAAATCAATTCGATATTTACGTTTGTTTCCTTCTAATTGATTTATAACCTATTATACATTTACATAAATTCCATTTCATTCCATTCATTAATGGGTATTGCATTGAAATTTAATTTATTAGCTGATATCAACATTATTACCATTAATTACAATTGGATTACCAATTTTATTCAATACCCAAATTAAATAACATATATTAATTCAATAATTACATTTGTTTTCTCATATTCCATTAAAATCAAATCATAACATTTAAATTATTTTATTGAATTGGAGTTTCATTCAAGTCATTAATTATTAACTTGCATTAACACGTTTCCTAAATTTACAATCTATTACTGTAACAACGTGTTCTTACATTAATAAATTCAATGCCTACCCTATTTCTTCAGATTCAATTTATATCCAGGTAAAATCTGTTTTTCTCCTTAATTCATTTGAATTTCATTCAAATTACTATAAATAGATTTTAATTACCATTGTTATAATTTCATTTAGCGTTCATTCACATATTAATTTATCACCTTTATATTTCTACTATTACTTACAAAATCTCTACTTCACTAACAAATTTAATTTTCGAAATTTACGGGTCGTTACAACTTTCAATTATCCAAGTTATTACAGTAATCATTTATTCTACAGTGTGCTTTAATACAAATCCAAAATCAAATACTACAAATAAACTGTAAATCTTCCGCTGCACAACTCTGATGAGAAACAACGATATCCTTACCTGCAAACTCAATAAACAATGTAAATGCGGAATAAAATAGAAAGAAGGAAAAATACATCAATACACAATATATAGCAAACAATAAACCAAAAAATGTTATGTTATTATTGGGGGTGCGTCACTATCACTTGTGACTACCAACGTAACCTTATCCAATTGGGCACCCAATTAGATACATGATCAAGCCAACGTGCTTCCCCTACCACAAATAGGACTCATGGAGCCTAGATGCAACAAAGAATAGGAAATTTCAAAACAACCCACTTAGGCTTAATCTTTAATTTTAGATTTTTTTAAATCTTATTAACTTTACGGGAATTATCTATTTGGACTTTATTCTCGAATTCTTATTTCAAAACTTTTGAAATATATATCTTTTATATTCAAACTAGTCCTTTTATTTCGGGATTTGAAAACAAATCACTTTTTGAAGCGATATCAATATACAAGCATACAAACTATATGCTACCTGATCAGGAGGTTTCTAGCCATAACAAGGCAACTAGGTCCTAGCCTTTTGAAAAATAAATATAGATATGTATATGCCTCTATAGCGAGAGCAGACTATCCTGAGGCTACAGAACATCTGCACCTGCCTTGCCCACTTTTTAGTTATGGGTTACTCGAATCATCGGTAACATAACAAATCACTTTATATTCCAAAGTGACAAAATCATTTACACTAATAATTACAAATACTTTAAATCTATAATAATTTCCATTTCCAAATCCTTTCAAAAATCATCTTAAAACCATCAGGTTTAGTCCTAGAATTTTTTTCATTTTATAAAAGATTTTTATAAAACCATTCTTTTAAATAAAGCAATTTCTTAATAATATCACTATAAAATATTCATTTTATAATATTTCAACTTGAAAACTAATTTTTAAAAATTCATTAAATTGAAGTGAACCAAATATTACTGCTAAATACCTTATAGTCAAATAGTGAAATAATCACAAGGTGTTAGCCTACAATTATTTTATACCCAACTCATGCATACGGATAATTAATTGCTCATAAACTGGTTGAGTAAAGTCAACAATCAATAAATAATATTTAGTGCTCATAAACTGGTCGAGCCTAATTCAAACAATCAATCAATGAAATAAACACAACAATAAATGATAATCAATGCTTCATTCTATCAAATATTTATAGCACTTTATTTTATCAAGGGTTAAAACGGTTTGATATTTATTTTGAAGCATTTGGGATTTCCCTTCGACATGTTTCGTCCCCCGCCCAAGTCTCCTTGGATCTCATAGACAAAACATGAGTACCAGTCATTTCCACATACCCCATTAAGTATTTAACTTCTAAATTTTAAAATACCTAATTAACCATCCAAACATAGTCAAATAAGGAAATCAAACCATTGTTTTAGCAAACAAAGTAAACAAACATTCAACAAGGGTTTTCAAACAACACTTAATACCTAAAGTTCATTCAACTTAGCAATGATTTTAGTGAACTTAAAGGAAGAGGATTCCACTTTGTCAAACCTTAAGGTAAGGAACTCCATATCAAAACAATACTTCCCACTAATTTTGCTAACTTTGTCACTACGGATTTGACTATAGCTTTGTTACTACAGATTTGACTATAGCTTTGTTACTATTTCTCGAAACTTCTTGAAATCCAACTATAGCTCCACAATCCTAGAATTTGAGATGAAAAGAGATGGAGATGGCTTCTAGGTAGGCATGGCCTTGGGTAGTTGGATCTTACTAGCTTGAGCTTGACTTAAGTGGTATTCTTTTTTCGTCAATTATTTTTGCCATAATTTTGTTACGATTTTGGAATTTTTTAAGAGAGGCATGGAAGCCATTAAAGCTCTAAAGAAGAAGAAGGAGAAGCTTAGGAAATGGAGAAGAAAGGTGCCAAAAAGTGATAAAGTGTGTTGGTATTTATAGGAATTTTTTTGGATTAAAACAATATTTTGTAAAAAGACCAAAGTACCCTTTACTTATACTTTAAGCAAACTAATTTTTTCACACTCAACATTGTTGAGACTTGGATTTGATTCATGACACAAAGCTATCACTACGACATACAGATTTGATGACTGCTACGACAAAAAGAGAATATATACTACAAGGAGACAAAACTTCAAAACCGATGCATTAATTATATTATTTTAGTTTTGATTCTTAGGTTAATTTTGTTGAAATCTCTCCTCAATATTTAGCTTATATATTTAATCATCTTATTCTCAAATATTTTATACATATATAAATATTCAGTCGACTGACCTTGGAAATTCTATGCAACATGCACAGGTGCATAGATATACGGATATATATTTAAAAATTCGTTTGAATATTCAGTCGACTGATCTAGAGGCTCAGTTGATTGAATTTCTACAACATCTACTTTTTGAAAAGACATGACTTTTTGTGAAGAGTTGTGAACCTCTACGAAAAGATTTGGACGCAGCACTTCAATCGAAACTCTTCAGCAATAGTCGCTGCTTTCTAACCTTTATAAATACAAACTCCAACTTGATTCCAAATCATCGATTTACTACCCGAATTTTCTTATCTCTCTAATCTAACACTCTTGAATCTATTTGCTATTATACTTTCAATTATTCTACATTAAAGCAATACTTACCTTTCTATTCTTCATAAACTTCAAATATATATATTTATACTCGAGGAGAAGATTATAGGAAGGGTGTGCTACAAGTGACAAATACGTGTTATTAGATTTTACAAAGTCAAAACAATCTTTTGTATTTGTTGAAGTCCTGTTCTGCTGCTCAGGCGTGTGAAGTCCTCTTCGGCTGCTGAGGCAAAATCATGTTCTGCTACTCAGGTCCCAATTCGGCTGCTTAGGGGTTGTATAGACCTGTTCCTCCAGGTTAAGTGAGGGATGTTGTTTTAGTGAAATTCCAAAGGAATCTGGGACGGGATGTAGGACGGTGCTCCGAACCAGTATAAAAAATTCTGGTGTCATTTTACTATATTTCCTTTATATTCCGCACTATTTACAGTATTCCTATCATCATTATACTCTTTATTATCATATATCCATATTACACGATCTATGGCATACTTTAAAACATCACATTTCAAATCATTACTTTATATCATTTTCACTTAAATATTAAGTAAATAATTGTTTATACCAAAATTGGGCACAACACTCTTCAAAAGTATTTGAAGAGATAAAAATGAATAATAGAAATGTAAAATGAGGATTATCTAACAAACACTTCAAAAATAGTATGAAAACACGCAGAAACACAGCAATTTAGAGTGTTGCGACGTTTTTCCTACGTCCACTGTGAAGATTGATGACTTTATTGATATTCACTTGCTGATTACAACTGATTTCAATGGATTATAGCGGATTATGGTTCTAAAATTCGAGAACAACAACGGTTATGGAGTGCAAAGTTGTATTCGGCAGAGTCTGGACGTCTATCAGCCAAAAGATCCTTTTTTGTAGGCCCTGGGGCTCTATTCATAGGCGTAGGAGGCAAATATCTCGCTTAGATCTCAGAAGACTCCTTCTAGCACGTGGGTGGGCCCACGCGATCGATCTCAGGCGATTTCGACTTGATCCGTGATCGATACGAACGAATTTCATATCGATCAAGATTTGATCCAATCGAGTCAAAATTTGACAGGAACATTCTTTTGGTTGTACATAAGCTCCTGCGAAAATATCATAGCATTTGACTTGTAGATCATGAGATATAATCGATGCAAATTGGAGTTTTTGGTCCGTGATCGATACGAACGAATTTCATACCGATCAAGATTTGATCCAATCGAGTCGAAATTTAGCATGAACATTCCTTAGGTCGTACGTACGATCCTGTGAAAATTTGGTGGCATTTGGACTTGTAGATCTTGAGTTATGATCGATGCAAGTTTGGATTTTCAACCATGATCGATCAATATATTGAGCATACGAACTCCGATTGACTGGAAATTTGGAACGTCGGCTTTCATAGCTTTGCTGGTCCTGCCATATCAATTATAGATCGATCCGGACTAGGAAAAAATTTACCACTATCCATAGTAGACCTATGTATTAACGATCTCCAGGATGAATTATCCTTGGTTTCTAGTCAAGTTCTTGGTGTCACGGCCTTGCCAAAAGGCAGGATAACATTTGGAGAAAATAGTACATCTCGTGTGAACATGACGTTCTTTGAAAGCTGCCATCTTCATTTTGAAAAGTTCTATCCGATTCGCTGAGTAGTTGATATCTTTTCGTCAAAAGATGTAGCTTTTGGTTGATCTTCAGTGATGTAGATGTCAAACTGTTGATTGCCAATGATTATGCAGTGTTTTGTTGTAACCGAGTGTTGAGCACTGGCGATTTGTTGTTCTTCATTCTGATCGTCATTAGGTAAGCATTCTATTCCTGTTAACTTCGAAAATTAAATGTTAGTTTGACGTACATGCACATATGTTAACCTGACTCCTGCTCATGTTTGCATATTTACGGGTCGTTATCAAGTTCTTTAGTTTGCGTTTGGATTGAGTTTCGTATCGATCCACTCCTAGATCAATGTGAAATCTGAGTTGTAACAACGTTTGATGGTTGTTTTAAGTCCTTCCTTCATATCGATCCTCTCCTGGATCGACATGAGATGTCGAAAAGTATGCTACATATCAATGACTATTGACACGAAATGGATAGTCCTTAGGAATGCTTCGTATCGATGGAGTTGAGTGGCTTGAATACGATCATGTAGTGACTTTTGTATCAATGGGCTTCACATCGATGGTTACGAAGTTAATGGCTGGTCATTGACGGACACAAAATGTATAAGTGTTAACTTATGGGACAGCTTCGCGAAGGATTGCCATTGCTCATTCCTTTATTCAAGGAGAATCCCCGATTGTGGATAATCTTTTGATTTAGCCTATACCTACTTGGTTTCTTGGGTACATGGATGACCCTAGTCTTCAGAATTTTCTGACATTAGCCTCAATCCTACGAGAATCAATGATGAAACCTAAGAATTCTTCTTATACAACGCTGAAAGAGCATTTCAAAGGATCAAGTTTCATTCTGCAGTTGTTGGAGAGCACTGAATATCTTTGATAAGTCATCGATGTGGTCGTTTGATGGTCATGATCTGACGAGAATATTAACCACATATATGTTGCGACTTTTCTATTGATTAGAAAAGCACAAATTTTAATTAATTCTGCAAGCGCACAGGCGTGTAGTATGCAGGTCGAACACAGGGAATTGTATTTTAAAATAGTTGAAATCCCTATTTAAATCTTAGGCGTGTTAAACAAATTCGATGGTGGATCTTGAACAGGAAATAAAAACAATAATATACTCCGAATCGATTCCGAAACTAATCGAAATTGCAACCAAAATATAAAACTGTAAAATTCAGAATAGAAATTGAAATTGTGGAAAAGAAAATGACGGAGAAACAATTGAAATATTTATTAACTAACTAAAAAGAGTGCAATAACTAAGAACAAGAATAAATAAATTGCTAAATCAAATCAACAATCCTACGTATTCTATTCGAAAATAAAAACATTGCTGAATTTAAAATTAAACTTAAAGATGAGTGATGGGGTAAGAGATGATTTTCCATCTGCATTGGTCTCTCTATTTAAAGACTTCAGCCTCCACAAATAACCCTACTATTTAGGTCCTTGTGCTTGATATTTGGAGAAAAATAAGGCCACCTCACTTTGAATTGGTCTTTGCTTTGTTATTTGATTAACAAGTGGCCTTAATTTGAGAGATTTTCAGGCTAAACTTTGAAAGTGTATTTTCAATATTTGCATTTTCTTTCTTGCATGAATAGTACATATGTTGGTGACGTGAGTCCCAACTCTCACGTAATTTCAACGTTGCACTTTGGAATCTATAATCTGCAAAAACCACAACAAAATACCCGTATAATACCGCTTTATTAAAATAAAATTATATGAAACAAACGGTTTAAAATGCAGAAAAATACGTTCATCAATATACTTTCATTGATCGGTTGATCTGATTTTTGAATGATATGTTAATCGTCCTTTGATAAGTAGCATAAGCGTTCTCAAGTTTGAATCCAAGGAATGCAGCACAACACTATAGGCTTGGGTCAGTAATGAAACGGTTGTATTCCTGATCTAGGACATGTTTCAGTATCTGATTGTATCTGGAGTTTGCGTCCATGGATGAGAGTAATTCATGTCTGGTGGTCGAGTCTATTAGTTGGTTGATCATTGGAAGTGGAAAGTTATGCTTTGGCACGCCCCATGCAAATATGAACAATTGACATATATCTGCCACTCTCTATTCGTTTCTCTCATAAGTAAAGGATTGGATACCCATTTTGGGTAGAGGAACCCATTGGTTTTGAGTAGATTCACCTCCTTTTTAGTGCAGCGGACCTCTTCAGATCCACGTCGCATCGTTTTTATTCATCGAGACATGCATCGGGTTAACATTTAATGCAGGGTGCTCAATGGTTGGTGAGAGTCCATATATGCACATGAGACTGAGTCCAAGCGGACATATCAAATTCACCTGGAGCAAAGCAGTTGACTCTTGCATCATTATTGCGCAGAGTTGTGATATGATCTACAATACTCTTGATGGCTCATAGGCACTTTATGTGCTTATTTGCAATGGTTAATGATTAGCCTCATAGGCATGTTGAATCAAAGGCTTAGTAGAATTTATCCCTGAATTGCGTGCTGCTGCATAGCTGGCTCCAGCTATGAGTTTGAATCTACAAGTGTTTTCGAGCAATGCGTTTTGCCAATGTACTCGCGATCCATTGCTCATTGGAAGGGTCAGAATGATGATATGTTGCCTATAAGTCCAACCATCGATCTGATGATTCTTTCTCTAAGTATCCTTTCGGTCGTAACTTCAAGTTGTTATAAATACTAGGCACGAGCTATAGAATTGAGTGGTCGTATCCAGCTCTTAGATGATCAAACTCGTGCCTCAGTCTTGCGTCGATGGACGTATTGTGCGAATGATCGAGCCTAGCTTCTGTTGTGTTTATACTGTGGTCCAAGCTATAAGAGCCATAGTTTTCTAATGAACAATCAAATTACATTCATCTTATTTCTCATGCATGCCTCCAAGTCTAGGGAATATCTCGATAAGTGGCAAGGTATATAATGTCTTCTTCAATTTCACATTCTATCCCGTTGAACCATGGGATTGTGTTAACCGATGAAAGGCTGAGTCGTGCCTTATCATGCATTGTGTCCTAGTTCTTTCCTCTAGGTGGAATACTTTGTTGCCTCGTTGACATTCAAACGGGAGCTAAATTATGGACGGTCAATGACATTCACTTTGCTGCTTATGTCGCCATACTCTGTGCGTAAATTGAAGAGTGAATCGTCCAGTTAGATCCAATGCAAGATCGATGCTTCCCTTATCGAATCCAAGGCAAGAAATGGTGTGCAAACGCTTAGGTTGCACTTATCGTGAATTGCTCGCTTATCCGGATTGTGGTAAGAGTCAAAGAATGAATGGTCGCATTGCCTTTTTTTGGAGTTAGGCGATCAACCACGTCCATTTTGATTTATGTTCTCCCGTTAGATCTAGAGATAAAGTTAGCCCAAATGCGGTCATGTCATGCTCATTTGGTCTCATGCCCTTCCTGACGGATCGAAGGAAGGCGAGGAGGATGAATGGTCAAGTCACACTCATTCGTGGTTTATTCCTATATCCATGCTCTGTTGGTCAAAGGCATTCGATGGACGTTTGGGTCACATCGATTTGTAGTCGAAGAGGATCGATATTGACTATCGATTCAACGGCATGATATAATTTGTCGCTCATAACTTCGGGCAACTTCCTGATTGGTTAGCTTTAGGCCCCCTTGTAGTTGTTGCCTTAAGTTGTAAAGTACGCTATGCTGGCGATGTAGCGAGTCACCTTTCTCTTCTTTCGGTGATTTGTTCTTCTGCTCCTAGTATTGGGTTAGCAGATTTAGTTCGTGGATGGTCTAATTGCATTTGTTGTGAGTTTATACTCCTCCCGTCGACTTTAGGTCAGAGTTGGTGAATGAATGGTCGGACCAAATCCATTCATTTGTCAATGCTCGTAGTCGTACTCCAGGGATCAGAGTCAGTTGAAGAGCCATTAGTCACACCTATTTGATGTTTATACCTCTATCCACACTTTAGGGACTAAGAATTTTAGCAAAAGATGGTCGAACCGCATTTTCCTCGATTAATTCCTCTAGCACTAGTCTGGCGAAAGTTGAAGTGTAGTCGGTCACATTGCGACAACTTTAATTTGATGTTTCTCCTACTGAATTGCAGGAAGGAGTTGATTGCCGGATGGTTGGGTCACATCCGTCCATGTTGCATGCACAACCCACCAAATCATTGCGAGAGTTAGTGGATGAACAGTCGTGTCACATTCATTTGCGGTAGGATGGGTAATCACATCCATTTAGAATAAGACATTCAAGTAGGTCCCTTTTGTGAATCTGCGTCTCCCTATCGAATCAAAGAAGAAATTTTGTCTTGTAGGGTTGGAGTGCATCCCTGAAAAATTATGTTATGGGTCCCATGCCCGGGATAAGAGTTGATGCACGAACGTTCATGTCGTGCCCGCTTAGTGCTAGATGGTTGGATCACATCCAATTTTTTGTGATAAGTATGCCTCTATGCCAAGGGAAGAGTTGGAAAGCAAACGGTCAAACCACATCCGCTTTTTGTACTACAGAACTCGCTGAGGAATTAGAGTTGATAGATGGACAGTCAAATCGCATCCCTTCTGGTATTTATATTCCAATCCATGCTTTGAGGATTAGAGTTGGTTGATGGGTGGTCTATCACACCTATTAGGTCATTATACTCTAGTCCGCGCTCTCGGGACCAGAGTTAGTTGTTTATAATCCAGTTTGCACTCTGGGAATCTAGAATTAATTGGTGGGTGGTCAGTCACACCCATTTGGCATTTGTGCTCCAGTCCACGCTGTCAGGACTAGAGTGAGTTAGTGTTTTATATTCCAATTCGTGCTCTGGGAATCTGGAGTTTGTTGATGGGTGGTTGGTCACACCCATTTGTTATTTTAGGATTATATCCACACTCCGGGGACTTAAGTTATTTTACAAGTGGTCGGTCACACCCAGTTTGTTGTTTATACTCCAGCTCGCACTTAGGGAATCTGGAGTTGGTTGATGGGTGGTCAGTCACACCTATTTTGATGTTTATACTCCATCACGCACTTCGAGAATCTGGAGTGGGTTGATGGGTGGTCAGTCACACCCATTTTTGTGTTTATAATCTAGTCCGCTCCAGCATGCACTCCGAGAATCTGGAGTTGGTTGATGGGTGGTTAGTCACACCTATTTTTGTGTTTATACTCTTGTCCACGCTCTGGAGACTTAGAGTTAGTTGATATTTATATTCCAGTTCACACTCTGGGAATCTAGAGTTAGTTGATGGATGGTCGGTCACACCCATTTTTGTGTTTATACTCTAGCCCGCGCTCTGGAGACTTAGAGTTAGTTAATGTTTATACTCTACTTCGCGCTCTGGGAACTTTGCGTTGGCCGACAGATGGTCAATCGCGTCTATTTAGGCATTTGAATTTCATTCACACTCTGGGAACAATGGATTTATCAGGATCATGGATGGCCGATTCACATCCACCCTAAGTTAACAAGTGAGGTCGTTAGATGGACGGATCCATCCTACTCAAACTTGGTTCGGATATGGGCGAGGTCGTTAGGTGCATGGATCCAGCCTCCTCGAAATCACATTTATAAGTTTATATTCCAGCTCGCACTCTGGGAGCCTGGAGTTAATTAGAGGATTTTCATGTTTCAATCCCATTTGATTTGAGTGTATCGGCCCTCAAGCTCGGGTTTCACTTAATAATTGATTGGTCAGATCGCGATCACTTTCCACTTATCAACCCTCAACGAAGGATAAGATTTAGCTAATGGATGGTCGAATCACATATATGTCCATTTGGATTTTGCTTCTGCCAAGTCTGAGGATTAAGATTAGTGTTCTAGCAAGCTTTGAGCTCGAGCAGAAGAGAGGATGGTCAAACTACATCCACTTGGAGCTATGTATTTTCCCTTGAGTCAGGGGCTAGAATTGGAGAGGGGATGGACAAGTGACGTCCACTTTAGACTTTGCGTTCTTTCGATTTAGCTGAGGAAGGGAGTTGAAATGATGGCTCATGATGGTTAGTGAGTAGGTAGTTAGTCATTGATGATTATAAATTGAGGATTGGCGCCTGATGAAGTCGGTTTAAGGCATGATTGTTTTGCGGAATCACAGACGCAAACTGGGGAGTGAATGGTCAAATCATATCCACTATAAACATGCGTTCTTAAATAATCCCAAATGTCTAATGCAGGATTGGATGTATGGACGGTCACGTCACGTCCACCCTTGGTGTGATTTCGATTCTACCGGGCATCAGAAGAAGCAAAAGTATTTTGATGAGCTTCAAGTACGAGATGGAGAGTGCATTGTTGGGACATATAACTCTAAGTCTTTCTCAAATTTCCTAATTAAATTGCATAGACAGATGAGTGGATGGTTGGTTGCATCCACTTTGTACTGGAGTCCTGACCTTGTCGTCTCTTCTTCTTTGATGCCCTGCCCACAAGTCAGGTGAATATAGCAGCTGATGAGTGGTTGAATCATGCTCGTCATGATGATACCTCAATGATTTGACCATAGTCAATGGAGGTTGTTTTGCACCCATCCTTAAGTACTCAGTTACCTACATCATTTGCAAGTAGTTTAATTCAAGTCGGTCATGTTTCATAACATAAACGAAATTGAAATAGAAATAATTCAAAAGAGATTAGATTAAATCTCATTGATAAGTGAAGTGGCGTCGTATGCTCGCTATTGCACTTTGGTCCAGCCCTTCACCGTTGGAATTCTAATGCAAATGGTTCGGTTTGATCAAAGTTCTTGATTGATAGGGGTTGGGGATTCCCGACCCTTCGTTTTATGGGGCTTGAATATATTTCCAGAGCTATCTTTTCCAAAGCAGCCTTATGGCGTTGGCATTCACGGTAGCCATCTAAAGAAGATGAGTTTTTCAATCTAAAGTAGGGAGTAGGTTCCCTCCTTATCGTTCCATGGTTGTCAATTTAGGAGTTTAAAAGCTGGCCAATTAGGGGAAGTTGCAGTCCACCTTAGAAGCATGATATATTAACCAACTATAGTTCTTGTCATATTAGCTAGGTTCTCCAGCCTTTGGGAGCACCAGTTGAGTAGTATTTTATTAACCATTCCTTGATTGCAATTCAGCAATTGCTGCTATAATCCCCTATGTCCCGTCCAGTCATGGAACGATCAGGATGTTCCTTTATTAAATTGAGATTTGAATTCACAATGCAGGTGCCCTACGCTGTGGCTAGGGTTCATATTTAGCCTCTTTTTCGAAAATTTAGGCCATATCCGAAAACATTTTTTTTTGAAATTTCGTATCGTTCTTAGCAACATTTAAACGATACGAAGTGTTATCTGAGCATCGATACGAAATGCACATGGCTAGATCGATATGAAGTGGTATCTGAGGATCGATATGAAGTGGTATCTAAGGATCGATATGAAATGCACACAGCTAAATCGATAAGAAAGTTGTATCTATTGATCGATACGAATTGGATGCAGATGGATCGATGCGAACTACATGTGAGTATCGATACGAATTGGACGCAGATGGATCGATGCGATCTGCATGTGAGCATCGATACGAATTGGACATAGAAGGATCATGCGAACTGCATGTGAATATCGATATGAATGTTGATTGATGCGAAATTGATCGATACGAAAACTGATCGATACGAAAGTCGATCGATACGAAAGTGATCGATACGAATGCTTTCATATTTTCTGGATACGAATACGTGGATACGAATATCACCGTATTTTCTGGATATGAAAACATGGATACGAAAATCACCATATTTTCATGGATACGAAAATCACCATATTTTCTGGATACGAAAACATGGATACGAAAATCACCATATTTTCATGGATACGAAAACATGAATACTAAAATCACCCTATTTTGCTGGATACGAAAACATGGATACGAAAAGCACCATATTTTCTAGATACGAAAACATGGATACGAAAATCATCATATTTTCTGGATACTAAAACATGGATACGAAAAGCACCATATTTTCTGGATACGAAAATCATCATATTTTCATGGATACGAAAACATGGATACGAAAATTACCATACTTTCTAGATACGAAAAGCAACATATTTTCATGGATACGAAAAAATGGATACGAAATTCACCATATTTTCTGGATACGAAAACATGGATACGAAAAGCAACATATTTTCTGGATATGAAAACATGGATACGAAAACCACCATATTTTCATGGATATGAAAATATGGATATGAAATTGATCATATTTTCTGGATACGAAAATATGGGTACGAAATTCATGATTAATGTAATTCCTCTTAGATCTGGAACAATCTGTATAGAATATGAGGAACCACCACCCGACAGATCTATATCTTCTCCTTAGATTTTTGCAATCCAACGACGGTAGTAGATCCATAGAGCAGGAGAAAAGCAGGGTTTTCTCAGTAAAAGAAATAATATAATCATTATGTTTGTTTGATTTAATGTTTACTTTTTCACATATATAACACTTTTTGTCTTTTTGTGCTTACCTTTTGTTAATTAAATTCTACAATTTTCTAAGTATGTTCAGTAAAAGTCAACTTAACTAGTGAATTAATTAATACTTATACTGTTTGAATATATGTTCATATATAAGAAAATAAAGGTGCAACAACGTTGCGACAACTTATATTGAACAAAACGTTGATTTTCGTCAAAATATTTTACGGTCATATTTTGACGTTCTAATTAAACTATTTATTTATGTAAACCAAATTTAAAAATAAATCTGTATAATGTTATTTAAAAATATAAACACTCATAAATTAATTAAAATAGTTATTTTAACCATTGAAACTTACTTTTCTAAAATCAGGATTTTGTTACTTTTGTCGATATAAGCATTTCTTCCTATTTTTATTTATATTTCTCTTTGCAAATTCTATCTAGTTAAATAATAAAACATTATATATTTTATATTTAATTTTATATTTTAAAGTGGTCAAATTCTTGGTCGTTATATTCTTCGATACGTAAAAGAATTTCGTCCTCGAAATTACAAGGACGGAAAAGTATAATGAAAAAACAACTATTAACAAAAATTAAGCACACCAACAATAGTAATATCACCCATAACCCCAATCAAAGATACGGTGCCTTATCCTATCCATTTTATTTATCAAACTAAGGTAGTTTCATTTTACAAATTCCTAGGTTGATTTACTAACCTAGACAAATTTTACTTTGGCACCTAACCTAAGCTTTTACACCCCCTATGACTACTCGGGCTTTCGGACTAGTAAAAATCATCGAAAAACCCACCCATTCTAAAACTACAAATGAAAACTACCAACTTAATACACAATATTTGATAAATATTAAACATTGCTAAATGTATATGATACAACTTTCAATTATACAAGTTATTAGAGTAATCATTTATTCTACAGCGTGCTTTAATAAAAATCCAAAATCAAATACTACAAATAAACTGTAAATCTACCGCTGCACAACTTTGATGAGAAACAACGATATCCTTACCTGCAAACTCAATAAACAATGTAAATGCGGAATAAAATAGTAAGCAGGAAAAATACATCAATACACGATATATAGCAAACAATAAACCAAAAATGTTATGTTATTATTGAGGCTGCATCACTACCACTTGTGACTGCCAACGTACCACCCTATCTAATTGGATACCCAATTAGATATAGGATCAAGCCAATGTAGTTCACCTGTGCAAATAGGACTCATGGAGCCTAAGATGCAACAAACAATATGCAATTCCAAAACTACCCACTTAGGCTTAATCTTCAATTTTAGTTTTTTTAAATCTAATTAACTTTACGGAAATTGTCTCTTTGGACTTTATTTCCGAATTCTTATTTCAAAACTTTTGAAATATATATATCTTTTATATTCAAACTACTCCTTTTACTTCTAGATTTGAAAACAAATCAATTTTTGAAATGATATCAATATACAAGCATACAAACTATACGCTACCTGATCGGGAGGATTTTAGCCATAACAAGGGAACTGGGTCCTAGCCTTTCAAAAAATAAATATAGATATGTATATCCCTCTACAGCGAGCGTGGACTATACTGAGGCTATAGAACATCTACACCTGCCTTGCCCACTTTTTAATTTTGAGTGATCTGAATCATGGATAATATAACAAATCACTTTATATCCTGAAGTAGCAAAATCATTTAAACTAATAATTACAAATACTACAAATCTATAATAATTTCCATTTCCAAATCCTTTCAAAAATCATCTTAAAACCATCGGGTTTAGTCCTTGAATTTCTTTCCATTTTATAAAACCATTCTTTTAAATAATTTTTTTAGTAAAATCACTACAAAATATTCATTTCATAATATTTAAACTTGAAAACCAATTTTTTTAAAAATCATTAAATTGAAGTGAACCAAATATTACTGCTAAACACCATATAGTCAAATCGTGAAATAATCACAAGGTGATAGCCTACAATTATTTTCTACACAGTCCATGCATATGGATAATTAGTTGCTCATAACTGGTCGAGTTAAGTCAACAATCAATAAATAATATTTAGTGCTCATAAACTGATCGAGCCTAATTTAAACAATCAATCAATGAAATAAATACAACAACAAATGATAATTATTGCTTTATTCTATCAAATATTTATAACACTTTATTTTATCTTGGGTTAAAACGGCTTGATTTTTATTTTGGAGCATCCGAGCTTTCCCTTCGACATGCTCCATCCCTTGCCCAAGTCTCCTTACATCTCATAGATGAAACACATGTACTAGTCATTTCCGCATACCCCATTAAGTATTTAACTTCTAAATTTTAAAATACTTAATTAACCATCCAAACATAGTCAAACAAGGAAATCAAATCATTGTTTAGCAAACAAAGTAAATAAGCATTCAACAAGGGTTTTCAAACAACATTTAATGCTTAAAGTTCCTTCAACTTAGCAATGATTTTAATAAACTTAAAGGAAGAAATAATTCACTTTGGATTCCACTTCGTCAAACTTTAAGGCAAGGAACTCTAGATCTAAACCATACTTCCTACCAATTTTGTTAACTTTGTCACTACGGATTTGACTATAGCTTCACTACTATTTCTCAAAACTTCTTGAAATACGGCTATAGCTCTGAAATCCTAGAAGTTGGGATGAAAAGAGGTGGAGATGACTTCTAGGTGGGCATGGCCTTGGGTGGATGGATCTTACTAACTTGAGCTTGACTTAAGCGGTATACTTTTTTCGTCGATTATTTTTTCCATAACCTGTTATGCTTTTGGAATTTTTCAAGAGAGGCATGGAAGCCATTAAATCTCTAAAGAAGAAGAATGAGAAGCTTAGAAAATGCAGAAGAAAGGTGCGAAAAAAGTGAGAAAGTGTGTTGGTATTTATAGGAAAAAATTTGGATTAAAATTATATTTTCTTAAAAGACCAAAATACCTTTTAATTATGCTTTAGGAAAACTAATTTTTTTCAACACTTAACATCACATTTAAAATCATTACTTTATATCATTTTCACTTATGTATTATTATAATAATTATGTTTGTTTGATTTAATGTTTACTTTTTGACTTTTATAATACTTTTTGTCTTTTTATGCTTACTTTTTGTTAATTACGTCCTAGAATTTTCTAAGTATGTTTAGTAAAAGTAAACTTGATTAGTAAATTAATTAATACTTATACTATTGGAATATGTGTTCATATATAAGAAAATAATCGTGCAACGACGTTGCGACAACTTATATTGAACAAAACATTGATTTTGGACAAAACAATTTTACAGTCATATTTTGACGTTTTAGTTAAACTATTTATTTATGTAAACCAAATTTAAAAATAAATTTGTATAATGTTATTTAAAAATATAAACATTCATAAATTAATTAAAATAATTTATTTAACCATTGAAACTTACTTTTTCGAAATCAGGATTTTGTCACTTTTGTCGATATAAGCAATTATTCCTATTTTTGTATATGTTTGTCTTTGCATATCCTATCTAGTATAATTTAAATCATAAAATGTTATATATTTTATATTTAAATCATTAAATTGTATATTTTAAAGTGGTCAAATTCTGGGTCGTTACAAAAAATAACATGTTACTTTAAATATTTCTTCTCAAAAAGTTTCAAGACTCTACTTTGACTATAGTAAAATTGTGGCATAGCGTCTATCAAACGACCATGGTTGGGTTTGAGTCTGTTTGTGCCAAAATTGGTCGCAAACCCAAAAAGCCATGAAAGCACCAGTGTTTACATATAGATCCACAGTATTCACGCACAAATCTTAGATCTAGATAATGTAGAGAGTAAAAATGAAGAAACAGTCAAATTAAAAATGGAAGAAAGCAAGAAAGAACACAAGATTTATAGTGGTTCGGAAATCTGACCTACGTCCACTTTGAATCAATCCTCTTTATTCCTATTGTGCTGTTGAGATTACAGTTACAAGCCTTTTTGATTAATAAACAAAATAGCAGAGTTCCAGCATCCAGAGTCGAAGAAGAAGATCCCCTTTCCAGTTTCCATAGGGCTCTTATTTATAGGTGTAGATTTGAGAATATCCGCCTCAAAACTGGGAATACCTCTTCTCTTGTGCAAGTGGGCCTACCAGACCGATCTAGAGCGATTTGGGATTGATGCGTGTTCAATTCGTATCGATCCAAAAGCGATCCAATCGAACTGAGATCGATCATGGAGGTTCTTGAGTGAATCAGGAAGCTCCTTTGAAAATTTCATAGCGTTTGGACTTGTAGATTGTGAGATATGATCGATGCAAGTTGTAGTTTTCGTGAAGGCTGAAGCATTCGTATCCATGAGTTCATATCCTTCCATCCTCCTGCTTTCGTATCCATCACAATCGTAACAATGACGTGGCTCAAAAACCCATTGGAGATCCACTTTTGATGCCGAGTTGACTGTTCCTACCTTCAAACATGTTTCCTTCGTATCGATCTGAGACGCCCATTTAGTATCGATGATTCAATGCCCATGTCTATTGATGATTCAATGCCCATTTCTTATCGATGATTCAACGCCCATTTCGTATCGATCCCCTGCTCTTGTTCGTATCCATACTCTTTGTATCAATCGAGCTTCGTTCCTTCAAATCCTTCGACCGGTCCTCTATTCGTATCAATCATATGCATACATCCTTCATATCGATCCGTTACTTGATCGATACGAAGTGCTCTTCCAAACCCCTGCTCGTACTTTGTATCGATCCCGGCCTTGATTGATACGAAATAGCCTGCCATACCGATGCCAAGTCCAGCCAATTCGATGCATGTTGTATTGATGCAAAACCATCGATTCGAAGCATGGTTCTATTTCTATCCTAACCGATATTGAGTACGTTCTCGATCGATACGAAATTATCGATCCGAAGTAGATAGTTGAGCCTGCGTCAATCGATACGAACCAACATCGATGCGAACCATTTTCTTACCAATATTGATCCATCCATATCTCGAGCATACGAACACCGATTGACCTGAAATTTGATATGTAGCCTCTCCTTTCCTTGTTCATCATTCCCAATTGATCTCGTCTTGATTGGAGCTCGATCAAATTTTGACGATATCGATCATAACCTTTTTTCTAGTCGATCTTCAATCATGATTTCCATCCTTTCTAGCCAATTTGTTGATATTCCGGCCTTGACCAAAAGGCGGGATAACATTTGCCTCCCAAAATATGTCTTGTGGTAAGAAGGCGTGTTTTGAATAGCTCCGAATCCAACATCCAAAGTCCATATTCCATAGTCATTCATTCGATCGATAATCCAATCTATTACTAAGCCATCCTATCCAAGTGCCACAGCTATATCCAAAGTCCGCGACTGCTCCTAGTCGATGTTTAATTCGAAGTCCTGTAACCACATCCTTAGGCAGTTCCGTAGCTATCTGAACCCATCAATCGAGCTTTAACCTATCCAATGACCAACAACCAAATCCATAACCTTTATGGGTTGATATCCAAATTCGGGACCGCTCCGAGCCCTTTGCCAAACCAGGACCTCGCTGGGTCCATTTATCCCAAGCCGAAATCCGAATCCAGGACCTCTTTGGGTCGCCTTATCCTATTTCGAACTCGACTCTACGGTCGAGGGCTTTTATGTTCTCCGGCCTCGGCTCTTCGGCCAAGAACTTTTATATTCTTCAGCCTCGGCTCTCTGGCCAAGGACTTTTATATTCTCCGGCCTTGGCTCTCCGGCCTTGGCTCTCCGACCAAAGTCTTTTATATTCTCTGGCCTTGGCTCTCCGACCTCAGCTCTCGGGCCAAGGACTTTTATATTCTCTGGCTTCGGCTCCAAGACCAAGGACTTTTATATTCTATTTCAGTCCACTCCATCGCTCTCCGGGGAAAGGGACTCGTTATTTGCGATTACTGCCCCTCTTTTTGGTCGGGACCGTAATCACGAGATCTATATTATTTATTACATTAATCCAAATCCACTTGTTACAGAATCCAGTTAACAAATTGAAAGTCTGAACAAACAGGGAAAACTAGACAAATGTTCGTGCAACCAAAGAAAGAACCAAAGTTTGTAGGGAAATAGAAAGAAAACAGGTTTTCATAGACTCGAGCAATATGGTTTGTCATTGTCTCAGAGAATGCCTAGGGACCGTCCTCGATCCCATACATGTGTAAAAGACTTAGCCGTATCACTCCGAGCACTATTACTTATTCAATGCCACAAATTTATTTAGCTGATGACGAGCCGGCGATTCTTAGATCCAATGCCATCATTGTTCGTGGTGGGCGGTGGCCGCTCCTGTTCCATTGCTACAGCTCGATTCCTTATATATTGTTGCAGATGACCATTCCTTATATGCTCCTCAACGATATCCTTCAAATGTCTACAGTCATTCATGTTGTTCCCATTCAGCTCATGGAATATGAAATGCTTTCCCGATTCCCGTTCATATTCAGAAGGTTCCTTTCTTACCGGCTTTCGAAATTGGAGGCGCCCTCGAGTATCCGAGTAAATCCTTCCTAGAGTTTCAGTTAGATCCGTGTAAGAAGAAAACTTTGACTCCCTCCGTGGCCTTTTCAACCTTTTTCCTTTATCATCTTTGACTGGGTCCTCCCTAGGTGGACCTCTATCCCTTACTGTATAAGCTTCAGTCTCTCTCCCTTCTCTTTCAGTCTGCACATCTTCTTGCCTCGGAAACCTTTCCGCCTCATGGTAGAACTCCCCGAGATCCCTCGGTGGGTCCCGTTCCAACGATATCTTGAAATATGAACTATCTATAATTCTTGAAACTGCCGCCATCAAAACCATCGATGGATCAGATCGATCCACCGAAGCTACTGCCGCATTGAATCTGATTAAGAAATCCCTGAGCGACTCTCCTTTCCATTGTTTCATCGATATCAAAGTCATCACGTTCTTGGGTTGGACTATGTAGACCCAAAACTGCCTCATAAACCTTTCAATCAGCTCTATCCATGTGCCAATAGAGCCACTTTCCAGCTGTCTGAACCATAATGCTGCAATATCTGTCAAATAAAAAGGAAAGCATCGTTCCATGACCTCCTTCGATGCCCCCAGCACTTCCATATCCACATGTACCTTATCAAGTGAACAGTATGATCTGTTCTCCCGTCATACATCTCCAATGTCAGCAATTTGAAGTCTGGCGGGTTCCTAGCTTGCCTGATCATGGGAGAAAAGGGACTCCTATTCACATCCTCCAAATCCCAATTCACCAATCTTCCTCTCATATCACGTCTAACCATCTCTGCCAATTTACCGTTGTCACCAAGCTGCAATCCTTGTCCGTTTCCTCCGATCTGCCCCTCGAGTTCACAAGGGAATCCTGGAATCTGCTCTCCTGGATGAGCATTCATTCCTCTATCAATGCCATGTTGCTCAGCTCCACCTAGTACTCTATCTGGGATTGGATCAACATGCTCTGGGTAAGTGCTCCCTAGTTCTGGTGCTGGACCGGATGGTTTGCTCTATTTTGAATTTTGGTTGCTCCATGCTCCCGATTCCCATCTCCAGCATTTCCTGCAGTTGTGTTCCACTGATTATGCACTCCAACTTGTCCAACTTGTCGAGGTAAGTTATGCATCATCTCCTCTTATCTCTTGAGCATCGTTTCCATCTCGTCTATGGTGATGAAGATCGATGCCTAATTCGCTCCAGAGGAAGCCTCCTGACTCCCTTTATGCTGACTCCTTTTACTCCTTTGTCTTCTTTCCGTTTGCCTTGCCATAGCTTTCCTAATCCAAGTCTTTAAGCTTTCAAATCTGAAATCCAAGCTTTAGAATCCCTGAGTTCAATTCTCAGTGAAAGCACAAAGTATTTGTGCAAAAATTGATCACAAACCTCAAAAGCCATGAAAGCACCAATGTTTACACACAGATACACAATATTCACACATAAATCTCATATCTAGATAATATAGAGAGTAAAAATGAAGAAATAGTCAAATTAAAAATGGAAGAAAGCAAGAAAGAACATAAGATTTATAGTGGTTTGGCAATCTGGCATACGTCCACTTTGAATCAATCCTTTTTATTCCTTTTGTGCTGTTGAGATTACAGTTACAAGCCTTTTTGACTAATAAACAAAATAGCAGAGTTCCGACGTCCAGAGTCGAAGAAGAAGATCCCCTTTCCAGTTACCATAGGACTCCTATTTATAGGTGTAGATTCGAAAATATCTGCCTCAAAACCGAGAATACCTCTTCTCTTGCGCAAGTGGGCCTACCAGACCAATCCAGAGCGATTTGGGATCGTGTTCAATTCGTATCGATCCCAAAGTGATCCAATCGAACTAAGATCGATCATGGAGCTTCTTGAGTGCATTAGGAAGCTCCTCTGAAAATTTTATAGCGTTTGGACTTGTAGATTGTGAGATATGATGGATGCAAGTTGTAGTTTGCGTGAAGGCTGAAGCGTTCATATCCATGAATTCGTATCCATCCATTCTCCTGCTTTCGTATCCATCACAATCGTATCGAAGACGTGACTCAGAAACCCAGCGGAGATCCACTTTTGATGCCGAGTTGACTTTTCAATCATTCAAACACGTTTCTTTTGTATCGATCTGAGACGCCCATTTCGTATCGATGATTCAATGCCCATTTCGTATTGACGATTCAATGCCCATTTCGTATCGATGATTCAATACCCATTTTGTAGCGATCCCCTGCTCTTGTTCGTATCCATACTTTTCGTATCAATCGAGCTTCGTTCCTTCATATCCTTCGGCAACTCCTCTGTTCGTATCGATCCTATGCATACATCCTTCGTATTGATCTGATACTTGATCGATACGAAGTGCTCTTCCATACCCTGCTCGTACTTCGTATCGATCCCGACCTTGATCGATACAGAATAGCCTACCATATCGATGCCGAATCCAGCCAATTCGATGCACGTTGTATCGATGCGAAACCATCGATTCGAAGCATGCCGCTATTTCCATCCAGACCGATATTGAGTATGTTCCTGATCGATACGAGAGTATCGATCCGAAGTAGATAGCTAAGCCTGCGTCGATGGATACGAACCATATCAATGCGAACCAACATCAATGCAAACCATTTCTTACCAATATTGATCCATCCATATCTCGAGAATACGAACTTTGGTTGACCTGAAATTTGAAATGTAGCCTCTCCTTGCCTTGTTCATCATTCGCAATTGATTTCGTCTCGATTGGAGCTCAACCAAATTTTGATGATATCGATCATAACCTTGTTTCCAATCGATCCAATCCTGATAACCATCCTTTCCAGCCAATTTGTTGATATTCCGGCCTTGACCAAAAGGCGAGATAACAAAGTTGAAGCATTGAAAGTGAAATACTATTCAATAGAGAATTCGTCTTCTCGATTGTATAAGGTTAGTATCACAGTCAATGTCTCTGGCTAGAGCAATACAATTAATAATAATTACTATTATTTAATCAAGGATATTGTGTTTGGACCAATCTAGTTGAATCTGGATAAAGTTGGAATTTTGATCAAAACCAAATTGCATAAGTCCTAAAGTGATATAGTGTTGAAGAAGAGGATTGGTGTAACTAGCCATTACTACCAAGTACTGATTTTAATAGTAAAATTGAATTTTACCAAAGGATGTATAGGCGATAAATTCTAAAAAGTGTCACACCACTGGCTAAGTTGATATATGATCGTTAATATTCATATTTTTCAATATTAGTAGCTGACTAGATTTGCACTTCAACTAAAATGATGAATACTTCAAAAAACCATATGAGTAACTAATTTATGTTCATTGTAAACTAATTAGATTAATTAATATTTATGAAATAATGACTATTAATATTTATTTGGTTTTTTTTGAATACCATTAATATTTAAAAGGAAGCATATATAAAGTTATAAACATGCATATTAATATACGATATTGATAGAATATTCAGACTGAATTTAAATATAATGAATGCTAATGATTTTGGAAATTTTTGAAGCCCACGTTACATACATTATGCCTAGCCAAGAGGGAACAAGAGGAGAGTTTCAAATGTGATTTGAGAATCCAAAGGAGAAATTAAAGAAATAAAATAAATCTCCATCATTTATTCTTCTTTATGACTCACTTAAAACCCATTTATAAAATTATATGGAAGATTTTATTGGAGAGAATTGAAAGGTTCTGAGGTTTCCCTAAAAATAATATCTTCTTTCACTCATTTCATAATTATTCCATAGATTTTTTTTTCTACTTTCTCCTCTCTCCATCCTTTCATGGCCGAAAATAGATGCTTTTATAGCATGAAAAGAAATTCCAAAATCGAAATTGAAATAAAAAGTGGTTTTTTTTTTGCAAGATCCAGAAATTGATTCAATTGAATCTAGGTGCATCGATCCATCATTCAAGGTGCCACTATTGGATGCATCCTAAGGTGCTTGTAACGACCCAGAATTTTATTAATTAAAATTCGTATATTTAATTAATTTAAAATATTAATAAGTGAAATTATAAGTCGAATAAATTTTATTTCGAATAATTGGATTTAATTGAATAATTAAATCGATAATTTAATATGTTGAAAATACATAAATAATTAAAATTTGGGTTAAATATGATTGAAAATGATTCGTATTTTTTTTTTATATATCATATTGGAGCTAGAATGATATTTTAGAACTTTTAAAATCGAATTAAAAGTTTATCTGTGAAAATTGAATATTTTAATATTTAATCGACTAGTGAAATTAGCCGTTTTTCGAACAGTCTCAGAATTGGACGAAACTAGTTCCATTGGATCCGTAATAGTTTGTTATTATCGGATTTCAATTTTCGTAGCAATCGGAGTTATCGTTTGATCGTGGCAGCTCGAAACGCATCGAAATTGTTTTAATATTAATTCGGCGAGTTAAAATAGTCATTTTTCAAAAAGTATCGGAATTCGACGAAACCAGTTTCATTGGATCCATAATGTGATATTATTGTATGGTTTCAAATTACATGTCAATCGAATTTACCGTTTGTCCGGTGCAAGCTAAAACGCCTAGAAAATCGTTTAATTGGTTTAATTTTAAATTGAACGTTTATTGCCATAACTCGCACAGATGACCGAATTAGCTCCCAAATCATGTTCCATTGTGTTCGGAACGCGGGGTAAACCTTAGAAATGCCAACCGGCACGCTTCGTTTGGAGTTCGAAAAATCCGGGATGAATAATGTCGCACGAATTTTCTATAAAAGCCCTCCTATTTTCATTATTTTCACAAAAATTAAAACCCTAGGGTTTCCATCTGCAGGCCGCCTCCAATATGAAACCAATGGCCGAAATCTTGTTCTTTTCCTTCCCTCTTTTCTTCAAATCCAAGCATTGTTTCAAGAAACTTTCAACATGAAAAGTGTAGAGCTCGATGAGTACGACATATCCAATAGTGGTGATCTAAATTGGAGCGTCGTGGAGGAAAAAATTGAGGCACGTTCGTCTAGGTATTGGGTTCGGTTTTCTCAAGCAATGAAGGGCCGAGCTCGACCATCTTGTAGCTGAAGGAAGCTCTTGTCAAGGGCGAGTGAATGGTAGTTCCTAATCGGCGTTGAAGTGGACGTGGTGGTTGCGAAATTTGAGGGTTAAGTGGCGGCTATGGGTAAGGGTTGCATGCGTTTACTGGGGAGGAAGAAAGAAGGGGGGACGGTTCAGATGCAAGCATGGAGATCCAATGGCCAGAATGAGTTAGGGTTAGAAATTATAAAAGGAATTTGTAAATTATATATAAAAAATTCGTGAAACTTGTAAAAATCATATCTTTTTCATACGAGGTCGAAAACGCGCAAAACCAGATGCGTTGGAATCGTATGGACGAGCACTACGCTATGAAATTGGATTGGAGTCATTTGGAGTTAGTGAGAATTTCGGGTAAAATTAAACGCGCGTTTAATTTTATTCGAAATAAATCGCTAAAACGAAATTGAAATCAAGGTGAGAACTTCTCACTCAATCGAATCGGTTTCGATTTATATTTTTAAATAGTTATATTTAAAATACTTGAATGCATGTTTGAATGATGATTGTTATCTATTGATTGTTAAAATAGATATTATGCGCCGTTAGTAAGCGGATGTTATTTATTAAAAACATATACCGTGAATATTTCATAAATAGTGAAATTGGTATTATTTATGTACTTGGAATTGATTTCCCGCAGTATATAGTGGATGAGACCCTATTGCACCGTCTATTAAGCGGATAATATTTTAAATCGCATATACCGCGATAATTTCGTACTGGAACGGAATTGGTATTGTGCTAACATCTTTGGATGCAGGAAAACAGGTTGGAGGGATCCAACTGGATTCATCAACAGTATTTATTTGATTATGGATATTTTGATATTCGTTGATTATCATATCGATATATGATGTCGTTGTTGTCGTGATTGACTATTTTGTGTGTAGCATCATTGGGCCAAATTTTGGAATTTTAAAATGATTTAAAGTGATTTTTGGAAGTATACGTTTATAAAATATTTTTGGAATTGATCCATTTTAAATAAATAAACGTTATAAATTTTTATGTTATAAAAATTATGATTTTTGAGAAAAATAGTTAAAAGTTGATTTTTGAAAATATGGGGTTAATGATTTTATAAAATGGTTTAAATCGGGATTTTTGAATTTATTGTGAAAAGTTTAAAATATAGGATTTATGAAATTTGATTATTTTATAAATCAAAAATGATGAAATTATAAAGGAGTTTAAAGTCGTTTTTAAAATAATAATATGAATTGATTTATACAAAGAATTTATAAATTGATATTTATAAATTAAAATACTTGAATTATAAAAGGAGTTTTTATAAGTGTTAGAATGAATTGTGAATGAATTTCATAAATGAATGAAATTTATAGAATTATAAACAATGAAGTTATAAATGGAATTTTATAAGCAGTAGGTTTATAAAATTGTAAAGTTATTAAAGGAATAGATTTGGGTAAATAAATGAATCTTATAAGTTATAAGATTTATAATTTGGGAAGTTTCAAAGAACGATTTTTGAATAGGACTTTTGGTTTATAAATTGATTTATGAATTGAATAGGTTAATAAAGGAAATTATAAAAGGAAGTTGTTATAAAATAAATAGAAATGGAATTTATAAACATTGTTTTATAAATTCGCAAACGACTTATTTTGATAAATAAATTGTTGTAACTTATTAATGGAGTTATATTCACGTTTTAAACAGTGAATAATCCTCTAAAATAAAATGAATAGAAATGATGAAATTGGTTAACAAGTATATTCACGTTTTTGAATAGTGAATAATATTTTAAAGAAAATGTTTTGGATGTGATATTTTAAATAGAATTAAAACGATCTAACGATGTTTTTAAATGTATTAAAATTCGAAACCATAGATTTCAACATTTATTATTGAAATAGACGTTTTCGAGAAATAGAAGGAAATGATGGACTATAACACTGTTGTTATAGTAAATGATTTACGAAAGGAAATGTTTTGTATAGTATTGGGATTTATATATCTATTTTAATTTCGAATCCCTATACTAGTGATTTTGGGACGTCGTAACGATGTTTTACGCAACATTCGTTTTTGCCCAAATAAATATGTTTAAGAGAATGATTTCCTTAAAGAATGAAATATATACTTAATCTCGATTTAAGTATATTGAATATTTTCCAAGTGTTGAAAATAAATGGATTGAGAATTACTTAATAAGTAAGTATGGAAATGTTTTCCAATATAAAGTGAATATTTTGAGAATTTATCTTTTTGAAGATAAATTGGAAATGAATAATTGAAATCGTATATTCGTAGATATTTTGGAATATAAATTCACTATGGAATTGATAAAAGAAAGTGGAATTTGTTTAAAAATAAATATTGATTTATTTTTGAGGTATTGAAATTTTATATCTTGTAAAGATATTTTTGGGAAATAAATAATTTGGAAAATTATTTGGAATCTGGTGATGTTGTGCATATCCATTGATAGTTCAATAACCGACTATCAATATTTACCTTTGAAAGGTATTTGTTGTGATTTGCTGAATTTGAATGCCACACTTAGTTTTAAATTATTGCGCTCGTTATTCGGATTACCCATTCCGAATAGTGATACGACGTAATGGATAGCATTGAAGACCGGTGTTGAAGACCGGGTATTTGCGAGAGCGATAGGATGACCTGTCGATTGACTCTGCACCGAGTTGCTCCGGTATAGAGTTCTCCATATGTGATGGGGAATCCGATCAGGATTGTGGATATCCGGATTGCAAGGACTTCTATGTAAGTGCATTCGGTTCTGTTCGAGCCCATAACAGACTTGTATGGATTGTATTCTGACGTTACAAATTGAGATATAAAGCAGATTTCTTTCAAATATATTTCTGTTGGTGGCGGAGAATTTATTCTCTTAGCTTAACACCCTTCTCTGAGACGTACGAGCTCAGAGGTTATGTAGTTGATGGTTATCAGCGATATATTCCCAATTTGGTAATGTGACATGCTGAGTGTTGCTGTGAAATGATCATTGTGTTGATCATTTGTGATATGATCATTTGTTTGATCACTTATCTTTATGATCATTTCTGTGATCATTTGTTGACCCAAAGCACAACTTTTGTATAAAGCGTGGCTTTGTGGACGAGACTTCGTCGAGTCTCACACCCCGGAATGGTCAAAACAGGAAAGATGCGGCAAGGTTATGAGGGGTAGCTCCCTTTAGGGTATGTGCATTTCCTTCTGGAAAAGGGTGGTATCATGGTATGGAGCCCGGATACTTACTCATGTTGAAACACTTTATTATTATGGTGTGATGTTGATTACGAGCGCTCGGATAAAGGTCCCAAAGGACCCGGGGGATGGCATACTCGTGTCAGTAGTTACCCAGTTAGGGGTAACCCGGCCTTGTGTTGGCAGAGATCCGGTTTGGTTCTCGGGGACGTCCTTCCAGAGGCGTTCTCATGTGGCAATGGGAAGTTCCTTGGCCTGATCATTCGTTGGAAATCCAAAGAAACAATACGATCTTGTACGGTTTTAGTTGTATAACCTGCCATGGAATGTGGCGGTAACCTGCTATTGAACATGGTAGCTATAGTAGGCATAAGTGCGAAATGTCTTTGCTGGCTAAGATTTATATCTTTACTTTCGAAATATTTTCCTACACTATGCACTAGTAATAATATCAAATGTTCTTTTTAATGCATATCAAGCATCTTTGACTATCATAAGGAGAAATCTTCTCCGATTCTGCGTTTGCATTGTGTGTGTGTGCGGGAGGCCTTATGGTAGTCTCATTTTTAAAAGCATTGCGAATTGACTTTAAAAATATTCTTCTATTTTGATTTTAAAGATAAATAAACTGTTTTGAGTTCTCACACCAGTCACATGACTGACTCGGAGTTTATTGTTTCCTTCCTAAACTCTGGGTGCCCACCAATTTCCACACGGGCAGTCAAGATTTAAGGTTTATCAGGATATTCTGGAATTTAGGAGTTGCTGGAGGCAAGCTGGATGGCATGGAGTATTACTAGTATATAGTATTTCTTTTCCACTGTTTGTTGTTGTTTGTTGTTGTACACTCTGATGTAATGAAATGTAATAAAATGTAATGTAATAACTGATATAGTTCTTTGTTTAAAGATTATTCATTTATTATTATATGTTGTTCCGCTGCGATTGTGAGATTCTGATATAGTTCTGTTGCTTTCTGTTCTGTTCTGTTCTATCTTTTCCTCTCTTCTTCTATCTTTTTCTTTTTCTTAAACATTGAGAATTCGTATTTCTGTTCATCTTGAGTTAATCTATGGAGATTAGTGTATATTCAAGGAGTACGGATTTGCGGGTCCTCATAGGTGGTATCGGAGCATATGGTTAAGCGACAACCATGGCTCTGTTGGGTATTACTCATTAGAGATAGAGTCAGTAGTACTCTAGAATGAGTTTGAGTGTAATAATAGCTATGTGTGCGTATTTGTTAGTGAATATAAAATTGTTTTATATTGTGATGATTGGTTTGTTGAGTAGTTTATGGATTCTGGTTAATACGAGTAATTAACATTGTTGATAGGGATCTCTAAACACTTGTACAGAACAATTCGACACGATATTGTTTTAAATTGGGTAAATGAAATAATTTTACCTTGAGTATATTTTATATATAAAGGAAATAATTTTTCAGAATTATTAAAGTATATATAAGTTGATTATTTAGTTGTTTGAATAATCTAAGTAAAAGAATAATTGTATAAGCAAATGAATTATAAGAATTGAATTATAATTAATGTGATTTACAATTGTGAAATAAACTTATATATATAAGAAGTATAACTTAAGTGATGTTAAATGAAGTTGATATTGGTATCGAAGTAAATTAATAGAGTTAAATGATAAATTTGAACTTGAGTTATATAAATGAAATTCAACTTTTGTAACCAAATTTAATGAATGGATTAAATGTAAATCAATTGAATGTAAATTAAGTTGATATGAAATAATGAATGTAAGTATTAATTCACTAAAATCTAATGTTATTAGAAGTTGGAAGATTGAATGAAAATCAATTTAATTAAACAAATTGAAAGTGATGGTGTTAAACCAAATTGAATGAATATAAGCAAAAGAATTTGGTTGTATTTAATATACATTGGTTGTTATATGGTTGTTAGTTGATTGTATATAATTCATTAAGTGTTAATGAAATTGGAAGCTAAAGTAATTGAAATTCAATTGGAAGTTAAGTGAATCTTAAATAGAATTGAATTTGATTTGGAAGTGAACCAACTTGAATATGAATTAGTGAATATAAACTAATTGAAAATGAATGTTAGTAGAAACATCAACTGTTAATGAATCAAATGTGATTAAATTGAAGACCAATTCATTGAATATTAATGAGAATATAAATGAATATTGATTTGGTTATGGATGATAGTTGGTTGATGTTTGCATTTGTTGTTTTGTTGTATTTGCTATGTTGGCATATATAGTTATTATGTTACTATATGTTGTATATTGATACTATTTTCATATATGCATGATTCTCATGTTGTTGTTGAGTATTTAGTAGGTGCGGATCGCGTTTGCTTCGCATTTGGAGCTCGCTTTCGCGCTATATTAGCCGTATATGCTCGCTAATAAAATATAAGGTACATATCTCGGATTAAATATCGTACTTTTACACTTTTTTTTCCCTGCGGGATGCCTCATTACTTGATGAGATGTATATTTGTGATATATATACTGTCATTTTTTTTCAGATCGAGCCGCGCAAAGGAGACTCTGGCGAATTTTTCCGAAAATTTAAGGCGTTAGAAATTTTTGAAAACTTTAACTTTGATTTGGAGTTGAAAGTTAAACAATAGTAGTTGTTTTTGAAAAGATAACTATGTATGATTTGGAAACTTAGTAAAGTTATTATAAGAGGTTTAACTATGAATTTTGGGAAAGTTAATAGATTCTGTAACTTTTCTTACTTGGTAATTTCGAGGACGAAATTCTTTTAAGGGGGGAAGTATGTAACGACCCAGAATTTTTATTAATTAAAATTCGTATATTTAATTAATTTAAAATATTAATAAGTGAAATTTATAAGTCGAATAAATTTTATTTCGAATAATTGGATTTAATTGAATAATTAAATCGATAATTTAATATGTTGAAAATACAGAAATAATTAAAATTTGGGTTAAATATGATTGAAAATGATTCGGATTTTTTTTATATATATCATATTGGAGCTAGAATGATATTTTAGAACTTTTAAAATCGAATTAATAATTTATCTGTGAAAATTGAATATTTTAATATTTAATCGACTAGTGAAATTAGCCGTTTTTCGAACAGTCTCAGAATTGGACGAAACTAGTTCCATTGGATCCGTAATAGTTTGTTATTATCGGATTTCAATTTTCGTAGCAATCGGAGTTATCGTTTGATCGTGGCAGCTCGAAACGCATCGAAATTGTTTGAATATTAATTCGGCGAGTTAAAATAGTCATTTTTCTAAAGTCTCAGAATTCGACGAAACCGGTTTCATCGGATCCGTAATGTGATATTATTGTATAGTTTCAAATTTCATGTCAATCGGATTTACCGTTTGTCCGGTGCAAGCTAAAACGCCTAGAAAATCGTTTAATCAGTTTAATTTTAAATTGAACGTTTATTGCCATAACTCGCACAGATGACCGAATTAGCTCCCGAAACATGTTCCATTGTGTTCGGAACGCGGGGTAAAACGTAGAAACGCCAACCGGCACGCTTCGTTTGGTGTTCGGAAAATCCGGGATGAATAGTGTCGCACGAATTTTCTATAAAAGCCCTCCTATTTTCATTATTTTCACAAAAATTAAAACCCTAGGGTTTCCATCTGCAGGCCGCCTCCAATATGAAACCAATGGCCGAAATCTTGTTCTTTTCCTTCCCTCTTTTCTTCAAATCCAAGCATTGTTTCAAGAAACTTTCAACATGAAAAGTGTAGAGCTCGATGAGTACGACATATCTAACGGTGCTGATCTAAATTGGAGCGTCGTGGAGGAAGAAATTGAGGTGCATTCGTCTAGGTATTGGGTTCGGTTTTCTCAACCAATGAAGGGCCAAGCTCGACCATCTTGTAGCTGAAGGAAGCTCTTGTCAAGGGCGAGTGAATGGTAGTTCCTAATCGGCGTTGAAGTGGACGTGGTGGTTGCGAAATTTGAGGGTTAAGTGGCGGCTATGGGTAAGGGTTGCGTGCGTTTACTAGGGAGGAAGAAAGAAGGGGGGACGGTTCAGATGCAAGCATGGAGATCCAATGGCCAGAATGAGTTAGGGTTAGAAATTATAAAAGGAATTTGTAAATTATATGTAAAAAATTCGTGAAACTTGTAAAAATCATATCTTTTTCATACGAGGTCGAAAACGCGCGAAACCAGTTGCGTTGGAATCGTATGGACGAGCACTACGTTATGGAATTGGATTGGAGTCTTTTGGAGTTAGTGAGAATTTCGGGTAAAATTAAACGCGCGTTTAATTTTATTCGAAATAAATCGCTAAAACGAAATTGAAATCAAGGTGAGAACTTCTCACTCAATCGAATCGGTTTCGATTTATATTTTTAAATAGTTATATTTAAAATACTTGAATGCATGTTTGAATGATGATTGTTATCTATTGATTGTTAAAATAGACATTATGCGCCGTTAGTAAGCGGATGTTGTTTATTAAAAACATATACCGTGAATATTTCATAAACAGTGAAATTGGTATTATTTATGTACTTGGAATTGATTTCCCGCAGTATATAGCGGATGAGACCCTATTGCGCCGTCTATTAAGCGGATAATATTTTAAATCCCATATACCGCGATAATTTCGTACGGGAACGGAATTGGTATTGTGCTAACATCTTTGGATGCAGGAAAACAGGTTGGAGGGATCCAACTGGATTCGTCAACAGTATTTATTTGATTATGGATATTTTGATATTCGTTGATTATCATATCGATATATGATGTCGTTGTTGTCGTGATTGACTATTTGGTGTGTAGCATCATTGGGCCAAATTTTGGAATTTTAAAATAATTTTTAAAGTGATTTTTGGAAGTATACGTTTATAAAATATTTTTGGAATTGATCCATTTTACATAAATAAACGTTATAAATTTTTATGTTATAAAAATTATGATTTTTGAGAAAAATAGTTAAAAGTTGATTTTTGAAAATATGGGGTTAATGATTTTATAAAATGGTTTAAATCGGGATTTTTGAATTTATTGTGAAAAGTTTAAAATATAGGATTCATGAAATTTGATTATTTTATAAATCAAAAATGATGAAATTATAAAGGAGTTTAAAGTCGTTTTTAAAATAATAATATGAATTGATTTATACAAAGAATTTATAAATTGATATTTATAAATTAAAATACTTGAATTATAAAAGGAGTTTTTATAAGTGTTAGAATGAATTGTGAATGAATTTCATAAATGAATGAAATTTATACAATTATAAACAGTGAAGTTATAAATGGAATTTTATAAGCAGTAGGTTTATAAAATTGTAAAGTTATTAAAGGAATAGATTTGGGTAAATAAATGAATCTTATAAGTTATAAGATTTATAATTTGGGAAGTTTCAAAGAACGATTTTTGAATAGGACTTTTGGTTTATAAATTGATTTATGAATTGAATAGGTTAATAAAGGAAATTATAAAAGGAAGTTGTTATAAAATAAATAGAAATGGAATTTATAAACATTGTTTTATAAATTCGCAAACGACTTATTTTGATAAGTAAATTATTGTAACTTATTAATGGAGTTATATTCACGTTTTAAACAGTGAATAATCCTCTAAAATAAAATGAATAGAAATGATGAAATTGGTTAACAAGTATATTCACGTTTTTGAATAGTGAATAATATTTTAAAGAAAATGTTTTGGATGTGATATTTTAAATAGAATTAAAACGATCTAACGATGTTTTTAAATGTGTTAAGGTTCGAAACCATAGATTTCAACATTTATTGTTGAAATAGACGTTTTCGAGAAATAGAAGGAAATGATGGACTATAACACTGTTGTTATAGTAAATGATTTACGAAAGGAAATGTTTTGTATAGTATTGGGATTTATATATCTATTTTAATTTCGAATCCCTATACTAGTGATTTTGGGACGTCGTAACGATGTTTTACGCAACATTCGTTTTGGCCCAAATAAATATGTTTAAGAGAATGATTTCCTTAAAGAATGAAATATATACTTAATCTCGATTTAAGTATATTGAATATTTTCCAAGTGTTGAAAATAAATGGATTGAGAATTACTTAATAAGTAAGTATGGAAATGTTTTCCAATATAAAGTGAATATTTTGAGAATTTATCTTTTTGAAGATAAATTGGAAATGAATAATTGAAATCGTATATTCGTAGATATTTTGGAATATAAATTCACTATGGAATTGATAAAAGAAAGTGGAATTTGTTTAAAAATAAATATTGATTTATTTTTGAGGTATTGAAATTTTATATCTTGTAAAGATATTTTTGGGAAATAAATAATTTGGAAAATTATTTGGAATCTGGTGATGTTGTGCATATCCATTGATAGTTCAATAACCGACTATCAATATTTACCTTTGAAAGGTATTTGTTGTGATTTGCTGAATTTGAATGCCACACTTAGTTTTAAATTATTGCGCTCGTTATTCGGATTACCCATTCCGAATAGTGATACGACGTAATGGATAGCATTGAAGACCGGTGTTGAAGATCGGGTATTTGCGAGAGCGATAAGATGACCTGTCGATTGACTCTGCACCGAGTTGCTCCGGTATAGAGTTCTCCATATGTGATGGGGAATCCGATCAGGATTGTGGATATCCGGATTGCAAGGACTTCTTTGTAAGTGCCTTCGGTTCTGTTCGAGCCCATAACAGACTTGTATGGATTGTATTCTGACGTTACAAATTGAGATATAAAGCAGATTTCTTTCAAATATATTTCTATTGGTGGCGGAGAATTTATTCTCTTAGCTTAACACCCTTCTCTGAGACGTACGAGCTCAGAGGTTATGTAGTTGATGGTTATCAGGGATATATTCCCAATTTGGTAATGTGACATGCTGAGTGTTGCTGTGAAATGATCATTGTGTTGATCATTTGTGATATGATCATTTGTTTGATCACTTATCTTTATGATCATTTCTGTGATCATTTGTTGACCCAAAGCATAGCTTTTGTATAAAGCGTGGCTTTGTGGACGAGACTTCGTCGAGCCTCACACCCCGGAATGGTCAAAACAGGAAAGATGCGGCAAGGTTATGAGGGGTAGCTCCCTTTAGGGTATGTGCATTTCCTTCTAGAAAAGGGTGGTATCATGGTATGGAGCCCGGATACTTACTCATGTTGAAACACTTTATTATTATGGTGTGATGTTGATTACGAGCGCTCAGATAAAGGTCCCAAAGGACCGGGGGGATGGCATACTCGTGTCAGTAGTTACCCAGTTAGGGGTAACCCGGCCTTGTGTTGGCAGAGATCCGGTTTGGTTCTCGGGGACGTCCTTCCAGAGGCATTCTCATGTGGCAATGGGAAGTTCCTTGGCCTGACCATTCGTTGGAAATCCAAAGAAACAATACGATCTTATACGGTTTTAGTTGTATAACCTGCCATGGAATGTGGCGGTAACCTGCTATTGAACATGGTAGCTATAGTAGGCATAAGTGCGAAATGTCTATGCTGGCTAAGATTTATATCTTTACTTTCGAAATATTTTCCTACACTATGCACTAGTAATAATATCAAATGTTCTTTTTAATGCATATCAAGCATCTTTGACTATCATAAGGAGAAATCTTCACCGATTCTGCGTTTGCATTGTGTGTGTGTGCGGGAGGCCTTATGGTAGTCTCATTTTTAAAAGCATTGCGAATTGACTTTAAAAATATTCTTCTATTTTGATTTTAAAGATAAATAAATTGTTTTGAGTTCTCACACCAGTCACATGACTGACTCGGAGTTTATTGTTTCCTTCCTAAACTCTGGGTGCCCACCAATTTCCACACGGGCAGTCAAGATTTAAGGTTTATCAGGATATTCTGGAATTTAGGAGTTGCTGGAGGCAAGCTGGATGGCATGGCGTATTACTAGTATATAGTATTTCTTTTCCGCTGTTTGTTGTTGTTTGTTGTTGTACACTCTGATGTAATGAAATGTAATAAAATGTAATGTAATAACTGATATAGTTCTTTGTTTAAAGATTACTCATTTATTATTATATGTTGTTCCGCTGCGATTGTGAGATTCTGATATAGTTCTGTTGCTTTCTGTTCTGTTCTGTTCTATCTTTTCCTCTCTTCTTCTATCTTTTTCTTTTTCTTAAACATTGAGAATTCGTATTTCTGTTCATCTTGAGTTAATCTATGGAGATTAGTGTATATTCAAGGAGTACGGATTTGCGGGTCCTCACAGGTGGTATCGGAGCATATGGTTAAGCGACAACCATGGCTCTGTTGGGTATTACTCATTAGAGATAGAGTCAGTAGTACTCTAGAATGAGTTTGAGTGTAATAATAGCTATGTGTGCGTATTTGTTAGTGAATATAAATTGTTTTATATTGTGATGATTGGTTTGTTGAGTAGTTTATGGATTCTGGTTAATACGAGTAATTAACATTGTTGATAGGGATCTCTAAACACTTGTACAGAACAATTCGACACGATATTGTTTTAAATTGGGTAAATGAAATAATTTTACCTTGAGTATATTTTATATATAAATGAAATAATTTTTCAGAATTATTAAAGTATATATAAGTTGATTATTTAGTTGTTTGAATAATCTAAGTAAAAGAATAATTGTATAAGCAAATGAATTATAAGAATTGAATTATAATTAATGTGATTTACAATTGTGAAATAAACTTATATATATAAGAAGTATAACTTAAGTGATGTTAAATGAAGTTGATATTGGTATCGAAGTAAATTAATAGAGTTAAATGATAAATTTGAACTTGAGTTATATAAATGAAATTCAACTTTTGTAACCAAATTTAATGAATGGATTAAATGTAAATCAATTGAATGTAAATTAAGTTGATATGAAATAATGAATGTAAGTATTAATTCACTAAAATCTAATGTTATTAGAAGTTGGAAGATTGAATGAAAATCAATTTAATTAAACAAATTGAAAGTGATGGTGTTAAACCAAATTGAATGAATATAAGCAAAAGAATTTGGTTGTATTTAATATACATTGGTTGTTATATGGTTGTTAGTTGATTGTATATAATTCATTAAGTGTTAATGAAATTGGAAGCTAAAGTAATTGAAATTCAATTGGAAGTTAAGTGAATCTTAAATAGAATTGAATTTGATTTGGAAGTGAACCAACTTGAATATGAATTAGTGAATATAAACTAATTGAAAATGAATGTTAGTAGAAACATCAACTGTTAATGAATCAAATGTGATTAAATTGAAGACCAATTCATTGAATATTAATGAGAATATAAATGAATATTGATTTGGTTATGGATGATAGTTGGTTGATGTTTGCATTTGTTGTTTTGTTGTATTTGCTATGTTGGCATATATAGTTATTATGTTACTATATGTTGTATATTGATACTATTTTCATATATGCATGATTCTCATGTTGTATTTGAGTATTTAGTAGGTGCGGATCGCGTTTGCTTCGCATTTGGAGCTCGCTTTCGCGCTATATTAGCCGTATATGCTCGCTAATAAAATATAAGGTACATATCTCGGATTAAATATCGTACTTTTACACTTTTTTTTCCCTGCGGGATGCCTCATTACTTGATGAGATGTATATTTTTGATATATATACTGTCATTTTTTTTTCAGATCGAGCCACACAAAGGAGACTCTGGCGAATTTTTCCGAAAATTTAAGGCGTTAGAATTTTTTTTAGAAAATTGAAAATTTTTGAAAACTTTAACTTTGATTTAGAGTTGAAAGTTAAACAATAGTAGTTGTTTTTGAAAAGATAACTATGTATGATTTGGAAACTTAGTAAAGTTATTATAAGAAGTTTAACTATGAATTTTGGGAAAGTTAATAGATTCTGTAACTTTTCTTACTTGGTAATTTCGAGGACGAAATTCTTTTAAGGGGGGAAGTATGTAACGACCCAGAATTTTTATTAATTAAAATTCGTATATTTAATTAATTTAAAATATTAATAAGTGAAATTTATAAGTCGAATAAATTTTATTTCGAATAATTGGATTTAATTGAATAATTAAATCGATAATTTAATATGTTGAAAATACAGAAATAATTAAAATTTGGGTTAAATATGATTGAAAATGATTCGTAAATTTTTTTTATATATCATATTAGAGCTAGAATGATATTTTAGAACTTTTAAAATCAAATTAAAAGTTTATCTGTGAAAATTGAATATTTTAATATTTAATCGACTAGTGAAATTAGCCGTTTTTCGAACAGTTTCAGAATTGGACGAAACTAGTTCCATTGGATCCGTAATAGTTTGTTATTATCGGATTTCAATTTTCGTAGCAATCGGAGTTATTGTTTGATCCTGACAGCTCGAAATGCATCGAAATTGTTTTAATATTAATTCGGCGAGTTAAAATAGTCATTTTTCAAAAAGTCTCGGAATTCGACGAAACTAGTTTCATCGGATCCGTAATGTGATATTATTGTATGGTTTCAAATTTCATGTCAATCGGATTTACCGTTTGTCCGGTGCAAGCTAAAACGCCTAGAAAATCGTTTAATCGGTTTAATTTTAAATTGAACGTTTATTACCATAACTCGCACAGATGACCGAATTAACTCCCGAAACATGTTCCATTGTGTTCGGAACGCGGGGTAAACCTTAGAAACGCCAACCGGCACGCTTCGTTTGGAGTTCGGAAAATCCGAGATGAATAGTGTCACACGAATTTTTTATAAAAGCCCTCCTATTTTCGTTATTTTCACAAAAATTAAAACCCTAGGGTTTCCATCTGCAGGCCGCCTCCAATATGAAACCAATGGCCGAAATCTTGTTCTTTTCCTTCGCTCTTTTCTTCAAATCCAAGCATTGTTTCAAGAAACTTTCAACATGAAAAGTATAGAGCTCGATGAGTACGACATATCCAACGGTGGTGATCTAAATTGGAGCGTCGTGGAGGAAGAAATTGAGGCGCGTTCATTTAGGTATTGGGTTCGGTTTTCTCAAGCAATGAAGGGCTGAGCTCGACCATCTTGTAGCTGAAGGAAGCTCTTGTCAAGGGCGAGTGAATGGTAGTTCCTGATCGGCGTTGAAGTGGACGTGGTGGTTGCAAAATTTGAGGATTAAGTGGCGGCTATGGGTAAGGGTTGCGTGCGTTTACTGGGGAGGAAGAAAGAAGGGGGGACGGTTCAGATGCGAGCATGGAGATCCAATGGCCAGAATGAGTTAGGGTTAGAAATTATAAAAGGAATTTGTAAATTATATATAAAAAATTCGTGAAACTTGTAAAAATCATATCTTTTTCATACGAGGTCGAAAATGCGCGAAACCAGTTGCGTTGGAATCGTATGGATGAGCACTACGCTATGGAATTGGATTGGAGTCATTTGGAGTTAGTGAGAATTTCGGGTAAAATTAAACGCGCGTTTAATTTTATTCGAAATAAATCGCTAAAACGAAATTGAAATCAAGGTGAGAACTTCTCAGTCAATCGAATCGGTTTCGATTTATATTTTTAAATAGTTATATTTAAAATACTTGAATGCATGTTTGAATGATGATTTTTATCTATTGATTGTTAAAATAGACATTATGCGCCGTTAGTAAGCGGATGTTCTTTATTAAAAACATATACCGCGAATATTTCATAAATAGTGAAATTGGTATTATTTATGTACTTGGAATTGATTTCCCGCAGTATATAGCGGATGAGACCCTATTGCGCCGTCTATTAAGCGGATAATATTTTAAATCCCATATACCGCGATAATTTCGTACTGAAACGGAATTGGTATTGTGCTAACATCTTTGGATGCAGGAAAACAGGTTGGAGGGATCCAACTGGATTCGTCAACAGTATTTATTTGATTATGGATATTTTGATATTCGTTGATTATCATATCGATATATGATGTCGTTGTTGTCGTGATTGACTATTTGGTGTGTAGCATCATTGGGCCAAATTTTGGAATTTTAAAATGATTTTTAAAGTGATTTTTGGAAGTATACGTTTATAAAATATTTTTGGAATTGATCCATTTTAAATAAATAAACGTTATAAATTTTTATGTTATAAAAATTATGATTTTTGAGAAAAATAGTTAAAAGTTGATTTTTGAAAATATGGGGTTAATGATTTTATAAAATGGTTTAAATCGGGATTTTTGAATTTATTGTGAAAAGTTTAAAATATAGGATTTATGAAATTTGATTATTTTATAAATCAAAAATGATGAAATTATAAAGGAGTTTAAAGTCGTTTTTAAAATAATAATATGAATTGATTTATACAAAGAATTTATAAATTGATATTTATAAATTAAAATATTTGAATTATAAAAGGAGTTTTTATAAGTGTTAGAATGAATTGTGAATGAATTTCATGAATGAATGAAATTTAAAGAATTATAAACAGTGAAGTTATAAATGGAATTTTATAAGCAGTAGGTTTATAAAATTGTAAAGTTATTAAAGGAATAGATTTGGGTAAATAAATGAATCTTATAAGTTATAAGATTTATAATTTGGGAAGTTTCAAAGAACGATTTTTGAATAGGACTTTTGGTTTATAAATTGATTTATGAATTGAATAGGTTAATAAAGGAAATTATAAAAGGAAGTTGTTATAAAATAAATAGAAATGGAATTTATAAACATTGTTTTATAAATTCGCAAACGACTTATTTTGATAAGTAAATTGTTGTAACTTATTAATGGAGTTATATTCACGTTTTATACAGTGAATAATCCTTTAAAATAAAATGAATAGAAATGATGAAATTGGTTAACAAGTATATTCACGTTTTTGAATAGTGAATAATATGTTAAAGAAAATGTTTTGGATGTGATATTTTAAATAGAATTAAAACGATCTAACGATGTTTTTAAATGTGTTAAGATTCGAAACCATAGATTTCAACATTTATTGTTGAAATAGACGTTTTCGAGAAATAGAAGGAAATGATGGACTATAACACTGTTTTATAGTAAATGATTTCCGAAAGGAAATGTTTTGTATAGTATTGGGATTTATATATCTATTTTATTTTCGAATCCCTATACTAGTGATTTTGGGACGTCGTAACGATGTTTTATGCAACATTCGTTTTGGCCCAAATAAATAAGTTTAAGAGAATGATTTCCTTAAAGAATGAAATATATACTTAATCTCGATTTAAGTATATTGAATATTTTCCAAGTGTTGAAAATAAATGCATTGAGAATTACTTAATAAGTAAGTATGGAAATGTTTTCCAATATAAAGTGAATATTTTGAGAATTTATCTTTTTGAAGATAAATTGAAAATGAATAATTGAAATCGTATATTCTTAGATATTTTGGAATATAAATTCACTATGGAATTGATAAAAGAAAGTGGAATTTGTTTAAAAATAAATATTGATTTATTTTTGAGGTATTGAAATTTTATATCTTGTAAAGATATTTTTGGGAAATAAATAATTTGGAAAATTATTTGGAATCTGGTGATGTTGTGCATATCCATTGATAGTTCAATAATCGACTATCAATATTTACCTTTGAAAGGTATTTGTTGTGATTTGCTGAATTTGAATGCCACACTCATTTTTAAATTATTGCGCTCGTTATTCGGATTATCCATTCCGAATAGTGATACGATGTAATGGATAGCATTGAAGACCGGTGTTGAAGACCGGGTATTTGCGAGAGCGATAGGATGACCTGTCGATTGACTCTGCACCGAGTTGCTCCGGTATAGAGTTCTCCATATGTGATGGGGAATCCGATCAGGATTGTGGATATTCGGATTGCAAGGATTTCTTTGTAAGTGCCTTCGGTTCTGTTCGAGCCCGGAACAGACTTGTATGGATTGTATGTCTGACGTTACAAATTGAGATATAAAGCAGATTTCTTTCAAATATATTTATGTTGGTGGCGGAGAATTTATTCTCTTAGCTTAACACCCTTCTCCGAGACGTACGAGCTCAGAGGTTATGTAGTTGATGGTTATCAGTGATATATTCCCAATTTGGTAATGTGACATGCTGAGTGTTGCTGTGAAATGATCATTGTGTTGATCATTTGTGATATGATCATTTGTTTGATCACTTATCTTTGTGATCATTTCTATGATCATTTGTTGACCCAAAGCACAGCTTTTGTATAAAGCGTGGCTTTGTGGACGAGACTTCGTCGAGCCTCACACCCCCGGAATGGTCAAAACAGGAAAGATGCGGCAAGATTATGAGGGGTAGCTCTCTTTAGGGTATGTGCATTTCCTTCTGGAAAAGGGTGGTATCATGGTATGGAGCCCAGATACTTACTCATGTTGAAACACTTTATTATTATGGTGTGATGTTGATTACGAGCGCTCGGATAAAGGTCCCAAAGAACCGGGGGATGGCATACTCGTGTCAGTATTTACCCAGTTAGGGGTAACCCGGCCTTGTGTTGGTAGAGATCCGGTTTGGTTCTTGGGGACGTCCATCCAGAGGCGTTCTCATGTGGCAATGGGAAGTTCCTTGGCCTGACCATTCGTTGAAAATCCAAAGAAACAATACGATCTTGTACGATTTTAGTTGTATAACCTGCCATGGAATGTGGCGGTAACCTGCTATTGAACATGGTAGCTATAGTAGGCATAAGTGCGAAATGTCTATGCTGGCTAAGATTTATATCTTTACTTTCGAAATATTTTCCTACACTATGAACTAGTAATAATATCAAATGTTCTTTCTAATGTGTATCAAGCATCTTTGACTATCATAAGGAGAAATCTCCTCCGATTCTGCGTTTGCATTGTGTGTGTGTGCGGGAGGCCTTATGGTAGTCTCATTTTTAAAAGCATTGCGAATTGACTTTAAAAATATTCTTCTATTTTGATTTTAAAGATAAATAAACTGTTTTGAGTTCTCACACCAGTCACATGACTGACTCGGAGTTTATTGTTTCCTTCCTAAACTCTGGGTGCCCACCAATTTCCACACGGGCAGTTAAGAGTTAAGGTTTATCAGGATATTCTGGAATTTAGGAGTTTCTGGAGGCAAGCTGGATGGCATGGCGTATTACTAGTATATAGTATTTCTTTTCCGTTGTTTGTTGTTGTTTGTTGTTGTACACTCTGATGTAATGAAATGTAATAAAATGCAATGTAATAACTGATATAGTTCTTTGTTTAAAGATTATTCATTTATTATTATATGTTGTTCCGCTGCGATTGTGAGATTCTGATATAGTTCTGTTGTTTTCTGTTCTGTTCTGTTCTGTTCTATCTTTTCCTCTCTTCTTCTATCTTTTTCTTTTTCTTAAACATTGAGAATTCGTATTTCTGTTCATCTTGAGTTAATCTATGGAGATTAGTGTATATTCAAGGAGTACGGATTTGCGGGTCCTCACAGTGCTATTCTTATTCGATTTATTTATATGTTTCTTTTGTTCGTATGTTTTAGACTCTATATTTCCCATCCCATTTATTTAATTTTTTATCTTGGAATATGTAATTCAAGTCATTTTGTCTATCCCGATTAATAATATGTTTATTATAATGTTTTAATTTAGATCCACTTTTGTTTTATGTCTCTATTTACTATATGTTTATCATAATCGATACACTTTAGGTTCTATGTCTCATTTAAGTATTTATTATTATCCTCTGTATAATTTAGATCTAAATGCTTTTATCATGAATTTACATGTGTCTAAGTTGTCCGATTCCTTTTCTTTTGTTTTGGAAATTTAAAAAAAGAATTGAAAATAGCCTCATAATTTTAGTGTATTTGTATACAAAAATATAAATAACTATATATGTTAATTGTTTAACTTGCTATGAAAATTAATTTCTTACTTTATATGGTTGATGCTTTGAATATAATTTATTTTGATAATATTTACACAAGTATAAAAGTTTTAAATCTAGAATCCATAATGGATTTTTATGTAAAATCCTAAATTTGTTTCCTTTCTATATTTAAAGTTTTATGTAAAATATTAAACCTTTTGTTTCATTTTTGAATTAGAAGTGATTTATTTGTTAACTTTAAATTCAAACACATATATACCTATAGAATAGATTGCAATCTTCACATACATAATTTGTTTTACATTTAAAACACTACTTATAATTATTTATGTATGGAAACATATACGTATTTTACTTTAGCTCAATCTATAAAATATATTTAGTGTAAAACTGTAAGATTTAACTTTGACCTTTTCCTTAATTGAAACGTAATTTATCATTGTTAATTTTAGGTTTCAAAACATATAAAACAGTCAAATTTTATTTCAATATATATATATATATATAATTTTAAATCAAAACTTTGGACCACAAAGACATATGTAAAGGGAAAATGCGTCAGTTGCAGTGTAAATCCAACACCTACATATAGTCACATTACTATATATGTTCTTATCTATAGAATGTGTACTTTACATAAACAAGTGTATTTGATACACTTCTATATTAAAAACCTAATTAAAAAACTATTTTAAAAAATTAAATAAGACAAAGATTTTATTTAAAATATTTTAGATTGGATCTAAAATCCATTTAGACTTCATATACCCAATAAAGACCTAAAATGGAATTTTTTTTTGAATTCACCATTTAACTCGCTTCTACCTAGCCCGATTCCTTAAATGGTATTGGATCCCAATAGTTATGTGGTCTAAATTAGCATCGTTAGGGAAAACTAATTAAAGCCTACCTATTTAGTAAGGTGTCTAAAAAGGTAGTGTCGAAGGTGGGTTGTTGGGTAATCAAGTACTCTGCCTTACCTACTACCTATTGGCCTAGCCTAAAAGACTAAGTAAGCCTAGAGATTATCTCCAACATAAAGGCCCAAATTTATTTTGGGCCTTGGGATAATTTTTTATTTATGTTTTGAAAATTTAAAAATTATATTTTAAATTCAAAAGTTTAGTTTAAAACATGACATGTTATAAATGTTATAAACTCTTCAAAACTGGTGTTGAAAGTTAATATATTAACTTCAAAATTCTTATCTTTATTATTTAATTATTTGAATTAAAAAAATAAAAGTTAAATTAATCAAATTAAACATGTATGATGATATGTTTATATTTATCTTAAAATGTTTAAGGTAAATGAAGGTAAAATTTTGAGTTTCATTAATATTATTTTAATTGAAAATTGTTTTCAATTAATTAAATTAATTAAAAAGTTAATAAATAAATAATATACATGAGTAATGATATGTGTACATAATTATTATAAATATTATATTCCATATCCACCTTTAAATTATTAAGGATCAATGAAGTAAAATTCTATGGCTAAAATTAAAATTAAAATTTTAGGACTTAGTTCAGAACATTTATTTAAATATGATTTAATTAATAAAATAAAATAAAATATGATTTAATTAAATAGAGTAAAACTATAAGAAACCCAGATTAGATTAAGGAATAAACACATGCATATTGGACGTATAGCGTGATTTCTGATGTGTTCGACAATTGAATCACGAGGTTGTTCTATAAGAAATACATTATTCCTAAAATTGACACCAATCTTTTGTTCGTGTGTGTATTAAAGATTATGAATACTTAATATATATGTTGTCATCTACAATCTATAGATTAATAATTCGCTTGCACATTATTTAGTTGTTGATATTCCTCAAGCTATAGACGTTACGTGTAGCACTTTTAGTATGTTGACTAGATGAGTTAAGACACATGCACGTATTTGTTGATGTTCCTCATGGTACATGCATTATACTTACGCTGTCGTGAAATGGTTGGTACGGTGAATAATATTTTTCGTTTTGTTAATATTCCTTAAGGTCAATATAAGATTAGGTTAAGGACCACAGGTTAAAAGTTATATAATATAACTGATAGGATTTATCCATTGCATGTGGGCCTATAATTTATTGATATTCCTTAAGGTCAGAATCTCACGGCATGCAAGTCTTTATTTTCACTAGAGAAATTGAGTGGTTTCTATGTCTCTATTTGTTTTTATGAAACATAAAATATAATATGAACCTTATTTGAGAAACGAAATAGTAATATTTGACCTTTCTAATATTATAAGAACAAATGCTATGTAAAGTTAAAATGATCTACATCGATAAATTTATGCAACTAATAAAACTGATGAAATGTATATCAGTGAAGATAACAAATGAACTAAACTAAATATTGACAATGAAATATAAAATATACTTACCTTCATATTCTTTGGCATGTTGCCGCTTCAAGACCCACGCAATAGCCAATTTGTACAACCACTAACCCTTTGTCGCTTAATTGCTTATTTGTACAAGAATGTGTATTGTCTTCTACGAGTGTTGAACTCTAATAGTAATACAAGAGTATAGATATTTAATCCATAATCAATCACGTATAACTGTTATATGGTGAACGTCGTGATTCATAATGTACGAAACTTCAATGAAATTAGTTCATTGGAAATAAGCAAATAAACCGTAATGCAAAATTGTGTATTCAATACAATTGATTACAATAACGATCTCCTTTGAATGGCTCAACCATTTAACAAAGGAAAGTGAATATACAAAAGTGGATGTAACTTAGGCACAGTTGGGATGAAGAGAGTGAAGGATCACCTCTGCTTCATAAAGGAACGCCTAAAAGGAGAATTGTATAAAATACTTAAAGATACTTAATTTGGAATGAGAAATGTGATTTCTATTCCAATTGCAATATAAAGAATTGTTTTCTATAAAATTTATTTCTTTGAGTTCAAGATATTTGATCAAAAGCTCTAGATTATATACTAGTTGCGGTAAAATAAATAAATATCCCAAAATAAGTAGTTAAATAAAGCTTCATATTTCATATACTATTATACTCATGGCAGAAATAGTGGGAGCATTCTCTAAAATACCATTCAGTGGATGCATCAAGAAACGAAATTAATTTGGTAAATATACCAAATATTATTTATGAAATAATAATTATTTTCAGTAACTGAAAATAAATATAGTTTTATTTTGTTGAGAATATTTTGCATATATGTTATGAAATAAATCTAGAATAATGGTATTTATTGCATTAGCTATATAACACAAAGGTACCTAAAATTTGAACAATTGCTTTTGGGATTATGGACTAAGCCATATATCGGAGGAATAAATCTTTAAATCATATGGTTATGAATTATATGGTACTAAAAAATTATATCTCATAAGATTAGGGGCGAAGTACATTCAATGGTATTGATAAAAGAGTTGGTGAACTCTTCGAATTGATACATAAAGATGTATGTAGTCAAAAATCTAACGATAATGAAACAAACCACCTACTTCTTTAATTCATACATAAGTTATCATAGAAATGAACATGTGTATTTAATACACAAGAAACATATTTATGATAAATTCATTGCATATATAATGAAAGTAGAAAACCTAACATGCAGAGGAAATAGAATAATTTGATTTTTTCCAAACAAGTGATTATATTAGAAAGAGTTATCGATGTACCTAAAATAAATAAGATTCTATCCCAAAAGTCGCTCATCCTTTTGATACATAATGATTTATTGATAAGAAGTAATTGAACTTTTTTGGACAAAGCATGGTTAACGATGAATGAAGTTGGGATAACTTCTTTCTATATGGTCGTGCACATAACAGTAAGTACATAAGGTTAAATTTCACATAAAGCATAGTTTACAAGATCATACAAAATAAGAGTTGACAACAACCCCTACATATCCTAGATCAAGGAGTTAATATGTTGTGTGAGTTAAGAGGCTACACATAATAATTTACAAGGGATCTTGTGTGGAACACCCCAATCAAGTTTGTGACCATCAATATTGATTGATCAATTAATGTTATGAACATAAGTTTCGAAAACTTAAAAATCAAATCAGTTTATATATATATGTAATTCGTAAAGCGTTTACGAATATATATTCTGTTGCACTGAGAAACTATAGTTGTTTCAAGAAATAACTTCATAACAAATGAATTTCTTTTATAAATTATTGGTAGTAAAATGGATTTGGATACGATCCAAAGATAAAACCGACTACAAAGGATCAAATGAAATCGACTAAGCCTAAATGGACACAATTAATTATAATGTATAATAAGAACTCTTGCACATTAAAGAGAAACTATTATTTTCTAATTGATATCGAGAAAAGAATTTTGTTGTTGTCAGTAAGCCATTAAGAGTATTGACTCTGCCATATGGCAGCGCAAATCTAGAATGTATTTCAAGTACATTATAAAAATATGATTCTAATGGTTGTGTTCAAAGGGATATGATCCATCGATCGCAAAACTATCTCTAAGAAATGGACCAATCCAGTGAGAATATGATATTATGTCGATAGAATATTATCATAAATTTCAATTGTTGAAATTAACGTAACATGTTCATCATTCAACGTGCTTATGCTAATTTAGAATTTACTTAAAAAATTATCGTTCGATATGATTTTAAGTTTTGGTACAAAAACAAAAATTCTAATAATGATTTAGGATAATATATTTACATGTAACAACCAAAGTGGCTTGAAGTCGGTAGGAGTGATACTCAGTTTATGGGTTTTGAATATGATCCAAGAACTAATATCGTTTAACAAACATCGAAGTTGAGAAAATGTTTTGACAAAGAAATCAAACAGCTTGAATTTAAGGAAAAATCCAAAGGATGCATGTATTTGTAAGAAAGCACTATAGAGATACTAAGATATTTCAAAACTATAAGTAAGCAACAAATTTATGATTGTTAATGATGTACTCATACTAAAATCATTTTAGTTTGGTTGTTTAATACTCAACATTGGATTTGAAAATGAAATCTTTTATAATCAGTATAAAAGGATGTTGGGAATGTCCCAAATGATATACACAAACACTATATAAAATGTTTAATATGGAACATGCAAGATGAATTCTGTATGCATTGGCAATAGGAATTATCATACATGCTATATTATCTACAATATCATAATTTACTTATGTATTTGATGCATAAAGCAAGTATCAAATGCGAATTAAGATCACTAAATGACAGTTTAGAGTGTTCTCCATTATTTATGAAATACTGGATAATTATTTATAGAAACAACGAACTTCTTATAAAGGAGTGCACTGACTCGAAATTCGTAAGTGATATCGAGTATAGTTTGTCAATCCTAATTCATGTGAAATTTGAGTTAGGAACTTTATGTTGGAAATGTTCAAAATAATAAACAGTGGTAATTTAACTAAAGGCTAAGTACATTGCCTCGAATAGCACTGCAATATAGGAACTATAAATAAATGCACGAATTTATAACTGAGCTATGGGTGACTCCAAATATTGAGAATCCCACTACATTATTAAATGGTAACAATATTGCGATACAGTTCGTAAAATAACCCAAAGCTCAGTAGAAGTCAAGAAATATCTTTGAAAAGTTCCATATGATAAATGCACTTTATCAATGTCGTAGAGATTTGATTAACAAAATAGATAATTAAAACATATAGGACACCCGTCCATTAACGGAATATCTCGATCATTTTTTGAGAAAACCGATCAAAGGAGTTGGAGTAAGATTCCATAATTGACCTAAGCGCAAGTGGGTGATTAATAGAGTTAAGAGTGTGCCCTAAGGGAAATTATGCAGTTTGTTAATATCTAACTTGATAATCAATCTTTTTCAAAATAAAAGATGTTTTCTTTCCATTATAGAAGTCATATTATTATATAATGAATCAAGAAATTAATTTAAAGTATATTAAATAGAAATTATCAAATGATATGTTATGTGATATTAATTACCATATATTGCAATCATTAAAAATTTATAACATATTCCTAGTTAAGATCATTCGAGATGGAATATCGATACATTCGTTAAGACCTGAGTATGTAATGCTATTCGAATGTTGGATAGTGTACTACTTATGGCTGCTGGGGCACTAAGAGATTACGTACTAATAGTTATTGGATAACTATGGAATGACTCACTCGAGAGTTTTCTGTTGGTTAATATAAGAAAGGTCAAACAGAGAATCTTAAGGTGACGACATTACACTTTTCCATCGACTTAAGAATACCATGAAACTTAAACATAGGCATTCCACTTGGATTGTATTTAAATCGTGACATGGCATCTATTGAACGGCTATAGTTAGGTCTAAATTGAAACATTGGAAGTGAAAAACAATTCAATCGAGAATTTGTCTTCTCGGTTATATAGGGTTATTATCATGGTCAACTATAATCAACTCAAAATCAAAGTCTCTGGCCAAAGCAATATGATTAATAATAATTGTTATTATTGAATTAAGAATTTTGTGATTGGCATAATCAAGTTGAAAGTGGAGGATATTGGCATTTTTACCAAAACCAAATTCCATAGGTCTTAAAGTGATATAGTGGTGAGGAAGAGAATTTTTGTAAATAATCATTACTACGAATATCACTTATAATAGTAAAATTGGATTTACCAAGCGATAAATTCAGAAAAACATCACACCACCAATTAAGGTGATGTTTTTTCATTAATATTCACATTGTTCTATATTAATGGTTGACTTGATTTACACCTTTGAGTTGCACAACTAAAATGATGAATACTTCAAAAAAAACCACATGATTTAATTTATTTATAATCATTATAAATTAATTAAATTAATTAATCTTTATTAAATTTTATTTGATTTGTTTGATTATCATTAATATTTAAAAGAGTGCATATATAAAAGTTATAAATGTGCATATCGATGTACGATATCGATTGAATATTTAAATTGGATTTAAATAGAATGAATGCTAAATGGTTTGGAAATTTCTGAGGTTCATGTTACATCCATTTCGGTCGGCTAAAGAGGAAGGCATGGAGAGTTTAAAATGTGAATTAAGAATCTAAAGGAGCGGTTAAACGAAGGAAATAAATCTACATCATTTACTCATCTTTACGACTCACTTAAAACTCATTTATAAACTTATTTTTTCCATTTTCTCTATTTATTTAAATTTTTCTGCTAAAAATAAGAAGAGGGTGGAGAGGATTTAATGAGATTTAATAATTAATTAAATAGGGAATATTTTATTGGAGGGAATTGAAAGGTTTCGAAGATTTCCCTTAAAATATAATATTCTTTCATTCATTTCATAATTATTCTACATACAATTTTTCTTCTCCTCTCTTCTCTCTCCATCCTTTCACGGCTAAAAGTAGATGTGTCCACGGCATGGAAAAAAAATCTAAAATCAAAATCAAATCAAAAGACGGTCGCTATCTTTGGATTCTTACAAGATCCAAAGATCAACTCAATTGTATCTATGAGCATTGATTCATCATATAGGGTGCAACATTTGTCAACATCCTAATGTACTATTCGAATTTGATTTATTTATGTGTTTCTCTTGTTCATGTGTTTAAGACTCTATATGCCTTATCTCATCCATTTAATTATTTATCTTGGAATATGTAATTCCAAATATTTTTTATCCATCTCAATTAATAGTATGTTTATAAGATGTTTTGATTCAGATCTATTTATGTTTTATGTCTCCGTTTACTATATGTTTATCATGTTTAATACATTGTAGATTCTCTATCTCTATATAATTTATATTTGCACGCTTTTATCATGAATTTACAAATGCCTAAGTTGTTCGGTTTGTTTTCTTTTGTTCTAGAAACTTTGTTAAAAAATAATAAAAATAGATGGGAAAGCTATCTTAACTTTAGTGTACTTGTATACAAAAATATGAATAAACTATATGTTGGTTGTTTAAACTTGTCTTCAAAATTAATTTCTTACTATATATGGTTAATGTTTTGAATATAATATTTTTGACATTGTTTACATAAGAATAAAAAATTTCAATCTAGAATTCACGAATGGACTTTTACGTAAAATCCTAAATTTGTTTCCTTTCTATATTTAAATTTTTATGTAAAAACTTAAATCTTTTGTTACCTTTCTAAATAAAAAGATTTATTTAATTGTTAATTTAAATTCAAGCATATATATGCATTTAAATTAAATTACAATCCTAAAATACATAATTTGTTTTAATTTAAAACACTACTTGATATTAATTATATATGGAAACATGTACGTGTCTATTATTTTACCTTAATTTATAAAATGGACTTTAGTGTAAAAATGTAATATTTAATCTCAACTTTTTCCTTAATTGAAACTTAATTCATCATTTTTAATTTTAGGTTTCAAAACATATAAAATGGTCAAATTTAATTTCAACGCACACACAGATATATATTCACATATATCTAAGTCTATTATTACACATACAATTTTAAATCAAAACATTGGACAATAAAGGCATGTGTAAAGGGGAAATGATATTATTGTGGTATAAATCCCAACACATATATACGGTCTCATTAATATGTACACTTCTAATCTGTAGCACGTGCACTTTACACAAACAAGTGTATTTGATACATTCGCAATCAAAAACCTAATAATTTTTCTAAACAAATAAAATAAAATAATATTTTATGTGAAATATATTAGATTGGATCTAAAATCCATTTAGACTTCATAGGCCCAACAAAGATCTAAAATGGAATATATTTTTTCGTATATCACCCATTTAACTTACTTCTGACTAACCCAGTTTCTTCGTAGAGTATATAATGCACTCCAAATGTTGGGCAGTGTGTTACTTATGGCTATTGGGTTATGTACTAATAGTTATTGGATGATTATGGAATGACTTATTCGAGGGTTTTTTGGTGGTTAACATAACTAAGGTCTAATAAAGAACCTCGAAGTGACGATATTACAAAGTACTCTCAAATTGAGAACCGTTAAACTTCAATATGGACATTCCACTTTGATCATAGTTAAATCAGGGCATGGCATCAATCAAATGGCTATAGATGGGTCTGAGTTGAGGCATTGAAAGTGAAATACTATTCAATACAGTATTCGTCTCCTCGGTTATACAAGGTTAGTATTATAGCCAACTACAACCAACTCAAAGTCAAAAGATCTAGCTAAAGCGGTACGGTTAATAATAACCGTTATTACTGAACCAAGGATTTTGTGTTTGGACTAATCAAGTTATAAATGGACAACGTTGGAATTTTGACCAAAACTAAATTCCATAAGCCTTAATATGATATAGTGTTGACAGAGAGAATTGGTGTATGTAACACTCTCCAAATATTGGCAGATTATTACTTGGCTGCTAGGGGCACAAAGGGGTCGTGTACTGATGGTTATGGATATCCATGAATTGACTCACTCTAGACTTTTTTCGTTGGTTAATATAACAAAGGTCAAATAGAGAATCTCTAAGTGATAATGTTACATAGTTCCCTCGACTTGAGAGTACTATTGAACTTTAACTTGGAAAATCCACTTTGATTATAGTTAAATTGTGGCATGGCGTCCATTGAATGATTATTTTTGGGTCTGAGTTGAAGCATTGGAAGTGAAACACTATCCAACATAGAATTCATCTTCTTGGTTTATATGGTTAGTATCACACTCAACTTTAGTCAACTCGAAGTCAAAGTTTCTGGCAAGAACAATATGGATAATAATAATTTTACGATTGAACCAAGGATTTGTATTTGGACTAATCAAGTTGAATGTTGACGATGTTGGAATTTTAAAAAAAAACCAAATTCCAAAAGTCCTAATGTGCTATAGTGTGGATTAAGAGAATTAATGTAAACAATCGTCACTACCGGGTACCATTTCTAATAGTAAAATTCGTATTTATCGAAAATATGTGTAACCGATAAATTCAACCACTTGTAACATCATTATGTACGGTGATGTGATAAAATTAATATTCGAATTGTTAGATATCAATCGCTGATTTAATTTACACCTTATGTATTGACCCGTACTTTTACCACTTTGAAAATGGGATATTTATTTATTTTAAATATTCAAATGTAGAATTTTCAAACTTAAACAATCATGTTTTATATGATAAATAAGAATGGTAAACTTATTTTTGATATTGAATAAAGATTTTGGATTCCCACTATAAAATTGGCAAGTCGGATTCCGATAAAGTAGAATAAATATTCAAGAAATTTGTTTAAAGGATAGATAATTCCTTTTAAACATGTATATAATCGATATCAAACTCATTTAATAATCATAGTAATTTAATTTACAACGGTTCGATAAATATATAAAACTTGACTTATAAAATTGACAAATTTCGTTGCATATCGATAAATCGATGTCGTATTTTTATCACAAGATTTGGATATTGTTTTATATTATTTTACAAGTAAAATATGATTATTTTAATAATATAAAGATAATATGAAATTTATTTTGAAGTTTGGTTTACATGAATAAATAGTTTAACAAAAACGTCAAAATGTGACCGGAAAACGTTTTGTCGAAAATCAACATTTTGTTCAAAATAAATTATTGCAACGTTATCGCACCTTTGTTAACATGTTTTAACATATATATTATGAATTTTAATAACTAAACATCTTTAATTTTACTAAATAGGATTAGAAAACTTCTAGAAGTCATTAGTAAAGGTAAGTAAGAATTAACAAAAGTAAAAAAGTAAACATCAAATCACGTCAAATCCAAATCCAAGAAAATAATTACTTTTCTTTACTTAATCTTTAAGCGACTAAGACATAAAGTAAGAAGTGAAAGGATGATGTTAATTATTAAAAAAATTGACATTTTTTTAGGTTGAAGTAATGATAGTTTGATAATTTGGTAAGAGGTTATTTTGGAAAATTTACCACTTCTTTCTTTTTCTATAAGTACCCACCTCCTTCTTCACTTTCATTCACATTTCTTCTTCTTCTTTTCTCAAGCTTCTTCACCTTCTTCCTCTTCTCTTTAACGGCTTCCAAGCCATAGGAAAAAATTAGAAAGAAATAATGTCAAAATATTTACAAAATATTCAAAAGAAATCGATGTTCATTCTCTTCAAATCAAACTCATCTTTTCTCCATATTTTACCTCTTCTTATCCCGGCCATAACTTCTTCAAAATGAAACCAAAATTCAAAATTCTTTTTTTCCAAATCATGTTATTTTCCGATGGTACAACTTTCATGTTGGACACTCTGTAATATTCTAAAACTAACCATGCCAAAAATCCACTTCTTTCTAGTGCATTTTCTGGCCTAGTTTTTAAGCCAGAGAATAGGCCATTTTGTTTTGATCATAACAGATCCAAATTATGAAATTATTTTTTTAAAACTATATGAAATTCCACTGGCTAAAAATTTTATGTTGATAACTTTTTCCAGTTTTGAGGTTTGCTATACCTGAACTCAATTCTTTGAAGTATATTTTCAGGCTTCATTTTTTTCAATCCGACAATACCTCTTCTTCATTCTATCATATCTCCCTCAAAAAAACTTGGATTTAAGTGATTTTTTTTAAAATTCAAGAGAAAAAGTTTTCAACAACTCTATAGTAAATCACTTTTTCAAATTTTGTGAGTAAGAGGGTCAAAAACTAGAGAGAAAGTGACCTATTTTTTGGGTCTAATTTTGAGAATTCAATTTCAAAGCTCTACCGCTTCTTCTCTATACTTTTGGCCAATCTCCATTTCAAGCCTTGGCCAAGCATTACGAGGAGGAATTCAGACTTATTTTCATTTGGTCCCCAAACAAGGTAGGAAGTATGCATTAGATCTTAAGTTCCTTGCCTTAAAATTTGACGGAGTGGAATCCAAAGTAAGTTATTTCTTATTTTAAGTTCATTAAAACCATTGCTGAAGTTGAAAGAACTTTAAGTGTTAAGTGTTGTTTGAAAACCCATGATGAATGCTTGTTTACTTTCTATCTAAAACAATAGTTTGATTTCCTTGCTCGTTATTATGTTTGGTGGTCAATTAAGTAATTTAAAATTTAGAAGATAAATACTTAATGGGATATGCGAAAATGACTAGTACACATGTTTCGTCTGTGAAATCCAAGGAGACTTGGGCAAGGGATGGAACATGTCGAAGGGAAAGCCTGGATGCTCCAAAATAAATATCAAATCATTTTTACCCAAGATAAAATAAAAAGTGTTATAAATGTTTGATAGAATGAAGCGTTGATTTATCATTTATTGTTGTGTTTATTTTGTTAATTGATTGTTTGGATTGCGCTCGGCCAATTTATGAGCACTGGTTATTATTTATTGATTGTTGGCGACCAGTTTATGGGCAATTAATTATCTATATGCATGGGCTAGATAGAAAATAATTATAGGACAATACTTTGTGATTTATTTCACAATTTTACTATAAGGTGTTTAACAGTAATATTTTGTTCACTTCAATTTAATGAATTGTTTTGAAGATTGATTTTAAAGTTGAAACACTATGAAATGTTTTCCTTTAAAAGAGAAAAAAAGAGATATTTGAGAATAAATATTTTGAAGTGGTTTATATAAGAATGGTTTTATAAAACCGTTTTATAAAATGGAAAGAATTTCGAGGACTAAACCCAATGATTTTAAGATGATTTTTGAAAGGATTTAGAAATGGAAATTATTATATATTTTAAGTATTTGTAATTATTAGTGTAAATGATTTTGCCACTTTGGGATATAAAGTGATTTGTTATGTTACCAATGATTCAGGTAACCTGTGACGCCCCACCTCTATACCCACGCTAGCCAAGAACACTACGGTGTAGTGCTGTCAACTAGCACGGAGAATAAGGCTGTTGAGGAGCGGCCATCAATAGTTGGCCTTACACTAGTATTGGTTATCTCGATGGGAGTGATATAAATATATCTGATATTTTCTCCCATCGACATACCCCAATTCCAGTATAAAACGAACTACGATGGTTCGTAACAGTTTAGAACAGTAAATATAAAATAACAACACAGATAATATAAATGCGGAACACAGATGAAACAGAAAGTCTCATATATATATAATAACTGATGTCAGTTACAATACATTCACACGGTACATATGATACAACTACAACAGTCGACTAAGGAAGTTACATATACAAGTACATTAACGTATATAATATACATGAATACATATCTTCCTATACAATTTTACATACTACTACAAATGACGACGACTACTCCAAAAGATATGAAAGAACTTCATAGCTCTAGCAGCAACCCAAAGCAGAATATCTACAACCTGAAATACTCGGTCTGACCCGAGTATTAAATTCAAAAGAAAATAATACTCGGGTCAGTCTAATTCAAACTCAGTTATTAGTGCACAGAAGCAATAATAATTAAATAATGAATAGGCGACAGTAGTTAAACCAAATCAGAATGCAATTCAGAATATTGAATTGAAATGAACAAAACAGTTCAAACCATTGAAACATCAATTAAAATATTAATTCAAGTAGGGCTACAGTACACGCACGCGTGCACTGCCTCGCCACTACGGAATATGGAATACGCAAAAAGTTCCATAAGTCAAAACAAATAGAATACCATACACGCCGTACTGTGTGGCTGCAGTTCACGCTTGCGTGCACTGCCCTGCCACTATAGTGCTATCGTACCCAAAAACTCAATTCCGTGTGGCTGCAGTTCACGCTTGCGTGCACTGCCTTGCCACTATAGTGCTGTTGTACACAATAAAAATTCACACACGAGCACAAGGTCAAACCCGAGCGTTTAAGCTGGGTTCAACTCAATGTACAGAAACAAATACAAAACAAATGTCACAATGAAACTACAGTTGCAAACAAGTACAAAGACAAGAACAATGCACATGTCAACAGCACATAAATATGCGAATACGTGATACAAAAGTTCAGTGAACTGTAAGTATCGACCCGGTAGCTTCAAGTGTAAAGCAATGCCCAACATGAATGAATGAACCAGATTCAAGTGAGGACCGAATGCAACAGCAACTCCATTTTCTTCCAAAATATACATTCTATATCAAAGAAGAGCATTTCTATCAAAACACAGATACCCAGATTCAAGATAAAACTCAGATATTCAAATTAACTTGATTTCAGAAAAAACCATAACATAGAAATATACGTAAAACCCATTTTTGCTTTTCATACTCAAGACATTCAACTTGCCAGAAAACAGGTAAACACATGTATGTACTCAGGTATGAGAATTTCATACAAAAATCAGAACTCCAGTTCTATATATGCCTGGGCATATATATAGATAATTCATCAAAATAAGTTTATAAAAACTTTCCCAAAAACTTCTGAAAAGAATACTCGAACAAATCAGTATAAAAACCCTTCAACACATCAAATTCTGCAGATCCATGTGTCTGCACATATACACAAGTGTAAACACTTGTGTATACTGCCTCGACACAAGATAATTTTCCAAACACAGAATCCCAGAAAATGTATAAATCTAAACAATTCAAATGTTACAGTTACAAACTTGCAACAACTTACAAGGCAGTACAGTGTTTTCCAGTTTTATATACATAGCAAGCTACACATGATAGTTCACTGATTATAACAAAATATGAATGAACACCGCAACACAAGAGTGTGCACAGCAAAATCGAATAATCTCATGTAGATAATGCAGCCAAGCCCATAAAGGTCAAAACCAAACAAGCATCAAAACTTTCAGAAATAATTAACTGAATGCATTGCGGTTGTTACTTTCAGAAATAATTAACTGAATGCATTGCGGTTGTTACGAAATCCAAAACTGAAAACCGCAAACCAAACAAGCTTCAAAACTTTCAGAAATAATTATCTGAATGCAGTTCAATGCAAAAACAGGACCAGACCAACATATGAATCAGTCAAGGGAACTTGAAGCATACAAGCTCAAGGAAGCTTGCAGCAATACACAAGTGGACAAAATAACCAAGTGCAACATCAAACAGAATGAAATGCACAATGTCACAGCAAACTGGCACCATTCGAGATAGTGGTGGCCACGAAATCGACATCACAGCAAATCATTCAAACAAATCAAAGTGACCAAGTTAGACATCAATGCCGATAATATTAGGTCACAAAATTAAAAGAGGAAAGTCACTGCCGTGCAATTCAAGTAGCAAAGAATCAAAGCCACGATAGCACACAATAAGCGAGCACACGAACAATCAAACTAGGGTTTGAATTAGATGTAAGTGATGGAATCACTTACCTGATTTGCGAACTCGATCCTCCGAAAACGAACGAGCCAAGCACGAGAATCAATCAACAGAGAAGCCCTGATTCGAGAAAGAAGAACGAAGCCCTAATTCGGCAAAGAGAGACCGCCATTTTCTTTGCGTGATTAGTTTTAGGTTAGCAAACGAAAAAAAAAATTAAGAAAAGGGGACGGGTTCGAAAAAGGGTCGAACGACATTCAAAAATAAATGGCCGGTAATCACAAATTTCAAAGCTCACAACACATAACAAATTTTATTTTATTTTATTTTTAAGAATTTCTTTTAACAATTTATAAATCAATTTAAAATTAAAAATTTGTAAAAGAATTTAAAAAATTCAAATTTAAAAACTTCAATTGGAAATTTGTGTCAATATTAATCGTTTAATGTCGATTAAAAATAGACGCGAAATACCGGGTTGTTACAGACTCCCCTCCTTAAAGAAATTGCGTCCTCGCAATCGTAAGGAATAAATGGGCAAAAGGTAACAACCAAAAGAGCACATCATCACAAGATGAAGAAATTCGAAATATGAAGTTCACCATAAAGAGCATGAAGGAGCAAGCCAGAACGTGTTTGCTCAAAGTCAAATCTAGTGAAACTTCAATTTCTTCAATAATACCGGGCTCAAGAATAAAGATCGGAAATCCCAAAGGCATTTCCGTAATTGGAAGACGTGGAAAACGTCATGAATAGCAGAAAATTGAGCCGGTACACTGGCGTAGTACAATATAAACGCCAAAGAAATCTTTTAATTTCATAAAGGAAATTCACAAATTATCAACAAAATCTAATTATCAATAGATAATTCAAAGATCTCAAATCACAAATATTCGATTATCAAAAACGATAATCAAATCAACAAGTATTCGATTATCAAAAATCGAAAATCAATCTTAAATCACAAATATTTAATTATCACAAACGACAATTAAATCTCAAATATCTAATTATCAATAGATAATTAGAAACAATAAATATCTGATTATCAAAAACGATAAATCAGAAATCACGAATCAACGATTATTTAATCATCACAATTGATAATCAAATCACAAATATCTAATTATCACAAACGATAATTAGATCTCAAATATCTGATTATCACAAGCGATAATCAGAAACAATAAATATCTGATTATCAAAAACGATAAATCAGAAATCATAAACATCCAATTATCAAAACGATAATCAGAAATTACCACAACGGTAATCGAATTTCAAATTACAAATTTTTCAATTAACGAGTCCGAAATTAACCGAAATAGCAAACGCACATGACTCATAACCACGAGTTTTACTAAATCGTTTAATTCACTTCATCGTTTCCTTGAAAGTGTTAAATTGTGTATTTTAAATAAATAACATTTTACGTTCTCAAACGGACAAGTCCGGAATTAAGCGAATCAGTAAAAGAAAGGGGTCATAGTCCTCGATTTTTCTGAAACGTTTAATTCGCTTCCTCATTCTTTTGAAAGCGCAAATCGTAAAGATTTTGAAAACAATTTTGATTTATATTTTGAAATATTTTGAAGAATAACAAATTTTTAAAACACGTGATTAAAATAGCAATGTCAGTAGCAACTTCGACGTACGTCAAAATTTCATCGAAATAATTGGCATCAAAATATAATACCAATGAATTTTCGTTCATCAAAGAGGTCACAAGAATCTTCTCAAAGATAGAAAGGGGTATCATACCCTAAACTTGTATTCATAACAAGTCAATAACACACGAATTCACCAATGCACAAGAATTGATAAAACTTATCAATAGAAATCACGAAAATTGGTGAAGCACAAATTCTAGAAATCCTCACAAGAAATCCAGAAAACACAAGCTAAGAGTATGAGAACTCGAACGCGAGTATGAAAACTCGAACCGGAGTATGAAAACTCGAACCGGAGTATGAAAACTCGAACGCGAGTATGAAAACTCGAACGGAGTATGAAAACTCGAACGGAGTATGAAAACTCGAACGGAGTATGAGAACTCGAACGCGAGTATGAAAACTCGAACCGGAGTATGAAAACTCGAAACGGAGTATGAAAACTCGAACGGAGTATGAAAACTCGAACGGAGTATGAAAACTCGAACGGAGTATGAAAACTCGAACGGAGTATGAAAACTCGAACGGAGTATGAAAACTCGAACGGAGTATGAAAACTCGAACGGAGTATGAAAACTCAAAGGAGAGTATGGAAACTCACCAACACGCGAGCATGAAAATTCATCAACACATGTAACGCAAAGCGAGAACGGGAGCACAGAATCTCACCTACACGTGAGCATGAAAATCACCAACACGGGCAACGCAAAGCGAGAACGGGAGCACGGAATCTCACCTACACGCGAGCATGAAAAATCATCAACACGTGCAACGCAAAGCGAGAACGGGAGCACGGAATCTCACCTACCCGCGAGCATGAAAAATCATCAACACGTGCAACGCAAAGCGAGAACGGGAGCACGGAATCTCACCTACACATGAGCATGAAAATCACCAACACGTGCAATGCAAAGCGAGAACGGGAGCACAGAATCTCACCTACACGTGAGCATGAAAATCACCAACACGGGCAACGCAAAGCGAGAACGGGAGCACGGAATCTCACCTACACGCGAGCATGAAAAATCATCAACACGTGCAACGCAAAGCGAGAACGGGAGCACGGAATCTCACCTACCCGCGAGCATGAAAAATCATCAACACGTGCAACGCATAACGAGACGCTATCTCATGGTTGCAAGCCATTAATTTTGACACACGAATGGCCCGAAGACCGTGGGGCGCTACCCCACATGTGTGAGTCGAAATCACACAGATTGAGGTCCAGACTAACCAAAAAAATCAAAAGAGGTATGTGTGAGTGGAATCACACAAGTAGTGTCTAGTCTAACCTCACAATCAAAAGAAAAGTATGTGTGAATGAAATCACACAAGTGGTGTCTAGACAATCCTCAAAGCCCAAGAGATATGTGTGAGACGAAATCACACCGATGAGGCCTAGTCTAACCGTAAAAATGATCGTCATGATCAACGAGAAGTGTCAATTACACTAAGCTAGTAAATATAAAAGTTTAGCTTCATGTCCCATAACCACTTACTTAACTTAAATATTTACGAACAAACTGTAAATCTTCACTAATAAAATTTGTCACTAGAGGTTCAATCGAACAAGTCCAACAATTAACCGACGAAGTAAACGCAAGCGTTTCATACCACTTGTTTTACTAAGCCGTTTAATTAGATTTCTCATACGAGTGAAATAAAGATTTGTATATACTAATAGATTGGAAAACAGTTTCAAAAACGAGTTTGGTATTGAAAATAGAGTTGAAAACATTTTGATAAAAGAGTTTTTGATATTTACTACCAGTATTGAAACCTTTATATTTTTAAAGTGACAAATCACAAAAATGATTGTAGAAACAATCAATCACAAGAATTCACATACGAAGACGTGAATAGAATCCAAAGAAATCGATACCGAATTCATCGAAAGGTATGTTCACAAAAATCCCGAAGAAAAGGTCATCAAAGTTGCTAATAAATGATAGCAACAAATCGGGAAATAATCAAGAATCGATTAAATTCGAAAACCAAATCAATTCACTAAGATTCACATTCGAAGACGTGAATAAAATACAAAGAATTCGATTCCAAATCCATCAAAGTAGGAATACCCAAAATTCCCGAAATAGAAGTTATCAAAGTCGACAAAGGTGATAACAACTAACCGGAAAAGAAGAACCGATCAACAATTGGAAAAACAAAGCAGAACGAGTATAAATGCTTGAATGACTTTAGCAAAAGTAAAAGTCAAGTCAACGTCGATATCGACAAGGCAAAGACCAAGACAATTTCTTTTATACCAAAGAAATTTTAAAACTATCAGAGAGAGGCACATGAAAACCAACAAACCATGGATAAACAGACAGAGTCGACAATTGGAATGCAATTTGTCTCAAAGATTGATACCCAAAACCCAATTGTATGGAAACTGCATTAAGTACACGAATCAGAGATAAGAATGCATATATATAGCAGTTCGAATAAACAATGCGAGTTCAAATCGAAGTGGGTACTAGTTGCAGCAATTTGCAACTTGGTAGAGCATATATACACTGATACTTAGAAGTGTAAACTCAAGTGAGCAAGTGCGATAGAGAATAGCAGCAATGCTCACGAATAAGCGTTAGGAATTCATTCCTAACAATCAAAGATGATCTTAAGACAAAGATGTGAAATAAAACATCGACAAATAGTTGTAACACATGTACTATCTAAGTTATGTTTTATATTTGTTCTAAACCCCAGGCTCTGATACCAAGCTGTGACGCCCCACCTTTATACCCACGCTAGCCAAGAACACTACGGTGTAGTGCTGTCAACTAGCACGGAGAATAATGCTGTTGAGGAGCGGCCATCAATAGTTGGCCTTACACTAGTATTGGTTATCTCGATGGGAGTGATATAAATATATCTGATATTTTCTCCCATCGACATACCCCAATTCCAGTATAAAACGAACTACGATGGTTCGTAACAGTTTAGAACAGTAAATATAAAATAACAACACAGATAATATAAATGCGGAACACAGATGAAACAGAAAGTCTCATATATATATAATAACTGATGTCAGTTACAATACATTCACACGGTACATATGATACAACTACAACAGTCGACTAAGGAAGTTACATATACAAGTACATTAACGTATATAATATACATGAATACATATCTTCCTATACAATTTTACATACTACTACAAATGACGACGACTACTCCAAAAGATATGAAAGAACTTCATAGCTCTAGCAGCAACCCAAAGCAGAATATCTACAACCTGAAATACTCGGTCTGACCCGAGTATTAAATTCAAAAGAAAATAATACTCGGGTCAGTCTAATTCAAACTCAGTTATTAGTGCACAGAAGCAATAATAATTAAATAATGAATAGGCGACAGTAGTTAAACCAAATCAGAATGCAATTCAGAATATTGAATTGAAATGAACAAAACAGTTCAAACCATTGTAACATCAATTAAAATATTAATTCAAGTAGGGCTACAGTACACGCACGCGTGCACTGCCTCGCCACTACGGAATATGGAATACACAAAAAGTTCCATAAGTCAAAACAAATAGAATACCATACACGCCGTACTGTGTGGCTGCAGTTCACGCTTGCATGCACTGCCCTGCCACTATAGTGCTATCGTACCCAAAAACTCAATTCCGTGTGGCTGCAGTTCACGCTTGCGTGCACTGCCTTGCCACTATAGTGCTGTTGTACACAATAAAAATTCACACACGAGCACAAGGTCAAACCCGAGCGTTTAAGCTGGGTTCAACTCAATGTACAGAAACAAATACAAAACAAATGTCACAATGAAACTACAGTTGCAAACAAGTACAAAGACAAGAACAATGCACATGTCAACAGCACATAAATATGCGAATACGTGATACAAAAGTTCAGTGAACTGTAAGTATCGACCCGGTAGCTTCAAGTGTAAAGCAATGCCCAACATGAATGAATGAACCAGATTCAAGTGAGGACCGAATGCAACAGCAACTCCATTTTCTTCCAAAATATACATTCTATATCAAAGAAGAGCATTTCTATCAAAACACAGATACCCAGATTCAAGATAAAAACTCAGATATTCAAATTAACTTGATTTCAGAAAAAACCATAACATAGAAATATACGTAAAACCCATTTTTGCTTTTCATACTCAAGACATTCAACTTGCCAGAAAACAGGTAAACACATGTATGTACTCAGATATGAGAATTTCATACAAAAATCAGAACTCCAGTTCTATATATGCCTGGGCATATATATAGATAATTCATCAAAATAAGTTTATAAAAACTTTCCCAAAAACTTCTGAAAAGAATACTCGAACAAATCAGTATAAAAACCCTTCAACACATCAAATTCTGCAGATCCATGTGTCTGCACATATACACAAGTGTAAACACTTGTGTATACTGCCTCGACACAAGATAATTTTCCAAACACAGAATCCCAGAAAATGTATAAATCTAAACAATTCAAATGTTACAGTTACAAACTTGCAACAACTTACAAGGCAGTACAGTGTTTTCCAGTTTTATATACATAGCAAGCTACACATGATAGTTCACTGATTATAACAAAATATGAATGAACACCGCAACACAAGAGTGTGCACAGCAAAATCGAATAATCTCATGTGGATAATGCAGCCAAGCCCATAAAGGTCAAAACCAAACAAGCATCAAAACTTTCAGAAATAATTAACTGAATGCATTGCGGTTGTTACGAAATCCAAAACTGAAAACCGCAAACCAAACAAGCTTCAAAACTTTCAGAAATAATTATCTGAATGCAGTTCAATGCAAAAACAGGACCAGACCAACATATGAATCAGTCAAGGGAACTTGAAGCATACAAGCTCAAGGAAGCTTGCAGCAATACACAAGTTGACAAAATAACCAAGTGCAACATCAAACAGAATGAAATGCACAATGTCACAGCAAACTGGCACCAACGAAGGCAACATGAAGAATTCGAGATAGTGGTGGCCACGAAATCGACATCACAGCAAATCATTCAAACAAATCAAATTGACCAAGTTAGACATCAATGCCGATAATATTAGGTCACAAAATTAAAAGAGGAAAGTCACTGCCGTGCAATTCAAGTAGCAAAGAATCAAAGCCACGATAGCACACAATAAGCGAGCACACGAACAATCAAACTAGGGTTTGAATTAGATGTAAGTGATGGAATCACTTACCTGATTTGCGAACTCGATCCTCAGAAAACGAACGAGCCAAGCACGAGAATCAATCAACAGAGAAGCCCTGATTCGAGAAAGAAGAACGAAGCCCTAATTCGGCAAAGAGAGGCCGCCATTTTCTTTGCGTGATTAGTTTTAGGTTAGCAAACGAAAAAAAAAATAAAGAAAAGGGGACGGGTTCGAAAATGAAAAAAGAAAATGGGGGAGGGTCGAACGACATTCAAAAATAAATGGCCGGTAATCACAAATTTCAAAGCTCACAACACATAACAAATTTTATTTTATTTTATTTTTAAGAATTTCTTTTAACAATTTATAAATCAATTTAAAATTAAAAATTTGTAAAAGAATTTAAAAAATTCAAATTTAAAAACTTCAATTGGAAATTTGTGTCAATATTAATCGTTTAATGTCGATTAAAAATAGACGCGAAATACCGGGTTGTTACATAACCCGTAACTAAAAAGTGGGCATATATTTTTGGTATAGTCTGCTCTTGGAATAGAGGATGTACTTATTTATCGATTGTATTAAGGATGGGACCTAGTTGCCTTTTTATAGCTAGAAACCTCCCGATCAGGTAACATGTGATACCATTTTCAAAAAGTGATTTGTTTTCAAATCCCGAATTAAATGATTATTTTGAATATAAAAGATTATATATTTCAAAAAAAATTGAATTAAGAATTCGAGAATAAAGTCCAAAGAGATAATTTCCATAAAGGTAATTAGATTTGAAAATCTAAAATTGAAGATTAAGCCTAGGTGGGTAGTTTTGGGAATTGCATATTGTTTTTTGCATCGTAGGCTCCATGAGTCCTATTTGCGAAAGGAGAACTACATTGGCTTGATCGTGTATCTAATTAGGTACCCAATTAGATAAGGGTACGTAGGCAGTCACAAGTGGTGGTTATGCATCCCCTAAAATAATATAACCCTGCCATGTTTATCTGTTATTGTTGTTGTTTATCTTATGTTATTGTATCTTTCCTGCTCACTATTTTATTCCGCATTTACATTGTTTATTGAGTTCACAGGTAAGGATAGTGTTGTCTCTCTCATCATATTTGTGCAGTGGTAGATTTACAGTCATTGTATTTTGTATGTATTAAATCACACTTTGTAGAATTAATAAATTAATTAGTTACTATGATAAGTTGTATAATTGAAATTGGATCCTATACATTTAGTACTATTGAATATTTATCAGATATGGTGTATTAAGTTGGTAGTTTTCATTAGTAGTTTTAGAACGGACGGATTTTTCGGCAATTTTAACTGGTTCGAAAATCCGAGTCATCACACGTGGTGTCAGAGCTTAGGTTAGGTGCCTAAGTAAAATTTGTCTAGGTTAGTAAATCAATCTAGGAATTGTATAAGTGAATATCTTAATTTGATAATTAAAATGGATAGGATAAGGCACCGTACCTCCGACCGGGGATGTGGGTGATATTACTATTTTTGGTGTACTTAACTATTCGTTAATTGTTTGTTTTTCGTTATATTTTTCCGTCATTATAATTTCAAGCATGAAATTCTTTTAAGTAGGGGAAAATGTAACAACCTGTAATTTTACCACTTTGAAAATGGAATATTTAATTATTTTAAATATTCAAATGTAGAATTTTCAAACTTAAATAATCATATTTTATACGATAAATAAGAATGGTAAACTTATTTTTGATATTGAATAAAGATTTTGGATTCCCATTGTAAAATTGACAAAAGTCGGATTCCGATAAAGTAGGATAAATATTCAAGAAATTTGTTTAAAAGATAAATAATTCCTTTTAAATACATATAATCGATATCAAACTCTTTTGATGATAATAGTAATTAATTTATAATGGTTCGATAAATATATAAAACTTGTTTTATAAAATTGACAAATTTCATCGCAAAGCGATAAATCGATGTCGTATTTTTATAAGAAGATTTGGATATTGTTTTATATTATTTTATAAGTCAAATATACCTATTTGAATTATGCAAAGATAAATAAGAAATTTATTTTGAAGTTTGGTTTACATAAATAAACAGTTTAACAAAAACGTCAAAATGTAATCGGAAAACGTTTTGTCGAAGAAAATAAGTTGCTGCAACGTTATCGCACCTTTGTTAACATATTTTAACATATATATTACATGTTTTAATAACTAAACATGTTTACTTTTACTAAATAGGATTAGAAAACTTGTAGAAGTCATTAGTAAAAGTAAGTAATAATTAACAAAAGTAAGAAAAGTAAACATCAAATCACATCAAATCAAAATCCAACAAAATAATTTCTTTTCTTTACTTAATCTTTAAGTGCTAAGACATAAAATAAGAAGTGAAAGGATGATGTTAAGTATTAAAAAAGTTGATGTTGCTTTAGGTTGAAGTAAGGATAGTTTGATAATTTGGTAAGAGGTTATTTTGGTAAATTTACCACTTCTTTCTTTTTATATAAGTACCCACCTCCTTCTTCACTTTCATTCACATTTCTTCTTCTTCTTTTCTCATGCTTCTTCACTTCTTCCTCTTCTCTTTAATAGCTTCCAAGTCATAGGAAAAAATTAGAAAGAAATAACGTCAAAATATTTACAAAATATTCAAAAGAAATCAATGTTCATTCTCTTCAAATCAAACTCATCTTTTCTTCATATTTTACCTCTTCTTCTCTTGGCCATACCTTCTTCAAACCAGAATAAAATTATAAATTTCATTTTTTTCAAATCATGTATTTTTCCAATAGCTACAACTTTTATGCTGGACACTTTGTATCATTCTAAAAGTAACCACGTCAAAAATCCACTTCTTTCCAGTGCATTCTCTGGCCCAGTTTTTAAGCCAGTGAATAGACCGTTTTGTTTTGATCATAACTTAACCGTAACAGATCCAAATTAAAAAATTATTTTTTAAAACCATATGAAATTCCAGTGGCTATAACTTTTCTTTTGATCACTTTTTCCTGTTTTGAGGTATGATATACATGAAACTCAATTCTTTGAATTATATTTTTGGGCTTCATTTTTGTCAATCCAACAATACCTCTTCTTCATTCTACCATATTTCCCTCAAAAATACTTGAATTCAAGTGATTCTTTTTTTAAAATTCAAGAGAAAAGAAATTTCAACAACTATATAGAAAATCACTTTTTTAAATTTTGTGAGTAAGATGGTCAAAAAATTGAGAGAAAATGACCTATTTTTCGGGTCTAATTTTGAGAATTCAAGTTCAAATCTCTACCACTTCTTATCTATACTTTCGGACAATCTCCATTTCAAGCCTTGGCCAAGCATTAGGAAGGAGGAATTCAGGCTTATTTTCATTTGGTTCCGAAGCATGGTAGGAAGTACGCGTTAGATCTTAAGTTCCTTGCCTTAAAGTTTGACGAAGTGGAATCCAAAGTAAGTTATTTCTTATTTTAAGTTCATTAAAACCATTGCTGAAGTTGAAAGAACTTAAAGTGTTAAGTGTGGTTTGAAAACCCTTGTTGAATGCTTGTTTACTTTGTTTTCTAAAACAATGGTTTGATTTCCTTGCTCGATATTATGTTTGGTGGTTAATTAAGTAATTTAAAATTTAGAAGATAAATACTTAATGAGGTATGCGAAAATGAGTAGTACATGTGTTTCGTCTGTGAGATCCAAGGAGACTTCGACGAGGGACGGAACATGTCGAAGGGAAAGCTCGGATGCTCCAACATACATATCAAATCATTTTAACCCAAGATAAAATAAAAAATGTTATAAATATTTGATAGAATGAAGCATTGATTTATCATTTATTGTTGTGTTTATTTTGTTAGTTGATTATTTGGATTGTGCACGGCCAGTTTATGAGCACTGATTATTATATATTGATTGTTGACTTTGCTCGACCAGTTTATGAGAAATTAATTATCCATATGCATGGGCTGGGTAGAAAATAATTGTAGGATAACACCTTAAGATTTATTTCACAATTTGACTATAAGGTGTTTAGCAGTAATATTTGGTTCACTTCATTTTAATGAATTGTTTTGAAGATTGATTTTAAAGTTGAAATACTATGAAATGATTTCGTTTAAAAGAGAAAAAAGAGATATTTTAGAATAAATATTTTGAAGTGATTTATATAAATAATGGTTTTATGAAAGCGTTTTATAAAACGGAAAGAATTTCGAGGACAAAACCCAATGATTTCAAGATGATTTTTGAAAGGATTAGGAATGGAAATTATTATAGATTTGAAGTAATTGTAATTATTAGTGTAAATGATTTTGCCACTTTGGGATATTAAGTGATTTGTTATGTTAACGATGATTCGGGTAACCCGTAACTAAAAAATGGGCATATTATTTTGGTATAGTCCGCTCTTGGAATTGAGGATGTACTTATTTACCGATTGTATTAAGGCTGGGACCCAGTTGCCTTGTTATGGCTAGAAACCTCCCGATCAGGTAGCATTTGATACCATATTCAAAAAGTGATTTTTTTTCAAATCCCAAAGTAAATGACTAGTTTGAATATAAAAGATATATATATTTCAAATGTTTTGAAATAAGAATTCGAGAATTATGTCCAAAGAGATAATTTCCGTAAAGGTAATTAGATTTGAAAATCTAAAATTGAAGATTAAGCCTAAGTAGGTAGTTTTGGAAATTGCATATTGTTTGTTGCATCGTAGGCTCCATGAGTCTTATTTGCGGTAGGAGAACTACGTTAGCTTGATCCTGTATCTAATTGGGTACCCAATTAGCGTAGGCAGACACAAGTGGTAATGATGCAGCCCCTAAAATAATATAACCCTTTCATGTTTATCTGTTATTGGATGTTGTTTATCTTGTATCCTTCTTACTATTTTATTCCGCATTTACAATAGTTATTGAGTTCACAGGTAAGGATAGTGTTGTCTCTTTTATCAGAGTTGTGTAGTGGTAGATTTATAGTCATTGTATTTGGTATGTATTAAAGCACGCTTTGTAGAATTAATAAATTAATTAGTTATTCTGATAAGTCGTATAATTGAAATCGTATCCTGTACATTTAGTAATATTGAATATTTATCAAATATGGTGTATTATGTTGGTAGTTTTCATTAGTATTTTTAGAACGGATGGATTTTTCGGCAATTTTAACTGGTTCGAATATCCGGGTCGTCACACCTTAAAGTCACACAACCATAATGGTGAATCCTCTGAAATCTACATGATTTAATTAGTTTATAATTATCGAAAATTAATTAATTTAATTAATATTTTTGAAATATTAATTTCCATATTTTATTTTGTTTTTGATGCCATTAGTATTTAATAAGTGCGCATATAAAAGTTATATATGTAAGCATAGATATGCAATATCGATAAACATTTAAATTCAATTTAAATCGATTAATTGCAAAGTAGTTTTGGAAATTTTGAGGGTCCACATTGTCCCTTTATTTAGTGGTCGTACATGATGAGAAGGGGGAGGATTTGATAAGATTTAAAAAGGAACTAAAGCGGCAAGGTTTTGAAGTAGGAAATTGGAAGTGTTTCAATGTTTCTTTTAAAATAAATTTTCATTCATTCATTATTATCCTGATAATTCATTTTTCTTCTGCACTCTTCCCCTTCATTCTATCATGGCCAAAACCATTATGGCTTCCATGGGAATTTTCCCCAAATCGAATCAAATCACAAAATAATGCAAAAAAGGTGCTTCAAAACATTGTAATTTCTATGGATGATTAAATCAGATCTAGGATTTTTTTCGTTATTAAAGATGTGATTTTTGGCTTCATCAAATCGAAACTGTCAATACCTTTTAATCTATGTTACAACTTATTAGAATGGTTTAGATATGTTATCTTCACATCTCATTTTGATTATATGTTGCATCATGTTAATTTAACATATATCCAACATCTTATGCAACAAATTTATATATACTTGTGTTGTTCAATTTGTTTGCTACTAATTTTAAAATTAAAGTGAAAAAACAACCATTTGGATTTAGATCTAATTTTAATTAGTTCTAATATTTTGTAAATATTATATATTTAAATAAGTGAAATACATAAACAAACTACTTGAAATTATTTTATGAAATTGAATGTAAGTTTCATGAATATATTCGTTATTTTGATTATCAAATATTTTGTTGTTATTTATAATTTTTCAATTCAAAATTATAGAAGAACTTTAGTTAAAATTTCAAATCCAATGTTGAATTTTATTTTCTTCCGTTTCAAAGTCAAAATTAGATTTTAAGTTATTGATTTTAAATAGAAAACTTATAAAATAACATGTTTTACATATGAATGTTGTGATTTAAATATAGTTTATCATTATTTACATATGTTTATACACATACATATAGTTTCAAACTCAAAATTTATAAAAGGGAGTTTTATGTAAATTTTCTAAAGTTGAACTCTTTTCCAAGTTAACTTGTTTTCAAATTGCTAACTTTAGATTCAAAACATGTTAGTCAAAATTAGGAAATATTTGTAAACACCCTGCCTCTATACCTTTACCAAGATTATTACTAGGTAATAATATCAGATAGTATGGAGAATGAGGCTATATGGGGTACACACATGAATATTTCCTTAGACTAACACTGGTATGTATTTAAACATTTAATGAATAACTCACCTATATGTATACAGTATCGGAACAAAGTAATAAAAACGTGTGCCTCTAGGATAGTAAAATACATAATATACATAAAATACTAGAGAACACAAAGTTAGAACCCCAGTGATAATATATAACATAAAATATACAAAGTGTATCCAATATGTCACATGAAAATATATACAAGGGACAATCTAGTACAAGATGATGACTGTTATACAGAATACTAGCCTTCTCTATGCCCAAAACACAAAACTGGTCTCATTGTCCCTTAACCTGAAATGTCTCGGATCGACCCGAGTATTATGTTAATAACATATTGGTCAGACTATATCTAAATTTTGAGGCCAACATACACACACACATATATAGAAAGATTATTCATAGAATAATTGTGATGGCATATAACAATAGTGTAACGAAATAGCAATAATCACAAAACCAAGCATAAAGATTTAGCAATAATCCTACTCTATAGTTTGAGCCACTTATATTGAATTACAATATGAACCGATTGAATGTAAAAGTCTTATGGAGCTACTCAATATGTTGAAATCAGTCTTGTCTTTATCAAAGGATCAAGGTCATAGTGCTTGTAGTAAAGGGAAGACATCGTCTTTGAATGGTACGAGAAAGCAAGTTAGCAAGAAGAATAAGAAGAGCACTCCAAATGACAAGGGTAGTGTCATCACTATCATGAGAAAGGGCATTTGAAACAGAATTATCCAGATTATCTAAAGATTGTTAAAGAGAAGAAAAAGAATGATTCTACCACTCACAAACATATATTTATAATTCAGATTTTTTTGCAGGTTTTAGATGCTGAATTTGGAACTCGTATCTGTAATTTGTTACAGAGACCTAGGAACAAGCGACATGTGGCAACGGGTGAAATGAGACTTCAAGTTGCTGATGGATCTCTAATAGATGCAAATGCAATTGGAATATAAATTGGCTTTGCCAAATGGATTTAATTTAATTTTGACCAACTGTTATTACGTTAAAAACTTTTTGCGTAATAATATCGGTGTCTGGATTATCTGGGACTAGATATGTTATTTATTATGTTGATAACGCTATGAACATTATATTTTATGGCAATAAAATCTATAACGGTGTTTTGGATAATGGCATTTATGTGTTCCATTATAATGATGTGTGTGTTATGAATAATTCTTCTAATATTGACATTAAAAATAATAATCTGTGACATTATAGGCTAGGTCATATAAGCGATAAATGACTACATAAACTAAAAATTGAATGTTGTCTACCATATTTTGATTTTGAATCATTTTATAAGTGTGAGTTGTGTCCTAAAGTAAAAATGACCCAGCACCCCTTTAGTGCGAGCAATGGTAGAGTTGATGATCTCTTGGGTCTCGTACATACTGATATAAGTGCTCCAATAGCTATAGTTACCAAAGATAATGCTTCTTATTTTGTAAATTTTACAGATGATTTCTCGAGACTAGGATATGTATACCTTAGGAAGATCAAATCCATTATTTATGAAAAATTTAAAGAGTATAAGAATAAGGTTGAAAATCAAATACACCATAAGATTAAAATACTTCGATCGGATGAGGAGGTGAATATGTTAGACAAGAGCTCCAATAGAATTTAAACGATAGTAGGATTACCTCTCAGATTACTCCACCATGTACTCTGCAACACAATGGTATTTCGAAGAGAAGGAATCGAATCATATTAGAAATGGTTCATTCCATGATGAGTAAAGCTAAGTTGCCTCTTTACTATTGGGGATATACGTTGGAAACCATAATACATATGTTGAATTTGATATCTACTAAATTCATTCCTAATATCCCATTTGAGATGCGATGTGGAAAAAACCCTAACTCAAGTACTTAAAGATGCAGGGTTGTCCGACCAAGAACGTTGGACCCAATAAACCTGAGGCAAAATTGACATTTTGTAAATTTATATGATAACCTAAAAATTCAATGAAGTATATTTTCTACAATACCGAGGAACAAAAGGTTATTATTTCTCAATAGGCTATCTTTTTGGAAAAGGTATTTCTTACAAAATAAATTAACAGTGAAGTTGTAGACTTGGATGAGATCTAAGAACTTAGCACAGAAGCTAAACCGGGAGGTGAACCAAATTCCTTAGCATACAAAAATACACAACCTATTAGAAGATCTAGCAGGGAATCTTATACACCAGTGAGATACTATGGTTTTCTTGTGGGTGGCAAGAAAGAGGACTGAATCTTAGAAAATGACACTCCTCACCTATTCAAACAAGCACTTATAGAGTAAAGACTCCGCATTTTGGCTTGAGCCATGAAATATGAATTGGATTCCATGTACGAAAACAAAGTATAAACTTTGACTAACATACCCAATGGGATAAAACCCATCCACTAAGACTGTATTTTAAGAAAAAGTTAAATGTAGATGGACAAGTAGGGACTTAAAAAGGTAGGCTTGTTGCAAAAGGGTTTTATCAAATTCAAGGTGCTGATTATGACAAAACATTTTCGCTCGTAGCGAGGCTTAAGTCCATTCGAATAATGCTAGCCATTATCGCAGTCAATGACTCTAAAATGTGGCAAGTGGATGTGAAACAACATTTCTAGATAGTGATTTATAAGAGACCATTTACATGTTGCTGCCTGAGGGTTTCGAGATCAGTAGGAGTAAGGGCAAGGCTTACAAGTTGTTAAGACAATAAATAAGCTTCAAGAAATTGGAACAAGTGTTCTGATAAAGTAATTAAACAGTTTGGTTTTTATTAGAACACAGAGAAAGCATGCGTATATTGGAAAGAATAAGGAAGTCTTGCAGTGCTCTTAGAGCTACATATCGATGATTTACTATTGGTTGGGAACAAAATTACGTTGTTGCAATCGGTTAAAGCGTGGTTGTCCGAAAACTTCTCGATGAAGGATTCGGGAGAAGCGACTTGTATACTAGGTATTAAGATCTATAGATATAGATCAAAGAGGTTTTCAGGACTGTCCCAACTGTACTTCGATGCCATACTGAAAAAGGTTTAGTATGTAGAATTATAAGCACAGAAATGTTCCGATGCAATCTAGAATCATTCATTCTAAGAAGGACGGTCCTTGTACTAAAGAGGATAAAATGCACATAAAGAGGATAACATATGCATTTGTAATCGGTTCCATGGTGTACGTTATGCTATTTACGAAACTAGATGTGGCTTATGCATTAGGATGCGTAAGCTAATACCAGTCTAATCCCAATGTAAGTATTGAATTACTATAAAATATATACTTTAGTGTTTGATAAATACTGAGACTTATTTCTTATATATGGGAATGAATACCTCCTTATGAAGGGGTATACAGTTTCGAGCTTTCAAAGTGATATTGACGATACTAAGTCTGTATTTGATTACCTTTTCACTTTAAATGGTAGGGCTTTTATTTATAAAAGTACCAAATATGAAATAGTAGTTGATTTGACTATGGAGGCTGAATACATTGCCCTTAATGAAGCAACTAAGGAAGCGATCTAGATATGCAAATTTATAATTTAGCTAGGAGTGATTCCAAACATTAAAAATTCAGTGAAATAGTTTTGTGACAATAATGTTGTTGTGTAGATCGTAAAGCAACCAAGAGCTCACAAGAAATCAAGGAACATACTTTGAAAGTTCCACCTTATTAGAGAGTTCATCGCTAATAAAGAAGTAGAAATCGATAGAGTAGATACCAAGGAGTCAAGGAAAACATAGCAGATCTATTAAAAAAGGGTCAATCTCAGTCATTCTTCAGTAAATTAATCGAAGGGATGAGATTCCGATTCCAAAATTTTCCCCAAGTGCAAGTGACAGACTGATATAATCAGGGGTATGTCATAAGGTCAATTCTGTAACTTATTGTAATTATTTGTTAACGAGATTTTTTATTGCACAACACTAACTTAATTATGAAGTAACAATGTTGTATATTTCCATAATTAGGGATCAACAAACTTAATTGATATCAAATTTGCCTTGAAATGATATAATTATGTTGCTTAAACTTACACAATTAGATATATGCACTTTGCATGTTTGTTAAAATGTCAATTCCAACTTAGTTATCAATTAAATCAAAACCAAACAAGATCTAACACTAAAATCGAGGATATAAATGTAGAGAAGTAAAGGAAACAAAGATTTACGTGTTTAGATGTTAAGGAATCATACATCCATGGGTCAGTGCTTATCTTATATTCTTCTTAGTATAAGCTTTTAATGGTAGAGAGAATACATGTATTTTTAGTATGAAATTCGGAGAAATTATCAAAAGTCTCATTTTCTACTATAGTGTCGTTTTGTTTATAGTATCAAATGTAATGCATATTGCTGATGTTATGGCCTTGTGCTCCTTCTCCATCTTTTTACCTTTCATGTATTATTCATCCATTAGCCCGATAATTTATGCATGAATTGTTTACGTGGATAAAAAGCATATGGAATTACTTTAGAGGGGAATTTGGTTATATGTGGAATTTTTACTATTATATTAGGCAGGAAATTTAAGTTTTGGTATATGGAGTTCTAGGGCTAGATTAGTTAGCTATGCTAGATTTGTGAATTGTTCTACTTTTGCTTGTTTGGTTGCTTCCACATGATTCATACTGTTGAGACTTGGTTTTGACTCATGAAACGAACCTATCACTGCAACATACAGATTCAACAACTGTTACGACAAAAAGAGAATACATACTACATGAAGACAAGACATCAAAATCGATGCATCAACTTTTATATTATTTCGTTTTGAGTCTTAAGTCAATATTGTTAAGATCTCTCCTCGTTTATGTATATATTAGCTTACATATATAATCTTCTTGTTTTCAAATGATTTATACATATATAAGCATATTAAATATATATATATATATATATTATGAAAGTTAGAATCATATAATATATATATATATAGTGTAAACTATGCAAATTGCACAGATGATACTAGGTCAGTCGACTGACCTGCTAGTATCTATGCAACATGCACAAGTGCACAAGTATATATGTAATATGTAATAAAAATCATATGAATATTTACTCGACTAACCCAGAGGCTCAGTTGACTGAATTTCTATAACGGTTATATTTTTTGAAAAGACAGGACCATTCGTGAAGAGTTACGAATCTCTACAAAGAGATTTGGACGCGATGCTTCAACCGGAACTCTTCGCCAATGGTCCCTGCTATTTAACAACTATAAATACGTATCCTAACTTCATTCTACATCACTTAATCTTCTTATCTCTCTTATCTAACTCTCTTGAATATTCTTGCGACTACACTCTCAAATATTCAGCATTCTTAACATACTTATTGCTTGAATTAGATTTATATATCATATTATAAGCAATACTATTCCTTTCTAATCTTCATAAACTTCAAATATACATATTTATACTCGAGGGGAAGATCATAGGAAGGGTGTACTATAAACAGACTTATCCGTATTATTGGAATACAAAAGGTCAAACAATCTTTTGTATTTGTTGAAGTCCTGTTCTGCTGCTCAGGCGTGTTAAGTCATCTTCGGGTGCTGAGGCGAAATCCTGTTCCGCTGCTCAGGTCCCTGTTTGGCTGCTCAGGGGTTGTATAGACCCATTCCTTCGGGTTAAGTGAGGGTTTTTGTTTTAGTAAAATTCCAGAAGGAGTCTGGGACTGGACGTAGGACGAAGCTCCGAACCAGTATAAAAATCTCTGGTGTTATTTTTATTATACTGTTTTTATATTCCGCACTATTTACTGTATAGCTATCATCGTTATACTCTGTACTATCGTATATCCATATCAGACGATCCATAGCACACTTTCATTTGGTCAGAGCAGGATCTTCATATAACCGTAACACAATTATCTGATACTCTAATTATATGGAAATTAACACTAGCACTAGCATTAATGCTAGCTTCATAGAAGGCAATCCACTGTACGTCCACCACTATTCAATGGCATGAACTATATCTATAGGGCCACACCAACGAGAATATATATGCAAGCAAATGGTTTTGATTCATGGAATATAACTCAAAAAGAATACACTATTCCTACTGAGGAGTATTCTGCTTGGACAAATGCACAGAAACTAGATGCCATAGCAAATGCAAAAGCCAAGAATATGTTGTTTTGTGCCTTAGATAAAAATGAGTTTAACCATGTTAGCATGTGCAACACTGCATATGAAATATGGCGTACACTCAAAATTACACATGTAGGAACTAGCAAGGTCAAACAAAGTAAGATACCTATGCTCAAAAGTCAGTTTCAAAGATTTAGAATGAAAGACAATGAATCTATAAATGATATTTATTTAAGATTTCAGGATATCTATCATTCATTAGTAGGACTGGGAGTAAAATATTCAGATTTTGATATCATATCCAAAATCCTTAACTCTTTAATGAAAGAATGGGATTCTTGTTATTGAAGAAGCGAACGAAATTTCCAAAATAACTCTGAAAGAGTTAATAGGAAATCTAATGCCCTATGAAGTGAATTTGCAGGCTAAGCGAGTTTATGCTCAAGATAAAAAGAATATAACATTCCACGCAGAACAAGAAGAATCAGAATCGAACAAAGACGACCTAGCCTTTATTGCCAAAAACTTCAAGAAATTCTTGAAGTATAGAAAAGGAAATAGAAATAATGGCAAGAGAAGCTCAAACATCAATAAACCACCGTCTTCATTAGTTCTGGAGTGCTTTAACTGTCACAAAATGGGGCATATACTGAAGGATTGTCAGGATCAAAAGAAAGGATATCGCAACAAAAGGAAGGACAAATTCAGAAGGAAAGCTTTCTCAGTTACATAGGATGATTTAGAATCCTCCTCCTCAGAAAGTGAGAGAGACAACGATAATGAACAAGCCAACGTTTGCTTTATGGCTAAAGATAATGAGGTTAGTGATTTAACTTTTGATGATATGATAGAGATAAACTCAGAATTGCTAGATACTTTAAAAAGTCTCAAAAGAAAATATAAAGAGGCTGTTGAAAATCAGAACAAGGAAGAATTCGAAAGAGATATGCTTAAAGGCAAGAAGAAAATATTGGAAAAAGAACTTGAGAAAACTCAAGAATCGCTTTCAAATGTTAATCCTCGACTGATATTATTGAGTCAAGAAATTGAGATTCAAAAAGAAAAAGAATGATGTTCTTATTTCTGAAAATCATGATTTGAAAACTAATGTCAAAATGGTAGAACTAGAAAATTCGAGTCTAAAGACCAAACTAGAAGGAATCACTAAAAAAGTCTCGAATTTTAGTAAAGGAATAGAGAATTTATCTAGAATTATTGAAAATTCACAACCTGTTAACAATAAAAACGGACTAGGTTATAAGAGGAAAGTTAAGAATTCACAGACCAGTAATTCAAACAATGTTAAGTCTAATAAAACACCCATGTCTTCAAAAGGATTAGTTTCTAAAACTATCAATATATGGGTTCCTAAAACAAATAACAAGTTAATAAGGAATAAGTATATTAGATCATTCATAGAAAACGTTCATAATAATAAGAATTATATTTATAAAGGGATACTGAACCCACATGGGTTTGGTTTCATAAGATCTAACTCTCAGGACCGTATTAAAAAGGTGGGTACCAAAGTCATCTCATATTTTTTGTAGGTCCCACTCAATAAAAGAGGAAAATGGATACTCGACAGTGGTTGCTCAAAACACATGACAGGAGACAAAGATATGCTGACAAAAATTACATACTCAGATAGAGGTTCTGTCACTTTTGGAGATAATTCCAAGGGATATATCATCGACAAAGGCGATGTGAGCAATTACGGTACATCTAATTTACCTCTTATTACAAACGTTTTATTAGTTAAGAATCTAAAACATAATCTATTAAGTATAAGTCAATTATGCGATAAAGGATTTAAAATATCTTTCTCTGAAAATAAATGTAGTATCTTCGATCAAAATCAAAATCTTATTTTCGAAGGAGATAGGGAGAGAAACATTTACATTTTAGATATGAAAATTAATCATAACTCAGACATATATTTAATAGCCAAAGAAAATGATCCCTGGCTATGGCACAAACGATTCTGTCATATCAATTTCAAAACTACAAATAAAATTCTAAAAATAATCTCGTAAAAGGATTATCAAAGATGAGTTTTAAAGTTAACAATATCTGTGACGTATGTCAATTAGGTAAATTAAATAAATCTTCGTTTAAATCTAAGAAAGTCATTTCGACATTACAACCACTTGAATGACTTCATATGGATTTATTTGGACCGAGCCAAGTTCAATCCATAAATCACAATAAATACGTGTTTGTAAAGTTGATGATTTTTCTAGATATACGTGGACTATCTTTATGAAAAATAAAAGTGATACTTCTGAGAATTTCAAAAAATTTGTTAAACAAATTCAAAATTTAAAAGGTAATAAAATTAAAAATATTAGAAGTGATCACGGAGGTGAATTTGAAATTGAACTGTTTGATAACTATTGTAAAAAGAAAGGAATATTTCATAACTTTTCGTTTCCTAGAACTCCACAACAAAATGAAGTTGTAGAACAAAAGAATCGGACTCTACAAGAATGTGCTAGAACCTTACTAAAGAAAGCACGTTACCAAAACATTTCTAGGCAGAAGCCGTTGAAACCGCCTGTTATGTATTGAATCGTGTTTCTATTAGACCCCTCACTAAGAATACGCCTTATGAACCTTTTAACGGTAGAAAACCAAACATATCTTATTTTAAAGTATTTGGATCAAAAAATTTTGTGTTGAATACCAAAGATCAGCTTAGCAAATTCGATTCAAAATGTGATGAAGGAATATTTCTTGGATATTCGGATCGAAGCAAAGCTTATCGAATTTTCAATAAACGGACTAATATTTTTGAAGAAACACTCCACATATCTTTTGATGAAAACTTTAAACATATTTCAAATTTTAATGATGACGATGATTTACTTGATGATAACACGAATATAGAAATAAATAATTTAAGAGAAGACGAAAACGTTATTCATAATTCAAAAATAGAAATATCACCAATACAATAAGATCTCCTCCAAGAATCTTACGAAATCATCCTATAGAAAATATAATTGGAGAAATAATTCAAATGTTCGAACTAGAAATCAACTAAATTTAATGGGTCGTGTAGCTTTTCTTTCTACTACAGAACCTAAGAATAGTAAGGAAGCATCACCCGATGAAAATTGGATTATTGCTATGCAAGAGAACTAAATCAGCTTGAACGAAATAAAGTTTGGAACTAGTACCCAGACCAACGGATCAGACTGTTGTAGAACTAAATGGGTTTATAAAAACAAAGCAGACGAATTAGGAAATATAACTAGAAACAAAGCCAAATTAGTAGCACAAGGGTATAACCAAGAAGAAGGAATAGACTACGGAGAAACGTTTGCTCCAGTCGCTAGACTAGAAGCAATACAAATCTTACTTTCTTACGCATGTTTTAATAACTCTAAAATCTATCAAATGGATGTCAAAAGTGCATTTTTAAATGGTTATATTAAAGCAAATGTTTTTGTTGAACAACCACCTTTATTTGTTCATGAAAAATATCCAGATCATGTCTATAAACTTAAGAAAGTTTTATATGGTTTAAAACAAGCACCACGTGCTTGGTATGAACGTCTTAAAAGCTATTTAATTGAATCAAGATTCGAAATTGGAAAAGTAGATCAGACTCTATATATAAAACATTCTAAAAATGATATTTTAATAGTTCAAATATATGTAGACGACATTATATTTGGTTCAACTAATAATAAATTATATAAAGAGTTTTCTGAAATAATGACTCGAGAATTCGAGATGTCTCATATGGGAGAATTGTCATATTTTCTAGGTCTTCAAATAAAAAAATTCAAATAGAAGATTTATAAATCAAGAAAAATACTGTAATAATCTGATCAAGCGATTCGGAATGGAAAACACTTCTGCCAAATCGACACCTATGAGCACAACAGTACATCTCGATGGAGATGAAAACGGCGAGAGTGTAGACCAAAACTGTATCGTAGTATGATTGGATCATTACTATATCTAATAGCTAGTCATCCAGATATAATGAAGAGTGTATGTCTACGTGCAAGATTTCAAGCTGACCCGAAAGAATCACACTTACAAGCCGTAAAACGAATACCACGTTATCTTAGTAATACTAAAGATTTTGGACTTTTCTATCCAAAATGTTGCTCTTTCGAGTTAGTACCCTATAGAGATGCTGATTTCGGAGGATCACGAACAGACAAAAAAAGTACGAGCAGTACGTATCATTTCATTGGAAAATCATTAATATCATGGTTTAGCAAGAAACAAAAACCGTATCTCACTATCAACTTGTAAAGCAGAGTACATATCTGCAACATTAGCTTGTGCACAAGTAATCTATATGCAACAGACACTTAAAGATTTCGGAGTTAACTTATCAAAATCAACGATTTACTGTGATAGTTCCAGTGCAATTAATCTATCTAAAAATCCAGTAAATCACTCTAGAACTAAACACATAGATATTCGACATCATTTTCTATGCGACAATATAGAAAAAGATGTAATAAATTTAGAACACGTTCCATCTGAAAATCAATTAGCTGATATCTTTACAAAACCACTATTAGAAAACACATTTATAAGAGTACGTTGAGAACTCGGTTTAATGTCAATTAAAAATATATAAATAGATCTACAAAGGAAAAATATGAAATTTTAGACTAAAACTCAAAAATAAATTTTTTTGCCAAAAATTCATTTTTCTGACCATGCTGAGACTCGAACCAGTGACCTGTTGTGAATAGCCCAGATATCTTAACCACTTGAACTATTGATTATTTGCATTAAGGTTTAGGTCGGGGCTTTTCTTATGTTGTTACAACTATACTCTAATTTGTTTATAACACTTACTTTTATATACATATGTTTATTGTATATACAAACATATGTTTATTCACTACTATTCGTACAAAAAAACTAAATTGAAAAATACAAAGTTTTGCCACTATGTCAAACTCCTCACATTCAACTCACTCCGTAGAAATCATAACCTCCTCTGAATCCCCAACAAAAACACCCATTCATCACTCTACACAACTTTCTACTCCTCGCGGTCATACAAGATACACTCCGGAGAGAAAGAAAGGAAAGAAAATTGTGTTTGACAACTCTCCAATGACTAAACAAAAGATAAGTGATATACATCACTATCAGTAGGAATCGTTGATGCTTCAGCGCGAAATGTATTACGAGCAGAAAATCAATTTTAGACGTCTAGGCATTATAGAACATATTGCTATGAAATTCTGTGGCGCTTCATCCCATCCAATCGACGAATAAGTGGTTATGCCCATTCTTCGTCCTACTACTTCATCCCCACCTCAAACACCGGTCTCATCGAACTCATGGGATCGAAATGAAGCATCCAACGTTCGACGCAAAGAGTTACAGGGCTACAAAACTCCTAGCCCTTCAAGATAAGAGAAGTTGTCATTGTATTTCATTTTCAAATAATTTAATAAACCATGTACAACTTTTTAATATAAATAAAAGAATCATTTTTTCTTCCTTCACATATTCACAACATATATACTAGTACTAAAAATCATATAAATAAAAGAATATTTTCATTAGTATGTATATATAATATAAACAAATATACAAAAAAAACTTCACAAAAACAGGCTTATTGAGGAAACTGGCACATGCCAGTCGACTAAACCAGTGGGTCAGTCGACTGACTCTGTAATCAAAACATGATTACAGCAGATTCAGTCTTTATCACCCAGATTCAGTCAACTGAATCAGGCCTTTAGTTGACTGAACCAGAAGTTAAAAATATCAAAATTCAGATTCAGTTGGCTAAACACCTGATTCAGTCGACTGGTTAATAGATCTGAGCCAAATTAACTGCTCCTACTAACACAACCTCACCTTTTATCCTCCAAATTCACCTTTAATCTTCAATTTTACTTCAGATTTTTCAATTTTCCTCAAACCCTAAAACTTCAAAATTCAAACTTTTAACCTCAAAACTCAAATTCAATAGCTCCAAAAAGAAAAGGTCAAGCAACTTCATCCTTTCAACCTCCTTCTGACGACCAAATCCAACAATGGCTTTTCGATGATACCGCGGTTGGACGCTGGAGGAGAATGCAAGATTCTCGTATTTTTGAAGGTTCGTTTATGAAATTTGCCGATTTCTCTCCTTATCATATACAAGAATTGGCTCGTCGTAGCAATTTGGATTCTTTAATTAATATTAATGAAAACAAGCACAAGATAAACCAAATTATGGTTAAGCTATTCTATGCCAATCTTAATTTGGGTCACTAAAATATACAAAACCAAGTTGATTGCGTATGGAGTTTGGTTTGTGGAAAACCGGTATTTTTCTCTTTAGATCGAATGGCTCACATCCTAAAATCTGAAAATGATGGAATTAAATTAAGTGATGTAGATTGCGATATGGTTGTTTGTGATTGTATAAGTCATTTTTTTAGAGGATAATATGCGCCAGCTCAAATCTATGTCCTTAAAGCCTTAAGCTAGGATTGTGCACTTCGCGTTAATGAATACTATAACTCCGAGAACTGGATGTTACGAACTTGTTTATATACACAATTTCAAAGCTTTATATGCCATATTCGGAAATATCAAAGTTAATTGGCTCCGGTTAATTCTTGATGAGTTTTTAAGTTTCAACAATGGTCGCATGAATGTCATATATTACGGTGAGTACATTATGTGCTTACTAAAAGAATGTGAGATTTTGGAAACGGACTCACCGGTCTCTACCGTCGGCTACTTAAACTCCCGTACTCTAGCATTGATGAAATTACCGATCGCTAGACCTCCTCCCATCATTTCCTTTTAAGAATGGACTCAACGCCAAATACCTCAAGATCAACCGCCTCAACAACAAGGCGAAGCATCATCTCACCGTCCGACTCGCCAAACATCAACTATTCGTCAACAAGACAAAATTATGATTCCAAATCCGGTTCTTTCTCCACATGAGTCTATTTCCATGATATGCCATAACCAACAAATTCTTGACACACATATCACTTGGGTTGACAAAAAGCTTGATAAAGTGAAAGGATTTTTCACAAAGTTATGTCAAGCGATCTCGTGTTCATCGGACTCTTCCACATCTACACTAGGTGATCCGGGCAAACAACCTGTCATCAGTTGGTCCTCCTCTTTCGATGATTAAGTGAGTAGTAGAAACAATGGTGGAAATGGAGGCAATGGTAGTGATATAGGTGGTCAAAGTTCTCATGGTGATAGGGGTAAGCATATAATAGAGTAAGTTGTTGCTTATCGTAGAATTTGCTTTTTATGATCTACAAACATTAGTCTTTCATTTCAAAACATTAAAACATGCCTTGTACTAAATAGCCAATGTTTCATATATACTTTTTTTATAAGATGTTGTTACCTTAAAACTCTTGTTTGTGATGTTGCAATGCGTGAATGCTTGTTTCTTTTATTGCTATGATTTGAATATCTATACATGCATCATACGATTATTCATGTTCTTTATTCGATGACAAAAGGGGAGAATATTATCACTAACATTAAGAATGCAGGATATATACTGCCAAAGATTCATGGGGAGTAAGTATTCATATTATATTATATACAGTCGAAATCTATATCTATTTACAGTTGTCATCAATCAAAAAGGGGGAGAATGTTGAGACTTTGTTTGATTCATGACACGAAGCTATCACTGTAACATACAGATTCGACGACTGTTACGACAAAAAAAGAATATATACTACATGGAGACAAGACATCAAAATCGATGCATCTACTTTTATATTATTTTGTTTTGGGTCTTAAGTCAATATTGTTAAGATCTCTCATCGTTTACGTATATATTAGCTTATATATATAATCTTCTTATTTTCAAATGATTTACATATACTATATATATATATTATCAAAGTTTTAAAGTTAGAATCATATATAATATATATATATATATATATATTATATACCTGTGTAAACTGTGCAAATTGCACAGATAATACCAAGTCAGTGGACTGACGTGGTAGGTCAGTCGACTGACCTGCTAGTATCTGTGCAACATGCACAGGTGCACAAGTATATATAATATATAATAAAAATCATTTGAATATTTAGTCCACTGATCCAGAGGCTCAGTTGACTGAATTTCTACAACGGCTATATTTTCTGAAATGGCACGATCATTCAAGAAGAGTTATGAATCTGTAGAAGAGATTTGGATGCGACGCTTCAACCGGAACTCTTCGCCAATAGTCACTGCTATTTAACAACTATAAATACATATCTTAACTTCATTCCACATCACTCAATCTGCTTATCTCTCTTATCTAACTCTCTTGAATATTCTTATGACTATACTCTCAAATATTCAGCATTCTTAACATATTTATTGCTTGAATTAGATTTATATATCATATTCTAAGCAATACTATTCCTTTCTAATCTTCATAAACTTCAAATATACATATTTATACTCGAGGAGAAGATCATAGGAAGGGTCTACTATAAACAGACTTATCTGTGTTATCACTACACAAAAAGTCAAGCAATCTTTTGTATTTGTTGAAGTCATGTTCTGCTGCTCAGGCGTGTGAAGTCATCTTCAGCTGCTGAGGCGAAATTCTATTCCACTGCTAAGGTACCTATTCGGCTGCTTAGGGGTTGTATAGACCTGTTCCTTCGGGTTAAGTGAGGGTTGTTTTTTTAGTGAAGTTCCAGAAGGAGTCTGGGACTGGACGTAGGACGGAGCTCTAAACTAGTATAAAAATCTATGGTGTTATTTTTATTACACTGCTTTTATATTCCATGCTATTTACTGTATAGCTATCTCCACTATACTTTGTATTATCGTATATCCATATTACACGATCCATAGCACACTTTCACGTACATGGCATCGTAGTTAAAGCCGAATCTTATGGCACTGACGCAGTTTGACCAATAGCAGTGGAGCAATTTGTCTTTAACAAGTTAGTGCATTTCACCTTTAGGGACGATGAAGTCTGATTTTGAAGTGATAATGCAGTTGTTTTCAAAGGAATGACGCCGTCTACTTTTGAGATGAACGTGTGGTTTTCTTTTGATGTGATGACCCAGTTTGCTTTCATACAGGAATTGTGGTTTGCATTAATTATGGGACGTCTCGAGACTTTTAACCGATTGTTCAATTTTGGAGCTATTCCTTACATGTTTGTATCGGGCCAATATGTTACTGACGTAGTTTTTTTAATGGAGCATGCTGATCTTTACTTAACTCTTACCTATAACTTTCATACGAGCCTATAACCTGTGTGATCTCACGTGGATGCTTTCCTCGGGTATTAAGTTAGCGGATCTTAGAACTTGCATAGTTTCTTTATAATGTGGGAGTGGTATGCTTGATTCTTCTATGATTCTGGGCCACCTGCTAACTTTTCCATTTGGTTCCATGCTAAAAAATATTATAAAAGCAAAAACTGGGTGTGACACTTACTCTCTAAGTTTGTGCTGAAGCATATCAGTTTAGACTTGCAATTTCATATCTTCTTCTCTAAATAGTCTTATCAACCATCTTTCGCATTTAATTTTCCCTACACATGGCATGATAGGATTGCTACCTTTCTACTGTTGTTTCGTGATTTACAAAACATTCATTATTTTTTGCACATACCTTTGTTTGTAATTATTAACATCCAAAGACTTGGGAGTTGTTGTGTCGTTTGAATTTAGTAGTTGTGATTATTTCCAGTAAACTATATATTTTCGGCCTTTCTTTTCATCTCTCTTTTACCATATCTTGAATCTCTCTTCCTTGCCATATATCGTTTCCTTCAAGGTTATTTGTTGTTTTCCCACGCTGCTAATCCTATCTTCCTTTGGAGGTCTTACCATTCTTATAAGCGATTCTTCTTTATTTTTCTTTATCTGTGCGTGTATGAAATTTTCTTTTTTTATTTACGTGTGCACACATACGCTTACAAATCAAATGTTTATGGTGATTTCTCTTGTTTTATTACTCTATCGATCTAATGAATTTTCATATCATTTGTTTTTTAGTCCTAATTAGTTGTGACATACGTACATTCTTTTTATTTTAGTTGACTATGAACGTTGACGATCTTCCTTGCTTCTCTAGCTAAGAATCTTCTTCTTTTTGTGAATTCATCTAGCTCGATATAAGATTAGCAATCACGAATTTAGGATCCCAACATGTTCTAGGCACATACATCTACCTTTAAAAGGGTATTTTCTCTAACTTCGGAGCATATTAGATGCAGTTTGAATTTGCCCCTCATCCCTTTATCAAGGAATGGATGGACATCATTGGTGGTTCTCTAATTCAACTTTCCCCATCTCCTGATTCTCCTCCTTCCTACCACAAATTGTTTTACTTTATTCTAGTCATAAGAGTAATTCCTCAGGTGGTGATTGGTTCCATTTTGTCTAAGCTACAAAATCTCCTTTTCTATTTTGCCTCAAAAGACTCAAAGATGGGTTGATTAATTTTTCTATATTTCCAACCTAGATGATCTTATTCCTACTTTTTAAAAGCCTAGTATTTCCCTTGTCATTTTTGCTTTTCATTCATTTTATTTCATTTAACCTTTTTTTAGAGGAAAGGGATTCATTTTTACTAACATTGTTTTTCTCCTTAAGCTGATCGCCCTAACTTTTCAAAAACAGATGGGGGTTATTCATCGCTCGAAGGGATACTACTCCAGCGCTTGCTGAAGTTGCTCAAAAGGGCTCCCATTTTTTTGATGAATCTTTCTTTCACAAATATGTCTTCCTATGCACACATCATCGCTTTTCTTGTTCCATCTTCATTTATGTGTTCGATCATACTGCTCTCGAGGGTACATCTTTTTTCTAGGCTAAGTTTATTTATTTTTGGTTATTATGGTCTTTTTAGGCTAACATGAAATCGTTATTCATTTAACTAATTTTGTTTTTGTTTGATTGCTTTTCTTTATTATGCAGGCACGATCTCGGATTTGCTTAAGGATTTTAGTAGGAAAGCTACTAGTAAGAAAATTTCGGATAGAAAGAGGTGTAGAGATGACTTGGCCGCTTTAGAGAATACTTTAAGAAGGGGAGGCATGACGACCTTGCTTACCATGTGGCTACTTCTACTACGCCTATTCAAGTGCAACATATCTCGCCCACTCTGCCTTCTCGCTTCTTGCTTTTACTAGAGGAGGGTGCTACTGTTGAGTTGGTAGAGCAAATGGGTTGTCTTCTCATAGATGACTTTTCTGCTCTACCTCCCACTTCTCTGCCTTCTTCCAACCCAACCACTAAGGACGTCTTTGTGAGCTTGCATCGATTCAGTTAGCAAGTTAATATTTGCCTACTTTTATCCACATTTAGCTTGTTTTCACACACACACATGCGTGCGCGTTATTAACACTTTTTGTATCCTTTTCTAGGATTTTACTATGGCTTTGGAACTTAACAAGCATGTCCCAGCCTCTAAAGTTGAGGTAAATGCACTTGAAAACGAAGTCCCTGACATGAAAGTTAAGCTTAGCAAGGCGTTGCTAGATCTTGATGCATGCAAAAGGAGAGAGGCCAATTTTAAACAACAAGATGATGTGGCTGCAACACATGGGAAGAATGTCGATTAGTATGCAAAGAAACTTAGGAAAGTGGAAGAATTGACTGGTGAAAAGGAATTCGAATTAGAGGAAAAATTGTCTGGCACTAAGAAGATGGCCGAAGAGACTACTTACAATATTCTCTATTCTATTATGCTCAAGAAAAACGGCAGTTTTATACCGAATGCATGGATGATGTGGAAGCAGAGAGGTGAGCATAGATTTTTTATATGACGATAATCTCATTAAAAAATGTCAAGACTACTACCGGGCTGAACAGACTAGAGATCATCTAGTAGAACCTTTCTCTCCCTCTATTTCTACACAAGTCGCCTCACATGAGATTGCTCAGGGACAGATCGTACTTCTGCATGTAATATTAGTTCTGCACATGATCCACACATTGCTATGGATGACTTGGCACTCGATGAAGTAAATCTAAACTTCCATTCTTCTTCATTTTTCAATGGTCCAACATAATCACGTATTAAATTTAGGCTACTTTGATATTCTCTCTTGTTATTTTGGATAGGGTGGTCCTAAAGCTTGTAACCACATTTAAATTGTGTACAAACTTGTTCTTGGTCTTTTATCATTAGGATTTGTTTTTTAATGTTATTTGTTAACTATGCATTGTATTATTCTTTTCATATTTTAGGCAAGTAATGTAAATCTTAACAAGCGCTACCCTTCACCATCGCGTAAAGGAAATATGTTTGTTGAACATTTGAATAAAACCATTAGTCATTTAGAGGCTCATACTAAAAAAGACTTACTATAAATACCGCTATAATTCACAAACGAGAGAAAGAGTTAGATGAGACATTTGCGCAGTTAAAGGAGGGGACTTAAGGGCTTCTGTCCAAGATTAAAGAAGAAGAAGCGTTGAGTAATTTTATGTTGCGCCAACAGGGTACCACTCTTAGATATGAGTCGCTCCCGTTAGATCACCCTCACTTATAATGGTTCAAAGATAGACTTAGTCGTGGGTAATTGTATTAGTGCGCATGATGTATTTTGTACGACATTGTATAATTCAGTAAAATTTTTGTTGTTAACCCATGCATTCTCTCTTTTATCTTAGTGATCATTTTAATTACCTTCTCTTTGTTTAATTATATAACCTCTTTTGTGATTCGCTACTAAGAATTCCATTAATAAATGATCTAACTCTAGTTAGTGTTTCCGAAGCACGTGTAAACATTGGGTGGCGAGTTAGAGTTTACGACAATTATCCTATCAAGTTTGAGTTTAAAAGAGAAAGGCTGCAAGTTGGTGTCGAAAATTTAACACAGGAGATACAAGTGGCAAAGAAAGCTTTACTTTTTTAACATAATTACATAACCAAGCACTGAACCAACTTAGCCATTGCAAACGAAAAGATAAAAGAGGCTTGAAACTGAATTAAAATACTCGCAAGAGAAGGTGGCTGATTTAGAGCAACCGCTAAAGGGGGCTAAGTGGTTGTATGCTACTTCTTACGAAGTTGAGAACAAGAAACTTGAGAACACCATCGAGGAGTTATCCTAACAAGTGGTCAAGCAACTTAATAAGGAAGAGAATCCCCCTTCCCCGGCAATTTTTCTCTGCTTAAAATGTCGCACCTGGTGCAGTTCCTACACCCCCTTTTGATTTGGATAGTGAAGCGACCTTCGAATGAAAAAGGGAGGTGGCGGCCTACTATTAATCTAAGGTTGATGAATTAAAGGTTGTTTATAAAAGAGATTGGAAGGTTCCAAGATAGAAAAGAAAGTGGAAGGGAACTCAGTTGCATATAAGTTATTTGGTGCATTCTTAAATGAGACAAAAAAAACAAAAGCTGAAATACAAGATGACTTTAAGCACTTGCGATGAATTTCTATTGAGCGTATAAACGAATTTAAAGACCAAGCCTACGGATCAGCTCCTTTGCACAACACTACCTTTGGCTACCTCAGTCCCCGCTCCTCTTTGCCTACCGTTTCTGACTCCACACAACCTGTTTTAGTTGAGGAAATTCATCAAGAGAGGGTTAAGCATGTTATGGCTGACATAGCCATGCGATGTGTGATCGACGTTTTTAATCGTTTCCTACCAAAACTCAACCTGAGTTTTTATAGAACCGTGACGGTTAAATTTTCAAGAGATAATGTGTGTGGAATCCTTATGCCAGTGTTAACCATGATCAAAGTATTCTTGTCGTTAACGTACTCTGGCATTCTTCAGTTGTCCTAATTAAGATACCTTCATCCTCTAATATCCAAACTTCCTATAAAAGGAGGTTGCTCATATCAGCAGAAGACTCGGGGTCTGACTAGGGCATAATTGGGTTATTCGTGGGTTTTAAGTAAAAAATATCTATATCGTTCATTTTTTTGGCATCTAATATTTCAAGATGACTTATGAAGAGATTCAGTAAAGACTAAAGAATTGTGTGTTTACATCTTGAGCTTTATGTAGATATTTGAGCCGTTTCTTTACTTGTAATGAGAGAGTAGCTTTTTTGGACCTTTTCGAGTCTCCTGATTCTGAATGTGGCATTTTGCTATATTGGCCTCATCATTTTTGTATTTTGTGTTTGCATTCGTGTTTTATCATGCGCTTGGCTTGTTCTGGTCCATTTGTGGTGCAAATTATTATTATTTTGGCTGGGAAGTCAAGTTATGTATTCACAACCTCCTGTTTATTCATGTGAATGGTTTACTGATACTGGTTGGAGAAGTCCAATATCCCTACATATAGAGTAGTATTGCCTAAAAAGCCAAATTATCTAAATGTAACTCGAGTTTGGTTTGTGAGTAAATAACATTAACAAATAGACTTTTATATTGGTTTGGCTCTCTAATATCCCTACGTCCAATTTATTATCTTATTGATCTTTTACAATTACAACTTTGTGTATTACATTTCATTACAAAATATTTATTAAACAAATATTTGGCCTTAGATTAATAGTGTATGGTTGGAGATGTTTTGAATTCCATGTTCTTGGGGTAAGATTCCGATTTGGCCTGGATGGACAGTATGCATTGTTCAAAATTGTTTCAACGACTAATAGAGGTCCTTTCCAATTTGGTCCGAGTGCGCCATCAACCGTGTCTTTTATGTTAACCATCACTTTCCTTATAACAAGGTCTCTTTTATGAAACTTCTTTTATTTGAGTCTTGAATTATAACCTTTTGCCATTCTTTGTCAATAAACTTCGGACCTAACCGATACTTTATCTCTCCTTTCTTGTATGAATATAATTTTATTAAGGTGTGTGAATTCTTCTTAGCTACATATGATAAATGCCAGTGTGATGGAATGTCTACTTCAACTCGGATCATAAATTCGTGGCCATATGTTAGAGAAAATGAGATATTTCTGGTAGGTGAGCTGGTTGACTTATGTATGCCCATAGGACTAGGGGTAGCTTCTCTACCCATTTGCCTTTAGCCTTTATAAGCCTTTTCTTGATAATTTTTTTTTATGTTTTTATTGGATATACAATTTCTGACTATACTTTTGACTATACCATTTTTCTATTAAAGGTTGGAAAACTCCTTACTTTCAAACCACATACTGTTGTCAAAAATTATTTTATGTGGAATCACAAATCTTGTGATGATATTTCTAACGAAAAAGTAACTATTTTCTTTCATGTTATAGTTGCAAGCACTTCATCTTCCAACCATTTTATAAAGTAATCTACCTCTACGAGTGCATATGTTGCTCCATTTATAAATATCTAAATTGGGCCTATTAGATCAATTCCACACATGTCAAATCATCATGAACTGGTAATAAGAGAAAGCTCATGTGATGATAATTTTGGGATGCTAGCAAACCTTTGACACCTGTCGCATTTAGGAAAAAATTTCTACGCATTAATAAGCATAGTTGGCCAAAAGTAGGATTATCTTAATACTTTCTTAGTTAAATTCATCCTCTTGAGTGGTCCCCGCAGTACCTTCGTGAACTTCTCTCATGACTCTGGTCCCTTCCTCTTTGGTGATGCATCTTAAGTAGGGGGTTGAGTATCCTCTTTTATAAAACACTTCATAAAAAATGTGAAGTAGGGGCTTGGTATTTAAACTTTATAGGTGCATTCTAGTCTGCTAGTAAGGTTCCTTCCAACAGGAAACACTTGATGATGGTCATCTAAGATTCCATATCTTCTTGTTGCATTGCCGGCGAGATTTGGTTATTTTGAATTACATCCAGCCCATCTTGTTACTGCATTTTGACCCACTGATCACCAAGCTCGTGTTAGCACTAAGACTGATTTGTTTTTTAAATGCCAGGTTTGACTAAGTATTCCATAGGAACTTCCGTCGTTTCTTGCATAACTTTGGTACTTTTTGGTTTGGTTAAAGAGTCTGCTGGGGAATTTTCCTCCCTAGGAATCTGTTGTATATCAAACTGAGCTAGTTATTCTTTGGATAGTTCTACATGCTTGGCTAGAGTTGGTTCTTTAGTTTAGTAATTGCCTAGCACTGGTTTTACAACAAGTTGTGAAATATTGTGAATTTTAATATGGGTAACTTTCATTACCTGCACCAGCTTGAGCCCAGCAATGAGTGCTTCATTTTCTATGACATTATTTTTTGCTTTGAATTCAAGATAGACTGCTTCATATAGTTTTTGCCCATTTAGTGTGACAAGCACATACCCAATATCTCCTCATGTTCATTTGATATGCCATTAAAATAGAGTTGCCACAATTTCGGGAGCTCTTTTGTTTATTCACCTTGATGTGCCATTGGTGATGTGCATTCTAATATGAAATTGGCTATGGATTAGACCATTAATAGCCTTGTGTGGGTAATAGATGTCATACTAAATTAGCTCGATGGCCCACTTCGATAGGTAGTTGGTTGTTTTTGGCTTATGCGATATTGTTTCAGTGGCTCGTTTGTTGCCATGTTAATGAGGTGTGCTTGGAAGTATGGCTGTAGTTTCCTAGCGATAAGTAGTAAGTTATAAGCTAGCTTCTCTATCAAAGAATAGTTTAGTTTAGCCATAGAAAAACAATTTCTAGTGAAATATATTAGCCTTTGCACCCTTGCTTCCGCTCTTACAATTGCTGAGCTCATGGCTTGATTAGTTATAGTCGAGTATATCAATAAATCCTAACTCGGGATTGTCTCTGAGAGTATAGATGGATTAGTCAAGTGATTCTTTAATACTTCAAATGCCACTTCACATCCCTCCAATCATTTGAAATTTCTGCATTTTTTAATTTGATCAAAGAATGGAATACATCTATTGGTGGCTTTAGAAATAAATCCTCTCAAGGCCAATGTAACGTTTCCGATTTTTCGTTGCCGAAAAACCGAAAGGTTAGGGTTTAAGAAGGAGAAAAAGATAGAAGAAGAGAGAAAAAGATAGAACAGAACAGAAACAACAGAACAATATCAGAATCTCACAATTCGCAGCGGAACAACATATAATAGATAAATGAATAATCTTTAAACAAAGAACTATATCAGTTATTACATTACATCATCAGAGTGTACAACAACAAACAACATCAACAGCGGAAAAGGAATATTATATACTAGTTATACGTCATGCCATCCAGCTTGCCTCCAGCAACTCCTGAATTCCAAAATATCCTGATAAACCTTAACTCTTGACTGCCCGTGTGGAAATTGGTGGGCACCCAGAGTTTAGGAAGGAAAACAATAAACTCCGAGTCAGTCATGTGACTGGTGTGAGAACTAAAATAGTTTATTTTTCTTTAAAATCAAAATAGAGGAATATTTTTAAAGTCAATTCACAATGCTTTTAAAAATGAGACTACCATAAGGCCTCCCGCACACACACAATGCAAACGCAGAATCGGAGGAGATTTCTCCTTATGATAGTCAAAGATGCTTGATACGCATTTAAAAAGAAACATTTGATATTATTACTAGTGCATAGTGTAGGAAAACATTTCAAAAAGTAGAATATTAATCTTAGCCAGCATAGACATTTCGAACTATGCCTACTATAGCTACCATATAAACAGTGGTGACCACCATAAGTAAATGACAGGTTCTACAACTAGAACCGTACAGGGTTTCGTATTGGGAATTGGATTTCCAATAAATGGTCAGGCCAAGGAACTTCCCATTGCCACATGGAAACGCCTCTGGAAAGACGGCCCGAGAACCAAACCGGATCTCTGCCAACTCAAGGCCGGGTTACCCCTAACTGGGTAACTACTGACACGAATATGTCATCCCCCATCGTAACCGATCTATCCGAGGATCCTCGATTTCCAACAACCACATAAGAATAATAATGCAGTAACCACATAGGCTAAGTATCTGGGCTCCATTCCATGATACCACCTCTATCCAGAAGGAATGACATATACTAAAGGGGCGCTAACCCCTAATAACCTTGCCGCATCCTTCCTGTTTTGACCATTTCCGGGGTGTGAGGTCCGACGAAGTCTCGTCCACAAAGCCACACTTTATACAAAAGCCGTGCTTTGGGTCAACAAATAATCATAGAAATGATCACCAAGATAAATGATCAAATAAATGATCCTATCACAAATGATCAAACAATGATCATTTCACAGCAACACTCAGCATGCCACACTACCAAATTGGGAGTATATCACTAATAACCTTCAACTATATAACCTTTGAGCTCGTACGTCTTAGAGAAGGATGTTAAGCTAATAGAATAAATTCTCCGCCACCAACAGAAATATATTTGAAAGAAATCAGCTTTATATCTCAATTTGTAATGTCAGACATACAATCCATACAAGTCTGTTCCGGGATCGAACAGAACCGAAGGCACTTCCAAAGAAGTCCTTGCATTCCTGATATTCACTAATCACGACCGGACTTCCCGTCACTAAGGGTGATAAAACCTCTATATCGGAGATCAGCCGATGTAGAGTAACTCGACGGTAATCCTTCCGTTTTCACAAATATCCGGTCTTCAACACCGGTCATCAAATGCAATCCATAACGACGTATCACATACTCGGAATGGATTATACGACCACAAGGTCCTTTCCCGGCTAACCCGAATAGTGAGCGCTTATATTAAAAATAAGTGTGGCATTCAAATTCAAGCAATTCACAACAAATACATATTTAAAGGTAAATATTGATGGTCGGATTATTTAACTATCAATAGGCGTGTTCAACATCATCAAATCCAAATAATTTTCCAAATAATTTATTTTCAAAAATATCTTTACTAGATATATATTTTCCACACTTCAACCATTTGAAAACAATTTTTTTCAAATCACTTTTCACCTTTACCACTTTTGAAAACAAATTTCAAACATTTTCCTTACGCGGAATACTTTCATTTCAACATGGTTCATTTAAACCAATTAAATAAATCCTTACCGATTTACTTTATATTTACGTTCCAAATCCGTAAATTAATTCCCACACTTCAAAAATAAATCAACGTTTATTTTTAAACAAATTCCCCTTTTCATTTATAAATTCCATAGTGAATTTACATTCCAAAATATTTATGAATATACGATTTCAATTATTCATTTTCAATTTATCTTCAAAAAGATAAATTCTCAAAACATTTCATTTCACATTGAAAAAACATTTCCATACTTATTTATTAATAAGTAATTCACAAATCCATTTATTTTCAATACATAGAAAATATTTCATATACTTAATATCGAAATTAAGTATATATTTCATTCTTGAAGGAAAACATTCACTTAACACATTTATTTGGGCCAAAACGAATGTTGCGTAAAACATCGTTACTACGACCCAAAATCACTAGTATAGGGATTCGAAATTTAGATAGATATATAAATCCCAATACTATATAAAACATTTCCTTTCGGAAATCATTTACTATAACAACAATGTTATAGTCCACCATTTCCTTCTTTCTCGAAAACGTCTATTTCAACAATAAATGTTGAAATCTATGGTTTCGATTCATAATACATTTTAAAACATCTTTAAAATAATTAACTTCATTCTATAATATTCATTTTGCCAAACATGACCATTTTATTCAATAAGGTATTCACTGTCCAAAATCGTGAATATATTTCCTTTAATAAACTTCAATATTCAATTTGTCAAATTAAATTGATTTCGAATTTATAAACAATGTTTATAAATTCCATTTCTATTTATAAGCTTTGATTTATAAATCTCATTATTAACAAATTCCATTTATATCTCATTTAAATGCCAAAATCCGATTTATAAGATAATTACTTATAAATCTTCTATTTTACAAAATCTATTTATTTTTATAACTTCACAATTTATAAATCTATAAATTCCGTTCACTTATGAAATCCATCTTTATTTCACCTTTAACACTTATAAAAGCTCGTTTTATAATTCCAATATTTTTAACTTATAAAAATAAATTTAAGAATCTTTTATAATGATTCAAAATTACAAATTAAACCATTTTATAAATTAATCACTATTTATTTCGAAAATCTCAAATTTGGTTATATTTTACAAAAACAGTAATTTTTATAACATAAAAATTTATAACGTTTTAATTATTTAAAATGAATCAACTCAAAATTTTATAAAAACATATACTTTGAAAAATCACTTTAAAATCCTTTTAAAACCAAAAATCATTATTTTAAAACTTCAGAAATTGATCCGATGATGCAACAGCACCAAATAGTCAATCACGACATCCAAATATCATATATCGATATGATAATCAACAAATATCAAAATATCTGTAAATAAATCAATACAGTTGAGGAATCCAGTTGGATCCCTCCAACCTGTTTCCCTGCATCCAAAGATGTTAGCACAATACCAATTCCGCTCCAGTACGGAATTATCGCGGTATATGGGATTTATAAAATATTATCCGCTTAATAGACGGCGCAATAGGGTCTCATCCACTATATAACGCGGAAATCAACAGCTGCAATATGTACATATGCCAATATATATATATATATATTGTTATTATATATAATACCAATTTCACTGTTTATGAAATATTCGCGGTATATGTTTTTAATAAATAACATCCGCTTACTAACGGCGCATAATGTCTATTTTAACAATCAATGGATAACAATCATCATTCAAACATGCATTTAAAATTTTTAAATATAACTATTTAAAATTAAAATCGAAACTGATTCGATTGAGTGAGAAGTTCTCACCTTGATTTTATTTCCGTTTTCAGCTTTTATTTCGAATAAAATTAAACGCGCGTTTAATTTTACCCGAAATTTTCACTGACTCCTATCGCTTCCAATCCAGTTTCATAGCGTAGTGCTCGTCCATACGATTCCAACGCAACTGGTTTCGCGCGTTTTCGTCCTCGTATGAAAAAGATATTAATTTTTAAAGTTACACGAATTTTTATTCATAAATTTACAACATAAATTTCTATTTTAAACCCTACAATGCATCACAGCCCTTCAATCCATCACCATCAGATCCAAGCCATTCCACCTTGCTTCTCCTTCCCACATTCACGCACGTACAGGAAGATCAACCCAACATTCACGAACTAGGGTTCCATTTTGCAACCACCACAAGTGACTTGAAGTTGATCGGAGACCCCCATCACGTGCGCCCACACGAGAGCCACGCTCGGCCATAAGAACTCGACACTCGGCCCCCCATACCTCGTAATGCGTGCGCAACCTGCAGGCCGTCGGCCCCCCTTACTCCCTCCGCGTCGCTCCAATTTCGATCAACTCTGTATAGATTCGAAGCTCTCTTCATGCTCTACAAGTTTCATGTTGAACACTTTCTCTAATTGCTTGTGGATTGAGAGTAATTGAAGAAGAAAAGAAAGAAAATTCTGGCCATTCATTTCAGCTGGAGGCGGCTACTGGTTTCTAAAACCCTAGGTTAATAATTTTTGCAAATTTATGAAGAACATGGGCTTATATAGAAAATTTTCCAATTTACTATTCACCCGGAATTTCCGAACTCCAAATGAAGCGTGCCGGTTGGCGTTTCTAAGGTTTACCCCGCGTTCCGAACACAGTGAAACATGTTTCGGGAGCTAATTCGGTCATCTGTGCAAGTTATGGCAATAAACGTTCAATTTAAAATTAAACCGATTAAACGATTTTCTAGGCGCTTTAGCTTGCACCGGACAAACGGTAAATTCGATTGACACGAAATTTGAAACCATATAATAATATCACATTACGGATCCGATGAAACTAGTTTCGTCAAAATCGGAGACTTTTTGAAAAATGGCTATTTTAACTCGCCAAATTAATATTAAAACAATTTCGATGCGTTTCGAGCTGCCACGGTCAAACGATAACTCCAATTGCTACGAAAATTGAATCCGATAATAAAAAACTATTACGGATCCAATGGAACTAGTTTCGTCCAATTCTGAGACTATTTGAAAAATGGCTAATTTCACTAGTCGATTAAATATTAAAATATTCAACTTCCACAAATTAACTTTTAATTCGATTTTAAAAGTTCTAAAATATCGTTCTAACTCCAATATGATAAAATAAAATTTTACAAATCATTTTTAATCATGTTTAACCCAATTTTCAATTTTTTTCTGAAATTTAAATATTAAATTGGCGATTTAATTGTCTAATTAAATCCAATTATTCGAAATAAAATTTATTCGACTTATAAATTTCACATATTAATATTTATAATTAATTAAATATTAAAATTTAAATTAATAAAAATTTTGGGTCGTTAAAAACTTCCCCCTTAAAAGAATTTCGTCCTCGAAATTACAAAGTAAGAAAAAGTTACAGAATTCATTAACTTTCCAAAATCCATAGTTAAACTTCTTACAATAACTTACTAAGTTTTCAAATCATACTTAGTGATCTTTCAAAACCAAAATATATCATTTAACTTTCAATTCCAAAATCAAAGTTATAGTTTTCACAAATTTCCCAAATTTTCTCAAAAATATTCTAACGCCTTAAATTTTCGGAAAAATTCGCCATAGTCTCCTTTGCGCGGCTCGATCCGAAAAAAAAATGACAGTATATATATCACAAATATAATCTCATCAAGTGATGAGGCATCCCGCAGGGAAAAAAGTGTAAAAGTACGGTATGTAATCCGAGATATGTTGTGACGCCCCACCTCTATACCCACGCTAGCCAAGAACACTCCGGAGTAGTGTTGTCAGCTAGCGTGGAGAATAAGGCTGTTGAGGAGCGACCATCCATGTAATTGCTTATCACACGGTGGCTATAAATAATCTTTGGAAACAAACATAGAAATAATCATAACACAAATCAGTCACAGATATCCATATCACAAAGGCGGAAGAAGATATGAATATATAACTAACACATAAAAGTGTACATCAGAGCAGTGGTCAGTAAGATCCACGATAATACAAAAGAATAGCAACACGTGCTATACAAAAGAATACAACTATGAGTCTATATCTCAAGTGTATACAACAAAAACTGCTAATCTAAACAGTTAGCCAAAAGTCAGAGTGATGAATCCCTGGGAAGAAGTCAAGCAGAAGCACCTGTAACATCTCGGTCTGACCCGAGTATTATTTAAGAAAATAATAAACGGATCAGTCTAGCTATAAATATCAGATGACATGATATAACATAAAAGATATGGCATAAACATAAACATCCATAACGACATACCACTATAAGTATGTAAATAATGATCAACAGAAGATCAATCAATAAGAGATAATCAATATCACAAGAATCTTCTCAAAGATTCGAAGAGGGCATCATACCCTAAACTTGTACTCATAACAAGTCAATGACATAAATTCCAGAAATCAACACGAGAAATCCAGAAATCATAAAAAGGGAAAGAGGCCTATCACATGGCGGTCCGAAGACCATGGGGAGCTACCCCGCATGTGTGAATGGAATCACACAGATTGAGGTCAAGACTAACCAAAAAGCAGAAAGGTATGTGTGAATGGAATCACACAAGTGGTGTCTAGTCTAACCTTGCAATGAAAGAGACATCGCGCAATTGCTAGTCCAATTCATAAAGCGATCATCAAGATCAACGAGAAGTGTCAATTACACTAAGCTAGTAAATATAGAAGTTTAGCTTCATGTCCCATAACCACTTGCTTAACTTAAATATTTACGAACAAACTGTAAATCTTCACTAATAAAATTGTCACAAGAGGTTCAATCTAACAAGTCCAAGAATTAACCGACGAAGTGAACGCAAGCGTTTCATACCACTTGTTTTACTAAGTCGTTTAATTAGATTTCTCATCCGAGTGAGGTAAAGGCTTGTATATACTAATAGATTGGAAAACGGTTTAAGAAAAGAGCTTTGTTATTAAAAATAGAGTTGAAATTGTTTGTTAAAAGAGTTTTGATATTTACTACTAGTATTGAAACCTTTATATTATAAAGTGACAAAACACAGAAACAATTGTAGAAACAATCAGTCACAAAAATCGCATACTGAGATGTGAATAAAATCCAAGGAAATCAGCTCAATGTTTTTCAGATAAGATCCCCTACGGAGGGGGGGTCCAAGGGGGGTGGCAACCCCCCAAGGTGGGGGTGCGGGGGCAACGCCACCGTTTACGGGGTTCGACCTGCCCGGTCAGGTCGCGGGGGTCCAGGGGGCAACGCCCCCGGCGGGGTGCGGGGCAGCGCCCCGACAAAACGGTACGACCTAAGTGAAGGCAAGAGGTCTACAACCTAAAGCAAAATGAGGTCTAACGACCTAAGGGTTCACGCGACCTAACACAATGGCTGAGCGACCGAACTAAGTGCGCGACCTGGTGGGTAAGGAGGTCGAGGGGACACGCGACCTAAAGGTACGCGACCTAAGAAAGTTCACGGGCTAAGGATGAGCGACCTAACAAGGTAGAGAGGACACGCGACCTAAAGGTACGCGACCTAAGAAAGTTCGCGGGCTAAGGATGAGCGACCTAACAAGGTTCACGACCTAATGGAGACGAGGTCATGCGACCTAAAAGTGAAACGACCTAAGGGCGAAAACAAGGTCACGCGACCTAACGTAACACGGGTCAAACGACCTAAGGCATCACAGGACGAACGACCTAACTTCTTAAGGGACAGGCGACCTAAAGAGGTTCGCGACCTAAAGGTGCACGACCTAAGGTCTTTCGACCTAGGGGTATATAGGTAACACGACCTAAAGATGTCGCGACCTAAAAATAGAAAGCATGGCCGAACGACCTATCGAAGTAGAAAGGCATGCGACCTAACGGTCAAAAGGCCAACGACCTACGACCTAAAAGTCATACGACCTACGACCTAAAAGCCATACGACCTAAAAGCCATACGACCTACGACCTAAAAGCCATACGACCTAACGTGAAACGACCGAACTCCGAAGTGAAGATTCAAGGCAGTGCGACTTAGTGCGATAACACGCGAACGACCTAAGGGTTAGGTCGCGAGCGACCTAAGTACTAGGTCGTGAACGACCTAACTCCGAACACGCGAAAAATGGTCAGAACGATCTAGAAGCTATCTCGTACGCGACCTACGACCTAAGACCCACACGACCTAACTCCGAACGACCTAAAAATGGCCAGAACGACCTAAATGCAGAAATTTCGCCAAAACGCCAAAAATCGGAGTTTTTCGCCAATCCAATCCAAACCAAAAGCAAATATTCATGCTAAAGTGATAGGGAATCATTCCCAACAACCCAATATAGTTATAGACTAGATTTGTGAGATAAAAATCTCACCTTTGCACCAAATATCAATGAAAATGAAGTTTTAAGCAAGCAAGAATCAATCCTTCTTCTATCTAAGCACAAGAAGCTTGAATCCAATGTCTTCTTCTTGAATTTGGAGTAGAAAGATTGCAATTGAATTTGAGTTTTGGAATTTTAATTTCCCATTCCCTCCACCATTAATGCCAAAGCTTGATTAGTTAGGAAATTTATGAAGAGTGAGGAGAAGAGGGTTGGAACTTGGGCTTAATAGGCTAACCTAACCCAAAGTCCAAAGCGGGAAAAGTTAGTGAAATTTCACTAACTCCAAACCTATCGATGTTTATACTTAAAAAGTTGTAAACGACATTTCGAACTCAATGGAAGTGGTCTCGAGTCCTAATTTGACCGTTTGCAAAAAGTAGCTTTTCGGACCAAAATCCGATTAACGAGTTACTATTTAAATAAAATATTTAAATACAAACTCGATAAATATGCGGGTTGTTACATATGTACCTTATTTATTATTAGCGAGCATATACGGCTAATATGGCACGAAAGCGAGCTCCAAAAGCGAAGCAAGCGCAATCCGCACCTACTAAACACTCAACAACAACATGAGAATCATGCATATATGAAAATAGTATCAATATACAACATATAGCAACATAACAACTACATATGCCAATATAGCAAATGCAACAAAACAACCAATGCAACCATCAAACAACTATCATCCAACAAATCAATATTCATTCATACTCTCATTAATATTCAATGAATTGGTTTTCAATTTAAATCACATTTGATTTATTTACATTGGATTTACTAACATTCATTCATATTCAATTTTAATTAGTTTGCATTCACTAATTTAAATCCAATTCACATTCAGTTCTATTCAAATTTATTTACTTCTAATTTGAATTCAATTACATAGCTTTTAATTTCGCTAATTCATTTTCATTTAACACTTAATGAATTATATACAATCATCCAACATTCATATAACAACCAATGCACATCCAACACAACCAAATTATTAATTTTACATTCAATTTGGTTTAACACTTTTAATTCCAATTGGTTCAACATTCAATTGACTTTCATTCAATTCATTAATTCAATTCATTAATTCAATTCAATTGCTAATTCCTTTAACAATATAAAGTTGAATTTCATTCATATAACTCAAGTTCAAATTCTTAATGACTTCATTTCATTAATTCACTTATTAATTTACTTTGACACCAAGAATCAACTTCATTCAACATCACATAAGTTATATTCCTTTTCAACCATCTTATCAAATCCAAATCAATTTATTTAACTTTCCTTTTGTTAAATTTCAAATCACATGTCTTTGATGACAACTCAAATTTATTTCAACTTGGATTTTATTGATTTACTTATACTTCCTTTAATTTAACTCCATCCTTTAAGTTAAATTTATTCTATTAAAACTCAAATTGTATAAGTTATCAACTCATTTATCATTCCCATAAATATTTTAAATAAGATTCCAGAGTCCTTTCAAATCTTTCAAAACCATTTTTGAAATCAATTCAATTTCCCTTTTGAATCTCAAAACCAAACCCAAATTTTCCAAACAACTTTCATTTAGAATTATTTGGCAGCAATCCCTCTTTTGGAAACCCGAAAATGAACACCAATGATGCCGCGGTCATCATCGGAATGATTTTCCAACGACCGAAAAGAGTTTAGAGCTTTAATTTCTCCAAAACAATTTTTCAAAATATCAAATCCTTTCAAAACACTTCTCTGGAATTTTATTTTCAGATTATAAATCACATTTATAAATCTTTTACTTATATAATTTCACTTCTTATACATAAGATTATTTCACAAGTGTAAATCATTTTAATTATAATTCCATACTTATAATTCATTTGCTTATACCATTCATTCTTTCACAGCTGTTGTTTTTATTTAACAACCAAACAATCAATTCATATACACTTTAATAATTCTGAAAAATTATTTCCTTTATATATAAAATATAATCAAGGTAAAATTATTTCATTTATCCTATTAAAACAATACTGTGTCGAATTGTTCTATTCAAGTGTTTAGAGATCCCTATCAACAACGTTAATTACTCGTGTTGACCAAAATCCATATACCACTCAACAAACCAATCATCACAATATAAAACAATTTATATTCACTAACAAATACGCGCTCGTATCTATTATTACACCCACACTCATTCTAGAGTACTACTGACTCTATCTCTAATGAGTAATGCCCAACAGAGCCATGGTTGTCGCTTAACCATAAGCTCTGATACCAAATGTAACGTTTCCGATTTTTCGTTGCTGAAAAACCGAAAGGTTAGGGTTTAAGAAGGAGAAAAAGATAGAAGAAGAGAGAAAAAGATAGAACAAAACAGAAACAACAGAACAATATCAGAATCTCACAATTCGCAGCGGAACAACATATAATAGATAAATGAATAATCTTTAAACAAAGAACTATATCAGTTATTACATTACATCATATTACATTACATTACATCATCAGAGTGTACAACAACAAACAACATCAACAGCGGAAAAGGAATATTATATACTAGTTATACGCCATGCCATCCAGCTTGCCTCCAGCAACTCCTGAATTCCAAAATATCCTGATAAACCTTAACTCTTGACTGCCTGTGTGGAAATTGGTGGGCACCCAGAGTTTAGGAAGGAAAACAATAAACTCCAAGTCAATCATGTGACTGGTGTGAGAACTAAAACAGTTTATTTTTCTTTAAAATCAAAATAGAGGAATATTTTTAAAGTCAATTCACAATGCTTTTAAAAATGAGACTACCATAAGGCCTCCCGCACACACACAATGCAAATGCAGAATCGGAGGAGATTTCTCCTTATGATAGTCAAAGATGCTTGATACGCATTTAAAAAGAAACATTTGATATTATTACTAGTGCATAGTGTAGGAAAACATTTCAAAATGTAGAATATTAATCTTAGCCAGCATAGACATTTCGAACTATGTCTACTATAGCTACCATCTAAACAGTGGTGACCACCATAAGTAAATGACAGGTTCTACAACTAAAACCGTACATGGTTTCGTATTGGGAATTGAATTTCCAACAAATGGTCAGGCCAAGGAACTTTCCATTTCCACATGGAAACGCCTCTGGAAAGACGTCCCGAGAACCAAACCGGATCTCTGCCAACACAAGGCCGGGTTACCCCTAATTGGGTAACTACTGACACGAATATGTCATCCCCCGATCGTAACCGATCTATCCGGGGATCCTCGATTTCCAACAACCACATAAGAATAATAATGCAGTAACCACATAGGCTAAGTATCTGTGCTCCATTCCATGATACCACCTCTATCCAGAAGGAATGACATACACTAAAGAGGCGCTACCCTCTAATAACCTTGCCGCATCCTTCCTGTTTTGACCATTTCGGGGGTGTGAGGTCCGACGAAGTCTCGTCCACAAAGCCACACTTTATACAAAAGCCGTGCTTTGGGTCAACAAATAATCATAGAAATGATCACCAAGATAAATGATCAAATAAATGATCCTATCACAAATGATCAAACAATGATCATTTCACAGCAACACTCAGCATGCCACACTACCAAATTGGGAGTATATCACTAATAACCTTCAACTATATAACCTCTGAGCTCGTACGTCTCAGAGAAGGGTGTTAAGCTAAGAGAATAAATTCTCCGCCACCAACAGAAATATATTTGAAAGAAATCAGCTTTATATCTCAATTTGTAATGTCAGACATACAATCCATACAAGTCTGTTCTGGGATCGAACAGAACCGAAGACACTTCCAAAGAAGTCCTTGCATTCCTGATATTCACTAATCACGACCGGACTTCCCGTCACTAAGGGTGATAAAACCTCTATATCGGAGATCAGCCGATGTAGAGTAACTCGACGGTAATCCTTCCGTTTTCACAAATATTCGGTCTTCAACACCGGTCATCAAATGCAATCCATAACGACGTATCACATACTCGGAATGGGTTATACGACCCCAAGGTCCTTTCCCGGCTAACCTGAATAGTGAGCGCTTATATTAAAAATAAGTGTGGCATTCAAATTCAAGCGATTCACAACAAATACCTATTTAAAGGTAAATATTGATAGTCGGATTATTTAACTATCAATAGGCGTGTTCAACATCACCAAATCCAAATAATTTTCCAAATTATTTATTTTCAAAAATATCTTTACTAGATATATATTTTCCACACTTCAACCATTTGAAAACAATTTTTTTCAAATCACTTTTCACCTTTACCACTTTTGAAAACAAATTTCAAACATTTTCCTTACGCGGAATACTTTCATTTCAACATGGTTCATTTAAACCAATTAAATAAATCCTTACCGATTTACTTTATATTTACGTTCCAAATCCGTAAATTAATTCCCACACTTCAAAAATAAATCAACGTTTATTTTTAAACAAATTCCCCTTTTCATTTATAAATTCCATAGTGAATTTACATTCCAAAATATTTATGAATATACGATTTCAATTATTCATTTTCAATTTATCTTCAAAAAGATAAATTCTCAAAACATTTCATTTCACATTGAAAAAACATTTCCATACTTATTTATTAATAAGTAATTCACAAATCCATTTATTTTCAATACATAGAAAATATTTCATATACTTAATATCGAAATTAAGTATATATTTCATTCTTGAAGGAAAACATTCACTTAACACATTTGTTTGGGCCAAAACGAATGTTGCGTTAAACATCGTTACTACGACCCAAAATCACTAGTATAGGGATTCGAAATTTAGATAGATATATAAATCCCAATACTATATAAAACATTTCCTTTCGGAAATCATTTACTATAACAACAGTGTTATAGTCCACCATTTCCTTCTTTGTCGAAAACGTCTATTTCAACAATAAATGTTGAAATCTATGGTTTCGATTCATAATACATTTTAAAACATCTTTAAAATAATTAACTTCATTCTATAATATTCATTTTGCCAAACATGACCATTTTATTCAATAAGGTATTCACTGTCCAAAATGGTGAATATATTTCCTTTAATAAACTTCAATATTCAATTTGTCAAATTAAATTGATTTCGAATTTATAAACAATGTTTATAAATTCCATTTCTATTTATAAGCTTCGATTTATAAATCTCATTATTAACAAATTCCATTTATATCTCATTTAAATGCCAAAATCCGATTTATAAGATAATTACTTATAAATCTTCTATTTTACAAAATCTATTTATTTTTATAACTTCACAATTTATGAATCTATAAATTCCGTTCACTTATGAAATCCATCTTATCTCACCTTTAACACTTATAAAAGCTCGTTTTATAATTCCAATATTTTTAACTTATAAAAATAAATTTAAGAATCTTTTATAATGATCCAAAATTACAAATTAAACCATTTTATAAATTAATCACTATTTATTTCGAAAATCTCAAATTTGGTTATATTTTACAAAAACAGTAATTTTTATAACATAAAAATTTGTAACGTTTTAATTATTTAAAATGAATCAACTCAAAATTTTATAAAAATATATACTTTGAAAAATCACTTTAAAATCCTTTTAAAACCAAAAATCATTATTTTAAAACTTCAGAAATGGATCCGATGATGCAACAGCACCAAATAGTCAATCACGACATCCAAATATCATATATCGATATGATAATCAACAAATATCAAAATATCTGTAAATAAATCAATACAGTTGAGGAATCCAGTTGGATCCCTCCAACCTGTTTCCCTGCATCCAAAGATGTTAGCACAATATCAATTCCGCTCCAGTACGGAATTATCGCGGTATATGGGATTTATAAAATATTATCCGCTTAATAGACGGCGCAATACGGTCTCATCCGCTATATAACGCGAGAAATCAACAACTGTAGTATATACATATGCCAATATATATATATATTGCTATTATATATAATACCAATTTCACTGTTTATGAAATATTCGCGGTATATGTTTTTAATAAATAACATCCGCTTACTAACGGCGCATAATGTCTATTTTAACAATCAATGGATAACAATCATCATTCAAACATGCATTCAAAATTTTTAAATATAACTATTTAAAATTAAAATTGAAACTGATTCGATTGAGTGAGAAGTTCTCACCTTGATTTTATTTCCGTTTTCAGCTTTTATTTCGAATAAAATTAAACGCGCGTTTAATTTTACCCGAAATTTTCACTGACTCCTATCGCTTCCAATCCAGTTTCATAGCGTAGTGCTCGTCCATACGATTCCAACGCAACTGGTTTCGCGCGTTTTCGACCTCGTATGGAAAAGATATCAATTTTTAAAGTTACACGAATTTTTATTCATAAATTTACAACATAAATTTCTATTTTAAACCCTACAATGCATCACATCCCTTCAATCCATCACCATCAGATCCAAGCCATTCCACCTTGCTTCTCCTTCCCACATTCATGCACGTAAAGGAAGATCACGCAGCTTGAACCCAACATTCACGAACTAGGGTTCCATTTTGCAACCACCACAAGTGACTTGAAGTTGATCGGAGACCCCCATCACGTGCGCCCACACGAGAGCCACGCTCGGCCATAAGAACTCGACACTCGGCCCCCCATACCTCGTACTGCGTGCGCGACCTGCAGGCCGTCGGCCCCCCCTTACTCCCTCCATGTCGCTCCAATTTCGATCAACTCCGTATAGATTCGAAGCTCTCTTCATGCTCTACAAGTTTCATGTTGAACACTTTCTCTAATTGCTTGTGGATTGAGAGTAATTGAAGAAGAAAAGAAAGAAAATTCTGGCCATTCATTTCAGTTGGAGGCGGCTACTGGTTTCTAAAACCCTAGGTTAATAATTTTTGCAAATTTATGAAGAACATGGGCTTATATAGAAAATTTTCCAATTTACTATTCACCCGGAATTTCCGAACTCCAAACGAAGCGTGCCGGTTGGCATTTCTAAGGTTTACCCCGCGTTCCGAACACAATGGAACATGTTTTGGGAGCTAATTCGGTCATCTGCGCGAGTTATGGCAATAAACGTTCAATTTAAAATTAAACCGATTAAACGATTTTCTAGGCGTTTTAGCTTGCACCGGACAAACGGTAAATCCGATTGACACAAAATTTGAAACCATACAATAATATCACATTATGGATCCGATGAAACTAGTTTCATCGAAATCCGAGACTTTTTGAAAAATGGCTATTTTAACTCGCCAAATTAATATTAAAACAATTTCGATGCGTTTCGAGCTGCCACGGTCAAACGATAACTCCAATTGCTACGAAAATTGAAACCCGATAATAAAAAACTATTACGGATCCAGTGGAACTAGTTTCGTCCAATTCTGAGACTGTTTGAAAAATGGCTAATTTCACTAGTCGATTAAATATTAAAATATTCAATTTTCACAAATTAACTTTTAATTTGATTTTAAAAGTTCTAAAATATCGTTCTAACTCCAATATGATAAAATAAAATTTTACAAATCATTTTTAATCATATTTAACCCAATTTTCAATTTTTTTCTGAAATTTAAATATTAAATTGGCGATTTAATTGTCCAGTTAAATCCAATTATTCGAAATAAAATTTATTCGACTTATAAATTCCACATATTAATACTTAAAATTAATTAAATATTCGAATTTAAATTAATAAAAATTCTGGTACAGCCTTCCCATTCAAACTCAGGGCATCTTTAGTCTTTTCTGGGATTTTCATTTTCTTTATGGCATCGATCTTTCCAGGATTAGCCTCTATTCCTCTTGCACACATAATGTATCCTAGGAATTTGCATGACTAAATTGCTTACACTTCAAAGGTTTGACTTCATTCACATGGTCCGAAGCTACTTTGTATTTTACAAGCATATCATCGATATAGATTTCGATATTCTTCCCAATCTAGTCTGTGAACAACATATTAACTAGTCTTTGGTATGTTGCCCCTGCATTCTTTAATCAAAATGGCATCACATTGTAGCAGTATAATCCCTTCTCAATGATGAAACTCGTATGCTTCTGATCTGGCCCAGCTATCTGTTTGTAACCTAAATAAGCATCCATGGTTGCCAATAGTTCATGTAAGCTAGATGCATCGACTAGCTGGTTAATTCTAGGCAAGGGAAAATGGTCCTTAGAACAAGCTTTGTTGATGTTTATGAAGTCTATACAGGATCTCCTCTTCCCATTAGATTTATTTACCAAGAGTGGATTTTCTACCCACTTTGGATAATATACTTCTCGGATGAAGCCGTTTTCATTCAATTATTTAACTTCTTCATAAAGAGAGTTATAATCTTTCCTGATCCAGCGTGCACCATTTTTATCTCATAGGATGTGCGTCTGGGTCTTTGTTTTGAGCATGGTAGATTATGGCTGGATCGATCCCTACCATATTTAAATGAGTCCAGGAAAAAGCATCATAGGATCTCCTCAAAAAATCAATTAATTCTAAATGCAGTTTGCCACTTAGATTTTTTTTGTCCAATCTTCACTATTTTAGTAGGATTTGAGGGGACCATTTGAATATCTTCCAGATCATTCACTTGTTTTAGGTCCTTTTACTTCATTCCTAGCCGTGGATCTACTTCATCCTCAATTTCATACGGCTTTGGTGAAGTTGCGCTTTTGTAATCCTGAGAGGCATCGGATAAGTACTATGCAAACATTGACCTATATTCACCCATTCCTATCATGTAGATAGTCTTGTTTTGCCTTCTTGGAGACACTATGATCGTAGATTGACCTGTTTCAGTATATGCCTTAGAATCGTCTCCAATGTAGTCTTGTTTTTAATTATGGAAATATATGGAATAAATTTGATAAATCTATTTAAATGATTTAAAAGAGATTTAGATTGGAAAATATGAGTTATCAAATATTTATAAGTTGTTTAAATCAAATAGGCTTATATAGCACTTTCCGTAGCACTTTTCTGCTGCGAATTCTATAACTTTTGGAATATGAGTTTAAATGTAACGACGTTTCCCAGAATCAATTGTGAATGTTTTAAAAAGGATAATTAAGCAGTTTTTGAAAGATAATTTGGAATATTTATAAGCAATTCCAAAATAAAGTTGAAAATCTGAGTATGCGGAAATGACTAGTACATTTGTCCCGCCTGTGAGATTTAGAAAGATAAAACAAGTTGTTTAACTAAGGTTAGGGATGGAGCAACCAGTGACCTGAACTTACCTAGCCTATGTTTTCGTTTCTTAGGCGAGGGGTGGAACAGATCAAAAGGAAAGCCCGGATGCGCTTAAATAAAAAGATCGTATTGAGTTTCCAAAATAAAAGAAGATTGGTATTATCCAAAATTTAAGCAATCTCCTAAATGAATGATTTCTTTGATCCAATTTACTCAAAAATGTTTGCTAAGATTTATTTTAGGGTTTATCTTAAATGATGTCTTAAATAATATTGTTTTTGACCCACATAAAAGTTAAAGAATTTGATTGAAAGTTAGGTAAGGAAATTTGAGATATTTTCCAAAGCAAAAGAATGAATTACTTAGAATTATCCTAAGTCAAAATAAGGATATTTTGAAATCATTCGAAAAGAATTTAAGTGAAAAGAGACTAAATAAATCCTGTATACTCATATTCACCTTTTATCGATAATTGGATTTCGAAGGAACCGGGGTCGGATTTGGATAATTATTATCCGAAAACCACTTTGAACCAATATATACGTTCGAATGTGAAGACGTGTTGAAGATGATTGAAAACCGTGGATCTTTATAGCATGAGCACTGCTTGTTGACTTGCTCCGGGTAGCTCCCGAGTTATATATAGCAGTAGTCTCCTCGTTGTGGAGATTTTTCGAATTGCAAGGACTACTCGCTACTAGTGATAGTAGGAGAGTGCCTTCGGTTTGTCCTGTTCCTGGACAACTTGTATGGACGTTTGACTGACATTGCATTTCTAAAGATTATGTACATTGATTTTTACAAACATACATCAATGGTGGCAGAGAAGACAATTTCTCTTAGCTTAACACCCTCCTTGAGACGTATGAGCTTAAGGGTTGTATTTTTGTGGAAGATAATTAGTAGTTAACGGAAATGACAATGTGGCATTCAAAGATGTGATATGTGCTTTGTGAAAAGGTAATCGTTGCCTTAAGTCTCATCAAACCAAAAATGACCGAAACAGGATTAGATGCGGCAAGGCTAAGTGGGTCATTCCCAAGTAGGGTGTTGTCATCCCCTTCTAGATATATATTTTCCCGCTATGACGTTCGGGATGTAAATTAATGTGGTGTATGGAAATCGAGCGCTCGGATAAAGGTCGGTAACGACCGGGGGATGACATATTCGATGCTATCTAGTTACAGAGATAGGTCGGTCTTGTGTTGGCAGAGGTTCCTTTGTTCTATTCCTCAGGGCATCCTTCTAGAGGTGTACCCATTTCGGAAGGTAGATCCTTTACCTGGTCATTTGTATAGAAATCCATTCTCCAATAAGAACCTACGGTTTTGTTTGTAGAGCCTAGTATGCTGGAATTTAATAATGGTAACAATTTCAGCTAAGATTAATAAGTTTATTTGCAAATGTTTTCAAAGAGATGTCATTAAGAATAATATCAAATGTTTTGATATAAAAGTGTTTTAGTCATCATAAGGTAAAAACCATCCGTGTTTATGTGTGGGTGTGGTCTTATGAGATACTCTTTATTTTCAAAGGATTTATAAAAAGGCTGATATATGACACTGTCATTTATTATTGAGTTTTTCTCACGCTGGTTTATCAAACCTGATTCGGGTATTTTCAATACTCGGGTCAGATCCGAGTATTTTCAGATTTATACGAATACGGTTGGTGTTTCCAAAGTAGAGTTGGAGATATTCATCTACGTATGACATATTCTATTATCCGCTGTACTTAGTTTGTTTTAGTTGATGTTTGTCAGCAATTGTAAGGACGGATGTTTATAACAGTCCAAGCTGAATTTAGGTTAGACTCTGATATATGTATTTAAAAGTTTTCCACTGTAACTGTATCTGTTCAATATTATATGTCATTCCATTTGTGTGAGATTCTGTTCTATCTATTTTTTCTTTCTACTGTAACGACCCATAAATTTCGACAATTAAATTGTTAATTAAATAGGATCTTGTAATTTAATTTTTTGTAGAAAAAAAAGAAAAAAAATGAAGATGATAAATTAGTATTGGAATGAACGCTAAATTAAAATATAGCAACGGTATTTAAAAACTTGATTATTAGTAATTTGAATAAAAATCTAATGATTGAAATAGTGAAAGATTTATACCTTTGTGTAAATTGAAAATAAATAAAGGGAATTTATTATGTAAATTAAGAAAAGATTGGAATAAATGATGATTCCATGCATACTTATAAAAAGTTACTATGAGTTGCATGTTAAAATGGTTGATTAAGTTGAAATTATGAAAAGGGTAATTAAAGACAAGAATTTGATTTTGCCTAAGTATCAATATATTGATAAACTATAACTGAATAGAAATTTTAATTTTCTCAATCCTTTTTATTTACTATTAGAAGATGTTAATTAATTTAACGGTGAAAATTTGAAAATAAATTCAAATTGTATGCTAGATAATAAATTGCAATAATTAAAGTTAGTAATAAATGGAAAACGGAATACCAATTTATTTATGAAGTGGATATAAGGGAATGTAACAAATTTGAATAAGGAATGCTAATTGTGCATTAAGTGAAGGAATGGAGCATAGATGGAATAATTAAAGGGATTTAGAATTTTTAATTTGTATGTATGCATTATTTCTATATTGCAATAAAATAGGAAGTAAGTGAAGATATGCATTAATGAATGAATATAGAAATATAAAATAGGAAGTAAGTAAAGATATGCATTAATGAATGAATATAGAAATATAAAATAGGAAGTGAGTGAGGATATGCATTAATGAATGAATATAGAAATATATTGCAATAAAATAGGAAGTAAGTGAAGATATGCATTAATGAATGAATATAGAAATATAAAATAGGAAGTGAGTGAGGATATGCATTAATGAATGAATATAGAAATATATTGCAAATATAAAATAGGAAGTGAGTGAGGATATGCATTAATGAATGAATATAGAAATATATTGCAAATATAAAATAGGAAGTGAGTGAGGATATGCATTAATGAATGAGTATAGAAATATATTGCAATAAAATAGGAAGTAAGTGAAGATATGCATTAATGAATGAATATAGATATATATTGCAATAAAATAGGAAGTGAGTGAAGATATGCATTAATGAATGAGTATAGAAATATATAGCAATAAAATAGGAATAAGTGAGAATCGATTGAAATATAAAATGATATTGGGTATTACAAAGAGTTTAGAAAATAATTACAAGATATAAGTGAAATAAGATGCATAGAAAAGTTGGTTAATTGTTAAGTGATGAATGATGTAATAAAGGAATGAAATCTAGATAAATTAACCTAATTGGGACCTTAATTAATGATTTAAAATAAAAAGATGACTGACTAATAGAATAACTTATAATCTAAGGAAATCAAGTAGTATGTTAATTTGAAATAAATTTATAAATTCATTTATGAAATGTAATATAATTCAATGCTAAATGTCAATTTATTTAATAGTAAGATTGTAAATCAATAAACTAAGTTATGAAGATTTCAAATTTTATTTATAACAATTTATGGGAAATCAATTACAATTAATTGACTTGAATTGTGCAGTTAGCATAGATTTTGTTTTGTAATTGAAGGAGGTTAATTTTATAAGACGAAATTTTGCTAATTCTATATAAAATAGGACCACTGGTTGATTTATAGTATAGAAAGCAAGATGTATAAATTTAATTAAAGTATCAAAATTCAACAATTGTAATTATTGCAAATTAAAATGGAATTTGAGGATAATAATGTGAAACCTTGAACAAATGTTAGTGCATCCTTATTATTGGTAAAAGATGAGAATATAAAAGTTTGAAAATAAATAAAAAATAGGTTTTTGAAAATTTAATTTATAATTTCTAAATATAAGGAAGTGGAGAAATTAACACTGCAATGGATAGACTTATCAGCTTTTAATGTACATCTAAATTTGTTTAGATCAATTTGGAAATTAATAAAATTGTGGATATATTTTGAAACGTAAACGAAACGTCTAGATTTACATTTGTAAATACGTTTAAAATAAAATGTAAATGATAAGGAATTTATTTATTTCCTAAATCCGTAACGTGTGTAATTAATATTATTTATCTTTTGGGACCACTTCCGTTTGCACATTAAAATTCGTGCACACCTATTCTTTTGCGATCTATCTACAAATAGGCGGTGAAACCCTAGCCTCCATCTTCATTCCTCTGTATAGTCTCTTCTTCAACTTCTTCTCTTCTTCAACGGCAACAGACAATTTCTAGATCCAGTTTCAATCCAAATAAAAGTCAAAATTCAAACTCCTCTAAAAATTCCAAAAAAATTATATGTTGGAGCTCTCAGACTACGCAATCTACTGGTGGTGTTCGTTTTCCGTTTTGGGTTCGATCTGGAAACATATTCGCGTGCTCCTGTAGCCAAAGCGCGTGGAAGATGATAGTGACGTGGCGAGTATTTAATTAAGGTTTGTTTTGTTTTATAATTTATTTTGATTTTCAAATCGTTTAAATCGCATAACTTTTTCATACGAGCTCGGATTCACGCGAAACTTTTTTTGTTAGGATCGTAATTGAATTCCGGACAGTTTGGAACTAGTTTGGACCAATTCGGAGACCGTCGAATTTTTGAGTTTAAATTGAATTTGAATTCGATTTAAATTCAAAAGGTGCTCACAATTTCTAAAATTTCTTATGTTTGTTAAATTGATTTTAGATATGAATAGAAATTTATTTATGACTATTTGACTTGTTTTATTCCTTATCTCTGTTAAATCGCATTTATTTAATTTAACTCTTCATAAATTTTATTACTGCGTATAAATTGACGGTTATAGTTATTTATTTGCATATAAACTATTAGTTTAATAGTTGTTAAATTCATTTTTGAAAATAACTGTCAGTTATTACCTGTTATATATTATCAGATATATATTGATATTGATTTATTATTGGATGATGATTGTGATTTGGATGATGGATGATGGATGATGAATGATGAATGGATATTTTATTTTATATCATTAAACTGCAAGTCATCATGCATTTTCATTTCATTCGGGATTGCGGTTTGAAATGATATACAACCGCATTTTTTTATTTTAAATTGCGGATTGAAATGATAAACATCCGTATCACTTGACCATAGGATAGAAAATTTTATACAGGCACCGCGGTAAATATATAAAATTATTTTTGGAAATGTTTTACTATGGTTTTGTAAAGCTATACATATATATATAGTTTATGGGTTTTGATTTGATCATTAATAAAAGCTGTATATATATATATATATAAATTTTTCGGTTTTAGGCTTTGTATAAAAATTGATTTGAAGTATAAACCGAAGTTTGATTTTAAGATCAAATACGATTTAGCATTTAATTAAAATTTAATTTCTGGTAGTTCTATTGACTTAAATAAGAATAAAATTGGAAGTTGAATATTAAGTTAAATCAGAATTTAAATAAAAGTTAAAATTTTAAAGGATATGATTTATAACTTGATTTTGTGTAAAGTGATTTAAATGAGTATCAGGTTGTTTGAAATGAATATATCAAGTTAAATAAATTGAAAAATTTTCCAGTTATGTGAAGTTAAAGGTTTACTTAAATTATATTGAATTCAATAAGTAAACATTTAATAAGTAATTGGATTTGATACATACGGGTTTGTCAAATAAGTTGGTTTTTTTGAAATGGTGAAATATTTAAAGCTTTTAACCATAAGAATTGAAATGGTATTTGGAAGTTTAAATCGATATTTAGAATTGATTTGTGAAATCTAAAGAACTATTTTGTTTCATAAAAGTAGTTAAATATTTAACCATTTAAGAGATGGAAATTTGTTTCAAAGCTATGTTTTTTTCAAGGTAGTATAAGTTGGAAATATTATATTCAAGAGTTTTGATTTCTAAATATTTTACTTTGGAAACCCTATTATTTTGGAAATAATATATATTGAAAAATAAAATGATATCGTATTGATTTGGGGTTTTAAGAATAAAAATGATATCGTTTTTATATGGGTTTTAAATGGATATTTTATTTTGGTTTTAAAAGTATAATTATTTTTAAATGACCGCGGTGTTATAATAACGATTGGCTGGCAAAGAGACCGGGATCGGATATGGACATATACTCTGTCGATACCGAAAACCACTTTGACTAACCGTGTACGCGGTGGAGATTCCAGAATGAAGTAGGTTGGTGGAGGCGTTTCCTGCAAGGTAAATACGTGAACCCGACTCCCGTGAGTTGGCATAACGTGGCTAAAACAGGAGCGATTCTCGGGCCAATGAGGTCATTCCTCTGATCGGACACTCCTCTTCGATATTATACTTTGACTTTGAATTGATTCAGTGGCCACTTTTACTTTGATTTTTTTTGGGGGGAGTTTGTTTCGAGGTGGGCGGTAGCTGCGGCTACGCGTTTCCATCAGCCCGGATAGCAATTGGTATATCTACCTTGGCATTGCCTAGTTGTGCCGTGTCACCTACCCTATCGCACCTTGTACGAGTTTGGATTTCTCCCGTAGCCCGTGTGGTATCCTCTGGTGGCTTCCCGATCAGGAGGGACTATGATATTGGATGGACTACTGGGACTATTACGTGTTAAGGGCTGTATGGGTAACCCCTTAATGCTAAGAAAAAAGTTAGTTTATTTTACAATTAGACACTATTATAATAGCGCAATATACTACATAGTAAATAGTTTAACGGATCCTTAGGAGATGTAAAATCCCGAGCATCTCTTGAGTTACTGTACTCATATTTATTTTGTTAATTTAACTCACATAAGATCTTTTAGTTCTGACTCGAGTGTTTTGTCTTTTCAAATTCGCTCTGGTCAGTATGAGCGTTTCAGGATTTGAAGATTTAGCTCTGGAGGACGAAGACGAAGATGTATATTATTATTATTTATACTAGTACACTACACACTATTCCGCTGCATTGTTATTGGTATGTGTAACTCTGATATGTAGTATATAAATATTTTGTAAATAGATTTATAAACTATATATTTTATTATTATATTTTATCCTTCCGCTGCGAGATTCTGTTTTCTTTTATTTCTTTCTCGTTTTTCTTATTTACCCCATAACAATCCGCCCTTCCGTATGGTTTGAATCGGCACGTGTGTCTGTTTAAATCGTGCGAAAAGGCGGATGTTACAGTTGGTATCAGAGCTTTGGTTTAGCGATAAACCTTGGCTTTGTCGTATTTGACTCTTTGTTAATAGGGTAGTAATACCCTATGGGAGTCGCTGAGTGTATATATATGAGAGAGAGTACTTGTTAGTGTTATAAAAAGGTTTTAATATTGTGTTAATCTGTTCCGTTTGTATTTATAAATTCTGGTTGATGCATGGGACGCTGTGACATCAATAGGGGTTTCTAAACACTAAATAGGACAGACCGACATAATATCTGTTTTAATATAGGTGAATGAAATCTTTTTTCCTATTATATTTTCTATATATAAAATAAATTTTTCAATCTATATCTATATTTGGTTGTAATAGATTGGTTGTTAGGTAATGAAGGTTTTGAATAATGATAGAAATAAGATTTAAAAATAAGATAAATGAAATTTGGAAATTTAGTACTTAAGATCCGAGGTTTTGGAATTTTTCGTAAAAATTTTGGAATATAATTGTTATAAGTATTTTCTGATATGAATATTTAATATAATTTAAGAGAAATTGTTTTAAAGAAGATTTTTGGAGAAAATAAGTTTTGTACTTTCCTCTCTGTCACTGAAAAATAATTTCGGTGATGAGTGCACGCATCATCGACATTCATTTTCGAGTTTTGAAGTGGGAAGGCCACTGTAGTAATTTACTGCAGAATTGTTAAGAAAATTTTATTGTTTTAATTATAATTGGATAAATATGTTAAGTGTAGATATCTATCTATTATTTTAAATGATTTAAAATTTAACCCGGTATTTGGTTCTTAAGTTCCAGATTTATTAATAGTTCAATTAAGTGTAGAAATTGGAACCTTTAAGTAAAGTAAAAATTTAATACAATAGGAAGATAAGTAATGTAAATAAACGATTATAAACATTATTAAATGAATTAATGAACTTCTTTATTTATAAGAATTGATGTATAAAGTTGCAAATTTATTGTAGTTAAATTGTTACCATTATTAAATATAATAGAAATGTAAGCATTAAATAAATGAATGAAATTAAAAGTAAGTTGAAATTGTAATTTATAAAACGAATATATATAATTATTAAACCATTAATTAATTAAAGAAATTGAGAAGAAACTTGTATAATTTTCACTTACATTCTTAAAGCATATATATAACTTACCATATAATAAAAGTTGCAATGTTAGTAAGAAAATTTAAGGGGAAATCTTATAAGTGAAGCTTGAGGTAATAAAGGTATTCAATGAATTTGTTGTTACAAAATGAGAATTAAATGTATAAACTTAAGTTAAAATGGAAATTTTAAGTATTATAAATAGATGATTATAAACTTAAGTAAATAAAACGGAATGCAAATATAATGAATATTGTAATAAATGAAAAATGAAAATTGTAAGTAATGAAGGAATCACTCAATAAATGAAAGAAAAGAAATTAAACAACTAAAGCGTGAAATAAATGTATAATAAGTTAATTTGGTTGTTGGTTTGAATTGTTATTGTTTGACTTATGGTTGGTTGGGTAAGAGAATTTGAAATTGTTGGATGAATAAATAATCTATCGTTGTTCCATCTAAGACTGTTGAGTAAAGGATGCACTTGATAGTTATTTTCATTCCATACAATTTCAAGTTTTGAACCCGAACAACTATTTGTTTGTTGGATTAAATGGTTGCTTTGTCTTGTGTATGTATGCTGTTTGTAAAGTTGATGGTTGTCGTATTGATTGGTTGATTAATGGTTGAAACCGCTTAAATATTTCACTTTATATAAATTTGTATATTTTAGCTAAATTAACTAATTTTGTAAATTTAATTTTTTATGAATATAATATTTAAATATGATATTGATTTCGAAATTCTTCTTTTCCCTTCTTTCCCTTTTCGGGGACGAAAAGTTTTGAGTGGGGGAGAGTGTAACGACCCGTAAATTTCGACAATTAAATTGTTAATTAAATAGGATCTTGTAATTTAATTTTTTGTATAAAAAAAAGAAAAAAATGAAGATGATAAATTAGTATTGGAATGAACGCTAAATTAAAATATAGCAACGGTACTTAAAAACTTGATTATTAGTAATTTGAATAAAAATCTAATGATTGAAATAGTGAAAGATTTATACCTTTGTGTAAATTGAAAATAAATAAAGGGAATTTATTATGTAAATTAAGAAAAGATTGGAATAAATGATGATTCCATGCATACTTATAAAAAGTTATTATGAGTTGCATGTTAAAATGGTTGATTGAGTTGAAATTATTAAAAGGGTAATTAAAGACAAGAATTTGATTTTGCCTAAGTATCAATATATTGATAAACTATAACTGAATAGAAATTTTAATTTGCTCAATCCTTTTTATTTACTATTAGAAGATGTTAATTAATTTAACGGTGAAAATTTGAAAATAAATTCAAATTGTATGCTAGATAATAAATTGCAATAATTAAAGTTAGTAATAAATGGAAAACGGAATACCAATTATTTATGAAGTGGATATAAGGGAATGTAACAAATTTGAATAAGGAATGCTAATTGTGCATTAAGTGAAGGAATGGAGCATAGATGGAATAATTAAAGGGATTTAGAATTTTTAATTTGTATGTATGCATTAATGAATGAATATAGAAATATATTGCAATAAAATAGGAAGTAAGTGAAGATATGCATTAATGAATGAATATAGAAATATAAAATAGGAAGTAAGTAAAGATATGCATTAATGAATGAATATAGAAATATAAAATAGGAAGTGAGTGAGGATATGCATTAATGAATGAATATAGAAATATATTGCAATAAAATAGGAAGTAAGTGAAGATATGCATTAATGAATGAATATAGAAATATAAAATAGGAAGTGAGTGAGGATATGCATTAATGAATGAATATAGAAATATATTGCAAATATAAAATAGGAAGTGAGTGAGGATATGCATTAATGAATGAATATAGAAATATATTGCAAATATAAAATAGGAAGTGAGTGAGGATATGCATTAATGAATGAGTATAGAAATATATTGCAATAAAATAGGAAGTAAGTGAAGATATGCATTAATGAATGAATATAGATATATATTGCAATAAAATAGGAAGTGAGTGAAGATATGCATTAATGAATGAGTATAGAAATATATAGCAATAAAATAGGAAGTGAGTGAAGATATGCATTAATGAATGAGTATAGAAATATATCGCAATAAAATAGAAATAAGTGAGAATCGATTGAAATATAAAATGATATTGGGTATTACAAGTATGAGTTTAGAAAATAATTACAAGATATAAGTGAAATAAGATGCATAGAAAAGTTGGTTAATTGTTAAGTGATGAATGATGTAATAAAGGAATGTAATCCAGATAAATTAACCTAATTGGGACCTTAATTAATGATTTAAAAAAAATGACTGACTAATAGAATAACTTATAATCTAAGGAAATCAAGTAGTACGTTAATTTGAAATAAATTTATAAATTCATTTATGGAATGTAATATAATTCAATGCTAAATGTCAATTTATTTAATAGTAAGATTGTAAATCAATAAACGAAGTTATGAAGATTTCAAATTTTATTTATAACAATTTATGGGAAATCAATTACAATTAATTGACTTGAATTGTGCAGTTAGAGTAGATTTTGTTTTGTAATTGAAGGAGGTTAATTTTATAAGATGAAATTTTGCTAATTCTATATAAAATAGGACCACTGGTTGATTTATAGTATAGAAAGCAAGATGTATAAATTTAATTAAAGTATCAAAATTCAACAATTGTAATTATTGCAAATTAAAATGGAATTTGTGGATAATAAGGTGAAACCATGAACAAATGTTAGTGCATCCTTATTATTGGTAAAAGATGAGAATATAAAAGTTTGAAAATAAAAAAAATAGGTTTTTGAAAATTTAATTTATAATTTCTAAATATAAGGAAGTGGAGAAATTAACACTGCAATGGATAGACTTATCAGCTTTTAATGTACATCTAAATTTGTTTAGATCAATTTGGAAATTAATAAAATTGTGGATATATTTTGAAACGTAAACAAAACGTCTAGATTTACATTTGTAAATATGTTTAAAATAAAATGTAAATGATAAGGAATTTATTTATTTCCTAAATCTGTAACGTGTGTAATTAATATTATTTATCTTTTGGGACCACTTCCGTTTGCACGTTAAAATTCGTGCACACCTATTCTTTTACGATCTATCTATAAATAGGTGGTGAAACCCTAGCCTCCATCTTCATTTCTCTGTATAGTCTCTTCTTCAACTTCTTCTCTTCTTCAATGGCAACAGACAATTTCTAGATCCATTTTCAATCCAAATAAAAGTCAAAATTCAAACTCCTCTAAAAATTCCAAAAAAATTATATGTTGGAGCTCTAAGAATACGCAATCTACTGGTGGTGTTCGTTTTCCGTTTTGGGTTCGGTCTGGAAACATATTCGCGTGCTCCTGTAGCCAAAGCGCGTGGAAGACGATAGTGACGTGGCGAGTATTTAATTAAGGTTTGTTTTGTTTTATAATTTATTTTGATTTTCAATTCGTTTAAATCGCATAACTTTTTCATACGACCTCGGATTCACGCGAAACTTTTTTTGTTAGGATCGTAATTAAATTTCAGACAGTTTGGAACTAGTTTGGACCAATTCGGAGACCGTCGAATTTTTGAGTTTAAATTGAATTTAAATTCGATTTAAATTCAAAAGGTGCTCACAATTTCTAAAATTTCTTATGTTTGTTAAATTGATTTTAGATATGAGTAGAAATTTATTTATGACTATTTGACATGTTTTATTCCTTATCTCTGTTAAATCGCATTTATTTAATTTAACTGTTCATAAATTTTATTACTGCGTATAAATTGACAGTTATAGTTATTTATTTGCATATAAACTATTAGTTTAATAGTTGTTAAATTCATTTTTGAATATAACTGCCAGTTATTACCTGTTATATATTATCAGATATATATTGATATTGATTTATTATTGGATGATGATTGTGATTTGGATGATGGATGATGAATGATGAATGGATGTTTTATTTTATATCATTAAACTGCAAGTCATCATGCATTTTCATTTCATTCGGGATTGCGGTTTGAAATGATATACAACCGTATTTTTTTATTTTAAATTGCGGATTGAAATGATAAACATCCGTATCACTTGACCATAGGATAGAAAATTTTATACAGGCACCGCGGTAAATATATAAAATTATTTTTGGAAATGTTTTACTATGGTTTTGTAAAGCTATACATATATATATAGTTTATGGGTTTTGATTTGATCATTAATAAAAGCTATATATATATATATATATAGAAATTTTCCGGTTTTAGGCTTTGTACAAAAATTGATTTGAAGTATAAACCGAAGTTTGATTTTAAGATCAAATACGATTTAGCATTTAGTTAAAATTTAATTTCTGGTAGTTCTATTGACTTAAATAAGAATAAAATTGGAAGTTCAAAATTAAGTTAAATCGGAATTTAAATAAAAGTTAAAATTTTAAAGGATATGATTTATAACTTGATTTTGTGTAAAGTGATTTAAATGAGTATCAGGTTGTTTTAAATGAATATATCAAGTTAAATAAATTGAAAAAATTTCCAGTTGTGTGAAGTTAAAGGTTTACTTAAATTATATTGAATTCAATAAGTAAACATTTAATAAGTAATTGGATTTGATACATATGGATTTGTCAAATAAGTTTGTTTTTTTGAAATGGTGAAATATTTAAAGCTTTTAACCATAAGAAGTGAAATGGTATTTGGAAGTTTAAATCGATATTTAGAATTGATTTGTGAAATCTAAAGAAGCTATTTTGTTTTATAAAAGTAGTTAAATATTTAACCATTTAAGAGATGGAAATTTGTTTCAAAGCTATGTTTTTTTCAAGGTAGTATAAGTTGGAAATACTATATTCAAGAGTTTTGATTTCTAAATATTTTACTTTGGAAACCCTATGATTTTGGAAATAATATATATTGGAAAATAAAATGATATCGTATTGATTTGGGGTTTTAAGAATAAAAATGATATCGTTTTTATATGGGTTTTAAATGGATATTTTATTTTGGTTTTAAAAGTATAATTATTTTTAAATGACCGCGGTGTTTTAATAACGATTGGTTGGCAAAGAGACCGGGATCGGATATGGACATACTCTCTGTCGATACCGAAAACCACTTTGACTAACCGTGTACGCGGTGGAGATTCCAGAATGAAGTAGGTTGGTGGAGGCGTTTCCTGCAAGGTAAATACGTGGGCCCGACTCCCGTGAGTTGGCATAAGGTGGCTAAAACAGGAGCGATTCTCGGGCCAATGAGGTCATTCCTCTGATCGGACACTCCTCTTCGATATTATACTTTGACTTTGGATTGATTCAGTGGCCACTTTTACTTTGATTTTTTTGGGGGGAGTTTGTTTCGAGGTCGGCGGTAGCTGCGGCTACGCGTTTCCATCAGCCCGGATAGCAATTGGTATATCTACCCTGGCATCGCCTAGTTGTGCCGTGTCTCCTACCATATCGTGCCTTGTACGAGTTTGGATTTCTCCCGTAGCCCGTGTGGTATCCTCTGGTGGCTTCCCGATCAGGAGGGACTATGATATTGGATGGACTACTGGGACTATTACGTGTTAAGGGCTATATGGGTAACCCCTTAATGCTAAGAAAAAAGTAAGTTTATTTTACAATTAGACACTATTATAATAGCGCAATATACTACATAGTAAATAGTTTAACGGATCCTTAGGAGATGTAAAATCCCGAGCATCTCTTGAGTTACTGTACTCATATTTATTTTGTTAATTTAACTCACATAAGATCTTTTAGTTCTGACTCGAGTGTTTTGTCTTTTCAAATTCGCTCGGGTCAGCACGAGCATTTCAGGATTTGAAGATTTAGCTCTGGAGGACGAAGACGAAGATGTATATTATTATTATTTATACTAGTACACTACACACTGTTCCGCTGCATTGTTATTGGTATGTGTAACTCTGATATGTAGTATATAAATGTTTTGTAAACAGATTTATAAACTATATATTTTATTATTATATTTTATCCTTCCGCTGCGAGATTCTGTTTTCTTTTATTTCTTTGTCGTTTTTCTTATTTACCCCATAACAATCCGCCCTTCCGTATGGTTTGAATCGGCACGTGTGTCTGTTTAAATCGTGCGTAAAGGCGGATGTTACATCTACCCTTAATGATCCATCTTTTCGTGCAATTTGAGTTGGACATGTGTGGTTTATTGTTGATTCAATGGGTACGAGAAAACGGGCGATTACACCCTTCCAATTATTTACTGCCTTGATCTTAGTCGGATCTACTAACAACCATTTCTCTGAGACTACATGACTATGAAACTTCACTTCCTTCTTCCAAATATACACTTCGAAAACTTTGCCTTCAACTGATGCTGCCTTTGTGTCTCAAGCACTATCCTAAGATGAACTTCATGATCTTTTTTATCCTTAGAATATATTAATATGCCGTCTATGAATACTGGTACAAACTATCCATATGCTCTCGGAAGATTCTGTTCATCAAGTCCATGAAGAATGCTAGTGCATTAGTTAGTCCAAATGGCATCATTAACCATTCGTATGATCCACATCTTATCCTTAACGCCATCAAAGGAATACTATCCTCTGCTATTCTAAGTTGATGGAACCCTATAGCTAAATCCAATTGAGAGAATACTTTAGCTCCACTCAATTAGTCAAACAAATCATCAATCCTAGGTAACAGATATTGGTTATTTATCGTCCTCTCATTCAACTTACGATAATCGATATACAAATTTAACGATCCGTCCGGCTTCCGTGCAAACATTACGGCTGCTAACCAAGATGAACCGCTTGGTCTGATAAAATTCTTACCTTCTAAATCCACCAACTGCACCTTTAGCTCCTTCATCTCAGTAGATGTCATTCTACTTGGCGGTCTACTCATAGGTTCAGCTTCTGGTACTAAATCGATCTGAAACTCACTAGCTCATTCGGTGGTAGTCCTATTATGGGATCAAAGACATCTGCGAATTCTCTAACAATAAAATCTCGATTCAACTCGTCCCCTTCGTCCATAACACCATATAGAGCGCAAGAATCTGAATTTGGGTTTTCTATAGTGTATATAATCTGATCACTAAAACTAGGGTGTCTAAGTGATAATTTCCTATCATGGCAATATATCCTAGCATCGTACTTACTTAACCAACCCATATCCAAAATAATTCTGAAACCTACGAAATCGAACACCTGCAAACTATAAAAAAATATATGACCTAAAAATACATGCTCTAAGCGGTGACATCTCATCCCAAGAGTTGCATACCCTAATATCGGATTCACAGCCCTTAAGGGTGCAACTAGGTACGAGGGTTCTAGGTTAAGCCTTTTTACCAAACAATGAGATATAAAAGAATGCAATGCACCGGTATCAAATAGAACTTTAACTGACATACCATGAATCAAATCATACCTCCCAAAAAAACTTTTCCTTTCTCATATGCTGTTGGTTTTGAGATAGCTGGTTCCAATGCAAACATTGCCATTTCCATCTTTGCATATTGCACTGGTTCTTATAATGTCCAATATGGTCATAGTTGAAGCATTTGATATTCTTCTTCCTGATCACCTTGTTTCCACCTTCTTACGACATTCATTAGTGAAATGCCCTTTCTTATCACACTTGTAGCAGATAACTTCCGTCTTTTACTTCTTGGCGGCTCCGCTCTTCTAAGCTCCCTTTTTGTGGGAAAACTTTCTCTTCTGGCTCTCCCACCTTAAGTTTCCATTGCTTTGTTGCCATTACAGAAAGTGAACATCTCCTTATTCCTCAAAGCCATCTCAACAACTATATCTCAGGATCCCAAGTATGTGGTAAAGATGCTTTAGCAAGCTTAGGTCTCAATCCACGGATGAACTTCTCATTTCTTTTGATAATTGTACCAACCGTAGCATATACGTATCTTGATAATTCCTCAAATCTGGTAGCATACTCAAGAACTGTCATGTCTCCCTGCACCAACTCAGCAAACTTCCTAAGCAGAGTTGACTTGGCAATCTCTGACATGAATCTTTCCTCAAACCTCCTTCTGAATTCTACCAAAATCGTAACCTCTTTAGCTACTCCTATAGTAACACTGCTCCACTAATATAGTGCTGCTCCATACAACTATCTGAACGCCAATCTTCTTTTCTGCTCATCGTTAAGTCCTAATCAATAAAAATCATTTTATAATGAAGCAACCAATTCTCTACTTCAATTGTGTCCTAGGCCCCGATAAATGGCTTCCCTCCAAGCCTAGCATATCTCTTCTCAGTACTGCATAGTTATTGAACATTGGAGCTTCCAGATTTCCTCCTTCAACATTTCCTCTAACTAATCCTGCAGCAGCTCCAACCTGCATCATATTGATGAAGAATCGACAAAAAGCTATCATATCAACTTGTGATGCTCCAACACCCACATTAGCAGCTTTTGCCTAACCTGGATTCCTTCTAGCATTCGGTTTGGCATTTCCATTAGTTGGTGTGCTTCCTCCACCGAGGTTAACTCTTCCTTTCTTAGCATTCATACCTTACTTCCTTTAAATCTGCATTTGTACCTTTGTAAGACACAGAAGAATAGCCTAAGGGAGATAGGAAGATAGAAATAAAGTGTATGCTTATATATAACAAATACAAGCATATCCTACACCCCAACCTTTTCTCTAATTCCTTAGGATAATGTTTTTTTTTTCAAAATCATTTTAGGTTTAAAATTTCTTTTAAGTTTTCATAAACCTATGCTTTGATACCAAGCTGTAACATCCCCTATTTTGAGGCCCAAAGCTAACCGCTATAGATGCTGTAGTCATCTATAGTATTAACTTCCGGTGATAAAATACGGTAATGTTAATTGTATCCATAATATCATAAGCACATGAATGTGAAATAAAATCAACATAGATTTCAAAATAGCTTTTCCGATTACATTTTAATCAATATTTCATATTTAGTTACATAATCCCAAAACGATTCCTAGGTATAGATAAATATAATTATTACACAATACGCCAAGAGCGACATATGAAGATTCCCCTTGGATGATCAGATTACTAAATAGACATATCGGTCAATATATACATCACAGCGGAACAATAATGGATAGACTCCTAAATAGCTAATCCTTGTCTCCTGCACGTCTTCGGAAGCTTTATTCGTCGCCTATTAAAACCTAAAATACCTTAAATCTCTATCTACTCAAATTAAATTTTGAGCATCCAAAAGTTTAAAGGGAAAACATGAACTTCAAGTCAGACAGAAAGCTTGGTGTGAATAATTCTATTACATCTCGATTTATTGATATTAAGTGGGACCATGCCGCTGAACATTATAGTTTTATCAGGCTGACTATTAACCACTAGCTGACTCAGGCCTACTTGACATAATAAATGTTCTAACTTCTATTAGACACAATACTAGACGGTCTGTCCTTAACTCATTTCTTCTAGGGTCAACTAACCCTAATGGTTTCGAGGGCTCACCAATTACCTATCTCTACTCTATGTATTCTTTTCTGTGTGTAACAGCCTTTTAGTCTTACCTATGACAAAGCCCTACACATTGGAATTTTGGACTTATATTAGCTATGGGCTACTAGTTAAAGCATAGGGCGTGACCCCACACCAGTCTCATCTAGTTTTCTAATATCTAAATCATATACTTAGGGCTAACCAACCTATTCAAATTTCATTTCCTTGAAAACAATCTTTACAAATGATTTACCCTTGAAATCATATCATTATAAAACAAGGAAATTATACTCTTTGCTTTGCTCAAAATACTTATGCCATGATATATGCTTTACAAAACAATGTTCATGAAAACCTAAAATCAATAGGGTTATCTATCCCTTTAAAATAAGTTAAAGCCCGTTTTAACTAAGAAAACATTAGGCTATAAAGCTAAAACAATACCTTCGAAACCATTGTTTAAACCTCAAACAACCTCTTTCAAAATCATTAAAAGCATCCCTTTCAAAATCATGGAGTTCAACACTTAATAAAACTATAAGGTCAAAGAGAACAGGGGCAAAAGCATCACTTTCGAAAGTATTGGTCTCAATAAAATGATAGCGGAAGAGATAGCTTTAAAACCGTCATTTTATAAATCAAAAGAAAATCGCAGAAATACCCTTTGAAGGCATCCCCTTCGAAGGCATTGGTGAAAGTAGCATTGAAATGACGAAAGGAGATGGGCGACACCATCCTTTCATAAATCTTTGGTTAACAAAAGCGGCAATAATGATGTCGAAAGGGAACCAAGCAAAAAGCCTTCCTTCTGCATACATTGGTTTAGGGATTTAAAAAGGTGACCTTTAACAAAGGTGAAAGGTATCAATGCGGCAGCTAAGGTGTCGAAGGGGTTCAAAAGCAGAAATCCTTTCGCAAGCACACTTTAAAGTAAAGGCGGGTCAATCGATTAGAAAGCTAATGAAAGCAGCTTTGATCCCTTTCGCAAGCATGCCTTCACCACCCAATTTCCATCCACACTCAATGCACTACATTCCAAGACTCTTATTATCGTGTGTATAGGTTTCGATGGTACCAAAAGGGTTGTCTAGTGGCAGAAGCAGGTATGAAAGCGGCGAAAGGGTAAATTACTGCAGAACTGATTTTGTGCTTTATAAAATAACTCATTTTCACCTAATTTTCATGATTTGTCAAAATGTGATTGGTTGACGGTTGTTTTACAAATTTCTTTCTGAAATTTACTATCGCAAACTAGAAATTTTAATATTAAACAATTTTACACTTTAACCCATTTTAATTAAGTAAATAAACCCTTTTTATTTAAAATAATTTATTTGACTCTCCTAAAATCTTAGGAAAAATTCACAAAAATCAAATTAAATCAATTTAATCATTTTCTTACACATGCCAAAATTTTAGGGCAAAATTCATATTTTAATCATTTAAAATAATTAAAACCGAATAAAACATTTTCTAGACTTATAAAATTCACCATAATTCCATTTTAATTTGGAAAAATTATAAAACTTGAAACCACTTCCAAAATAATGATCTTCGCATCATATTAAAATCTTATGTTTATTGGATGTCATATGAATGGTTTTCTAACTCAAACATAACACAATAAACCTTATTTAAACCATAAATCATCAACATAGCATATAATCACTTTTAAACACTAAACATGGCATATACTTGCAAAAGAAAACGGGTTTACCTTCGAAATCATTCATCAAAAATAGAGAAGTAAACTAATTATTCATCTTCGCTTTGTATTAAGAAGGTTGAGATTTGCCCTTAGATTGATTTCTTCAAGCTTTCTACTTGAATCCTAGCCTATCATCCCTTTAAATCTTCTTAATGGCGGCTGACCAAAGATTTTTTTGATTAGTTTATGATTGTAGAATGAATGAGAAAGTGGAGAGAACGAAAGGGTTTAGGGCATAGGAATAAATGTTATTCCCATTTTACCGTCATCATATTCCTCCTTCTTAATTATTTTATTTAATTTACCCAATTAAATGTTCAAAATAATGTTAGCTAAAATTAGGATCATTACACTTGGGCAGTAGAAGAACCCACCTTTGGAGGGGTAGAAAAGCCAATGCGAGTTGAGGAGATCGTCCGATCATTTTGAACTGAAAAAATTGGTGGCGAACGTGGTTATGTATTTTTTTACTTTGATGAAACATTTTAACCAAAAATTATGTAGTCGATGTACAGAACCTAACGGATGTCAACATGTTTTGACTAACCAGATTTTGCACATCGACTACGGCATTTGTGAAGTGTAATGCTATAGTGTGTGTCATATGTTTCGAGCATGATGTATGCGAACACTCTACGTAGATAGCCTGGCTGTGTTGGCAAGCGAGCTTCATCTCACGATGGAACTGTGTGTTGGATTTTAACCATTATCACAAAAGTAACGGAACCGTTGTCCGAAACTACATGGAATTTTCTTTGTAAGAACATAGAATCATGAAGTTGGACTTGAAGTGTTGACAGTATATTCTATTCAAATGTCGGAGTGGATTCGATGCAACTATTCCTCAGAACCATCTCACTAAATCGAGCCATTGACCTACATTTGCCCCAAGATTTGGCAAGGGGTAGTTTCATTTAAGGATTTGTTGCATATGGAAGAGCCATCTTTAGAAAAACTTGAAGAAATAGCCTTCGGAACTTGAAGCTGACACCAAGATTGGAAAATTTAGGTAAAAGCCAAACTTCCTTGGTGTCATCCTCATGAAGTCCCAAAAACCTAAGTCACAATGACTATGTGAAGTGGATCCTCGACTTGTGGTCAATATGGATATACAGTGGCAACATGGCAGTTCCAATGACAAGACAATGTCGATGATGATGGCATGGTAGTGCTAACCATGGCAGTTTCGAATTCAAAAACCCACCTAAGGTTTGGTCAAAATTTAGAGATGGTCGAAGTAAAATGCTCTGTTTTAACCTTTAATCAATGACGATGAGATCAACATTGGTGGTGAGAATATGCTATGACGGTGAAGTTAGCGGCGTTAATGCCTAAGAAGAAAATTGCAACCATGGTTGTAGTTGAGTTTCAAAAAAATAGGGCATGCTTGCAAATAAAGTTCATGTGGTGAAAATATGCTAAGTGTTGGAATATTTGTATCAACCTTCAGAAATCATGTCGATACCAAGATGTTTAGTTCAAGATAAACAAATGAGAAAAGGAAAGAAGAAAATCTACTTGCTCGAGATACGACGTAGCTTCCAAAATGATGAGAACTTCAACTTGGTTGCTGAAGAAAGGATGGTACGCCAACTATTAGAAGTGATGAATGGATGTACTTGGAATGGATATGATGCTTCAAAAATGATGATTGAATAACCAGTTACTCTTGTGCAATTAAGATTATATCAGTTATCTTGATCCAAAGCATGCTTTTATTTTTCACGAAAGCGTACTTGAGGCAAGTGTTATCTAGCATTTGTACCGAGCAGCTTCTAGGTGAACCTGGACGAAGAAACGAAGACGAAATAGATTAAGAGCTTGGGGGCATTCTTGGGATGACAAAAGCAGCTTCAAAGTCAAAGTATCTAGCCGGAGCACTTAGGTTAATAATAATTCTAATTATTAAAGCAAGAACTTTGTATTTGGATTAAAAAAATTGAATGTGGATGATATTGGAATTTTGGACAAAATCCAATTCCATAAATCATAGTTCGATATAGTATTGACAAATATAATTGGTAAATAATCGTTACGACCAAGTATCACTTACAAAAGTGAAATTTTATTTGACCAAAAAAACTATAAGCAATAAATTCAGCCAAACTGTCACACCACTAGCTAAGGTGATGTGCGAACATTAATATTCGAATTGTTCGATATTAATCGCTGATTGACTTTTCATTTTTGAGTCGCACAATGCATATTGAATACTTTAAAATACCACATGATTTAATTAACAGAAAAATAGGCACAAGGACAAATTTATAAAAAAAATTAGGCTGAAGGGCAACAAGTTTGTTTTTTGGGCTGAAGGACAATGCTAGTTATAACTAGCATTTTGTATAGTGTAAAACTGAATTTAATGCTAGATATAACTACCATTTTGTATAGTGTAAAAGTTGAATATAATGCTTATTATAACTAGCATTTGTTCTTCAGTCCAAAAATAAAACTTCTGTCCTTCAGCTTATTTTTTTTCAAAGTTTGTTCTTTTTCCTAATTCTCTCTTTAATTAATTTGTAATTGTTATAAATTAATTAAACCAATTAACGTTTATGAAATATTAATTATTAAATTATATTTGATTTATTTGAATTACCATTTAATAAAGTGCATATATATAATAGTTATATATGTATGTATCGATATAGGAAATTGATAAATATTTATACTGGATTAAAATTAAATTAATACTGGTTGGATTTGAAAACTTTTGTAGCCTATATGACCTATATCATGGCTGACCATAAGAGGGAGAGGGGAGGTCTAAATTTTGAATGCAAAAGGACTATTTTTGAATTTGCTAAAAGAATGAGTAAACAAGGAGATCCAGATCTCCACTTTTTACTCATATCTTATGCCTGTTTAAACTTCAACTGCTCTCTTTTTTTGAGAGAACTTTTTGACTTGTTCTCTACTCATCTTGGCCTCGAGCATCTAAGGGATTCTCCCATCATCAAGTTAAATATTATCAAATTAATTTATTTCAAGGAGTGGTATTTTCTTCTACTCAGCCACACTTTCTTGAGGAGTTTAGATTAGATGTAAATGAGCTTTATTCAATATTTAATGTGTTATTTGTTGGCTTCAAAATATAGGTAACTTCTATTTTACATGTTATTTATATTGATATATAATGGTTATCACTCTTATGTTGTTTATATATGTTGTATACTTCTAACAAATTTACATTTATATAATTTTTGTCCTATATTATTTACATATGTTAAAAAAACTACACAGATCATATGATTATTTATTTTAGCCATGTTCATATAATTTAAATATCATATTTGAAAGTTAAAATAAATTATAAAAATTTATAAAATTTAAAATATTGATTTTGTAATTGAATTATATATAGCATTTTTAAAAAGAATCAATTTAAACATAATATATATGGATTAATATATATATTAAAACATAATTAATAATATATATATATATATTAAGTAACAAATGTGTGTGTTTAAATAAAAATTTATTAATGTACATTATAATTTTATTTAATTTATAATGTAAATCCATACAGATTTGCATTATATAAAAAAGATTGATATACATTCGTACGGATTTGTAAATCAACAAAAAAATTAATATTTAATTAGATATGTTTATGGATGAAAACTAAATGAAATACTTTTTTACATGTAATTATATTTATTAATTAATAGTTTATGAACAAAAATTTTAAACTAAAACATAAAATGTTTTAATTGTTTATTTCAAAATTATATATATATATAAAGAAATATTTATATGCAATTTGAATTTGAATTTAAAATAGAATTCTTCTGGATCTGGTTTTTAAATTTTAAAGTGTCATTATATTTTAGTTATTAATTCAAACCATTTCGATTTGGTCGATAATTTAAGTAACCAAATTATTATGATCGTTATATATGTATACATATACATATATACTAAATTAAATTATGGACAACAAATATGTATACAAAGGGACAAATATGTTTGTTGAGGTGTAAATCCCAGCACTAATATGAGGCACATTAAACCATGTGCACTTCCTATATATTGCACATACACTATGCAAATATATGTATATTTGATCCATATATACATTATATCTTATATAAATAAAATCAATACTTTTGTATGAATAAATTAAATAATGATATTATTCAAAATTCTTTAGAATGGATTTAATATAAATCAGACTTCATAGGCCCAATAAGATATAGGAATGAATTTTTTTAAAATTCACTCATTTACTCCACTGCAACTTAACTCGGTTCCTTCAAAACCTAAGTTGGAACGAGGTAGAGTAGGTTCCAATATGGTAATTGGGAAGGGAGAAACAATGGTGGTTGCAAAGGTGGCAACTACGACAGTTGTATTGGGCAAATTTGATCATAGATATACCGATATTTTACTGTAACTCAAATTTGAGAATCAGAAGTATCGAATATAAGAGTTAAAATTATTGAATTTTTAAACCATTTATTTTAGGGTAAATATGACCTTAATGTTGACCAGAAATTAAAATGGTTAGAAAAGTTTTGGACGACATAAAAACCGTTACCTTTATTTTTAAATAGATAGCATTTTTAAATGTGTTGCTCTTCTTTTTGATCGGCAATGTGAGATGTGTATTGATTCAAATGGCTTAGTTTTGCGCTTTAAATATTTTTTAGGCATTTTTTCCTACTATCTAAGAATTATACTATAGCCCACTATCGTAACTATATACATACATACATACATATATATATATAATCTTTGATCCTATTTCTATATTCAAACATATGATAAATATTTATAAAGAAGAAAAGATGTAGGCATCGTCACTTAGATGTGCAAGTGTGATGGCTAGAGCAAAAACTAAAAAAGTTAGAGAACAAGCTAGCTATTATAAAAGCCAAACCAAAGGTCCAGACTTTGAACTACTTAGAGTCAATAGAATCCAAGTATGGTGACATGCAAGAGCAATTATATTACCAACCTTAACAATGCATTTAATCAATCCTTTTTGTGATATTACCATGATGATGGTGGACTTAAAAAGTTACCAATATTGAAAAGTTTCAAAAGTCATATAGCGAAGTCTGCATGAGATAGAAATTATGTTATACATTTCTTTTACTTGCATATATCGAAGTTAATTTACATTAAAACACATAAAATAGTTTTAATAAATGTAGGATATAAGTCCACTAAAGGCCTCATTACATGGTTGGATAATGCAAAGATAATATTTATTAAAGGAGATACATCAAATGTTGGATAAAGTTGACAACCATAGACTTGCAGATGTGATCAATATTTATAATGTTATATTAATTATGTTGTCATTCCGCCTTTTTAAAAGGGTGATATAAAGAGGTGAAATCATTCCATCCTCCATTCTAAGAAATGACTATCACATTAGATGACACTGAAGGAACCAGGCGAGTCGAAAGCGGGTTAAATTGGTGATTTCAAAAAAAATTCCATTGTGATATTTCTTTAATAATGTCTTAACCCCTTTGTTTCAAATTCAAATAAACTCCTCCTTTCCCCTATGATGGCCAACCATAGCAACAATGGTATAGGCCTAAAAATTTCTAAAGTCCTATTAGCATTAATCCCATTTAAATTCAATTTAAATGTTCCGCTGATATTGTATATCACTACGTGTGTTCATAACTTTTATATACATAATTTGTTAAAACTAATAGTATTCAAACATCAAACAAAATGTAATAATAATTAAAATTTAATAAATATTAATTAATTTAATTAATTAAAATCACACTTAGTATAGATTCTATTTAAACCAATTTAAATATTTTAATAACATCATATATTGATACACATGTTTATTACTTTTATATACGTATATTGTTAAATACTAACGGTATTTAAAAAATCAAATAAAATATAATAACTAATATTTCTAAATATAAATTAAATTAAATATAATGATTATAAACTTATTAATCGTGGGGTTCATCAGAGTATTCGTCATTTTGGTTGTGCGACTCGGAGGTGTAAATTAAATTAGTGATTAACAACAAACAATTCAAATATTAGCGTTCACAAGTCACTTTAGCTGAGGTATGACATTTTGGTTGAATTTACGACTTACACATATTTCAGTAAAATCTAGTTTTACATATTTTAAGCGGTACCTGTTAGTAATGATTATTTAAACCAATTCTCTTCATCAACACTATATCACATTAGGACTTACAGAATTTGGTTTTGATCGAAATTCCAACGTCGCCTACATTCAATTTGAACACTCTAAACAAAAAGCCTTTGGTTCAATAACAATAATTATAATTAATTATACTACTCTAACTAAAGGCTTTGACTTTAAGTTGACTACAATCGACCGTGATAGTAACCTCATACAACCGAAGAGAAGAATTCACTATTAAATAGTGTTTCACTTCCAATGCTTCAACTATGATCCAACTATAGTTGTTTGATGGGCGCAATGCCATAATAAAAGTGGAGTATCCACACTGAGGTTCCACTGTATTTTGAAGTCGAGGGAACTGTGTAATATTGTCACTTTGAGACTCTCTATTTGACCTTAGTTAAATTAACCAGCAGAGAACTTCTGAGTGATTCATTTCATAGTTATCCAATAACTATCAGTATGTAACCTCTTGGTGCACCCAACATCCTTGAGTAATACACAACCTAATATTTGGAGACCTTTACGCACTCTAGTCTCAACGGATGTATCAATATTCCATCTCAAAACATCTTGACCGATAATATTTAATATATTATTTTTAATGTGATAAATTTATCACGATTACAACACATTGTAGTTACTATCACAAAACATATCATTAAGGATTTTCTAATATACTCTAGATTGATTACTAAATTACTTATATCACAATATAACAAGTATATAATAGAAAGAAAACACCTTTTATTTCGAACTAGATTAGTCATCGAATTAGATGTATGTAACAAATTACATAATTGTCCCTATGGCATACCCCTAACTCTGTCGATCTCCCACATGCACTTGGGGTCAATTTTGGAATTTCATTCCAACTTCTTCAATCATTCTTTTTCAAAAATTAATTGGGTTAATTCCTTAGTGAATGGGTATGCTATTTTATTTTAATTATCTACTTTGTCAATCAACTCTCTAAAATAACTCGTCATCTGCAACAACCTCATCCATGTCTAAATGTGGCACTGACATCGTGGATGCCATTACCATTGGATTATTTTTGGTTAAAATATATAAAACAGACCATGGAGCTATATAAAATATTCTACATTTTCTGAAACTACAATGAAAGGAATAAAAATAATATAATCAATAATACAATAACCCTAGACAAACAAAATAATACAACACCGAATATACTTCAATTACATCATTTCTCTACACTAGTAAGAGAAACAGCCTAATGCCTAGGAATAACTAAGATAAAATAGTAAATAACTAATAGATAAATATGCAGGCCTCCACCGTATCATTATGCCTATAAGTTACCATCAGTCCTCTCTATCAACCTATCAGAGTATAATTGAAAAGAAGGAATGATGGAGGACGTATAACTAGTGAGTGAAACACATTATATAAGTGTATAATGCTAATAAGCTAGTAAATTAACGTTTACGAGCAAAAATCATACCTTAACCTTTATCACCTACACACAATAAGTCATCTAAACATAATTAAATAATATATTTACATCATAAGCTAAGGTCTCGCTAAAATTTCTACTGGATCTAATCATATATCGAAACATTATGTCACGATTGAGCCCAAAGTCCCAACTTACAATTGCCATAAATACATGCACATGACCAAGCGTAAAGTCTTAGCTCGTATGCCATAAAAGTATGCTATGATTGAGCACAAAATACCAGCACATATGTTGAAATAATATGCAAATGACCGATCCCAAAGTCCCAACTCCGATGAAGAAAAAATATGCAAATGATCGAGCCCAATATTCCAGCTCGAATGTCAAAACATATGCAAACGAGCGAGCCCAAAATCCTTGCTCGAATATCGAAAACGGATGCAAATGACTAGACACAAAGTCCCAACTCGAACGCCAAAAACGTACGTGGCTATTGAGGTCAAGTTTATGCTAGACATTCGCCTAATGGTAGATGAACTATTGGGATTAAGCCCAAAACCCTTTACTGCCCCACCTTTATGAAGCTACCGGATCAAGTCTTAACTCGTCATTTCCAAATTTCACTAGTACGACAGAGGAATAATTTCCCCATGCGTGTACCGAAATGCCCTAGTATTACCCACATATAATGATTATAATAAAATAAGACACCTTTATGAATTAGTTCAAAACATAGAAAACAACATACCAAAGTGTTCCTCGTCTCGTCATGATCCTTAAACTGCGAACTGCACTTAAAACAGATGTCGTATGCGAGAGTTACAAGCGTTTAAAGTTCAAGGGCATTTTCATCATTTATTTAATAATTTAATTAAATGATACTACTTTATACCTCAAACGAATATCATGTCTTATCATTGAGAAGTACAACTTTTTATATAATATGTTTAATTTGAAGTACTTTGTATTTTACACTTTTTAATTAGGAAGAGACAAACTTTGTCCATCTACAACAAAAAAAATCACTTATATTATTATCTAGCCATAACATACTACATCATGATAACGTATATATACAAAATCACCTTTTTATTCAATTTCATCATTTACAATTTGATTTAAGACCATAGTGGGTGAAAACTATTTCTTATCAATACACACATAGATAGGATGAATCCCACTCACCGACTAGCCGTGCGTCTTCTCTAATCTGAGGAAAATCCTCCTTCTCCTCCTTCGTTGTCCAAAAATTTCACGCCTTGAAATGCCAAATTTCTTGATGGCTTCGATTTATTTACATAGCACTCTTTGCGTGATCGATTCCATATATTTACTCGTTTAATATAGATTTGATTTGGTGGATTTGGAGTTGATTTTGTTTAGAGATATATGAAGGAGAGATGAAGATTAAGGATAATACGTTTAGCCAAAAGTGTGATTAGAGAATAGATTTTCATTTCTATATATAGGCCAAAGTAATTCAAATTTATGCTAAAATCTCAAAATTAATATATTATAAAAATACCACTGGGTTTGACTTCTTATTTCTAGCTCCTTAAACCAAGTTCAGCAAGTTATATATGTATTCTAACTCTAAATGACATTTCGACGCAATAGAATAGGTCCTGAGGCCTAATTCTAGTTCTTGTAAAAATTTATTACTTTATCATTTATGTGAAATTACAATTTTACCCTTTTTAATTTAATTATTTGATTTCATAAAATTAAGAGGTGTTACATTCTCTCCCTTAAAAGAATTTCATCCTCGAAATTCCAAAAGTTGGAAAATGCAACTCGATTTATAGCGTACAAACATACAAAATAGACAAAGCTTCATCCATCATTGTACAACAAAAGTGAAAACACAACCAAGAGTATATAATACATATGATAGATAAAATATGATGATATCATATGAGCTGAGTGCAAATGCAACTGAATTGGCCTCCTATACGAATGCACATGCAGTGCAACCAATATGTATGCAAGCATCCTAGTATATGCACATATATTTCTATATATTTGTGAATCCATATGTGACGACCCGTCCTTCTACTACCAGAAAGATGTATCAACATTAAGAAAGAAAGGGATAGAAAATAGAAAAGAAAGATAAAGAAAGAACAACAACATCAGAATCTCACAGCGGAACGGAACAAAATATAATATATCACATAAATATTTCATAGTTTTACATATATCAGGGTTATACAATATCAATACATATGACAACCATACATACATCTATCACTATATACATCAGAGGTATAGTACACATCAACTAACACAGCGGAACTACATAAATAGCTATATACGTCTGGAATCTCCTGCTCCAAGCTCCTCCAGAAAAATCAAGATCCAAAACCTATCACTTGGCTACTCATAAAAATTTGAGTACCCAAGAGTTTATGAAAAACAAAATATAAACTTCGGGTCAGACATGGGTCTGGTATGAGTAAACGGTTTAAAGTTGTTTAACTTTGAAAAACATTTGAAAATAAAGGTATCACGTAAGACTTCCCACAAATAAATACGGGTAAGTTTTTACCTTACACTAACCAAAATATTTCATAGGAAATCCAGTGATATTATAATAGTGTCTAGGGTTTTCAAGTAAATAGAAAATAGCCGAAATTGTTACATGATTAAATTCCAGCTACTAGCCACAAAAGTGGGTAATACAAATCAAAACCATAGGGTCTCGTAGGGAAAATGGATTTCCAACAATGGCAGGGCTACTGGGGTACCGCCCGTCACAGTACGGGGCCTAGATCACCGTACCGAGGATCACTCCCGACCCCCTACAATACAAGGCCGGAACCATTCCTTACTGAACAGTCCCGAACAAGATAAACCCCGTGGTTGGCGCGACCAACCACCCACTAAGTCGAATAAAAAGGGACATCTAGATAGGGGAAATATCTTGTCCTGCTTGGGCATGACCCACCTAACCTTGCTGCATCTCCCCTGTTTTAGTCATTCCCGGTTGATGAGGCTTGAGGCTACGATTACCTTTATAGAACATTATTCTTAGAATGCTCATCGTCCGCCTGACGATGTGCTGAAAGCATTCAATCCATACAAGTTCGTTCCGGGTTCGAACGAAACCGAAGGCATTATCTCGTTACACTCGCTTTGGAATCACCCTCAGAGTTAACGACGATAACCCTTACATTCTGAATACACCATCTCGATCTTCATTTCAGGATTTACGACCTAACGTTTAAATTGGATCGATGTGGTTTTCGGAGAATCAAATTTGATTCTTCCGATCCCGGTCTCATCGAATCCAACCGCCATTTTAAGGGCCAAGTTGTCTATTTAACTTAACAATTCAATTTAGTATCTGAATTAACATAACAGATATAACAGATAAATCATACACAGTTATCATAGATATATCCAGAATATATTACAACATATCACAGAATATCATCGAACAGATATCATGGTAAATCAGACAAGAATCATCAATTCATATCAAACTGGTTTGATTAACTTAACTTAATTAATTGCTTAAAAATACACTACGTATTCTACTTAATTAATTACTGATTAATTAACTTATTAATGATCAATTAATTACTTAGTTAATCATTAATTATTAATTAATTAATCCTTTAATCTTTAATTAATTATTTTATTGATTAACTTTTATTCATCAATTATTACTTAATTGCTGTTAATTAATTTATTCTTATTTTTTTATTTATAACTTAATTATTAGTCACTAAGATTTAATTACTTATTTAATTATCAAAGATTACTTTAATTCATCAATTATTATCAATTATTAATCATATAATCCTTAACTAATCATTTAATTATCCCTAATTACTTAATTAGTCTCTAATTTCATCTTAATTACTAAATTTATTAATCTCTAATTATTAATTAATTATCTCTAATTATCTAATTAATAATTCTTAATTACAAATTAATTGAACCCTTAATTAATAAATTTTATAATCTTAACTATTTATTCATTTATCCTTAATCATTTATTAATTAACTAATTAATGGTTCCCTAATTACTTTTACAAACTTAATTAATCTCAATTATTTTAAGATAAACCATTATCCTTTATTATTTTCTTAACTATCATTAACATATAACTTTAAAACATTCTGTCCTTTTACTCAACACTTAAATACATTTCTAAATTAAGTTTAAATTAACTTAAGAATTCATCTTAATAAGTGTAAGTAACAAAATCATACAACTCTTAATCAGTTATTAACAACGTTCATTATATAAGACCTGCTGTTATTTAAATTTAAAACCCTGTTTTAAACTTTTACAACAGATTTTAGAATCTGCTTCGGGTCCAACCCGTCCCTTACCCCAGTTTAACTCCGAGAAAACTCACCTCCTTCCCTTTCCCTTGAATTTTAAAAACTTATATTTGTTTAAGTAAAGAATCTGGAAAGTTAGCACCCACGTCCCCGAAGCTAAACTCGCGTAAAAACAGCTAAATCCCCGAGTCACTCTCGAGCCACTTCCCCTATCAACTACTGTCACTCTTACACGCGTACACGTGTACACCAGCACTTCGATCTTCCAACTATCGTCGTTACCTTCAACATGTCGACGACCATCCCATCATCGATTCCGACCTCCCAGACTTCATCACAAACCCCAAATTCGAAATCGAGCTAGGGAGTTAAAACTGGAAACTACACCTATGGCCAAACTCCTCTCGAACTCACGTCTCCGACCACCGGAGTGCCTATACTTCTGGTTACAACTTCGACAACCCCCATCCTTCCATCTCCAAGAATCCGGTGGCACTCGATCCACCAGAGGCATCACCATGGTCTCATTTCTAGACTCGACAAGAACACAGTTCGAAACCCTACGTTGACCAAACCCCGCCGCCACGACGAACTGGAACCACTCCAGCTATTTTTCCCGACACCTTTGGATGACAAACTAGCTTCGACGAAAGCCACGGCTCCTAAAGTTCACCTGGTCACCGTAAATTGACCAATCTTCCATTCCTGATCATCTCAGAAATGCAATTCAAAAACTCAACTAAAATTCGAGATTTTTGTTTTTAAAAATCAAGTTTTGTAAAGAGAAGTCGGATTATATAAATGAATTTACAAATCATTGTATTTGGTTTTTAACATAAACAATGCTCCTCTACTCTTTTTTTTTTCAGACGATATTTCTGTTTATTAAACTTAAAATATTTTTAAATCTAAAACCTTGTTAAACTAAATACAATTTGTTTAAACATTAACAGAAACCAGAGATTTGGAGAAAGATTTTGTGAATTTATGCATGGGTTTAAACACTGTGAAGTAAAGTAGAGCATATAGACATGCACACTTATCATATTTATATATACAGAAATCTCATTCATACATACATGCAAAGCATAGCCCATTCCTTACATTCCAGGATATTCACATGTCACAGATTTTTATTAACTTAAGCTTTTATAAAAAAAATGTTTACTCACCAAAACAAGCTTGAGCAGAAAGTGATGTGTTGAAGAAGACACTGCAGAAAGAAATTTCCTGAAACTCTCTTCTTTTCTTTCCTCTGTTTCTTTTCTTTGTTTTTTTTCTTCTGTTTCTGAATTAATTTATGTTTGCAAAGCAAACAATGTTTCTCAGGTTTAGTTCAGTTTTATATACGAACATAATATAGGTGGATAGATATATAGAAGTAGCTGAATAATTATAGGTTGATCTAGACAGTTTCTATTTGTATTATCATTCTTTCTTTTTATTGGCTAAGAATGTATTCTGCAGAAAGAATTTATTAAAAGAATTTCGGCTATAGTACTTGCATGAACAAAATGTTATGCTAATTAATGCTTTTGCTCTTAATTGTGATAACAAGTATTTAATGTTTTGCTGATAAGTACAAAACCCAGATTTTACTTTATGATATTGAAGTGAAAACTTGTGTTTTCATATGCATATACACTGTATAACAGCACATAAACTTTATATTTAATTCATAGCATTGTGATTGTACAAAGATATTTATATTTTTTTTCTTTCATTACTTCGGCCAAGCATATCCTGTAAGACTCATATTTTGTTTTATTATCTTAAAGTAAAACTTGTTTTCTTATACATATAAATTTCCAGCACCTAAGTTTATTACTGGTTTACATTCTTTTTCTTTTTTTTTTCTAGACAAAGATCTTTATTAAAATTTATGTTGTTCATGTATGATTTCCATGTTTATGCTTTCAAAATTAATCCTATTTGTAGTTCAATTATCAAACATTGATTTATATCATAGACTTGCATTTTTATACCTCTAAGTTATAATTGATATTTGTACATTTATCTCTTTAGTTGCATTCTATAATTTATGATTATGTTTTATACTAGTTTTTTATGTTTATGTTATAATTATTTATATTGTTTTATACCTATGCATTAGATTTCCATGTTTATGTTAATATTAATATGTTTGTTATTTTTTTTTAAACTTATCATTTTAAAAACTACAATTGTATCCATATATATTATCAAAGAATAAAATATAGAATCTTAGATTTTATTGAATAAGACAGATTTTGTTTTAATGGTTTTGAAGCATTTAATTTTAAATTTTCAAATCAAAATTTTCTTTTATAAAACATATAACTGTTAAATATCCAAGATCTCATCATTTTGACAAGCTTATATTTAATTTAAATTAGATTAAATATTCATTAAAATATGCTGTCAAAAATTCCGGGTTGTTACATTCCTCCCCCCTTAAAAGAATTTCGTCCCCGAAATTTAAAACAACAGTTAATTCAAAAGCTTTTATATTAACAATACAAACATACATATCATTCATACAATAGCAAACAAACAAATAGTCTATTCTAACAAGCAACACTAGCTATCCTAACACAAATCTGGATAAATTTCCCTAAAATTATCGAGAGTTTGTCTCTCGATGATCAACAATCCGAACTGAATTCCTGACCACAGTCAAGTTCGACTCAACATCCAAATTTCAGAACTACTGGTTTAACATATAATGGTGAATCATGAACAAATTTCCTTAGATGAGATATATGGAATACACAATAAATTCTATATATCCACTTTGGCAATTCAATTCTGAAAGCTACAGTATTAACTCTCCCAGATTTATTGACTTCTTTACAGAATTTTGATATTTATTCAATCAAGCCCGTACGATGTACATATACTATTCGTACGCAACATCAAATTTGATCGCTCGCCCGATCACACAATTTCACTTCCGAACTAGTATTGTTCACCTGACTTCCTAGTACGGACCAGAACTGGTTTCTTGATCAGAAACTGTTTTTCTCCTTGCATAGTCACAACTATGATAGAGAATTCCCAGAATCAATCAAAATCCATATCCATGGTTCGTCGTCGAAAATCGAGTGAAATATTCCAACTCGGATCGATATAACTATCTCGAAATTCTGTGCTCGAATCTGGATCAAATTGCTATGCGAATAAAACAATATACGTTCATCCTACGTATTTATATCCATTGATTATCAACTATATCACTTTCTTTTATTTACATTATTCTGATTTCTATCTGCTTGGAAATTTTCTCCATATCAATTTTTACTTAAGAATTCCACCATTCATTTCTTAAGCTTAATATAAGCATTATATATAATCTTATATTATTACTCTACCACTTTAGCTTTAATATCTTCTTATTATAAATCTGAATTTCCAATTCCATGTGAATTTCAATTTATCTACAACTCTGAATATTGAATTTTATTGTCTATCTTTCATTTATAACTGATTCCTATCATTATTTTCAAATTAGTTTCATTCTTTAGTTTATTTCAAATTTTCAATTTGAAATTGTTTTGTTGCTAATAATTTTTTTTTTTAGTTTAGTTTCAAATTTTGAAAAGTTTTGGTAGAGTCTCCATTACGTATTTTCATAAGCAATATATAAGGTTTCAATCCTTATCACAATTAATTCCAATCAATTCTCAAACCATTCCCTTTAGTTTTAAGCGATTTACAACTTACTTGCTTATATATATTTCATTTAAGCAAAACAAACTCATATTCATCCCAAATGATTTCAAAATCATCCTATTTTGCTTCTAATAATTCATAGAATTTTATTTAATCTTGTTTACTTCAAAACAACTCATTTTCTTATGCAATTCGACAATACTATTTGGGAATAAATAATCACTTAAGCTTTATAACAAATCTTAAATTGATTCCAACTCAATTTACACTTGATTCCATCATATTTAATTTATTCACAATCTTTTCATTACATTTCTTTCATTTCAAAAGTTTGATTTCCAAACCATTTTATCAAACTCAACAACCAATATTTTAAACAACCATCTCACAATTTACTCATGTTATTACTTCCTTCAAACTATTCCACCTAACAGCTTAAGTTTATTCTATTCCGCTAATTTCCATTTAAATCTTTGATTTGATTTTCTTTTAATCAAATCTCAACTATTTACTGATTAGTTTATTCTCTTATCCATTTTTACATTTTAATAATTTACATTAACAATTCATTATCGAATTTATTTGTAGTAAGGTCATTCAATTTATACTTGAATTAGATTTATTTACAACTCACACCAATTCTATTTTACCCAATTTCAATACTTACCTATTTACTTAAAAATTTATTCCATTCAATATTATTTATAACTCGACTGAATTCATTTAAATTCAGTTTTATTTCAACTCAACTTCAGTTAAATTTAGCTACTTACCATACTTTAAATTATTTTTCAATATATGAGCTCAAAACTTATTTGTTTACTTAAAAGTTTTCATTTGGGTCATTTCATCTTATAACCACAATTCCAGATTATATATATATATATAGCACTTACCATCTTAAGGTATAAATTTCCATCTCACAATTACAATCATTTTACCTTCAAATTTTATATCCAATTAAGTTCATTTTGAACATCAATTCCATTTAACTTATCTCAGGTTAAACTCCAGTATATTTTCTTTATTTCCATTTACTTAAGTTACATTTTAATTTCCGGATTAAACTTTCCAATTTCCTCTTATTAATATCAACATTACTTTATAAGTTCAACAGTTGATTTATTCAAACCTTTCACATTATTTAAATAGAATTTTTTAGAATTCAATTGCCCAGTTTTCATTTCCAAAACCATTTTGGAATGATAACTACACATACCCACTGGGTATATCAAATCAAATTTCCAAATTCCAAACACTTGTTTTTACCAAAACAAATTTTCTCTTTTCGAAAATTTCTGAAACAACTTGTATACCCAACAAGCCCAAACAATTTATCATAACCAACTATCATGGTAGCAATCCATCACTTTAGAAACCCAAAAATGAATACTGATGATGTGGCCATCATCATCAGGATTATTTTCCAGCGACTGAACCAAGCAGAGAAATCATCATCATCGACATTCAAAGTGTCGAGCTCAAGCATCACCAAGCAGAGAAATCAAAGTAAAAAATCACATATTGGTATAATTCAAACTCAATCCAATTAAAGCCACCGAGAGCAAATCAAATCCATGAGCGATTGACAAAGTAATTCAACTAAGAATCATCATCTTAGTCGATTGATATCACAAGAGGAGGCTTAAATTTCAAAACCCTAGATTTTGAGAAGAAGCGAGGCGACCACGAATACAAAAGGGGACGGCCAGCATATACGAATAAAGTAGAAATGTCTTCTATCATTTACTATATTGGGTCGGCTCTATTTTATTTAGATTTAATTAAAAATAGGGTTTTGTTTAGATATTGTTTTGTTTTGTTTATTTTATTTTGTAATTTTTCTATTTTGAATTGTGTAAAATCTAGTCGTGTGACTAGGGACAAACTACGGGGCATAGTTTGAGAATTCGCAACTAAGTGGCTGAGTTGTGGTTGGGTTTTGAGCGTAGAGTTAGGTTAGTCGTTAGCGGGTGTTGCAAGTTTACGTGTGTAAGTGTCTGACTGCTTAATTTATAGTAGAAACCATGAGGGTAGCACTTAGGCAAGGTTCTACCGAAGCTGGGTAAATTTGTGTGTGATCCCTTCTGCATTATTATCTGTGATTGTTTTTTATTTCCACATTAATTTTTTTATTACTAATATCACCCTATTCATCCCCCCTCTAGGGTGAAAACGATCCTACATGGAGTATATTTGTGTTTTACGCTCTTTAATTAGGAAGAAATCACTTTGTTTATCTATACTATAAAGTAAAATCCTGAGTCAAACGGTCAAAGTGAAGCCTTTTTTGGAATGCCCAAAATACCCACATTTTCGTCGCATACAACATTTACTTGGAAATGTCCGGCCGTATTTCTCGACCTCAATTACACGTATCGCATAACTTCATCACTACGACTACTTACCTTCAGACCTCCCTCTCTTCTCCTAGAACTCTTCCATTGCTATTGCAATCAAAACAAAAATATAAATCTCACACCAAATTCAAAATTTTACCTATCCAATAAATTAATCTATCATTTTTATAACATTTACTCGATTATATGGAAGGCGCAGATCATAGAAGAAGAGGCACGTGTGTGGGAAATAGGTGATGGATGTGGGTCTAGGGTTTCAGCCGCTACGGATCGAATTTGTAGTATGTGGTACCATCGCTTTTAAATTTTATATTTAAAAGTTTGTTTGCTAATTGGATTTATGTTAGGTTCTATATACCGCATCCATTATAATAGTTTCTCCATTTAACACTTTGTCGTTTGGCACAAAAATAATTTTGTGAAACCCTAATCATTGAAGAATGTGGTGCCAGCTATAGGAGAGGAATTGATCGAGGATTCAACCGAATCTACAAAGATCTCACTAGCTTACACGATAGTTGCGGTTGATAAGGTGGCCGCCACGACTATGGTTCGAAATAAAATAGGCTTGAGTAACTACAGTACAATGCTTGGACATCTCATAAAGTTAGAAAGATATGCTAAGTGAATTGGTAAGATTGCATTTGTCTTTATGTCTTTAGGATATTGAACTGCCTTAGTTTTAGATTTTGTTTATAGATGTTTGCTTTTGCTATCGCTACGTATGCAAGGAATACTAGGTAGAATAATTTTTTCAAAAGATGTGTAGTTAGTTGAATGTCAACAGGTTGAAAACTTATTGAGCCGATTCAATTGATATACCTTAATTTTGTTTCCTCAACCTCGTATCAAACCTAAAATTTAAGTCATCGTCGAATATGTTTGTACTCTTTCATTGCTGGATTTATAAAAATTAGCACTAATTTGCTTATCTTCATTTGGCATAAAGGAAAAAAAATTATGGATTGATTTATGTTGGGATTAAATTATAAATGAATAGGATTTGTATTAAAAGACATTTAATTCATAATTTAAGTTGTAATTTAGAGTTACGTTCATCAAAGAATGTGGTGCCAGGTATAGGAGAGGAATCGACTGAGGATTCAACCGAAGCTGCGGAGATCGCATTAGCCTTCACGATAGCCGCGATTGATGAGATGGCAGCTACGACTATGGTTCAAAATAAAAGTGGGCTCCAGTAGGTGCAATACAATGCTTGGACATCTCATAAAGCTAGAAAGATCTGCTAAGTGAATTGGTAAGATTGCATTTTTCTTATGTCTTTAGGATATTGAACTGCCTTAGTTTTAGATTTTGTTTATACATGTTTGCTTTTGTTATGGTTACGTATGCAAGGAATACTAGGTAGAATAATTTTTTTCAAAAGATGTACAGTTAGTTGAATGTTAACAGGTTGAAAACTTATTTAGCTGATTCAGTTGATATATAATTAGCATTAGAGGTCATGTATAAATTAGCATTACTTAAATTACATACCTTCGGTCATTCTAGATCATATTTAAAATGAAGAATTGCTTTCTATGCCATTTTCTTACTGCCATGTGATGAAATTGTAAGGTACCTCTTATATAGGTAGTGAGAGGACTCTTTTCTTGTAACAACTAAAAACTTTCCACTTTTGCTTTCCATCGTTGTGATGATAATGTCAACAAATATTTGATATGAGTGGACCATCGGTACTGCCAACTTGTTGTACTAATGCAATTTTGGAAAAGGTTCCCCTTGATTTAAATTGAACGAGTCCATAGACTAAATGTGTAAATTTGTTATTAAAATGCAGCTAACTCAGAGATTTTCAAGTGCAGACTCATTTACTCTATTCTATGTATGTCAATGAATAATTAAAATCATAACAAAATAGCTTCATTTTTATGTTCGGTCTCATTGCTCGATATGGAAATGAATCAGATTTTAGAGGATCACAAAATCTTAAGGGACTCAGGGAACGATGGAAGGGAATATAAAGAAAAATAAAGGAAAGAAAATCGAAATGAAACAAAGAATAAAATAGAAGTAGAAAAAGAAGTTCAGATTCTAAATAAACAAATTCAAACTTAAAAGAATCCTTTTTATTCTCGAAGAATATGGGGCTGATGGATTGATCAAGAATGATCTGTTGTTCTTATTAAATTAAAATAGAAGATCTCGATACGAACACACATAATTAATTTGGTTACTAATATTAACAAACATTGACTTTATTCCTTGACATTTAGGCCAATGTCCTCATAACTGTCTGCTTCAACGACTATATTCCAACGGCCATGAGTGTTCATTCCAACGGCCAAATTTTTTGTTTTAATACATCCATTGAAGTTTTTTCCATCCAAAACATTTTACAGTATACTTCTGTAGATATCAATATGTAACAACTGTGAATTCATCAACTAAAAGGCAAAAAGGCCAGAGTTAAAGAGATGTGGGGTATTGAATATGTACTGATTTTTGATTCACTAATATCACATTATTTATCTTATTCAACAAAATAAAATCAATGTTTTATCTTCTTTCATATTTTAGTTTACCGCTTCATTGTGGTATCCATAATTCTGATAGATATTGTTATTAATACAAAAAGGTCATTTCTTAGCATGATAATTTTAATTCTATACCATACTATAAAAACGAAAAATGATTTAATAAATACTAACTGTGTTAGAAAAATAGTATCCAAAGAAGAAACACTTTCCTTGATTATTTTGAATAATTAATGTATGGTTAAATTTTTTACTTTGAACCTATATATAGATTTCATTTTTATTACAAAAATCTTCCTTCGCTCTATCAGAAACCAAAATATTGCAAAATTTCCATGCTCTAATCCACAAGAAGCACTAAGTTTTATGTTCGTTGCATTTCTCAAGATATTGATATAGTAGTTGATTAAATTCTTTATTTAATTCCATTATTTTCTAACGAGTATATATGCACATCCATATGAACCTGCATTTGCTCACTTTGGGACATGTGAACTACTTTGCACATGAACAATTTGGTTACTTATTTGCTTCGCCTAAAAACTACTTTAGAATAGTAACCACCTAAAATAATTGTTATTTTTCTAATTTTGAATGTGAGAACAAATACTGTAGAGTGGTCAAAAAGTAGTTAAATTGTATTGCTTTTCTAGTTGAACTTTTTCAATGTATATTACCATCGATATTTCTGTTACTGAACTCATTTCATTCTGGGTAATTGTGCGTTTAGCTGCCATGCACAATTTATTGTGGACATTTCTATAAAATGGGACATTTGTCTAAGATTCTACCATTTCCTATAAAATTGCTTCATAATTTTTAAATTTTAAATTTAAATGCATGATAGTAATTAGTAATGTCTTAAAAGTTTTAATTAAGATTGGATATCATTGAAGTTACCCATAAACTTGGGATATGTTGTCATTTTCATCAATATGAGTATGATGTTTTATCACCTAATTTATTATTATTGTGTGTACGTTAATTACTAAAAATTTCATTACCCCTTAGTAACCGGCACATTGAAGTGTATGATTACATGTAAATCACCATCGATGCTTTTTGGGTTAGCATGCAATTGCAGGTTAATCAGAAAACGATAAAGGAAAATTAGTGTTTCCATTTTTTTCGGTGTTATTTTTCTCAAGAGGAAGACTTCACGTTTACAGCTATGATCATATATATATATATATGAGGAAGGTTCAATGGTACCCCAAATAGTGCGGCATCTTTACATCCCCTGATTTCCACCCCACGTTCTGAATTAAATAATACTACTTTCTTTTCGGAATGTGTAGTGGAAATGGGCTTTTGGAATGCTGCAAAACAAAAAGGCTATTGAACCTTCCTATACATGTGTGTGTACGGCAACAACATAAAAAGCAAAAACTTGGATAACTGGTTTAGAATAACATTTGAACTACTGTAAAATCAAATATAACTTAACTGAACCAAAAATGAATTTGTACAACATCAAAACAACATGAAATAAGTTATAAAAATTAGTGGACTGCAAGATAAGTAACTTCAAAAACAATATCAAAATATCAGTAGCATCACCAAATAAATAGTAGTATTGAACAGCTTCAAAATTTGTATGTCCAAATCCGACAACAAAGCATCACGAAACCGGCTACAAAACTGCATATGAATAACAACATACACAAAACATAATAGACTTCAAACACAGTATATGAATAACAACATAATAAGTGTAGTTTCTGAGACGACCCAACTTTTTCTCCACAAAAAGTCATATCATCCTTAAGAAAGAAAGGGATAGAAAAGAGAAAAGAAAGAAGAGAAAGAAGAAACAACACAAGAATCTCAACAGCGGAACGAATAAATTATATTAGTAACATAAGTATAACATAGTATATATCAAATATCAGAGTTACACAGACATATACAACACATACTAGACAGTTATAAACACCTGTCTAGTTATTACAACTCAATCACAAAATAGAAACACTCAGAGATATCAACACAGCGGAACTATATAACTATACGCAGAAGCCTCCTGCTCCATATGCTCCTCCACAATTCGTCAAAGCTAACCTGAATCCTAACCTGAATTCCCTTGACTACTCATAAAAATTTGAGTACCCAAGAGTTAAAGAAAACAGAAATAACTCCGGATCAGGCATGGGTCTGGTGTGAGTAACAGGTTAAAGTTGCTTAATTTTCAAAACCTTTTGAAAGAAAGGTATCACGTAAGACTTCCCACACATAAACATGGAAAAGTTTTTACCTTACGCTAACCAAAACATTTGATAGGAAATCTGATGATATTATAATAGGGGTCTAGGGTTTTCAAATAAATAAGAAATAGTTGAAATTGTTACATTATTAAATTCCAGCTACTAGCCACAAAATTGGGTAATACAATCAAAACCTCTGGCAATTATTGGATTTTGGATTCCATACAATGGCAGGGCTACTGGGGTACCGCACGTCACAGTACGTGGCCTAGATCACCGTACCGAGGATTACTCCCAATCCCTTGCAACACAAAGCCGGACCCATTCCTTACTGAACAGATCTGAATAAGACAACCCCGACGGTTGTCATGATCAACCGTCCACACGGCCGAAATATAAAGGGACCTCTAGACAAGGGTAAATCTCACTCTCAAGTGGGGGCTACCCACGAAGCCTTGCTGCACCTCCCATGTTTTAGTCATTCCCTGTTGATGAGGCTTGAGGCTACGATTACCTTTATAAGTCACATCACTTAGAATGCTCATCGTCCACCTGACGATGTTCTGAAAGCATTCAATCCATACAAGTTCGTTCCGGGTTCGAACGAAACCGAAGGCATTATGTCGTTACACTCATTTTGGAATCACCCTCAGAGTTAACGATAATAACCCTTGCACTCTGAATCACCATCTCGAATCTATAAGTACTATTCCATCAAACTCATTACGGAATCACCCACAGAGTTATACTGACGTATAGCCCTTACACCTCGAGTCTTCACTCGCTCCACTTGGATTAACGACCTAACGTTCAATTAGAATCGATGTGGTTTTCGGATGTCCAAATATGGAAACCCGATCCCGGTCTCATCGAAATCCAAAGCGTGTCTTTTAGGTCCAAGTTGTTTTAAGTTTAAAACAATTCAATTCATTATCTAAATATACACAAATAGATAATTCACAACACAACAGATAATCAACCTTATCATTATCAACAGATAATTCATATCAAAATCAGATAATCCATATTATCATCCAAAAGCAACCAATGCATCCATATCACATACACTACTCATCTCATAACTGAGATTACAAACCATACCAGGCAACCAATACCATTCATCAAACATAAGCAATGATCTAATGATCACACTTTCTATAATTAATTTAAAATGAATTAAATTAATTACTTCATCATTAAAATTCTGCTTAACTTAACCATCCATTGATTTCAAATCAATTTATAAATCATCATCTCAATATTTCAATTAATATTGATTAACTATCTCTAATTACAATAAGTAATTAGCTTATAAGTTAATCACACAAGTTAATTACTTAAACCCTTTACAAACAATTAACTTGTAATTACTAAATTAATTAATTAACTAAAATTAATTACATTAATTATTTATTCATTATTAATTATACCTTAATTAATCAATTCCAAATTACACCATTAACTAATTAATTAATGATTTCTGATTACAATTAATAAATCCCTAAATATAAATTAATTACATAAGTAATTAATCTGAAATTAATCCACATATAAATATTAATCACCCATGATTAATAACCATTCAGTAATTAACTACTTTAATTACTCATCCCATAATTAATTATTCTTAATTAATTATCTAAATTAATCCCCTTGATTAATTTCAAAGTAATTTAAATCCAATTACTTCTATATCAAATATCTTTAATTACATCCTGTAATTATTAATTAATTACTTCCTTAAGTAATTACAAATTCATAAATTACGTAAAGTAATTATCAAACAATCAACAAATGTTTAAATTAATTTAACTTAATTAGTCTAAACTAATCACATTAATCAAATTAATTACACCAAGTAATTAATTCATTAATTACCTTCATAAGTAATAAACAATTGATTATTATTAATTAATTAATCTAATTAATTATCAAAATTAATCACATTAATTAATTGTTAAATAATCTTAAGTTAATGACTTCATTAACATTTCTTAATTTCTTAATTAAGAATTAACTTAAATTAATCATTATTAATTATCAATTAATTAATATTTAATTATCACTTAATTAATCTTTAATTATTAATTAATTAAGTGTTAATTAAAATCTAAATTATCTTTAATCACTTGATTAAATAAATCTTAATCGTAAATTAAAATTTAATTAATCATCCTTAATTATAGATTAATTAACCTTAATTAATTAATCTCAAATCTAATTAATTAACTTAAAAATCATTAATTACTTAATTAAACATCCACATAATTAATTAATTAAATAATTAATTTTCATCTTAATTACCTTAATAATTAAATGAATCCAATCATTTAATTTTATTTATCTTTTAGATAAACATTTCTTATTTAATTATACATTTAAAAACAAAATGTTTTTAAAATTACTTTAAATTTTATTTAACTTCATTTTAAACTTAAGACTCAAATGTATCTCAAATAAGATTTTAAAACAATTCAAAACTTAATCTTATATGTTAAAAGAAACATCTACTTTATTAATAAGTTTAAAAGGATTTAAATTTCAATTTAAATTCAAATCAATTTAAAAATTACTTTAAAATTTCAAAATTGAAATACAACTTCCAAACTCATTTTAGTTTTAACTCTTTAAAATTCTTCCTACAATCTACACCCTCAATTCAAATGCAAATCATTTAATCATTTAAAAGCAATTTAAATTTAAACCTTTATTTTAAAAATCTGAAGTTTGAATTTTATTCCAGATTTAAAAAACCAGATTTGAATTCACTTTGGATTTCTAATTTAAAAATTAACCTTCCAATTCAAATGCAAAACACATATGCATTTACACTTGTGAGTTTGAAATCAAATTTAAATTTAAAAACATAAATGAATTCAAATCTCAGACAATCTAATTTGAATTCATATTCAAATTTCAGATTAAAAAACTCAGTTTAAATCCCCACTTGCAATTTAAACTTTACCTTTACATTTAAAAACAGAAAACAATTTCTGTTTTATTTAAAAACCAACTTTGAAATTTTCTGAATTTAAATTATTTCAAAAATACCAGAATTCAAACTTATTTGAATTCATATTTAAATTCAGTTTTAAAATCCTAAGTTAAAATTTTAGTTTGCATTTATTTTAAATTTTATAAAACTGGAAACAGGTTTCCTGTTTCTTTTTTTTTTCATTTTATTTTAAACCAAACTTGAATTTCTTAATTCAAATTATTTCAATATCAGAATTCAAACTATTTGAATTCATCTTTAGATTCAGGTTTAAATCCTAAATTCAATTTCCAGATTAAATTTAAACTTGACTTTTTAAATTTCTTAAAACAGAACCACGTTTCTGTTTTGTTAAAACCTGTAAACAATGTAGACTCAAGAAAATCCTAAAAAGACTTCGAGTCAACACGACACTAACTTCGAGTTTCCCCTCAATTAACCCGAGACCATCCCGAGACAAAAACCTTGCAACCAAAAATCACCACAAACCTGCACAACTCCTTCCTGTGCACAACTTAACCCATCTCAGGCCACCTCTGACCATCATCTCTGGCCATCCCCCATCGATTAGTGACTACACTTCAACTTTAAACCCCCAGATCCCCTGAATTCAACTTGAATTTGAATTCAAGTTTACAACCAAAACCTGGAACATATACTCCATTTCCATGCCTGACCTGTCAACGACAATATCTCCCATCTTCGGTCACCATCACCATCCATACTCCGGCGATAACTTCATCAATACACCATCTACCATAACCCAAAAGATCTTTGAACTCGATTCACTTTTGAAGCCGCAGCACCCAATTTCCTTAAACCCAGTAAAACTAGGGTTCTACACCTTAAATCCCAATTTACAACACCAAAATTGAATTTCAATCCACTTAAGAAATTTTCCTACAATCTTTGATAGTTACACCATCTTCAGAAGCAAATTCAATCCAAACAAATGCCAACATCCACTGTGTTTATCAAATATGTATAATACTGTAAATTTAAAACTGTTCTTTGTTTACAGTATTATAAATAGTAATTTTTGATTTAAAATTCATGCATTCACTTGATGTTTCTATTAATAAACCTGAAACAATAAATCAAAATGTTTGAATTTTCCCTCTTATATTAATGTTTGCTCTGTTATTAAGTTTCAGGAAAATTCAAAAATTCATTTAACCTATATAAGATGTTTTAACTTTACTTTATCATGAACCAAACATACTTCAGTCAATCACTAGGTCAAAACAACAACGAGATCAGAAGGAAAGAAATTTGGATCCATTCGAGCTTGTACTGTGCAGACATTACCATAGGTAAACAAACATACATCACATTCATGCTTATATATGTGCACAGCAAAATATTTAACAATATATAAGTTTAGGCCTACTTAATTTCATGAATAAATCAAGCAATCCATATTTTATACTTTAACTTTCAAATATGTTAAGTTACTCACCTGAATTTTAAAAAATGCAGAGAGAACTCAGATTTGCCCTTTTGAACTTCTTTTGCAAACTTTAAAACTGAAGTTGCCACCTGCTTTTATTCTTGATTTATAATCCTTAAATTTGAATGTTGTAGAGAGCTTTAAACTTGAATGTTGAATGCCTTTAAACTTGTTTTCCTGATCTTTGAAAAATCCTTGCATGCAGTTTCCGTTAAGCATTTATTTCCAGATTGTTTTGAAAAAGATGCAGGCCTTTGAAATGGAACATAGAGTTTTGATCTTGAGGATGGGTTTAAAGAAAAGGAAGGGTTTTTGAAGAATGCTTTTGGACAGGAAAAGATTTGCATGTAGAAAAATGTTTTCAGGGATATGCATCTTGAAGAAAAGAAAAAAAATGGTTCTTGCAAGTTTTCTTTAGTTAAGAATGAAACTGAGAAAAGCCGTGAATGAAAGAATGTAATGTTATAAAACTAAATTTTATGATTTATTAAAAACAAATAAAAGATATAACTTGACACTTGTCATTTAAAAATGGTGATAAGTTTACATTTGTTATATTAGAATCTAAGATGTTACACATGTTAATTATGCTTACATGTGTCTTTAAAATGTTTTGTTATTTAAATTAAGATTAATGAATGTTTGAACTTAGTTAACTAGTTCTTATACATAGTTATGTATTTAAATAATTTCTAAAGAATAAAGCAAGTTGTTAATATAAATAAAACAACATACTAATAAATCATTTGAAAAAGATACCCTTAAATAATTAAAATAAATTTATAAAAGAGGTTACAACAACTTACATGAATACATGTTCACATTTTAAATTGTATTTTAAATTTCAAATTAATTTACAAATCAAAATTATCAATTAATAATTTAAAAAGAATAACACAAATATATTGTAACATATTTTAATATACAAACTTAAGTTAAAATGAAATTTAAAACCAATAAAATATTTATCTTACATATTTAAAATCATATAGTTATTTAATTAAATATTTTTGAAAAGCTTAAATTGAAAATAAATCACAATTCCTAATTTTCAAAATATTAAAATTATGCCATACTAATTTAATTAAAAACAACTTGTCTATTTAAAATATATATAAATACATATACATTATAAAATAGAAAACAATTTATTAACTCATTAAAAGTAATTTCACAAATTAAATATTTAAATAAAGAAGATTATAGAATCAATTCAAATTTATCAACAAAAATTATCAATTCAATATAAATTTAGACACAGATTATCAAATTTATATTGTCCAAAATTCCGGGATATTACAATCCTTCCCCCTTAAAAGAATTTCGTCCCCGAAATTTAAAACAAAGGTAATTTAATAATCTATTTACAGATTTTATTTTAAAAACAACATATGTTAATCATATGCCAATAACCAAAGCAACCAATTCACACAAACAGAACAAATTTAATTATCCAAAAGAATTTTGGATAAAATCTTCACGAGTTTCCCCAGTATATATATATATCAGGATACTCGCTCTATAGAATCCAATCAATCAATACTATTAAGCTATAAAGCTCCTAACAACAATTGTATACAGAATATCAGACTATAAATGAGCCTGACTCAACAAACAATCCATCCTAAACTGCTGGTTTTACAACCAGAAATATCAAACACGTACTCCCTCATAGATACGTGAAACATACTGAATCCCAGTTATCCTAACTGGCACTTCATCTCAAGAGAACCAAACACTGATCTTACCTAACACAGAAGAAACCAAAACACTTCGGAGCTAGCTTCCCAAACTTATAGCTCCCTGGATCAGAGAAAAACTTAACCGAATTCAAATCTTCAATTCCAGAATCCAAATTTCTCTGTCTCTTATCCATAAAAACCTTTCGGACTATCCTGGGATACCAACATCACTCCTAATCAGCTCAACTGTTGTTGATTCCAAAAGAAACAGACTGAATCAAAACCATCCAATGATCTCCTCAAGATCACTCAAAAACCAAGAACACAAACCCTGCTTCTCAACAACAGAAGACAGAACAAACTTCTCCTTATCCGGAAAAGAAACATTCCCAAACTACTTCCACTGCACAACTCTGATCTGAAAAAGAAGAAAATGCTGACGAAGAGCACAAGCACAGACTAAAACAACCCAGCACAGAAATATGGTTCCATATATTCATAAAGAAATACTCAGATGTTCCTCCTAAACCTGAGTTGTTTCACCCACTTCTATCTCAGGGAACCATCCATCTACTAACTGAACCATCTGTACAAATCCTAGAAAGAAACTCGATCTCCAGATGCAGACAAGCTCTGACTTCCAGAAGACATCCAGACAATCTCCAACAAACACAAGAGAACATACTATCGCAAGTCACTTTTGCGATCAACTCAGCCTAAATCCAAAGAAAACTGCTCTCTCTCAACCAAACAGAACAGCTTATGCTGGCCTAGCCAACTTACCAGAGAAACGGATCCACTCTGCTGCTTCTGAACTCCACTTTAGAAAAACTACTCAGCCAGAAGACTCCCTATCATCTCAGAATACTCAGCTAAACTCAGCCACATCACCGAGCAGACTCACTTCTTACTCTCGTTTCAAAGAAAGATCTTCGGAAATATCCATAGTCACTGCATCTCATCATGCAGCTACTAATTCTTGAGATATCAAGACACCTCTACTTGCTTGCTTCTGCCCAACCGACAGATCCAAACTCAATTTTGTACTTCAAAGATGAACTCCGAACCTTTACAGGTTACCTTCAGAGATCGATGAAGTCTTTAAACCAAGAAAAACTTACTCGAGACGGTATTAGGTCTACAGTCTCGACAAATACACTTTCAACCTCATCCATCAAACTCCAACCAATGGTAGTCGTGTTACACACACTTCTACCTCATCTACCTTTATAACTTATATTGGAAAAACCTGAATGGGTAATCCAACAAATAGGTAGAACCAATTATATATATATATATATATATATTAAAAATACAAATACGCTCTCTCAAGATAGACACCACTACAGAGCCTAGGTATTCACTCAACCTAACGCTCTGATACCAAGTGAGACGACCCACTTTTTCTCCACAAAAAGTCGTATCATCCTTAAGAAAGAAAGGGATAGAAAAGAGAAAAGAAAGAAGAGAAAGAAGAAACAACACAAGAATCTCAACAGCGGAACGAATAAATTATACTAGTAACATAAGTATAACATAGTATACATCAAATATCAGAGTTACACAGACATATACAACACATACTAGACAGTTATAAACACCTGTCTAGTTATTACAACTCAATCACAAAACAGAAACACTCAGAGATACCAACACAGCGGAACTATATAACTATACGCAGAAGCCTCCTGCTCTATATGCTCCTCCACAATTCGTCAAAGCTAACCTGAATCCTAACCTGAATTCCCTTGACTACTCATAAAAATTTGAGTACCCAAGAGTTAAAGAAAACAGAAATAACTTCGGGTCAGACATGGTTCTGGTGTGAGTAACAGGTTAAAGTTGCTTAATTTTCAAAACCTTTTGAAAGAAAGGTATCACGTAAGACTTGCCACACATAAACATGGAAAAGTTTTTACCTTACGCTAACCAAAACATTTGATAGAAAATCTGATGATATCATAATAGGGGTCTAGGGTTTTCAAATAAATAAAAAATAGCCGAAATTGTAATATTTTTGAATTCCAGCTACTAGCCACAAAAGTGGGTAATACAATCAAAACCGTTGGCACTTATTGGATTTTGGATTCCATACAATGGCAGGGCTACTGGGGTACCGCCCGTCACAGTACGTAGCCTAGATCACCGTACCGAGGATTACTCCCAATCCCCTGCAACACAAAGCCGGACCCATTCCTTACTGAACAGTTCCGAATAAGACAACCCCGATGGTTGTCATGATCAACCGTCCACACAGCCGAAATATAAAGGGACCTCTAGACAGGGGTAAATCTTACTCTCAAGTGGAGGCGACCCACGAAGCCTTGCTGCACCTCCCCTGTTTTAGCCATTCCCGATTGATGAGGCTTGAGGCTACGATTACCTTTATAGGACACATCACTTAGAATGCTCATCGTCCACCTGACGATGTTCTGAAAGCATTCAATACATACAAGTTCGTTCCGGGTTCGAACGAAACCGAAGGCATTATCTCGTTACACTCATTTTGGAATCACCCTCAGAGTTAACGACAATAACCCTTGCACTCTGAATCACCATCTCGAATCTATAAGTACTATTCCGTCAAACTCATTACGGAATCACCCACAGAGTTATACTGACGTATAGCCCTTACACCTCGAGTCTTCACTCGCTCCACTTGGATTAACGACCTAACGTTTAATTGGAATCGATGTGTTTTTCGGATGTCCAAATATGGAAACCCGATCCCGGTCTCATCGAAATCCAAAGCGTGTCTTTTAGGTCCAAGTTGTTTTAAGTTTAAAACAATTCAATTCATTATCTAAATATACACAAATAGATAATTCACAACACAACAGATAATCAACCTTATCATTATCAATAGATAATTCATATCAAAATCAGATAATCCATATTATCATCCAAAAGCAACCAATGCATCCATATCACATACACTACTCATCTCATAACTGAGATTACAAACCATACCAGGAAACCAATATCATTCATCAAACATAAGCAATGATCTAATGATCACACTTTCTATAATTAATTTAAAATGAATTAAATTAATTACTCAATCTCTAATTAATTTAAAATGAATTAAATTAATTACTTCATCATTAAAATTCTGCTTAACTTAACCATCCATTGATTTCAAATCAATTTATAAATCATCATCTCAATATTTCAATTAATATTGATTAACTATCTCTAATTACAATAAGTAATTAGCTTATAAGTTAATCACACAAGTTAATTACTTAAACCCTTTGCAAACAATTAACTTGTAATTACTAAATTAATTGATTAACTAAAATTAATTACATTAATTATTTATTCATTATTAATTATACCTTAATTAATCAATTCCAAATTACATCATTAACTAATTAATTAATGATTTCTGACTACAATTAATAAATCTCTAAATATAAATTAATTACATAAGTAATTAATCTGAAATTAATCCACATATAAATATTAATCACCCATGATTAATAACCATTCACTAATTAACTACTTTAATTACTCATCCCATAATTAATTATTCTTAATTAATTATCTAAATTAATCCCCTTAATTAATTTCAAAGTAATGTAAATCCAATTACTTCTATATCAAATATCTTTAATTACATCCTGTAGTTATTAATTAATTACTTCCTTAAGTAATTACAAATTCATAAATTACATAAAGTAATTATCAAACAATCAACAAATGTTTAAATTAACTTAATTAATCTAAACTAATCACATTAATCAAATTAATTACACCAAGTAATTAATTCATTAATTACCTTTATAAGTAAAAAATAATTGATTATTATTAATTAATTAATCTAATTAATTATCAAAATTAATTACATTAATTAATTGTTAAATAATCTTAAGTTAATGACTTCATTAACATTTCTTAATTTCTTAATTAAGAATTAACTTAAATTAATCATTATTAATTATCAATTAATTAATATTTAATTATTATTTAATTAATCTTTAATTATTAATTAATTAAGTGTTAATTAAAATCTAAATTATCTTTAATCACTTGATTAAATAAATCTTAATCATAAATTAAAATTTAATTAATCATCCTTAATTATAGATTAATTAACCTTGATTAATTAATCTCAAATCTAATTAGTTAACTTAAAAATCATTAATTACTTAATTAAACATCCACATAATTAATTAATTAAATAATTAATTTTCATCTTAATTACCTTAATAATTAAATGAATCCAATCATTTAATTTTATTTATCTTTTAGATAAACATTTCTTATTTAATTATACATTTAAAAACAAAATGTTTTTAAATTTACTTTAAATTCTATTTAACTTCATTTTAAACTTAAGACTCAAATTTATCTCAAATAAGATTTTAAAACAATTCAAAACTTAATCTTATATGTTAAAAGAAACATCTACTTCTTACAATCTACACCCTCAATTCAAATGCAAATCATTTAATCATTAAAAAGAAATTTAAATTTAAACCTTTATTTTAAAAATCTGAAGTTTGAATTTTATTCCAGATTTAAAAACCCAGATTTGAATTCACTTTGGATTTCTAATTTAAAATTTAACCTTCCAATTCAAATGCAAAACACTTATGCATTTACACTTGTGAGTTTGAAATCAAATTTAAATTTAAAAACATAAATGAATTCAAATCTCAGACAATCTAATTTGAATTCATATTCAAATTTCAAATTAAAAAACTCAGTTTAAATCTCCACTTGCAATTTAAACTTTACCTTTACATTTAAAAACAGAAAACAGTTTCTGTTTTATTTAAAAACCAACTTTGAAATTTTCTGAATTTAAATTATTTCAAAAAAAACCAGAATTCAAACTTATTTGAATTCATATTTAAATTAAGTTTTAAAATCCTAAGTTAAAATTTTAGTTTGCATTTATTTTAAATTTTATAAAACTGAAAACAGGTTTCCTGTTTCTTTTTTTTTTTCATTTTATTTTAAACCAAACTTGAATTTCTTAATTCAAATTATTTCAATATCAGAATTCAAACTATTTGAATTCATCTTTAGATTCAGGTTTAAATCCTAAGTTCAATTTCCAGATTAAATTTAAACTTGACTTTTTAAATTTCTTAAAACAGAACCGGGTTTCTGTTTTGTTAAAACCTGTAAACAATGTAGACTCGAGAAAATCCTAAAAAGACTTCGAATCAACACCACACTAACTTCGAGTTTCCCCTCAATTAACCCGAGACCATCCCGAGACAAAAACCTTGCAACCAAAAATCACCACAAACCTGCACAACTCCTTCCTGTGCACCACTTAACCCATCTCAGGCCACCTCTGACCATCATCTCTGGCCATCCCCCATCGATTAGTGACTACACTTCAACTTTAAACCCCCAGATCCCCTGAATTCAACTTGAATTTGAATTCAAGTTTACAACCAAAACCTGGAACATATACTCCATTTCCATGCCTGACCTGTCAACGACAATATCTCCCATCTCCGGTCACCATCACCATCCATACTCCGGCGATAACTTCATCAATACACCATCTACCATTACCCAAAAGATCTTTGAACTCGATTCACTTTTGAAGCCGCAGCACCCAATTTCCTTAAACCCAGTAAAACTAGGGTTCTACACCTTAAATCCCAATTTACAACACCAAAATTGAATTTCAATCCACTTAAGAAATTTTCCTACAATCTTTGATAGTTACACCATCTTCAGAAGCAAATTCAATCCAAACAAATGCCAACATCCACTGTGTTTATCAAATATGTATAATACTGTAAATTTAAAACTGTTCTTTGACAGTATTATAAATAGTAATTTTTGATTTAAAATTCATGCATTCACTTGATGTTTCTATTAATAAACCTGAAACAATAAATCAAAATGTTTGAATTTTCCCTCTTATATTAATGTTTGCTCTGTTATTAAGTTTCAGGCAAATTCAAAAATTCATTTAACCTATATAAGATGTTTTAACTTTACTTTATCATGAACCAAACATACTTCAGTCAATCACTAGGTCAAAACAACAATGCGATCAGAAGGAAAGAAATTTGCATCCATTCGAGCTTGTACTGTGCAGACATTACCATAGGTAAACAAACATACATCACATTCATGCTTATATATGTGCACAGCAAAATATTTAACAATATATAAGTTTAGGCCTACTTAATTTCATGAATAAATCAAGCAATCCATATTTTATACTTAAACTTTCAAATATGTTAAGTTACTCACCTGAATTTTAAAAAATGCAGAGAGAACTCAGATTTGAAAAACCCTTTTGAACTTCTTTTGCAAACTTTAAAACTGAAGTTTCCACCTGTTTTTATTGTTGATTTATAATCCTTAAATTTGAATGTTGCAGAGAGCTTTAAACTTGAATGTTGAATGCCTTTAAACTTGTTTTCCTAATCTTTGAAAAATCCTTGCATGCAGTTTCTGTTTTGCATTTATTTCCAGATTGTTTTGAAAAAGATGCAGGCCTTTGAAATGGGACATAGAGTTTTGATCTTGAGGATGGGTTTAAAGAAAAGGAAGGGTTTTTGAAGAATGCTTTTGGATAGGAAAAGATTTGCATGTAGAAAAATGTTTTCAGGGATATGCATCTTGAAGAAAAGAAAAAAAATGGTTCTTGCAAGTTTCTTTAGTTAAGAATGAAACTGAGAAAAGCCATGAATGAAAGAATGCAATGTTATAAAACTAAATTTTATGATTTATTAAAAACAAATAAAAGATATAACTTGACACTTGTCGTTTAAAAATGGTGATAAGTTTACATTTGTTATATTAGAATCTAAGATGTTGCACATGTTAATTATGCTTACATGTGTCTTTAAAATGTTTTGTTATTTAAATTAAGATTAATGAATGTTTGAACTTAGTTAACTAGTTCTTATACATAGTTATGTATTTAAATAATTTCTAAAGAATAAAGCAAGTTGTTAATATAAATAAAACAACATACTAATAAATCATTTGAAAAAGATACCCTTAAATAATTAAAATAAATTTATAAAAGAGGTTACAACAACTTACATGAATACATGTTCACATTTTAAATTGTATTTTAAATTTCAAATTAATTTACAAATCAAAATTATCAATTAATAATTTAAAAAGAATAACACAAATATATTGTAACATATTTTAATATACAAACTTAAGTTAAAATGAAATTTGAAACCAATAAAATATTTATCTTACATATTTAAAATCATATAGTTATTTAATTAAATATTTTTGAAAAGCTTAAATTGAAAATAAATCACAATTCCTAATTTTCAAAATATTAAAATTATGCTATACTAATTTAATTAAAAACAACTTGTCTATTTAAAATATATATAAATACATATACATTATAAAATAGAAAACAATTTATTAACTCGTTAAAAATAATTTCACAAATTAAATATTTAAATAAAGAAGATTATAGAATCAATTCAAATTTATCAACAAAAATTATCAATTCAATATAAATTTAGACACAGATTATCAAATTTATATTGTCCAAAATTCCGGGATATTACAGTTTCACAAAAACAGTTAATTGTATCACTGTCTTTTTTTGGTATGGATATTGTACAGTGGTACAACTAACAGATTTCATATTGTTTCGGATATTTTATAGCATAGGAAGGTTCTTCTTTGTGTGTGTAAGTAAGTATATATGCATGTTTGTCGTTTAGATCTCTATCATTGGTGCTTCTCTATTCTACATGCTAATGTAAGTGATCATATGATCTATTGGTGGTTTATGGGTTTATTCTTCTATTTACTAAAATAAAGCTGCTATACTTTGTTGAGATTGAACACCGATATTGTTGGTAGAAAATTTTTTTTGTGTGATAGTATAAGCTTTTAGGCATTTATCATTTACGCAGACGAAAATAGGAAATTAATTGCTGAATAGCCTTATATGTGTATATTAATAATTTTGTTGTATATTTGTGCTAACTTGTGTTAACTAACAAAGTATCACTTATTTTGCTGTTTATATCTCATATGTACCGTATTCCCCTGTATTATCTGAATCTGCATATCTAGTTTAATGTATGGGTTATATTCAATGTTTTTGAATACTTAAAAACTTAGATCATATTTCTATTAGTTTAGTGTTTGGAAAAACTAACGTACTAGTTTAATAGCATAGTCTGCTTTGTATCCCTGTTAATGAAGATTTTATGTTACACTGTATCCTAAAAACTGCACAATGTATCCTTATTAAAATTATTTTTATTACAGTTTTTTCACCATACCTTTTTAAAATTATAGTATTCTTGTATACACTTAGTCATATTTAAAGCAAAATCAATGTTTTAACAATCCGATTTTATGTTTCATAGTACTCGCTTATTCTCATTGACAAAATCAAAGAAAATTCTCATTGACAAATAAAGAATACAAAACAGTGATGCGATCTCTAAGCTCGGAGAGATTATAACTTGTTTATTGCTGCAACTTTAAGCTCCAAGGCTGGAGGTGTGGTTGTATGACAAATCTGGAAATAAAACAGCAGAAGAGGTTATCTTCGATGGCAAGAATTGAAGATAGTTATATTCTAGAAGACTTGACAGTGCTATATAATAGGCCATATATTCCAAAGTTGTATTCAGGTATCTGTCATCAATTTGGCTGGCTCTTAGATATCTCCATAGAAATGTGTTAACTGTGGGACTTACTATCTCAAAATTGATGGACTTCAATATGTCAGCTTCCATTTTTGCTGCCTCTTGCTTTGTATACGTGTTATCAGTTGCATAACAGAATTCTTCTACATTTGGAGGAGTAACCTCTTCATACTTTGCAGTAAGTAGCATAGCAGAAATACCAAGAAGTTGCAACCTGTGCCTACTAATCTCGTTCGCTGACAAAAATCTATCAATGTATGAAACAGCAAGATATAAAGTATTGGATCCAAACTTATATTCCTCCGCATTTGATCGTTAAACCATATTGTTATAGCGTAACTATTAAAACACAATGACAATAAAATACATGCGATGATCTCTTACTACAACACCACATTCAAATATTGAGAACTGCTTTTAAATTACTTCATGAAGTGGTTCAGTGTAAGATCAACAAACAAACAGTCATGTTCTATGTGTAATATATACTCATTTCTATGTCAATCTAAAGGATGAAACCGACTACAAAAGTAATATATGTCATGAGTCATTTGCTTCTTAATTTTTCTATTAACTCTAACAAAAATCAAATTACCTTCTGTATCTAATTTGTAATTCATTTCCTATGGCTATCGTAGTAGATGTGAATATATATCGTTAGGAGCTGCAAGGATGATGAGAACTGAAGCTTCCACTGTGATTTTGACATTCTTTTCACCCACACTCTGTTATCTTCTTCTCCATAAGCCATGACAGTTGGTTCATTAATGGTTCTCATCGTATTGGGACCAAAAATGACGCCATTATCATCTTTTATGGCCTGATGTAGTGAATCATTAAAATAAGCTGGGATAAAAAAAGGACAATATTCTTTACGGTTATCCCAAGATTTGCTACCAGATCATGATGTCTTGAATTTTGCATTCCATTACAACTAACTTTTATCAAATGCTTCATGTATATCAACCAGTGAATCTGTGAACTCTTCGGGAATACTAACATTGATAACCACATTGCTTTCTTTAACCACTTGGATCAACCAACATATTTTTAGTATAATCAACCATCATACTTTTATGGATCAAATCACTCTCATGTAATTCATTGAATATTTTGAGTGCACAACCTAGCTATTCGATACAAAATTGATTTGACACAAGAGTTTACTTCAAGTATTAATTCATCTTGGGTATACCCTTTCACACCACAATATACTCTCTGACATGGTTTCATGATACCGTTGCACACTAACATTCTTTTCACACCATACTCATACCTCAAAGTATTAAAATGAAACACCTCTAATCTAAATCCCATCCCAAACATTTTTGTGAATATATTATTTGTATCAACCATCTTTTATTCCTTACCAAATTCATTCATTAAAGGTTTGTAAGTCACCAAAGTTGGCTCATCATTATTACTTTTCTTTGACTCCTTTGGCTGCAAGCTAGCACATTTGTATTGGTAACCATTGTTGTTTCAAATATATAAGCAGACCAAATATCTTCTACATTCGAGCCACATTCGATCATTACTATAAACGTAGATTTATCCATCCTCCTACCTTTGTGCTTTTTCATTATTTTCTTTGATTGTTTCAAGATTACCTATTTTCTTCGGAATGAAATCTCATTTGGTACATCCACTTTTGCCATCATCTATTGAAGCAAAGTTCAAATCTCATTCATGTTTACTCAGACCTAATTCATTTGCACTCAGATCGTAGTAATGTTGGCATGCAACTGAGAATTGGACTTATCTTGCTAAAGTCGCTACTGATCCTTTATATGAAGGCTCTGATAGCAGTCTTCAGGTGCCAATTCGAGTTTTCCTCTGACTCTTAAATAGATTTACAAATTAAAAAAAAATAAGAGATGAGAATGAGAGGAGGTAAGAACAAAAAATTGATGGAAAATTTAAAAGTAGTAATAATAATAATAACTTCATTAAACATTTATATTATCAGGATTAAAATAGTTATACATGGAAACTGATTAGTTTTAACTAGTCCCACATTAACAAAAATATTTTAATTGTTAATGTATATAAACTAAAAGAGGAAGTAGTAGGTTGTCTAGTTGTGCGGGGATTATAAAATTGGGATAAGGTAGGCAGGTAAGTGAAGTTAAGTTTGATTGCACGGTAGTTGAAAAATGTCATCAATGTTTTTGAGCCCTTAATGATGTAAAGGGCATTTTAGGCATTTCAAAAAACACGGTTTAAACTAATGGATTGAATTCTCATTATTAATAGTAGAGATAATCACTTAGTCTTATTCGACATTTCAACAAATGCTAGATTTGTACATTCATATAGGTAAAAGCATACAACATTATGTATAATTTAAAGTCATGTTGTAAGATCTAAAAAAATCTGTTGCTAGGATTAACTGTTGACATTACTAACAGGATGAAGCTTATCTTTACCATTGTTATGCTTACCGTGTATAATTTCTTTTCTAGCTATTGTCGGACTTGGAGTGATTCAGCACATTTAAGTCATTCATGACAGACTGCTATTTTATTCCTGAAGTTTAGTTCTTCTTTCTGTACAACAATTTCCCTAACTCTATATTATATTGTATTGCCTTTTATTCCTCTGGTTTTGTAACTTATTTATTGCCTTCTAACTCATTTACTTTGTACCCCATGGTTGGAATCATTTTGTTTTGGTACAAGAGAATATAGGTAGCAAGATTTATAAGTTCTTTTCCACCTTTTCATTTTAGGATACTGACATAATCGATTGTAGAATTTGGAACAAATCGGTACAAATTTTGCTACAATAGGGTAAAAAATTACATCTCATTTTAGGATAATTTTCTTAAAATTTACTACATGCTAATTTTGGTATATTAAGTGTTAAAATTCTAATTTAGGCGCAATTTAGGCGCAATCTGCGAGTTAACATGAAATGTATATAATCCAAAATCCTCGCATCTCAGTGCACAGATGGATCAGCAAACGAAACCTCAAGTAAGTTCAGCATGTGATGTGAAGCGAAAAATGCAGCAAGACTTATTGCAACAAAAATAAGAATGCATGTAACTATCCAGAAGTGCCTTATCCAAAGGGAATAGGTGCTTCATAGGCAGAAATGAATGGCTAGATGATAAAGGCAGGAGATGAACAGCAATGTAAGGTGCTGTAAAAAGTGAAACATAAGTGCTGCATTGATGCTATGAAGGTGTATGTACTGGATGACATGTAAATATAGGAAGTATTTTTTCCCCTTTGCTAAACAGAGATGCATTTACAACTGTGTTCATTTTTAATTTTACATATTAATATTTACTAGCAAAAGTACGTACCCATATAAAATAAGAAGTGTGACTATACGTGTAAATTGATAAATTAAACATTATGGAAGGTCGTATAAATTTTGTCGTTATTATGAACTGTGACTGTGATGCCCCACCTCTATACCACGCTAGCCAAGAAATCTTCGGTGTAATGCTGTCAACTAGCATGGAGAATAAGGCTGTTGAGGAGCGACCATCCGTGTAATTGCTCTGCGCGAGCACCGATATGTCAGATAGTATACTTTATTTCAAGAGGAAATCTGACATACCGAAACAAAGACAAAGCTACTACACAGTGGTTATAATAATCTTCGGAAACAAATATAGAAATAAGCATAAAACAAATCAGTCACAGATAATTCATATCACAAAGGCGGAAGAAGATATGAATATATAACTAACACATGAAAGTGTATGTCAGAGTAGTGGTCAAAAAGATCCACAATAATACAAAAGAATAGCAACACGTGCTATACAAAAGAATACATCTATGAGTCCATATCTCAAGTGTATACAACAAAATAAACTACTAATCTAAGTAGTTAGCCAAAAGTCAGAGTAATAAATCCCTGGGGAGAAGTCAAGCAGAAGCACCTGTAACATCTCGGTCTGACCCGAATATTATTTAATAAGAAAATAATAAACGGATCAGTCTAGCTATAAATATCATACGACATGATATAGAATAAGAGATATGGCATAAACATATGATAACCATAATGGCATACTACTATAAGTATGCAATTGAAACTCAACATGAGATTAATCAATATCACAAAAATCTTCACAAAGATCCAAAAGGGTTTCATACCCAAAACTTGAATTCACAACAAGTCAATGTCACATGAATTCACCAATGCACAAAAATTGATAAAGCATATCAATAGAAATCACAAAAATAGGTGAAGCATAAATTCCAGAATTCAACACACGAAATCCAGAAATCACAAGAAAGGAGGGAAGGCCTATCACACGAACGGGAGCATTAAAGCTCGCCAACATATGTATCACACGAACGAGAAGCTATCTCATGGTAGCTAGCCATTAATTTTTGGCACACGAATGGCCCGAAGACCATGGGGGCTACCCCACATGTGTGAGTTGAAATCACACCGAAAACAAAGAGACATTGCACAATTGCTAGTCTAAATCTTAAAATGATCGTCATGATAAAAAAGAAGTGTCAATTACAGTAAGCTAGTAAATATATGAGCTTAGCTTCATGTCCCATAACCACTATCTTAACTTAAATATTTACGAACAAATTGTAGATCTCCACTAGAAAATTGTCACAAGAGATTCAATCGAACAAGTCCAAGAATTAACCGACGAAGTAAACGCAAGCGTTTCATACCACTTGTTTTACTAAGTCGTTTAATTAGATTTCTCATACGAGTGAGGTAAAGGCTTGTATATATACTAATAGATTGGAAAACGATTTAAGGAAACGAGCTTTGTAATAAAATAGTGTTGAAATCATTTGAAGAAAGAGTTTTGATATTTACTACTAGTATAGAAAACCTTTATATTTTTAAAGTGACAAATCACAAAGAAGATTGTAGGAACAATCAATCACTAAAATTCACGTACGAAGATGTGAAAAAAATCCAACGAAACCGATAAAGAATCCATCGAAATAGATATTCAAAAATCCCTAAAAAGGAGTCATCAAAGTCATAATAAATGATAACAACAAATAGGAAACAACACGAATCGATTAAAGTTTGGAAATTCAAGCAACTAGGCGAAATAGGCAAAATTTCATCAGGTCGGTCGGCCGGCTACAGAGCTTGGTCGACCGGACCCTGTTCCTAAAAAGTCTCGGGAAGCAGGTCGGTCAGCTGAGCCCTGTAGCCAGTCGACCGGACCAGAGACAGAAAGGTGCCTATGCACCTTAGTAGCAGGTCGGTCGACCGACCCAGGGGTTCGGTCGGCCGACCCTGATGTTCTGCAAATTGAAACCCATTTAATTGATGTGCAAACACCACCAATTCGCAACCGAACGAGCACGGACGATAGGGAATTATGCCCAATGGCTACCCGATCCTATTGGCTCCTTGATGCATCACCAAAAACGCATTTGAACATCAAAGCTATGATTTTTAAGGATTTGAACCCAAAACACTAAAAATTGGAATATTCACTAAATCAATCCAAACCAAAAGCAATTGCACACAAATGAGTGTTAGGAATTCATACCTAACAATCGAAGATAAATATAAGCATAGATGTGAGATAAAAATCTCACCTTTGAACCCAAATCAATGAAGGAGAAGCTTTAAAAACAAGCTAAGATCAATTCCTCTTCAATAACAACTCAAGAAGCTTCAATCTAAGCTTAAAAGAGAAACATTTCCTAAATTAGGTTTAGGAATTTTCTGAAATCAAAGAGAGAATGAGTTGGAGAAGAAGAAGAGAAGGCATACCAATGGATTCACTTGAGTTTGGAGCAAGAAGATGGATTTGCTAATGGAAACTAGGGCTTAGGATTTCCTAATTCTTTTTCTCTTCCCCTATTTTTGATGAAGCTTGAAGGTTAGGAATATGAAATGAAGTAATGAAGAGTTGGAGTGGGTTGGGGCTGAGTTAGTAAGTGATTAATGGGTTCAGCCCAAACCAAAGCCCTAAGTGAAAAAGTGGAAAAAATCAACTTACTCCAAACATATCGAAGCTTATACTCAAAAAGGTCGCAAACGTCATTTTGAACTCAATGGGGGTGGTCTCGAGTCCCAATTCGACTGTTTGCAAAAAGTAGCTTTTCGGACTAAATTCCGAGTATCGATAAAATATTTAAATAAAATATTTAAATATAAAAATCGATAAATATGCGGGTTGTTACAGACTCTCCTCCTTAAAGAAATTGCGTCCTCGCAATATTTAAGAAGAAGATATATAGTAACAACCATAAAAGCATATTCAACACAAAAGAAGTTTGAAATAAGAAGTTCACCTCAAAGAGCATGAGAAAGCAAGTCCGGATGTGATCGCTCGATGAACTCTCTAGATTCCCAAGAACAATCCTTAGGATTTGAAGACCATTGAACTTTCACAAGCGAGACATCTTTATTTCGAAGGCGTTTGACCTCCGAAGCAACAATTCGAATAGGATGCTGCTCATAAGTTAAATTCGGTGAAACTTCAATCTTTTCCACAACACCGGGCTCAAGAATAGAATCGGAATCTCGAAGACATTTCCGAAGTTGAGAAACGTGAAACACGTCATGGATAGTAGAAAACTGAGCCGGTAATAAAAGGCGATAAGTCATGGAACCAATACGTTAAGTGATAGGAAATGGCCCAATATATCGAGGCGCCAATTTTCTCGATCGGCTGAAACGTACAACACCTTTCATAGGTGACACACGAATGAACACAAAATCTCCCATAGAAAATTCTAATTTCCTTTTTCGGTTATCGGCATAGGATTTTTGTCTACTCTGGGCTTCTTTCATCCTATGACGAATAAGGTCAATCTTTTCTGTGGAATCACGAATAAAATCTAGACCTAAATCCAGCTTCTCACCGGCCTCAAGCCAACAAGAAGGAGATCGGCATGGCCTTCCATAGAGTGCCTCGAAAGGTGCCATACCAATACTAGATTGGAAGCTGTTATTATAGGAAAATTCAACAAGTGAAATATGATCTTCCCAACTTCCACCAAAATCAAGAACACATGCACGAAGAAGATCTTCAAGAGTTTGATTCACATGCTCGGTTTGTCCATCGGACTGGGGATGATAAGCGGTGCTAAAATTAAGCTTCGTTCCTAAAGCTTTTTGAAGACTCTTCCAAAATCCACTAGTAAACAATGGATCACGGTCGCTAACAATAGAAGTAGGAACTCCATGCAATTTAATAATTTCTTTAATAAAAGTTTGGCCAAAAGAGGTGCGGTCCGATTGGACTGAACGGGAATAAAATGGGCAGATTTAGTAAGCCTATCAACAATCACCCATAAGCTATCATGACCCGAACGAGAACGGGGAAGGCCATCTATAAAATCCATGGAAATTTGGTCCCACTTCCAAATTGGAATTTCTAAAGGTTGCAATATCCCACCGGACCTTTGATGCTCGGCCTTAACGAGTTGGCAAGTCGTGCAACACTAAACGAAGTTAGCGATGTCAAGTTTCATTCCCTCCTAATAATAAAGTTGCTTCATATCCGCATACATTTTACTACTACCGGGATGAATGGTAAATTTAGAGCGATGGGAATCTTCTAAAATATCTTTACGAAGATCACTAATATTTGGCACGATAAGTCTACCAAATTTCCGAATGCCGCCACGAGAATCGATATCACAGTCTTTCAAACCTTCAATATCAATTTTATCCTTAATATTTTGGCCAAGAAGAGCCAATTCAGGATCCAGCCTTTGAGCTTCAAGAATGCGGTCTAAAAGAGAAGGATGAGCCTCAAGGCTACATAAAACAAATGATGAGCATAAATCGGATACGCGGTCTCGAATCTCACAAGTGGATAAGATCTCGAGATCGTTCCACTCGGATATCATCATAGAAACAACAGCTTGTTTTTTACGGCTAAGAGCATCGGCGACACGATTACCCTTACCGGGAGTATAAAGAATATCAAGATCATATGGTGCAAGAAATTCGAGCCAACGCTGTTGACGCAAATTAAGTTCCTTTTGAGAGAATAAATACTTCAAGGATTTATGATCGGTATAAAGAACAAATTTCTCTCCTAAAAGATAATGACGCCAAACTCTAAAAGCGAAAACAATAGCCGCGAGCACTAGATCATGAGTGGCATACCTAGTCTCAATCGGCTTTTAATGATTTAGAAGCACAAGGGATAGCGCGTTCTCATTTGCAAGAGAGCGGCATCAAACCAATACGATAAGCATTGGTACAAAAGATAAAGTCTTGGTTCCCCACGGGAATCACAAGAATAAGAGTATCGAAAAGAAAGAATTTCTTTTAAATAATCTTCTTTCCTGAAAAGTTAAAACTTTCAAAATTACATTTATCTCAATGTAAAAATCTTTCTAGAAAAAATTACATTTTACTAGTCAATATAACGTGTCTAATTGTCTCATCAAAGCATTTAGGAAATTCCTATCGATAACGTTGATCAAGCACCTCGACCAGAATTCTTAAAGCACTCAACGAGCAATACAATCACAAAATCATCTTCTATATGATGAAAATATCTCTTAAAAGTTTTGAGAATATTCTTTGTTCGTTGAAGATCAAAATGCAATTGTACTTATAAATAAATCTTATGAAAAAGATTTGGAAAATTTTAAATTTCTATTTTCATCCAAAATCAATATATACAAGAATGGAGTCATCGAGATCGTAGAATACTCGATTCATAAAATGGATGAAATAAGATGGTCAAACTGAATGACATAATAAATCATTCATAAGTATCATAACGAGTGCGGAATGCGGTAAATGGAATGCTAACTCCCGCGACCCGTAGCAAATGAAATTGGTGGCAAGGTCGAGCTGAAAAGACCTTAACACCATACAAAAGATTTCTTAGGTGATAATTCTAAGACAAACTCAAAATTACCGAAAAATTCTCAAACTACATGAATGAGAGAAACAACACTTTCTTCCTCATGCGGGCTTAAAGAATAAAGTGATGTCATCAAGTTGGGATCGAAATCACAAAGGAGAAAATAGAAATCTGCTTAACAGATTAAGAATGTCGAAGATGATTAGTTCTCACGGAGAATAGGATATGGGCTTCGCAATAAGCCAATCCTTTCCAAAAATCGATTCCGAAGCCTAAGTAAAAATCGTCTCGGACAGAAAAAATCACATAAAATAATTTCGACATCAATAAAAAGCAAATTGAGTGTTGCGGATCTACCATCCGGATTCGCAATTCTCAAGGACGACATCAATCCCAAAATTGTTTAAAGGAAAAGAATCAATAAGTGCTTTTGATATAAAATAGTGAGATGGAACCCATATCAAAAAGAACACGAACAAGATAATCACAAAGCAAATGTCACCAAGGATTGAATGAGAAATACCTTGACCAAGAGAAGTGTCACAAGGGGCTTGCACGACTTTCAACTTTCCCTCCCTCTTGCTAGGGAGTTTGGGACATGTAGATAAGTAATGACCCGAGCCTTTGCAATAGCGGCAATAGAGGGGTTTCGGGCACTTAATTACATAATGGTCCATGTAACCACAATTGTAGCATTGTTTACGACTTGGGGTAGGAGTCTTGGCTACCGAAGTTTCTTGTTCCACCTTCTTCTTGCTTTGAAGTCTGGGACATGAAGACACATAATGGTCCGCACCTTTGCAATAGCGGCAAGAGATAGGTCTAGGACACTTATTTATATAGTGGTCCCTAGAGCCACAATTGTAGCATTCTCCACGATTAGGGATTGGAGTCTTTGCTACAAAAGTAGTTTGCTTCACTCTCTTATTGGGATCAAGGCTCTTGAACTTAATATGCCTCCTCTTGGAAGTCCCAACATCACAAACACTTCCTTTACTAACCTCTCCATGAGAAAGAGTAACATCCACAAGCTGATTGAAAGAAACTTCAAGTTTCAAAGGTAGAACGATTTCGGGGTTCTTACTCAAAGCACAGATAAACTCTTGATTCTTTACAAGATCCAAAAGTTGTTGGGCAGACATGAATGCGCCATCCAGAGAAGGGCTACTGGATTGACCAGCGCTAGGACTGCTAGAACTAACCATTTCTCTTCTTTTAGAAAAGAAAGAAGGAGAAAAGTTATTCTCAAAATAAATATCAAGCAATCTCGATAGATAAAACAAGGAATCATAAAAGAAAATAGGATAGGACGGTACGAAGACCCGAATAAAATCCTAAAGCACGACTCCTAAGATGGACTTAGAACGATGATCCTTGTTATAATATTCCATATTGTTCCGAAGTTTGGCTTTGATAACATGCTGTGATGCCCCACCGCTATACCCACGCTAGCCAAGAACACTACGGTGTAATGCTATCAACTAGCACGGAGAATAAGGCTGTTGAGGAGCGACCATCCGTGTAATTGCTTTGCGCGAGCACCAATATGTCAGATAGTATACTTTATTTCAAGAGGAAATCCGACATACCGATACAAACACAAAGCTACTACACAGTGGCTATAATAATCTTCGGAAACAAATATAGAAATAAGCATAACACAAATCAGTCACAGATAATTCATATCACAAAGGCGGAAGAAGATATGAGTATATAACTAACACATGAAAGTGTATGTCAGAGTAGTGGTCAAAAAGATCCACAATAATACAAAAGAATAGCAACACGTGCTATACAAAAGAATACATCTATGAGTCCATATCTCAAGTGTATACAACAAAATAAACTACTAATCTAAGTAGTTAGCCAAAAGTCAGAGTAATAAATCCCTGGGAAGAAGTCAAGCAGAAGCACCTGTAACATCTCGATCTGACCCGAATATTATTTAATAAGAAAATAATAAACGGATCAGTCTAGCTATAAATATCAGACGACATGATATAGAATAAGAGATATGGCATAAACATATGATAACCATAATGGCATACTACTATAAGTATGCAATTGAAACTCAACATGAGATTAATCAATATCACAAAAATCTTCACAAAGATCCAAAAAGGGTTTCATACCCAAAACTTGAATTCACAACAAGTCAATGTCACACGAATTCACCAATGCACAAAAATTGATAAAGCATATCAATAGAAATCACAAAAATAGGTGAAGCATAAATTCCAGAATTCAACACACGAAATCCAGAAATCACAAGAAAGGGGGGAAGGCCTATCACACGAACGGGAGCATTAAAGCTCGCCAACATATGTATCACACGAACGAGAAGCTATCTCATGGTAGCTAGCCATTAATTTTTGGCACACGAATGGCCCGAAGACCATGGGGGCTACCCCACATGTGTGAGTTGAAATCACACCGAAAACAAAGAGACATCGCACAATTGCTAGTCTAAATCTTAAAATGATCGTCATGATCAAAGAGAAGTGTCAATTACAGTAAGCTAGTAAATATATGAGCTTAGCTTCATGTCCCATAACCACTAGCTTAACTTAAATATTTACGAACAAATTGTAGATCTCCACTAGAAAATTGTCACAAGAGATTCAATCGAACAAGTCCAAGAATTAACCGACGAAGTAAACGCAAGCGTTTCATACCACTTGTTTTACTAAGTCGTTTAATTAGATTTCTCATACAAGTGAGGTAAAGGCTTGTATATATACTAATAGATTGGAAAACGATTTAAGGAAACGAGCTTTGTAATAAAATAGTGTTGAAATCATTTGAAGAAAGAGTTTTGGTATTTACTACTAGTATAGAAAACCTTTATATTTTTAAAGTGACAAATCACAAAGAAGATTGTAGGAACAATCAATCACTAAAATTCACGTACGAAGATGTGAATAAAAATCCAACGAAACCGATAAAGAATCCATCGAAATAGATATTCAAAAATCCCTAAAAAGGAGTCATCAAAGTCATAATAAATGATAACAACAAATAGGAAACAACACGAATCGATTAAAGTTGGAAATTCAAGCAACTAGGCGAAATAGGCAAAATTTCATCAGGTCGGTCGGCCGGCTACAGAGCTCGGTCGACCGGACCCTGTTCCTAAAAAGTCTCGGGAAGCAGGTCGGTCAGCTGAGCCCTGTAGCCAGTCGATCGGACCAGAGACAGAAAGGTGCCTATGCACCTTAGTAGCAGGTCGGTCGACCGGCCCAGGGGTTCGGTCGGCCGACCCTGATGTTCTGCAAATTGAAACTCATTTAATTGATGTGCAAACTCCACCAATTCGCAACCGAACGAGCACAGACGATAGGGAATTATGCCCAATGGCTACCCGGTCCTATTGACTCCTCGATGCATCACCAAAAACGCATTTGAACATCAAAGCTATGATTTTTAAGGATTTGAACCCAAAACACTAAAAATTGGAATATTCACCACATCAATCCAAACCAAAAGCAATTGCACACAAATGAGTGTTAGGAATTCATACCTAACAATCGAAGATAAATGTAAGCATAGATGTGAGATAAAAATCTCACCTTTGAACCCAAATCAATGAAGGAGAAGCTTTAAAAACAAGCTAAGATCAATTCCTCTTCAATAACAACTCAAGAAGCTTCAATCTAAGCTTAAAAGAGAAACATTTCCTAAATTAGGTTTAGGAATTTTTTGAAATCAAAGAGAGAATGAGTTGGAGAAGAAGAAGAGAAGGCTTACCAATGGATTCACTTGAGTTTGGAGCAAGAAGATGGATTTGCTAATGGAAACTAGGGCTTAGGATTTCCTAATTCTTTTTCTCTTCCCCCATTTTTGATGAAGCTTGAAGGTTAGGAATATGAAATGAAGTAATGAAGAGTTGGAGTGGGTTGGGGCTGAGTTAGTAAGTGATTAATGGGTTCAGCCCAAACCAAAGCCCTAAGTGAAAAAGTGGAAAAAATCAACTTACTCCAAACATATCGAAGCTTATACTCAAAAAGGTCGCAAACGTCATTTTGAACTCAATGGGGGTGGTCTCGAGTCCCAATTCGACTGTTTGCAAAAAGTAGCTTTTCGGACTAAATTCCGAGTATCGATAAAATATTTAAATAAAATATTTAAATATAAAAATCGATAAATATGCGGGTTGTTACAGTGACAGTAAGTGTAACATCCCAGAATTTTTGACAATATCAATTTAATAATCTGTATTAAAAATTAAATGATATTGATAATTTTGTTAATAATAATTCAAATTGATTTAATAATCTTCTTTAATAAATATTTAATTGGTAGATTTTATCTTTTACAGCTAATAAATTGGTTTCTATTTATAATATAAATATATAGTTTATATTGTAAATAGATTAGCTTTGTTTTAAATTTTATAAATAAAACATATTTTCTAATTTTAATATTTTTAGTAATTTGAGAATTTTTTTATTTAATATAAAGCTTTTCAAAGTTATTAAATAAATATTCTTGGTTTTAATTTAATAAATGAATCTTGATTTAAAATTCTAATATATATATTTAATAATTTGGAAATTTTGATTTAATTTAATTATAACTTTTTCAAAGCTATTTAATAAATAAGTATATGATTTTAAATTGTTAAGAAAGATGTTTAAATGTTTAAAATGATTTTGGCTTAAGTTTTAAATTTAAATTAATTAACAAAAAGGGTTGTTTTGTTTTCTTTTTAAAATATAGCTTAATAAAATAAGTAATTTATTAATAGAGAAATAATTTCTTTTATAATTATTTTAATTTAATAATGAGTCATTTCTAAAAACAATATTAATAATGTATTGTTTTACAAATAGATTCTTAATAAATATAGCATTTGTTGTTTCAAATTTAATTTATATATATAACTTGATTTTAAATTTAGATTTTAAAATTTGAATTTGAATTTAATATTTGGATTAAATTTGAGTTTAAAGAATAATTATTTTGAAGTAGTTTAAAAATGAAATATATGAATAAAGTTTTCATTTGGATATAATTTGTTTTTCCTTAATAAATTTACTTATATAAATTAGAAAGTATTTATTTAAATAGTAAATAAATACAAAAGTTTTATATTTATATCTATAAATGAATTTAATACACTAAGTATGATTTTATTTGAAAACATGATTGGATTTATTTTAATTTTCTTTTAAAGTATTTATTTTTATAAATTTACTAAAGCATTTATTAAATTAGAAATGTATAACTTAATTAGGAAATTTATTATAAAAGCTTTGTAAATTAATTTAAAAATAAATAAAAATACATAATATACATGTGTTAACTTCTAAACATCTTCTCTAACAAGTGTTAAGAAATTAAGTAGGATGGAAGACAAGTGTCACATTCTGTTTTCATTTTCTAAAATTTAATAAATTCATAAATTAGCCTATATAAGTAGACATCCTTCACTCTTATTTCTTTTTCTCATTTCCTAATCAAAGAAAACTTCAACTTGCTCATTATCAAATCTGAAACATACAAACTCAAAATTTAACTCCTCATATCAATGATCAAAACCCTGTAAACAAATCTTCAACAAAAATCCAGAAATCCAGTTCAAAACCCAAAATCAGTTTGCAAAACTCTTCAGATCAAAATTCTAAATCCCAGTAACCATCTTCAAAACATGTACCTGAAAACTAAAGCAAAACAAAATCCTCAATTTCAAATTTGTAGCTTGCATTTTCAAAGTCAATGCACCTGCAAATTTCAAATCTGCATTTTTTTTCTTCTGCAATACTGGTAATTGGCTCTCCATGCAACTTGAAGATTTAAAGCAATTCAAATCCCTATAAATATCAGTAGCCTATACAATTCAAAACAAAAGCAAATTTGAAAATCTGTTCTAAAGTCTGGAAGCATGCAGCAGTATTTAAATCCAAGGGGCAATGCAGTTTTAAAGTGTAAAAGCATTTCAAATGGAAGCTCTGCCTTCTTCTAAAATCTGTGAGTAACTTTTAAAAAAAAATTAAAATTTAAAAATTGGTTGCATGCTTGTATGCTGAGATGAATAAATGTTGCATGTTATTATAAGTAAATGTCTGATGTAAATATTTATGTGTATGCATGCTGTTATGTGCTCTGCTATGTTCCCAGTTCCACTTTTTTATTTAAAAATCCCTTACCACTCAATTTAATTTGTGATAGGATCTGATTTATAAACCAATGTTGTTTGCTTATCATAAATTAAGGATTAAAATTAAAATTAAATTAAAATAGAGTCTGTTTGCCTCTGGAAATTTTGAAACATCAGAGTATGTTGGTATAAATCAAAAATTCAAACTGTATAATTTATCAATTCAGTATTATAAAACTAAAACATCAAATAAATAATGATTTTTAAATCAAGAATCATTGTCTATAATTCAGGGATGAATGCACAATTCCTGTTTGAACTAAAAATAAACTTCTAGCATTTTTTGGATCTATGAATCGTAAGGGGTTGGGGTTCTTCCAGGTGATGGAGGAGGGTTAGGAGTTGCTTGGAAAAATATTGGTTGGTGTTAAATTTCATAGTGAAGATGCAGCTGTGAGATTTCTTTTTAAACCCTAGTTTTTACTGTGATTTAAGAATCGATCACCATGGTTTGTGTAGTTGATCGAGTGCAGTAAGTTGGGGATTGGCAGCTGGTTAGTAGATGAAGTCGAGGCCGTAGTTGCAGACCTTCAGGTGGTCGGAGCGGCGAGGTCGAGCTATTGACGGGTTTTGAGGGGGAAACCTGATTGTGTTTCCAGGTTTGAGATTAGGTGCTCGATTTTGATTCGAGCAAGTGTGGTGGCTTTGGAGGGTCGTGATGTCATCAGGTGATGGTCGCTGATGGATTGAAGTGCTGGTGGATGGCCGAAGATGGCCAGAGCCACGGTGCACGTGCACCGTGCAGTTTGAAGTTCTGATGAACTTTAGTGGTGTGTAGAGTTTTGAACTCGGGGTAGACTCGAGTTATTCGAGTACTTGACTCGAAGCAGAAGAGGTAATGACTCGAAGTAAAAGGTTGGTGTCTCGGGTTTATCAGATGTTACAGGTTTTATCTGAAACCTGTAATGTTTGTTTAATTTTTTTTAAAACTGCAGTTTTTAAATGAAAGCTAGTGTTTAAACCTAGTTTTAAATTCAAAGTTTTAAATTTTAGAATTCAAGTTTAAATTTAAAATCTCAGTTTTAAAATAAAAATAAAAATAAAGTTTAAACTTAAATTGTTAACTACTTTATAATGGTTAAGTAGTTTAAATTTATAAAAAAAATGAAGTTTTAAAAATGTGAGTAAGTTTTAAAGTGAAGTTAAAACTGGAATTCAAAGATTTAAAATATTTATTTCAGTTTTGAAATAAAAGAAGTTTTTAAATTTGAAAGATTTAAACAAAGTGTAAATTTAAATTATTGAATTTTAAATGAATTTAGTTTTAAACTCTTATGAATTTCTTTTATAAGACAAGCATTTGTTTGCTATGTAATTTAAAAAGATTTTTAAATTGTTTAAAACTTTGTTTAAGTTTAAATTATATTCAATTTAAATTTCATATTTGAAATGAAATTTTAAAGTAAATTTGATTTCAAATGTTTTGTTAATAACAATTTAGTCATAATTAAGAAATGTTTTTATCTTAAAATTTAATTAAGATTTAATGTTTTGGAATTTATTAAATTAATAGAGAAATTATGGAATAATTAGTTAACTTAATTAATTAATGATTAGGGATTAATGAATAATCGATTAAGGATTAATCAATTGGTAATTAAAGATCATTAATTTGATTATTAATTAATGATTAAAGATTTATTAATTAAGCAATTAAGTTATAATCAAGATTAATTAATCAAGTAGTTAAAGATTAATTAAGTTACAGTTAACACTTAATTAATTTAATAATTAGAGATTAATTAATGGATTATTAAAGATAAATTAATTTGTAATTAACAATGGTTAATCTAGGTTAATTACTTAATGGAAGTAATTAAAGAATGGTTAATGAAGGTCATTAACTAGGATTATTTAATAATTAATTAATGTGATTAATTTTAATAATTAATTAGATTAATTAATGTGAATTGTTTAAGTGTAATCACTTAATGAAGAAATTAAGGTTAGTTAATTTCTGAATGTGATTAATCCGTAGTGATTAATAATTGTGGTTAATTACTTATTGTAATTTAAATAAAGTAATTAATTAAAATATAATTAGGGATCATTAATTAATTCAATTAATGATGTAATTAAGGATTAATTAATTAAGATTAATTAATCAATGATAAGTAATTAAAGGCAATTAATTAATGTAATTAATTAAGGATTAATGTAATTAATTGTAGTTAATTAATTAATTGAAGTAATTAAAGGTTAATTACTGTTTTTAGTTAAGGATAATTAATTTGTGAAAGGATAATCACATGAATGTAATTAAACTATAATTAAACAAGGGTGATTAATTGAGGTGATTAATTTAAATAATTAATTAATTGACTCGTAATTAATTAAGGGTTAGATAAGCAAGCTTTATAATGATGAAGTAATTAATTTAATTTATTTTAAATTAATTAAAGATGAAGTAATTAATTTAATTCACTTTAAATTAAGTAGAGATGGGAATAATTAATTTAATTAATTTTAAATTAATTATATTGTGATTAAGTAAATCTTTGCTTATGTATGAATGGGTGATATTGATTGCCTTGAATGCTTTGTGATCTCAGAAATGAGATAAGTAATGCTGTATGGTATGAATGCTTTGGTGGCATTGTGATGATAATATGGATTATCTATTTTGATGATAGTATGGATTATCTGTTTATAATGATAATATGGATTATCTTTTTATTATGATAATGTTGATTATCTATTGTGATTGGTGAGTTATCTATCTGTGTGTATATAGATAATTGAATTGTTTTAAACCTTAAAACAACTTGGCCTTAAAAGACACGTTTTGGATTTCGATGAGACCGGGATCGGGTTTCCATATTTGGATATCCGAAAACCACATCGATCCAAATTAACGTTATGTAACGACCCGCCTTTATGGACAGTTTAAACCGACGATCAAATACACATGTCGATTCCAAACCATTCAAAAGGGCAGATGGTTATTGGGGTAAATAAGAAAAGAAAAGAAAGAGAAATGAAGGAAATGAAACAACACATAATCTCGCAGCGGAACGATAAAATATAATAGTCAAATAAAAAGTTCATGAAGCTGTTTACTATACTTTGACAATTATTTATACAACATTTATCAGAGTTATACATATACACAGAACAAAAAAAATAATGCAGCAGGTAGCATGATGCACAGAAAATAATAGTAATAGTGTACCAAATCTTCGTCTTCGTCCTCCAGAATAGATCTTCAAAATCTGAAAACTCAGGACTGACCCGAGCGTAATGAAAAGACAAAACACTCGAGTCAGGACTAAAATATCCTTATGAAAGTTAAATCAATCGTAAATAAATATGAGTGTAACGGCGTCAGAGATGTTTACGCGGTTTGACATCTCCTATCCAGTGTCAACGTGCGTGCAATAACTTAAGAATTGTTACGGGATTTTCCATCTCTCAAGGATCCGTTAAACTATCTACTATGTAGTAATGTACGCTAAGTAGATAATGCCTATCAGTAATATAAAGTATTAAAATAGCGTTAAGGCGTTACCATAATCCCCCTTAACACATTTATATAATGCCATAGTCTATACAGCACCGTAAGTCCCACCGTAAGCTGGTGGTTATCAGAGGGTACCCCATAGGTATAACACAAAACATAACGTAGTGGTCGCGAATAGGATAATCAGTATGACAAGGTACATGAGGCGATACCAACTAGGATACTAGTAGTTGCGTGATCCGGACTGATGTTGAGCATAGCCAGCAGCTACCCCAACACCGTGAAACAACACTCCCAAATCAAGGGGTGCACCCAAATCGCATCACAAATGTAATAGATATGGTATCGAAGAAGTGTGTCCGCTAGAGATGGCGAACCTCAATGGCCCGGCGCGGCTTCTGTTTTAGTCATGTCAAGGGTTATCCAATATCGTTCTCTTTCTTCAGTCAACGCGTTCACCAAACCATCCACTTCATTTTAGATCAACACTCCTCGTATAATAGTTATTAAAGTGGTTTTCGGTATGGACAGAGAGTATGTCCATATCCGATCCCGGTCTCTTTAATAACTACGTATTATTACACCGTTGGCTCTTTTACATTTCAAATCGATTCATAATTAATATCAAAATATCATGTTCGCTTCAAAAATCAAATCCATTTCAAATATCATCGTATCTATTCAAATGTAAGATTCCGTTTCAAAATCATTTTTCGCATCAATATCTCATTTCGATTTCAAAATCATTTCGAATTTCAATTTAGGTTGCAACTTCATTTAAACCAATTCGTATTTACATTTAAGATTTAAACATAAACATTTCACCTTATTGGCCTATTTGAAATTTTAGAAAATAGTTTTAAGTAGTTTAAAAATAGTTTAAATAATTAAAATACTTAAAAATACTTAAAATCTTTAAAATGGATTTAAAATAGATAAATTAGTTTAAAATAATTTAAATTGGGTTAAGTAGATTAAAAATAGATTAAAATAGTTTAAGTATTCAAAATGGTTTATACAACAGAGTAATTTGGAAAACAAAATAAAACAGCTTCAAAACCAATCCATTTCAATTATAACTTCCCAATTCAAATCAACTTCGATTTCCATTTTACCGATTCAATTTCGATTTTAATTCAAATCAATGTCAACTTCGACTTCAAATTAATTCGATTTTACATTCACCTTCAACTTATTCAATTTCAATGTATATCGATTTTTAGCTTGATTTTTCAAAATATCAATTTTTAACACTTAACAAAATTATCCTTCAATATTAAAATTTAAATCCCAATTACAAATATGATTCAATTTCAAGCTCAATTTCAAATATCATTTTATATCGCTTTTACTTAGTAATATTCAAAGCTCGAATTAAGGTTCAATCTTTTAAAATGAATAAATTTTCGAAATTCAACCATATCCCGATTTTAATCTCAAAGTCTCAACTTAAATTATTTAACAGTTTCCTTTAACCAAAATTTATTTCAACATTCCAAACTCAATTTTCGATAAATTTGATTTCTATACATTGATTTCTATTTATAACTTTTAAATCAAAGCATTTAAATAAATTTCAAATCGACGATCTTAAAAATTATTAATTTAGCCAATCCGGTGTCCGTATATAATTTTCTATCCTATGGCCAAGTGATTAGTTATTTCAATTAAATGTCAGGGATGAATATATATCACTTAAATCAAATCACAGTGTCATATGTATGCATAACAGGTTATATATAAGCAATAAACATCAGGTTATATATAAGCAATAAACATCCAAACATTTAAATATCAACCAATAGCATCCATCGAAATAAATCATCCAATAGACAATACAATTCATAGCAATTTCATAGTTATCAATGTCAGGTAATTTTATCGCAATTCAATTTCAATTTCAATTTTAACTGTCAATTTAATTTTCAACGGTTAATTCAAATGACAATCTATATGGCAATTAAATTTATCAAACAACGACAAATAAAATTTATAACACTTCATAATGTCGAATTTAACTAGCATAAAGATATTCAATACGTTGTGAGCGTTATAAAACACTCACCTTGATTTCAATGCAGTTCCTGCGTTTTATTCCGAATAAAATTAAACGGACGTTTAATTTTAACCGAAATATTCTTAGCTCCAAACGGTTCCAATCCAGCTCCATAGCGTAGTATTTGACAATACGAACGCAACGCAATTTGTTTCATGCGTTTTCGACCGCGTATGAAAAAGTTACACAGTTTTAAAGTTAATACGAATTTTAAATAAAATTAATTTACATTTAATATCTCATTTCTAACCCTTATTGAATCAGGGCCGTGCGTTTGCAATTGAAGAATCTGGGCCGCACTTGCTTCTTCTTCTCAACGCATCCCAGTAAACGAACGCGACATCAAACCCAACCACACCCCAAAACCCTAACACACGCACCAACTACGATCGCCTTCACGTCGATCAAAGGCCGTCGTTCAACACGCCATAACTAGCTCCACTATCGGCTGGAATATCAGAGAGCTCGGTCAAGTCATGGCCTCGTAAAACGCGACCGAACGAGATGGCTTTGGGCCCAAATTTCCATCGATCCACTTTGAGTTAAACGATCATATCCGTTGGATGTGGAGTACTCGATGTGCTCTACAACTTCCTTGTTGAAGGTTTCGCGTGAATGTTGATGGATCAGAAGAGATTGAGGGAGAAAGATGGTGCGTTTTCGGCCATTGATTTTCTAGGGCCGGCTATAGAATAAATTATGGTTTTGGACCAAATGAAATGAATTAAGGGTCCTTTTATAGCAAACTGACGAACACTATTCATTCCCAATTTTTCGAACTCCGATTTACGCGTGGTGACCGGCGTTTCTAGGGTTTATCCCGCGTTCCGAACACAATAGAACAGGTTTCGGAAGATAATTCGATCGTCTGTGCGAGTTACAGCAATAAACAATCAATTTTAAATTAAACCGATTAAACGATTTTCTAGGCGTTTTGGCTTGCCCTGGACAAACGATAAATCCAATTGACACGAAATTTGAAATCTTACAATAATATCACATTACGGATCCGATGAAACTAGTTTCGTCGAAATCCGAGACTGTTTGAAAAATGACTATTTTAACTCGCCAAATTAATATTAAAATCATTTTGATGCGTTTCGAGCTGCCATGGTCAAACGACAACTCCGATTGCTACGAAAATTGAAATCCGATAATAAAAAATTATTAAGGATCCAATGGAACTTGTTTCGTCCAATTCTGAGACTGTTCGAAAATTGGCTATTTTTCAGTCGATAATTAAATATTAAAATATTCAATTTTCACAAATTTACTTTTAATTCGATTTTAAAAGTTCTATAACATCATTCTAACTTTAATATGATAAAATAAAATTTTGCATATCATTTCTAATCATATTAAACCCGTTATTCAATTTATCCAATAAATTCCAATTTTAAAATCTTATTAACTCTATTAAAATCCCAATATAACTTACATTCACTTTGGAAACCAATTTGAATCATATTTAAATCAAATTTCAATTATTCACTCTATTTTCATATATTAAATTTCAATATCCAATTAATCATACCAAATTCGAAATTTACTTATTCAAACATTTGTAATATTAAATTTAAACAAATTTGATTATTCTTAAATCACTATCTTTTGAGATATTCAAAACGAACTTAAAATTTAACCTTTGAAACGAATTAAATTATAGAACAACCATTTCCATTATACGGTTCTTCAATTCCCATTATTAAGTTATTCAATAAATTCCAAATATTTAATTTAAACAATTACGATTACCCAATAATTCATTATCTTTTGAAATATTGAAGTTGAACTTATAAGATTCAACTTTTAAACCAATTCACAATTTAGAACACTATTTTCATTTTACAGTTATTCAATTATTCAATAAGTTTTAAATATTTACTTTAAAACAATTTACCTGTTCAATATTCAATATTTGATTTTAAATAGATTTTACTTATCGATCAATTACTCTATTATTCCCAATGAATCCCACATTTATTATCCTATTCAACTATTGACTTTTACTTTTTATTACTTGGATAATTATTGTTGCAATTCATTCCAGTTATTATTATTCCAAACGACTTACAATTTTTTTTCTAACACTAAATCACGAAATCTTATTAAATTTAGCTATTTTGATTATTGAAAATTTACGGGTCGTTACACTCTCCCTCACTCAAAACTTTTCGTCCTCGAAAAGGAAAAAGAAGGGAAAAAGAACTAAGTATAGAATTCAACATTAGTTATATTTTATTTAAAGTTACCAACTTATAAAACAATGAAATTCCATTTATAAAGTCATAACTAGCTTCCACCAAGTTACTCCGAACGGCTTTCTAACTTTAAAAGTTAGTTATCAAAACAAGTTATAAAAAAATTTTAAAACTTGAAAAATTTTCTAACACCCGGATTTTACGGAAAATTTCGGCAAAGTCTCCTTTGCGCGGCTCGATCGGTACAGCTACAAAACGCCTCTACGGGCCCCAAACCAACAAAAGAAAATCAAAAGGCCAAGTGGCTCATCAAAAATCACCAAATCCAATGATAAAATAAACATGTACCTTATATTTTATTAGCGAGCATATACGACTAATATAGCGCGAAAGCGAGCTCCAAATGCGAAGCAAGCGCAATCCGCACCTACTAAACACTCAACAAGCCATGGGAAACATGCATATTATGAAAATAACATCAATATACATCATATAGAAACATAACAACTACATGTGCCAACATAGCAAATGCAACAAAACAACAAATGCAACCATCAATCAATTATCATCCAACTATCATCCAACAAATCCATAATCAATCAATATAAATTCACTTCACATTAATATTTATTCACTTGGTTTTCAATTTTAATCAACAGTTGATTCATTAACGTTGGATTTTACTAACATTCATTCACAATTCAAATAGTTAACATTCACTAATTTATATTTACATTAGTTCACTTCCAATTTGAATCAAATTAAATTCTATTTAAATTCATTTAACTTCCAATTTGATTTCAATGATTTATAGCCTTCAATTCCAATAACACTTAATGAATTATATACAATCAACTAACAATCATATAACAACCAAATCATACCCTACATAACCAAATTATTAATTTTACATTCAATTTGATTTATCTCTTTTATATATATATATATATATATATATATATATATATATATATATCCTGTTATATAATTTTTAAAAGAATCATTTTATTATTTGGCATCTTAAATTTCCAATATTAACTTTATTTAAGTCCGCAAGCCGTACATATGTCATTCGTGAGCAATATCAATCTAGTCGCTTATTCGATCACACAATTTCACTTTCAAACTAGTATCGTTCACCCGACTCTCTAGTGTGGACTCAGATTTGGTTCCTTGATTGAAAACTGTTACTCTCCTTGCATAGCTATATACTATGATAGAGAATTCCAGAATCAAATTAAAATCCATATCCAGGGTTCGCCGTCGAGGATCGAGTGAAAAATTCTAACTTGGATCGATATAAATCATCTCGAAATTTTGTGCTCGAATTTTGGATCAAATCGTTATGCAAATAAAATAATATACATACCATCTCACGTATTTCCTTCCAATGGATTTCTATCCAATTTATCTATACTAAATTATTTTATTGGCTTCTATTCTTCCCACTAAATTACTCACAATCCATTATTCGATTAGTATATTCATTTCATTACATAGCATATTCTTTAACATTATCTTTTCTTAAACATCATATCATAGAATTTGGTTACTCAAGTTCAATTTAAACATTCCATATAATTTAATTAAACTCAATTTTTATTTTCCAATTGATTCTTAGCTATACCAAATTCTTTTGTTTTCATTTACTTCAATTTCATAATTTTAGTTAATAACAAATTTATTTATGGAACATTTTATTAACCTACACTTTAGTTTATTAATCATCTTATAAAAGTCTAACTTCTCATATATGACTTTTCTTAGTTTACAGTTATCTCAAAGTTACAAATTCAAAATTTTTCTCTATGCAATTTATATTTATTTTCTATAACCAATTTACAAAAGATATTATACAATTAATTTGTCTTCTTTCTCAAGTTCACTTACTTGTTCCATTTATCCATTCATCATTTCAGGTTATATTTAAGTATATAACATTTTTATCACAACCAAATTTTCATTTATATACATTTTAATTCCGTTTGCGTTTTCCTTACTTGTATACTTCAATTATTTTCAGGTTCTGTTTATTTGTACAACATCTCATTACATATCCAAAACATCATTTTAACTTTTATCATTTGGTAAGTCTCGTTATATGTTATCAGAATGTAATTTTGGTATTATACAAATTTATAGAATTTCATTTACTTAATTTGAATGTTCACAAATTTAATTTGTTTAAATCCTCTTTACCTTTCAACTTTAAAGTTTTCCCAAACAATAGCTTAGATATCTTAATCCTCTTATTTTATAAATTCTGTTATTCACATTTCATTCAAATAATTTGAAAATTATTTATTAACAGAACTTAGAAATTTAAATGCCCGGTTCTTTTCAAATCGTTTGAAATAAATATATACACTTATATCTTTAATATATCAAATCATACCTTTGGAGTTTAAACCAAAACCCATTTATCCAAATAATTTCGAAGAAAAACAAAGCTTCTTAGAAGCCTCCCCCACTTTGAGACTCGAAAATGAACGTCGATGATGCTGCGCAGTCATCACCGAAATTATTTTCCAGCGACATAAGAGAGGAATACTGAATTCATTCTTTCCTTTAAAATCCTTTCAAAATATTTCCATAAACAATTTCCAACTAATATTACTATATATTTCTTCAAAACTTTGAAAACCATTTTCAAGATCTCCGGGTCTTAAATTCAATATTTTCCAATTTAAATCTATTTTAATTCATATGTCACCTTTATAAACTATTCTTATAGGATTTTACTTTCTTGAAATATTCCACAAGTTGTTTTATCGTTGTTCATTTTGTAATTCACCTTCTTTATTAAATTACAATATCAAATTTATGATAATAACTAATATTTTAATTCCTGACAACCAGGTAAGCTAGATAAGTCACAATAATTTCTGAAAATTTTTCTTTGTATATAAAATATAATTAGAGTAAAATTATCTCATTTACCCAATTTCAAAACAATACTATGTCGAATTATTCTGTTTAAGTGTTTAGAGATCCCTATCAATGACGTTAATTACTCGTATTGACCAGAATTCATAAGCCACTCAACAAATCAACCGACACAATATAAAACATTTTATATCACTAACAAATACGCTCTCTCATACTCTCAGCGACTCATCATAGGGTATTACTACCCTATTTATAAAGAGTCAGACCCCACAAAGCTAAGGTTATCGCTAAACCAAAGCTCTGATACCAACTGTAACGACCTGTCTTTTTGGACAGTTTAAACCGACGATCAAATACACATGTCGATTCCAAACCATTCAAAAGGGCAGATGGTTATTGGGGTAAATAAGAAAAGAAAAGAAAGAGAAATAAAGGAAATGAAACAACACAGAATCTCGCAGCGGAACGATAAAATATAATAGTCAAATAAACAGTCCATGAAGTTGTTTACTATACTTTGACAATTATTTATACAACATTTATCAGAGTTATACATATACACAGAACAAATAAAATAATGCAGCAGGTAGCATGATGCACAGATAATAATAGTAATAGTGTACCAAATCTTCGTCTTCGTCCTCCAGAATAGATCTTCAAAATCTGAAAACTCAGGACTGACCCGAGCGTAATGAAAAGACAAAACACTCGAGTCAGGACTAAAATATCCTTATGAAAGTTAAATCAATCGTAAATAAATATGAGTGTAACGGCGTCAGAGATGTTTACGGGGTTTGACATCTCCTATCCAGTGTCAACGTGCATACAATAACTTAAGAGATGTTACGGGATTTTCCATCTCTCAAGGATCCGTTAAACTATCTACTATGTAGTAATGTACGCTAAGTAGATAATGCCTATCAGTAATATAAATTATTAAAATAGCGTTAAGGCGTTACCATAATCCCCCTTAACACATTTTTATAATGCCATAGTCTATACAGCACCGTAAGCCCCACCGTAAACTGGTGGTTATCAGAGGGTACCCCATAGGTATAACACAAAACATAACGTAGTAGTCGCGAATAGGATAATCAGTATGACAAGGTACATGAGGCGATACCAACTAGGATACTAGTAGTTGCGTGATCCGGACTGATGTTGAGCATAGCCAGCAGCTACCCCAACACCGCGAAACAACACTCCCAAATCAAGGGGTGCACCCAAATCGCATCACAAATGTAATAGATATGGTATCGAAGAAGTGTGTCCGCTAGAGATGGCGAACCTCAATGGCCCGGCGCGGCTTCTGTTTTAGTCATGCCAAGGGTCATCCAATATCGTTCTCTTTCTTCAGTCAACGCGTTCACCAAACCATCCACTTCATTCTGGATCAACACTCCTCGTATAATAGTTATTAAAGTGGTTTTCGGTATCGACAAAGAGTATGTCCATATCTGATCCCGGTCTCTTTAATAACTACGTATTATTACACCGTTGGCTCTTTTACATTTCAAATCGATTCATAATTGATATCAAAATATCATGTTCGCTTCAAAAATCAAATCCATTTCAAATATCATCGTATCTATTCAAATGTAAGATTCCGTTTCAAAATCATTTTTCGCATCAATATCTCATTTCGATTTCAAAATCATTTCGAATTTCAATTTAGGTTGCAACTTCATTTAAACCAATTCGTGTTTACATTTAAGATTTAAACATAAACATTTCACCTTATTGACCTATTTGAAATTTTAGAAAATAGTTTTAAATAGTTTAAAAATAGTTGAAATAATTAAAATAGTTAAAAATACTTAAAATCTTTAAAATGGATTTAAAATAGATAAATTAGTTTAAAATAATTTAAATTGGGTTAAGTAGATTAAAAATAGATTAAAATAGTTTAAGTATTCAAAATGGTTTATATAACAGAGTAATTTGGAAAACAAAATAAAACAGCTTCAAAACCAATCCATTTCAATTATAACTTCCCAATTCAAATCAACTTCGATTTCCATTTTACCGATTCAATTTCGATTTTAATTCAAATCAATGTCAACTTCGACTTCAAATTAATTCGATTTTACATTCACCTTCAACTTATTCAATTTCAATGTATATCGATTTTTAGCTTGATTTTTCAAAATATCAATTTTTAACACTTAACAAAATTATCCTTCAATATTCAAATTTAAATCCCAATTACAAATATGATTCAATTTCAAGCTCAATTTCAAATATCATTTTATATCGCTTTTACTTAGTAATATTCAAAGCTCGAATTAAGGTTCAATCTTTTAAAACGAATAAATTTTCGAAATTCAACCATATCTCGATTTTAATCTCAAAGTCTCAACTTAAATTATTTAACAGTTTCCTTTAACCAAAATTTATTTCAACATTCCAAACTCAATTTTTGATAAATTCGATTTCTATACATATATTTCTATTTATAACTTTTAAATCAAAGCATTTAAATAAATTTCAAATCGATGATCTTAAAAATTATTAATTTAGCCAATCCGGTGTCCGTATATAATTTTTTATCCTATGGCCAAGTGATTAGTTATTTCAATTAAATGTCAGGGATGAATATATATATCACTTAAATCAAATCACAGTGCCATATGTATGCATAATAGGTTATATATAAGCAATAAACATCCAAACATTTAAATATCAACCAATAGCATCCATCGAAATAAATCATCCAATAGACAATACAATTCATAGCAATTTCATAGTTATCAATGTCAGGTAATTTTATCGCAATTCAATTTCAATTTCAATTTTAACGGTCAATTTAATTTTCAACGGTTAATTCAAACGACAACCTATATGGCAATTAAATTTATCAAACAACGACAAATAAAATTTATAACACTTCATAATGTCGAATTTAACTAGAATAAAGATATTCAGTACGTTGTGAGCGTTATAAAACACTCACCTTGATTTCAATGCAGTTCCAGCGTTTTATTCCGAATAAAATTAAACGGACGTTTAATTTTACCCAAAATTTTCTCTAGCTCCAAATGGTTCCAATCCAGCTCCATAGTGTAGTATTTGACAATACAAACGCAACGCAATTTGTTTCGTGCGTTTTTGACCTCGTATGAAAAAGTTACACAGTTTTAAAGTTAATACGAATTTTAAATAAAATTAATTTACATTTAATATCTCATTTCTAACCATTATTGAATCAGGGTCGTGCGTTTGCAATTGAAGAATCTGGACCGCACTTGCTTCTTCTTCTCAACGCATCCCAGTAAACGAACGTGACATCAAACCCAACCACGCCCCAAAACCCTAACACGCGCACCAACTACGATCGCCTTCACGTCGATCAAAGGCCGCCGTTCAACACGCCATAACAAGCTCCACTATCGGCTGGAATATCAGAGAGCTCGGTCAAGTCATGGCCTCGTAAAACGCGACCGAACGAGATGGCTTTGAGCCTAAATTTCCATCGATCCACTTCGAGTTAAACGATCATATCCGTTGGATGTGGAGTACTCGATGTGCTCTACAACTTCCTTGTTGAAGGTTTCGCGTGAATGTTGATGGATCAGAAGAGATTGAGGGAGAAAGATGTTGCGTTTTCGGCCATTGAATTTCTAGGGCCGGCTATAGAATAAATTACGGTTTTGGACCAAATGAAATGAATTAAGGGTCCTTTTATAGCAAACTGACGAACACTATTCATTCCCAATTTTTCGAACTCCGATTTACGCGTGGTGACCGGCGTTTCTAGGGTTTATCCCGCGTTCCGAACATAATGGAACGGGTTTCGGAAGCTAATTCGATCGTCTGTGCGAGTTACATCAATAGACGATCAATTTTAAATTAAACCGATTAAACGATTTTCTAGGCGTTTTGGCTTGCCCCGGACAAACGATAAATCCAATTGACACGAAATTTGAAATCTTACAATAATATCACATTACGAATCCGATGAAACTAGTTTCGTCGAAATCCGAGACTGTTTGAAAAATGACTATTTTAACTCGCCAAATTAATATTAAAATCATTTCGATGCGTTTCGAGCTGCCACGGTCAAACGACAACTCCGATTGCTACGAAAATTGAAATCCGATAATAAAAAATTATTACGGATCCATTGGAACTAGTTTCGTCCAATTCTGAGACTGTTCGAAAATTGGCTATTTTTCAGTCGATAATTAAATATTAAAATATTCAATTTTCACAAATTTACTTTTAATTCGATTTTAAAAGTTCTATAACATCATTCTAACTTTAATATGATAAAATAAAATTTTACATATCATTTCTAATCATATTAAACCCGTTATTCAATTTATCCAATAAATTCCAATTTTAAAATCTTATTAACTTTATTAAAATCCCAATATAACTTACATTCACTTTGGAAACCAATTTGAATCATATTTAAATCAAATTTCAATTATTCACTTTATTTTCATATATTAAATTTCAATATCAAATTAATCATATCAAATTCGAAATTTACTTATTCAAACATTTGTAATATTAAATTTAAACAAATTTTATTATTCTTAAATCACTATCTTTTGAGATATTCAAAACGAACTTAAAATTTAACCTTTGAAACGAATTAAAATTATAGAACAACCATTTCCATTATACGGTTCTTCAATTTCCATTATTAAATTATTCAATAAATTCCAAATATTTAATTTAAACAATTACGATTACCCAATAATTCATTATCTTTTGAAATATTGAAGTTGAACTTATAAGATTCAACTTTTAAAACCAATTCACAATTTAGAACACTATTTTCATTTTACAGTTATTCAATTATTCAATAAGTTTTAAATATTTAATTTAAACAATTTACATGTTCAATATTCAATATTTGATTTTAAATAGATTTTACTTATCAATCAATTACTCTATTATTCCCAATGAATCCCACATTTATTATCCTATTCAACTATTGACTTTTACTTTTTATTACTTGGATAATTATTGTTGCAATTCATTACAGTTATTATTATTCCAAACGACTTACAATTTTTTTTCTAACACTAAATCACGAAATCTTATTAAATTTAGCTATTTTGATTATTGAAAATTTACGGGTCGTTACACGTTAGGTCGTGAATCTCAAGGGAAGATGAAGATTCAGAGTGCAAGGGTTATCGTCGTTAACTCTAAGGGTGATTCCAAAATGAGTGTAACGAGATAATGTCTTCGGTTTCGTTCGAACACGGAACGAACTTGTATGGATTGAATGCTTTCAGAACATCGTCAGGTGGACGATGAGCATTCTAAGTGATGTGTTCTATAAAGGTAATCGTAGCCTCAAGCCTCATCAACCGGGAATGGCTAAAACAGGGGAGGTGCAGCAAGGCTAAGTGGGTCATGCCTAAGTAGGACGGTTGTGAGTTCCAACTGTCGGGGTTGTCTTGTTCGGGACTGTCCAGTAAGGGATGGTTCCGGCCTTGTGTTGCTGGGGATTGGGAGTGATCCTCGGTACGTTGATCTAGGCCACGTACTGTGACAGGCGGTGCCCCGGTAGCCTTCCATTGTATGGAATCCAAAATCCAATAAGTGCCATCGGTTTTGATTGTATTACCCACTTTTGTGGCTAGTAGCTGGAATTTAATAGATGTAACAATTTCGGCTATTTCATATTTACTTGAAAACCCTAGACCTATTATAATATCACTGGATTTCCTATCAAATGTTTTGGTTAGCGTAAGGTAAAAACTTTTCCATGTTTATTTGTGGGAAGTCTTATGTGACACCTTTCTTTTCAAAAGGTTTTTGAAAGTTAAGCAACTTTAACCTGTTACTCACACTAGACCCATGTCTGACCCGGAGTTTATTTTCTGTTTTCTGAAACTCTTGGGTACTCAATTTTTTACGAATAGCCAAGGGATTCAAGTTAGCTTTGACGAATTGTGGAGGAGCAATGGAGCAGGAGGCTTCTGCGTGTAGATAAATAGTTTTCCGCTGTGTTGGTTTCTCTGAGTAGTTTTCTTGTATTGTATTTAGTTGTATAACTAGACAGGTGTTTATAACTGTCTAGTATGTGATATATAATCAGTGTAACTCTGATAATAGTTGTAAATTATGTAATATTTATGTTATTAATATAATTTATTCATTCCGCTGTTGAGGTTCTGATGTTTTTTCTTCTTTCTCTTCTTTCTTTTCTCATTTCTATCCCTTTCTTTCTTCAAGATGATGCGATTTTCTGTGGAGAGAAAGTCGGGTCATCACAGTAAGTCAATATGAAACTGATGTTTTTTAATGTTTGATTGCTATGTTCGCCCTTCTGTTGAGCATGTGCATAGACTATCACTTCTGTACTTTTATATTGTTACTTGAATATCACTCTCATTGTGCGTTAATTTCTCCGTACATTGATTTTAGCTTTTGTAAGCATAACTTACTATATGCAAAGATGTTAAATTTTATATTTCGGGACCATGTTAAATAATTGTTATATTATTACTAATATTTAACATTTTATTGGGCAACTAATAGGTGAAGAAAGTTACCTCTATGGCTGCAACTATTATTATAATTATTTACGCTCAACATTAATTTAACCAACTTATATTCTTTTGATTTCTGGCTGGATTTCTATGGAAATCTGCTTAACATTTTTAAGGATCTATATGCATGTTGTACACTAGAATTTGATATAAGAAATGTAGTGGTGAACCCATTTATTTATGTTAAATACTATCTGAAACATTCCAGAATGTAGTTTTCTTTCACTAAGCAAGTCGCTGCCCATCTGTAGTGATTTGGGCAGTTCCTATAAGGCAAATTGCATTCATTTTTACTCTTATTCATGTTTTGGATCACACTATTCCTGGTACTAATTAAAAATTTACCAATCTATACATCTCAAGTGTATTGGGCCTAACTCTTCAAACATTTGAACCATTTTATTTACTGATTATCTTTATCCAGTCATGTCCTTCTGATCTATACATTAAAAAAATAAGGTTGTACGTTCAGTAATTTTCCAATAGAAACTGACTAAGAACAACAAAATAAGTCTATATGATACTGATCTCTACTTAGTTAATTACACATACCTCAAATTACTTACCCAGAAGTTACTTTTTGTTAGTTGCACATACCTCAAATTACTTATCCGGCTACTTGAGCAAAGTCGATGTTTACTTTATTTTCAAGTGTATTTATTTCTTTTCCTCCCCGACAGTGTATCCTTTGCCAATATATACCCGCCCTAATTCTATATACACAACTTTAAAATTTGAGTTTGATAAATATTATATAATGAATATATTTGACTTTTATATCAAGATTGCTATTGATTTTAATCATTGCATTGAAACTTAACATATAATCTTAAATTTTGTTTTTGTTTCTATTCATTACGGCTGAATCGGAATGAAATTGAAATGTAACTTTATTTTATTTAAATTTCACAATTAGAAAAACTGAAACAAATTAATAAGTTCAACAGGGTTTAGAGAAGCAAGTCGCTTCGAACCAAATTTGAAGATGGTATACAAGTATACAATTTACATTATCTTTTTTTTTTGACTTCATAATTCAAAATGCCGACATCCATGTTTACTCCTTGAAAATAGATTTTATATTTGTGTCTGACCATGACCCTACGGAAGCCGCATCATGGTTTCATATAAACCTTTTAAACCTACTTAGATTGAGGATAAAATATACAAATATAGTGTGTAGTATTATATTATTTTCCCGTGCAGAGCATATCATGAAAATAATATCAATTGTTTAACATGAACTTTTTTAACTGTTTAGGTTGGGAATAAAATATACAAACATAGGGTGTAATATTACATTTTTCAACTATGCCGAGCCTACAACAAAAAAGGTACGCACAAATAAGGAAGTGGATGGCAAGTCCAATCTTTATGGTTGACAAGGAAAATTCTCTATATTAGTATGGTCTTTTAATACATTTTTAAAGAGAATTGATGTATGTTTTCTAAGTATCAAACTACCGAAAGCATTAATTTTAATATTTGTTACATTTATCTAGATATTCATGTAATAGTTGATTACTTTCTTTACCTGATTGATAATTTCCTAGAATTACATAACCTTAATCACATTTTAATAAATAATTGATTTATGCATGTACTATTATAAAAAAACAAACATTACGTACACGTCAAAGTCATTTTATAAAATAAAAAACCTACGAATAACGTTTCTTTAATACCAATTACTCCTAAGCACATGCATCGCACGTACTAAATTACTCGTTTATAATAAAAAAAATCACTTTTATAATTATCTAGTCGTTGCAGACTACATCCTAATCATGTATATATACAAAATGATGCAGTGCAATCTGAAAACTCTGAAAATTCTCAAGTTATAGGTCGTTCACGACCTAATGAAGGTCGGCCACGACCTAACAGCACACGAGGGAAGAAGCAACGACCTAACAGGTCGTGTGGAAAAGAGTAGAGATCTAACAGGAGCCTAAGTCGTTCGGGTTCTTTAGGTCGTATGGAGGAAGACTTGGTTTTAGGTCGGTCACGGCCTATTGAAGGAATTTTAGGTCAGCTACGACCTAAGAGAAGCGTTTTAGGTCGTCTACGACCTAGTGGGTATACTGAAGGAGGAAGTTCACGACCTAAGATAAGTCGCGAGAAACGACCTAACGAGATAACACAAAAGGAAGCAAATATGGGTCGCGAACGACCTAACACGTCCAGTAAGTCGCTCCAGCGACCTTATGCTGAAAGTGAGCTGAAATTAGGTCGCGAGGAGATAGGTCGCGTGAAGGAAGATAGGTCGCGTGATTCTTTGTTGCCGCATCTTTTAGGTCGCGAACGACCTAACTCATATAGGTCGCAAGAAAATCGCTGAAGCCGCTCCTTTAGGTCACTATGTGTTGTACATATGTGTGTTAGGTCGCTAACGACCTTTGTAAGTCGTAGGTCGTATACTTTTGTTTGTACTGTGTTGTAAGTCGCTGTATTGTATATATGTGAATATATGATGTTGTGATAGGTCGCTAACGACCTTACTTAGGTCGTAGGTCGCTCTGAGTTAGGTCGGTGGGTGTTTGTTAGGTCGGGGAACTGTGTTAGGTCGCATGCGACCTAGTGGTGCGTGAGTTGTAAGCCTATAAATAGGCCGATGGTGTCATTTGTAACGTTGTTGATTTTGAATAAAATTCTCTTTTGTTAGCTTTGTGCTTTCATACAAATTGGTAGTTGAGTGTGATCTCCTATCTCCTCTTTCGGTTAATCGAGTGCGCTCGATTCAACGATCGTAGAAGCCGATTCACGGTATCTAGTGCGCTAGATCAACGTGCGAAGAATCGTAGATCTTCTTTCTCGGCATCGTGCGCGATCAACGAGACGAAGATAGCTAGAATCCGGTATCTTTGGATCAACGGATTTGGGCCTTGCAGTATTCTCAACTCACCGATTGCTACATTCCATCAATTGAAGTTTGTTTCGATTTATCCGTTGCGTCAGTTTTGGTATCAGAGCCATACTTAGCCAATCATAGCTAAGTTGATTCTTGGAGCCAAGTATTTGGAGTTTATCGTGTTCATCTTGAAGTTGCAACGAGTTTGAAGATTCCGATCCATTCCATTTTGGATCTAGAGTGGAGATTTGTTGAAGTTTTCGATTTGTTGAATTATTTGTGAATTTCAATCATGCCGCCAAGGAGAGCTAACCGCCATAAAAATGTTGAAGCATTATATCGAAGAGAGGAGGCTGATCAAATGGAACAACGTATGCATGAGAAGATTGATGAAGGCATTGGTAGGTTGGAGAAGCTTATGATCGATATGAATCAAAGTAGAAGAAGAAATTCACCTGAATCCATCCATGGAGGAAGTAGGATTTCGCCACATTCTGAACGGGAGAGGAGAGAGAGTCAAGATCATCGAAGTGTTGATAATCGAAGTAGGAGGAATGATGATGATCGTGATCAAAGAGATGTTGGCAGTAGGAGTGGTGGTGGTAGAGATGTTGGAGGACGTGAAAGACAACGATATACATCAGACTTCGATGAGGAGTTTGACGGTGAGAGAGGAAGTATTCATTTCAGAGATAGAGATCAGGGACAACGTCAGTGTCGGGTTATTGATGATGATCGACGTTGGGAATCGGGAATGAAGATGGAGATTCCTGAATTTACAGGTGGGATGGTTGCTGAAGAATTTTTGGACTGGTTATCTAATGTAGAAGAAATTTTTGACTTTAAGGAGGTTCCGGAGAATCGAAGGGTGAAGTTAGTTGCTACGAGGCTGAGGGGGAGAGCATTGGCGTGGTGGCAGCAAACTAAACTTACCAGAGAACGGATGGGGAAGTCAAAGGTTGTAGAGTGGGATAAGATGAAGAAGATGATGAGAACTACATTTTTACCATACAACTATCAATCACTCATGTACCAGAGATTGCAGAATCTACGACAGGGGACGAAATCAGTAAATGACTATGCAGATGAATTTTACCAGCTCATTGCCAGAAATGATATAATGGAGACAGAAGAACAGCTAACTGTTAGGTTTGTTGGAGGGCTGAGGATGCAGATCCAGGATATGGTTAATATGTTCGATCCAAGATCTGTGGCGGAAGCACATCAGAAGGCGTTGGCTTGGGCAAAGCAAGGAAGGCATGGAGGTGGTGTGTTTACTAATTCTAACAGTCAATTGAAGGGTGCTAGTGGAAGTTCTAATGTTCCTAAAGCTGTTGCCAAACCAGTTGTGAAGGAGGGTGAGAAGGCGAAGGTTAGCAGTGGGTTCAAATGTTACAATTGCCAGGAGATGGGTCATAAAAGCAATGAGTGTCCAAAGCCGAAGAAGAGAACTATGATAGTGGAAGCTGAGGATGAGGAGGAAGAAGCTGAATGTTCTAATTCACCTTATGTTGAGGAGGAAGAAGAAGTGTCGGGAGACGAAGGTTGTAATCTGATGATGAGGAAGTCTTGTTTGACGCCAAAACAAGAGGAGGAAGATAGTTGGTTGAGGAATAACATATTTCAATCTACTTGCACTATTCTTGGGAAAGTTTGTAAATTTGTCATTGATGCTGAGAGTTGCGATAATATTATCTCTACAAAGGCAGTGAGGAAATTGGAGTTGAAAACCGAGAAGCATCCTAAACCATACAAGTTAGCTTGGTTAAGGAAGGGTGGTGAAGTGAAAGTTGGGAGAAGAGCTTGCGTGAAATTTTCTATTGGGAAGAAATACAAAGATGAAATCTGGTGCGATGTAGTGGACATGGATGTGTGTCATCTGTTGTTGGGCAGGCCATGGCAGTTTGATCGAGCAGTACAACACGATGGTCGGGCCAATAGCTATAGTTTCATGTTCGAAGGTACTAAAATCACTTTGGTTCCCAAGAAGCAACAACAGAAGGAGAGCAAGCTAGAGGAGATTGAGGAATTGAAAACTCTGTTGACTTTGAAGGAGTTCGTTAAGGAGGTTGAAGAGGAGCCTGAAGTATACTTGTTGATTGGGCGTGAGAGCAGTGAAGAGGTTGAAATTGCCGAAGAAGCAAAGCCAGTTTTGAAAGAGTTTGAAGATGTATTTCCAGAAGAGTTGCCAAAGGAGTTACCGCCACCGAGAGACATTCAACATCAAATCGATCTTGTTCCGGGAGCAGTATTACCGCATAGACCACATTATCGAATGAGTCCGAAGGAACATGAAGAGTTGAGAAGGCAGGTGGAAGAGTTGCTTGAACAGGGACGTGTGCAGGAGAGTCTGAGTCCATGTGCTGTGCCAGCTTTATTGGTACCCAAAAAGGACGGGACGTGGAGGATGTGCACTGACAGTCGAGCATTGAACAAGATTACCGTGAGATATAGGTTTCCAATGCCGAGGTTGGATGACTTGCTAGATCAGTTGAGTGGGGAAACTATCTTTTCGAAGATTGATTTGAAAAGTGGTTACCACCAGATTCGGATCAGACCTGGAGACGAATGGAAGACAGCGTTCAAGACGAGAGAGGGGTTATACGAATGGTTGGTTATGCCATTTGGTTTATCAAATGCACCTAGTACATTCATGCGGGTGATGAATCAAATCTTTAGACCATTCATTGGGAAGTTCGTGGTAGTTTATTTCGATGATATTCTGATATATAGCAGGAGTATGGAGGAGCATGTTCTACATTTGAGGGAAGTGTTGATTATTCTTCGCGAGGAACAATTTTATGCTGCTACGAAGAAATGTGTGTTCATGGCAAGAAGTGTTTTATTTCTGGGGTATATTGTTTCGGAAGCAGGAATTCAAGTTGACCAGAATAAAGTGGAAGCAGTCAGGAATTGGCCACAGCCGAGGACGATTACCGAGGTGAGAAGTTTTCATGGGCTAGCATCATTCTACCGAAGATTCATTCCGCACTTCAGTAGCGTGATGGCTCCAGTTACTGATTGCATGAAGGGGAAACAGTTTGTATGGTCAGAGGAAGCGGGGGTTGCTTTTGAGAAGATCAAGGAATTGTTGACGTCTGCACCAATTCTTGTTTTACCGAATTTCCAGTTATTGTTTGAATTGCATACTGATGCATCGAAGGTCGGTATTGGAGGAGTTCTGAGTCAGAATGGGAAGCCAGTTGCTTATTTCAGTGAAAAGTTATCAGGAGCAAAGATGAGATACAGTACATATGACGTTGAATTCTATGTTGTGGTACAAGCTGTTAAGCACTGGAGGCACTATCTATTTCAGAAAGAATTTGTTCTGTACACTGATCATGAGGCATTGAAGCATTTACAGGGGCAAGACAAGATTTCAGCGAGACATGCATCATGGATTGCTTATTTACAACAGTTTACTTTTGTCGTGAAACATAAGTCAGGGTTGATGAATCGTGTAGCAGATGCATTAAGCAGGAGGAGTCATTTATTAACGACATTGAAGGTTGAGGTGACAGGGTTTGAAATGTTGCCAGAGCTGATTGAAGAAGATCCTTACTTTGTGAAATGTGTAGAGAAAGTCAAGGAAGGAAATACCGATGAATTTGTGATGGTTGATGGATTCTTGTTCAAGGGGAATCAATTATGTATTCCAGATTGTAGTTTGAGATTGAAAATTATCAAGGAGTTACACGAGGAAGGGCATGTGGGCCATGATCGTACTTTGCAATTGATTTCACAGTCTTACTTTTGGCCGTCGATGAGGAAAGAAGTGGGAAGGTTTGTGGAGCGATGTCATATTTGCCAAGTTTCGAAAGGAACCGCGACCAATGTTGGGTTGTATATGCCGTTGCCTGTACCGGCTAAACCATGGGTTGATGTGAGTATGGACTTTGTGTTGGGATTGCCGAGGACTCAGAGGGGAAATGATTCCATCTTTGTTGTGGTGGATAGATTTTCTAAAATGACACATTTTATTGCTTGTAAGAAGACGGTGGATGCTGTTCGGGTTGCACAGTTGTTCTTTAAGGAAGTCTATCGCTTACATGGGTTGCCGGATTCTATCGTTTCAGACAGGGATACCAGATTTTTGAGTCATTTTTGGCTTAGTTTGTGGAAGATGGTGGGAACGAAATTAAACTTTAGCAGTGCTTATCATCCGCAGACAGATGGACATACAGAAGTAGTTAACAGATCGTTGGGAAATTTGTTACGATGTTTGGTGAAAGATAATCTGAAGAGTTGGGACATGAAGTTATGCTAAGCAGAGTTTGCCCATAATCATGCGGTTAATAGAAGCACAGGTTATAGCCCATTTCAGATTGTATATTCAAATTTGCCTAAGGGACCGTTGGATTTGGTGGTAGTACCACAACCAAAGGGGACGATTAAACGGGCTGTAGATTTTGTTGATGGATTGACTGAATGTCATAAAATCGTTCAGGAGCGATTGGAAAAGGCAAATGAGAAGTATAAACGATCTGCAGATTTGAAGCGACGAAGTGTTGAATTTAACGAAGGTGATTTGGTTTATGCAGTGTTGACAAAAGATCGTTTTCCGGTTGGAACGTATAATAAATTAAAGGCGCGGAAAATTGGTCCAATTGAAATTTTGAAGAAAATCAATGAGAATGCTTATCAATTGAATTTGCCAGACGATGTTCATACTTCTGTTGTTTTCAATGTCAAACATTTAATTCCGTATCGAGGAAATGAAATTGTTGTGGAAGAAGATGTTGAGAATTCGAGGTCGAATTTCTGTCAACCCGGAGAGGATGATGCAGTGCAATCTGAAAACTCTAAAAATTCTCAAGTTATAGGTCGTTCACGACCTAATGAAGGTCGGCCACGACCTAACAGCACACGAGGGAAGAAGCAACGACCTAACAAGTCGTGTGGAAAAGAGCAGAGACCTAACAGGAGCCTAAGTCGTTCGGGTTCTTTAGGTCGTATGGAGGAAGACTTGGTTTTAGGTCGGTCACGACCTATTGAAGGAATTTTAGGTCAGCTACGACCTAAGAGAAGCGTTTTAGGTCGTCTACGACCTAGTGGGTATGCTGAAGGAGGAAGTTCACGACCTAAGATAAGTCGCGAGAAACGACCTAACGAGATAACACAAAAGGAAGCAAATATGGGTCGCGAACGACCTAACACGTCCAGTAAGTCGCTCCAGTGACCTTATGCTGAAAGTGAGCTGAAATTAGGTCGCGAGGAGATAGGTCGCGTGAAAAAAGATAGGTCGTGTGATTCTTTGTTGCCGCATCTTTTAGGTTGCGAACGACCTAACTCATATAGGTCGTAAGAAAATCGCTGAAGCCGCTCCTTTAGGTCACTATGTGTTGTACATATGTGTGTTAGGTCGCTAACGACCTTTGTAAGTCGTAGGTCGTATACTTTTGTTTGTACTGTGTTGTAAGTCGATGTATTGTATATATGTGAATATATGATGTTGTGATAGGTCGCTAACGACCTTACTTAGGTCGTAGGTCGCTCTGAGTTAGGTCGGTGGGTGTTTGTTAGGTCGGGGAACTGTGTTAGGTCGCATGCGACCTAGTGGTGCGTGAGTTGTAAGCCTATAAATAGGCCGATGGTGCCATTTGTAACGTTGTTGATTTTGAATAAAATTCTCTTTTGTTAGCTTTGTGCTTTCATACAAATTGGTAGTTGAGTGTGATCTCCTATCTCCTCTTTCGGTTAATCGAGTGCGCTCGATTCAACGATCGTAGAAGCCGATTCACGGTATCTAGTGCGCTAGATCAACGTGCGAAGAATCGTAGATCTTCTTTCTCGGCATCGTGCGCGATCAACGAGACGAAGATAGCTAGAATCCGGTATCTTTGGATCAACGGATTTGGGCCTTGCAGTATTCTCAACTCACCGATTGCTACATTCCATCAATTGAAGTTTGTTTCGATTTATCTGCTGCGTCACAAAATCACCTTTTTTAATTCATTTTCATCATTTCTAATTTTATTTAAGACCATAAAAGGTGAATTGCTATGTCTTATCAATATATACACAAATTGGATGAATCCCACTCACCGATTAGCCGTGCATCTTCTTTGATCTGAGGTGAATCCTCCTTCTCTTTCGCTGCATAGAAATTCCTTACCTTGAAAATACCAATTTTCCTAATAGCTTCGATTTATTTGTGTAGCTCTCTTTGTGGTGATCAATTTCATATATTTATTCTTTTAATTCAGATTTGGTTTGGTGAACTTGGAATTGATTTTGTTTAGAGATAGAAGAAGGAGAAGATGGAGATTAGAGGTAAGATATTTAGGCTAAAGTGTGATTAGAGAATATGTTTTCATTTCTACTTATAGGCTGAAATAATTAAAATTTTGGTTAAAATCTTGAAATTAATATATTACAAAAATACTACCGAGTTTGACTTCTTATAGTTTCTAGCCTTTAAACCAAATTCAACAAGTTATACATATTTTTTGACTGTATGCCACATTAGGGACGTAACGAAATATGGCCCGAGCCTTAATTCCAGCTCTTGTAAAAAAATTACTATTTTTCCATTTACTTGAAATTACAATTTTATCTTTTAATATAATTATTTAATTTCATAAAACTATGGGGTGTTACACTCTCCGTCGTTGATAAACTGCCTTTATAATATGTAACTATTCAGAGTATGTTTCTTGACTTGTAATGAGCTCTTTTAATATGAACTGTATCGCATTATTGTTATCATATAAAAATGTCATGAGGTTCTCAACATTTGGAATCACACCTAGCTCAGTTATAAGTTTATGCATTTACTTATACTTCTTTTATTATAGTGCTATTTAAGGCAATGTTCTTAGCCTTTAGCTGAATCAGTCACTACTCATTGTTTGGAAAATTTCCAACTTAAAAGTTCTTAACTTAAGATTAAACATGATTTAGGGTTGATACACTATACTTGATATTACTTACGATGTTCGAGTTTGTGCACTCCTTCATAAGGAGTTTGTTATTTCTATAAACAATTATCTAGTATTTAACAAACACTTGAGAATGTTCTCAATTTTCATAATTTGGATTTGATGCATGCTCTGTATATCAAATACATATGCAGAGTGTAATATTATAGAAAATATAGCATGTATGATAATTCCTATTGCCAATGCATATGAAACCCATCTTACATGCACCATATTAAACATTGTTAATATTGTGTCTAAGTATATCATTTGGGACAATCTAAATACCCTTTTATACTGATTATAAAAGATGTCATTTTCATATCCAATGTCTAGCATTAAACAACCAAACTAATATGATTATTTGATTTCTTTATTAAAATACTTGCTTAACTTTGATGCTAATTGAATGATATTTTGTATCACTCTTTGGATCATATCTAATAACTAATAGACTCATAATTGCTCCTATTGACTTTGAGGCACTTCGGTTATTAAGTGCAAACATCTTATTCTAAATTATCGTTTAGAATTTCTACTCCACATACCGAAACTCCAAATCATATCGAGCAATAATTTTGTGAGTAAAATGTGAATTAACTTGGGTATGTTAAACTAAATATATGTTACGTTACTTTCAACAATTGAAACCTACGTTGTTATTATTTTAAACATAGCATATTATATTCCAACTGCATTAGCGTTTTTCTCAAAATCACTTTTACGATCGATGGAGAATATCCTTTTGGCTACAACCATCAAAATCACATTCTTATAATGTACTTGGAATCCATTTTGGGTTCACACATAATGTCATATGACAGAGTCAATAATCTTAATGGCTTAATGACAACTGAAGAAATTCTTTTCTTGACATTGATAAGAAATCATAGTTTTTATTAAATATGTGAGACGTTATATTAGACATTCTAATTTGTTGTGTCCGTTTAGATTTGGTCAATTTTATTTCATCCTTTGTAATCAGTTTTATCTTTGGATCATATCCAGATCCATTTCACTACCAGTAATTTATAAAATAAACCCTTCATCGTGAAGCTGCTGTTTCTCGAAACAACAATTTCTTTGTGCAATGGAATTGGTATTTATAAATATTTTATGATTTGAATATATGTGTGTGTGTGTGTGTGTGTGTGCGCGTGTGTGTAACTGATTTGGTTTTAGGTTTACGAACTCATGTTCACAAAATAAATTGGCCAATCAACATTGATCGGTCTCAAACTGCTTTGGAGTGGTTTACGCAAGATCCCTCACGAGTAAATATTACGTGCACTCTTTTGACTCACACAACCTGCTTATCCTTGGCCTAGGATATGCAGGAGTTGTTTCATCGACTCTTATCTTGTATAATTTTGTAAATTTTCTTTAATATGAAATTGAACTTAACCTTATTACTTACTATTAAGTACTCAATCTTACGGAAAGAAGTTCACTCAACTCCACTCATCATAATCGTACTTTGTTAAACAAAGTGCGATTACTCCTTATTGATATATCATTGTGTAATACATGTAGACGTGACTTTTGAGGTTAAATCTTTATTCATTTTTAGGTACTTTTGTAACTGTTTTCCTATATACTCGCATATTTGATCAAATCGAATTTTCTTATTTCTTTTGTATGTTATGTTTTTTACTTCCATTTTATATTCAATGAAATTATCATAGACATACTACATATGTAGCAAATACACATGTTCATTTTAGGATAATTCATATATGGATTAAACAACGTATGTGGAACAATTTTTAACATCATTAGGCTTTTGACTGCATAAATCTTTATGCATTAATATGAAAAATTGACTAGCTCTTAGGTCACTTCCACTAAATGGGGTCTTTATCATTAATTCCAAAATAACTGTAACAAATTATAAATACTTTTGTGTCATTTAGCTAATGCAACAAATACCGTTACTCTAGTATATTTATTTCATATGAATATTCAAAACATTCATAAAAAAACTATATCCACTTTTAGTCGATACTGAAATTAATTATCATTTCACAAATAATATTTGGTATATTTATGAAACCATGCTTATAGCCAATATTATAACATAATTGACAACACACTCTAATCGATTATCTAAGAATATCAATCTGCAACTAAGTTAGAACAAAGGTTAGCCGAATGCACAACCTAATTGAGTATATATGGGATGCAAAAGCTAACCAGATACGCAACCTATTTGGGTAAGTATGAAACAAAAGCTAACTGAATGGACAACATAGAAGGGTAGGTATGATGCAAAAGCTAACCAGATGTCCAACATAATCAGGTACATATGAAAACCAATCTATAACCAGGTCCACAACCGAGCTCATAACCGAGCTTACCACCGAATGCAAAAACTAACTGAATGCCAACATAATCGTTTAGGTATGCATGCAAAACCTAATAAAATACCCAACTTAATCTGGTACATATGGATGAAAAAGCTAACCGAATGCCCAACCTAATCAAGCTCATAATCGGGCTAATAACCAAGCTTATCACCGAATGCAAAAGCTAATAAAATGTCCAACCTAGTCGGGTATGTTTACATGCAAAAACCAACAAAATTCCTAATCTAATCGGGTATATATGGATAAAAAAGCTACGTGAATGCCCAACCTAATTGATATGCCTGCATGCGAATGCTAATTGAATGCCCAACCAAATCAAGTACATATGGATGCTAAGCTAACTGAATATCCAATCTAATCGGGTACGTATGGAAAACAATCTATTACCAAGATATATTGATTAACCGAGCTTACCACCGAATGCAAAAAACTGACTGAATGCTCAACCTAATCGGGTACATATGCATGCAATAGTTAACCGGATGCCCAACCTAGTCAGGCACATATGGATGTAAAAGCAACTAGATTTCTAACCTAATCGAGAGTGTATGGAAACCAATCTATAACCAAATATATTATTTAACTAAGCTTACCACCAAATGCAAAAACCAATCGGAAGCACAACATAACCTGATATGTATGGATGCAAAAGTTACCGCATGTCCAACTAATCAGGTACATTTAGATGAAAAAGCCAACCGAATACCCAACCTAATCGGGTACATATGGAAACAATATGCAACTGAGATATAATGGTTAATCTAGCTTACATCAAATGCAAAAGCTAACTGAATGTCCAACCTAATCGGGTACGTATGGATACAAAAGCTAACCGGATTCCCAATCTAATTGGGTACATATGGATGCAAAAGCTGATCGGATACCCAGCCCACTATGGATGCAAAAACTAATCGGATACCCATCCTAATCGGGTAGATATGGAAACTTATCTGTAATCGAGATATGTTGGTAAACCGAACTTACCAACGAATGCAAAAGCTAACCAATATCCAACCTAATCAGATACATATGGATGCAAAAGCTTACCAAATGCCCAACTTAATACATATGAATAAGCTAACCAAATACCTAACTTAATTGGGTATGTATGATCACAAAAGCTAACCGGATGCCCAACTTCGTTGGGTACATATTGATACAAAAGCTAACCGGATGCCGAACCTAATCAGACATGTATGGAAACCAATCTATAACCAAAATATATTATTTAATTAAGCTTACCACAGAATGCAATAGCTAACTAGGCACCTATGGATGTAAAAGCCAACCAGATGCCTAAGCTAATCAGTTATGTATGGATGCAAAGTGTAGCCATAAGCCTAAATTAATGGGTACATGTGGATGCAAAAGCTAACTTGATGCTTAACCTAATCTGGTATATATGGAAACCAATCTGTATTTGAGATATATTGGTTAACCGAGCTTACCACCGAATGCAAAAGCTAACTGAATACCCAACCTAATTGGGTACATGTGGATGCAAAAGCTAACCGGATACCCAACCTAATCGGCTATGTCTAGATTTAAAATCTAACTGGATAGCCAAACTAATAAAACAAATATCGAAATCAATATTAACCGAGATATACTGGTTAACTGAGCTTACCACCAAATACAAAAGCTAAACGAATGCCCAACCTAATCAGGTGCGTATGGATGCAAAAACTAATCGGATGCCCAACCTAATCAGATATGTATGGATGCAAAAGCTAACTGGATGCCCAGCCTAACTGGGTACATATGGATGCAAAACTAACCAAATGTCCAACCTAATCGAGTATATATGAATGCAAAAGTTAACTAGATGCACAACCCAATCAAGTACGTATGGAAACTAATATGTAACCAGGATATATTGTTTAATCGAGCTTACCATTGAATGAGAAAACTAACTATATGCCCAAACTAATCGGGTATGTATGGATGCAAAAGCTAACCGAATGCGCAACCTAATCGAGTACATATAGATGCAAAAGCTAATCGCATGTCCAACATAATCGGCTCCATATGGAAACTGATATGTAACTATGATATATTGTTGAAATGAGCTTACCACCGAATGCAAAAGCTGACCGAATGCCCAACCTAATCAGGTACGTATGAATGCAAAAACTAACCGATGTCCAATCTAACCGAGTATGTATGGATGTAAAAGCTAACTGGATGCCCAACCTAGACATGTATGTATGGAAATCAATTTGTAAGCGAGATATATTGGTTAATCGAGCTTGCCACCAAATGTAAAAGCTAACCAAATGACCACCTAATCAAGTATCTATGGATACAAAAGCTAACCGGATGCCAAACCTTATCACATACGTATGGATGCAAAATGTAACCGGGTGTCCAACTTAATCGGGTATATATGGATGCAAAAGCTAACCGAGTGCCCAACCTAATCGAACACATTGAATGCAAAAGGCTAACTAGATGGTCAACCTAATCAGGTACATATGGATACAAAAGCTAACCAGATGTCCAACCTAATTGATTACAAATGGAAACCAATTTATAACCGAGATATATTGTTTAACTGAGCTTACCGTTAAATGCAAAAGCAAACCAAATACACAACATAATCAGGTACTTATGCATGAAAAAGCTAACCAAATTCCCAAAACAAATCTATAACCAAGATATGTTGGTTAACCAAGCTTACCACCGAATGCCTAATCTAATTGGATACATATGAATGCAAAAGCTAACTGAACGTCCAATCTAATTGGGTATGTATGGAAATCAATCTATAACCGAGATATATTAGTTAACCAAGCCTACCAATGAATGCAAAAGTTAACCAAATGCACAACCTAATCAAGTATATAAGGATGCAAAAGTAAACTAGATGCACAACCTAATCAGGTACATATAAAAACTACCATATAATTAACTTAGAACATAGGTAAACCAAGTTAACCATGAAAAGAAAATCTAACTGATCTAATCATGAATATAAAATAACAATAGTTGACCGGTATACATCGATGCAAAAGAACATATTTGTCAAACAAATATTTGCTATTTTCTAGGCTTATATTTGCCTGGCTAATATTTAACCGTTGCAGAACCTAGTCAGATACATATGGATACAAAATCTAACCAGATGTACAATCTAATCAAACAGGTATGGATGCAAACGATAACCAAATGCACAACCTGATCAAGACAAACATGAAATTATTTATAATCGAATTAAAGAATCATTAATCGAGCTTATCTTCTAAAAGCCCACCTAAAAACTAAAACATGTTATCTTGAAAAACACATATGTGCATGGCAGATGTATAACAAGCAAACATAAACTATTAAATATATATTTGAAAAATATTTGCATAACAAATATTAGCCAGGAAAATATTGTCGGACTGATAATTGCCAGAATATTAGTAACCAGGCAAATAAAATTACAATATTAAGCAAACAAATAAATAAAATAACAAATAAACCATTTAATTCAATAAAAAAATGAAATTACATTAATAGCCTTCGCAATATAAAGCTTATAATGTACAAAAATTACACTTGATTTCTTAACAAACAAGATCCTTTGTTATGACCATGTTGGTGAGATTTTTCATCTCATAACTGTGAGAAATGCGGATTACGGATCTTAAAGCTAGAATTAACACTAGAGGGAGGGTGAATAGTTTTTTAAGGAATTACTAATTCTTTTTGAGTTTATATTAATTTGAACACTAATGTATGCAATATTCAGACACCGATATGATCACAGAATCAAACACAGAAGCAAATATAAAGTAAAAGCAATAAAGGAAAGAACACACCGGATTTTATACTGGTACGGAGTTACCCTACATCCAGTCTCGCAACACAAGTACAGATTTCCTTTCAAAATTAATTCTTACAATTACACCCTCGATTTCAAGGCCACGAGGTACACCACTCCAGATTCACAATCCTCTTGGTAGAGATACTTGACGTTACGCGCAACAAGTTCACCCAATTGATTTCCCAGGCTACAATCACACCTTTTCTCGCTTGATTGATTTCACAGGCTACAATCACACCTTTTCTCACTTAATTTATCACAAATAAGCCTATAACTTTGAATAGCACTGAGATCTTATTGAGATAGTGATAGAGAATCAAACTCGAAATGATCTAGTTAGATTCAATGGTGATTTCGGCAAAGTAATGATAAAAAGGAATGTAAAAAAATATGGAAGAAGAAGAGGAGTGAAATCAGAGAATATATGCATTTAAATTCATTTAAAACATCCCTATTTATAGTAGAACAACATCCATGTCTATGCATGAAAGGATATAACGAATAGACACTTCCTTTGAAATTCAAAATTTTGAAATAAACTGCCACCTTGTCGACAAGGGTCCCTAGGGGTTGTCGACAGGCCTAAGTGATTTTTGATAATTTGTATTTCTTTGAAAATAACTTCTATCTTGTATTAAAACTATTTTAAACTTTATAAATATACTTAACTATAGTTAAAATACATAAATAAGTATAGAGAATAATATTTTGGTATATATAAAATTTTACTACATATTAAAATCTAAGTATGAATATTAAAAGTTAAATATGTTATAATTAAAAATAGTTTAAAACCAAGGATAATTTAATTTTGAAGATAAAGATTATTTTGAGGCTAAAAGTATTCTAAAACCAGGATAGATGTTTTCGATTCTTTTAAAAGGATGATTTTGAAATCATTTTTAAAACAAGATAAAATTTTGTAAAACATTTGAATAAAAATTAGTGGATATAAAACAATGTTCCACTAGATTTTTCGTAGGTTCCATCCTACTTAGGGTTCCATCCCTTTAACGGGCTCGAAGTGGATTTCATTCCACGAATAAAATGGATTTTAATATGCTAGTGCTTTTCTAGGAGTTTTAAAAAAATTCCTAACTAAATTACTTATTATTGAAATCTTGAACTCTTGATAATTTTGATACTCATGAGTCTTCAATCTTGATATCTTCAGTCTTGAATTTCTATACTGTACAGTCTTCATTCTTGGTACCTACATGGTTAAATCCTGCATATACATATATATTCAAACAATAATGTTAGTATTTATATTTTATAATCTTATTCTAAGGTTGTTGTAATCAAACCAACTTCTCAAGGACTAACAATCTCCCCTTTTTTTATGACGACAACCTTTGTTTATAAAATATTACTTCTATCCTAATAACTCCCCCTAAAACTAATAACTCCCCCTTAATCTATGCCTAACTATCCTATTTTATACTTCCCCTCCCTTTGTCATCAACAAAAACTAACTCCAAACTATATAACTCCCCCTTAATCTAATACTATATGACATGTGATTATAATGATAGAGTTGTTATAAATAATCAACACTTAATTCTAAAACTAAAACTTAGTCCTTAATTACTAACTATCCTAACTAAGAATCCATATATGATAATACTTAATAGTGATAATGTGAGAATTCAAATATAAGAACACAAATCATTTATTAATTATATGTTGTTATATTTACATTTGCGTAGAAAACATAAGTATTCTATTGTTATATGGTAAGGAAGGTTGTCGACATGGTACCTATATTTTTACTATTTGGTTTAATTTAATTTAATTTTTAATTATACTTTGTTATTTAAATCCTATATTTCAGTTATTGAACAAATACCTAATTCTCTTCTTAATTTAGTAAATATAGATTCATTTAAGGGTTTTGTTAAGATATCAACAATTTGGTTTTCGAAATTGATATAATCGAGAGTAATTACTTCCTTACTTATATTATCTCTAAGAAAATGATGTCTGATATCAATATGTTTAGTTTGAGCATGATGAGAAGGATTTTTGGATAAATTTATTGCACTAGTATTATCACAATAAATTGGTGATTATGAGATATTTAAACCAAAATCTTTTAAAGTTCGTTGCATATATATTACTTGAGAACAAGCCAAAGCAGTAGAAATATACTCTGCTTCGGTTGTTGATAAAGAAACTGTGTTTTGCTTTTTACTAAACCAGTAAATCAGAGAATTCCCCAAAAAGTGACAAGTTCCGCTTGTACTTTTTTGGTCTAATTAACAACCAGCATAATCAACATCACAATAAGATATTAATTCAAAAGAATCATTTTTAGGATAAAATAAGCCATAATCAAAGGTGTGTTTAACATATCTTATGATACGTTTTACAGCTTTTAAGTGTGTCTCTTTAGGTTGGGATTGATATCTTGCACAAAGAAAAACACTATGCATGATATCGGGTCTACTAGAAGTGATATAGAGTAGTGATCCAATCATTCCTCTATATAATTTTTGATCTACATCTTTCGAGAGATCTTCTTTACTTAGGTACTCATTGGTTGCCATGGGAGTGGGTTTTCCACTTGCAGTAGTCAAACCAAATTTACTAACTAGGTCTTTAGCAATTTTTCTTGACTGACAAAGATACCATTATCTAATTGTTTAATTTGCAATCCTAGAGAGAAGTCTAATTCACCCATATGACTCATCTCAAACTCTTTTGTCATTATTTCAAAAAATTCTTTATTCATTTCAAAATTAGTTGATCCGAAAATGATATCATCTACGTAAACTTGTACTAGTTGAATATCATTTTTATTTCTTTTAATAAAAAGAGTATTATCTACTTTACCAATTTCAAAGTTTGATTTTAATAAGTAAGATCTTAGTCTATCATACCAGGCCCAAGGAGCTAGTTTTAGACCATATAGAGCTTTTTTAAGTTTATAAACATGATTTGGTAATTTTTCATTTTCAAAAAGTGGTGGTTGTTCAACATATAATTCCTCTTTTAAAAATCCATTTAAAAAGGCACTATTAACATACATTTGATATAATTTGAAATTATTATGATTTGCGAAAGCAAGTAGAATCCTAATGGCTTCTAATCTTGCTACGGGAGCAAAGGTTTCATCAAAAAATATTCCTTCTTCTTGACAATAACGTTGAGCGACTAACCGGGCTTTATTTCTAACAACCTCTCCTTGTTCATTCATTTTATTTTTATATACCCATTTAGTTCCAATTATAGTTTTATTTTCAGGTCTAAGAACAAGTTCTCAAACATCATTTCTAGTGAATTGATTCAGTTCTTCTTGCATAGCCAAAATCCATGAATCATCAGTTGATGCTTCTTTTGGATTTTTGGGTTCAGTAGTTAATATAAAGGCTACATTGCTCATTTTACTTAGTTGATTTCTAGTTGTAACAACAGATTGCATATCTCCTAGTATATTTTCTATAGGATGATCTTTTAAAAGTTTAATCTTTTTATTAGGTTGATTAATTTCATTATTAGTTTCAGTTGACTCTTTATTTTGAGTGATTAAATCCTCTTCATCATTTGTATCTTCAAAATTTTTGAGACTTTCATCGAATGAAACATGCATTGTTTCTTCGATGGTGTTAGTTTTAAATTAAACACTCTGTATGCTTTACTTCTATTAGGATATCCGATAAAGATACCTTTGTCAGATTTAGGATCAAATTTATGTAAGTTATCTTTTGTATTTAAAATAAAACATTTACTTTCAAAAATTCTAAAATAAGATACCGTAGGTTTCTTTGAGTGAAGAAGTTCATAAGTTGTCTTATCAGTTAAAGGTCTAATTAAAATTCTATTTAAAATATAACAGGCGGTAGCAACTGCTTCTGTCCAAAAATATTTTGGTAATTTACTATCTGAAAGCATAGTTCTCGCACATTCTTGAATCATCCTATTTTTACGTTCTACTACTCCGTTTTGTTGTGGAGTTCTTGAAAATGAAAAATTGTGAGTTATTCCCTTTTTATTGCAGAATTCCTCAAACTTTTCATTTTCAAATTCACTACCGTGATCACTACGAATGGTTATAATTTTTACAGAAAGTTGATTTTGAATCCTTTTTGTAAAGTTTTTAAAACATTCAAAAGTATCACTTTTATGTTTCAAAAATATTGTCCATGTAAATCTAGAATAATCATCTATAATTACAAAAGCATATTTACTATGATTTATTGATAGAATTTGAGATGGACCAAATAAATCAAGATGAAGTAATTCAAGAGGTTTTGAAGTTGAAATCATATCTTTTAATTTAAAGGAACTTTTTATAAGTTTTCCTAATTGACATGCATCACATAAACTATCTACTTTAAAATTCATTTTACGGAGGCCTCTTACTAGATCATGTTTTGACAGTCTAGATAAGAGTTTGAAATTCAAATATCCAAATCTCTTATGCCAAATCCAAGGGTCATTTGTATTTGTCAAAAGACACAGGTTATCATTTGAAACTTTCATATTAAGAATATAAATATTCTTTTTCCTAATTCCCTCAGATATTATGGTTGAATTATTATCTTCAACGTGACACTCATCATTTTCAAATTTAATTTTATATCCTTTATCGCAAAGTTGACTAATACTTAGCAGATTATGTTTCAGATTCTTAACTATCAAAACATTAGTAATAATAGGAGTTTCAGAGTTACCGACTTTGTCGATGCCAATCACATATCCTTTTGAGTTGTCTTCAAAGTTAATCAGTCCTCTATCTTTGTATATTATATCATTCAGCATATCTGGATTACCAGTCATGTGTCTAGAGCATCCACTATCGAGTATCCATTTATTCTTTTTGATTTGCATAATTTGTCCATTATGGATTGATTCCTCAACACCCATAAAACATGTTTCCTGCACATCATACAATTTTGGTAGACAACTTGAATTTGAATATTAATTATATGTAGACTCAAGAGACAATGATGATCTGAATATTTCTAAACTAGTATTAACAAGTTTTTTAATCATGACCATTTTAAAAGTTTTTCAAAAATCATATTATGAAACTTTGAAAACCTTGCTCTGATACCAAATGTGAGAAATGCGGATTACAGATCTTAAGGCTAGAATTAACACTAGAAGGGGGGTGAATAGTGTTTTAAGGAATTACTAATTCTTTTTGAGTTTATATTAATTTGAACGCTAATGTATGCAATATTCAGACACCGATATGATTACAGAATCAAACACAGATGCAAATATAAAGTAAAACCAATAAAGAAAAGAACATGTAGGATTTTATACTGGTTTGGAGTTACCCTACATCCATTCCCGTAACACAAGTATGGATTTCCTTTCAAAATCAATTCTTACAATTATACCCTCGATTTCAAGGCCACGAGGTACTCCACTCCAGACTCATGATCCTCTGGGTAGAGATACTTGATTTTACGGGCAACAAATTTACCCAATTGATTTCCCAAGCTACAGTCACACCTTTTCTTGCTTGATTAATTTCACAGCCTACAATCACACCTTTTCTCACTCAATTTATAACAAAGAAGCCTATAACTCTGAATAGCACTTTGATCTTGTTGAGATAGTGATAGAGAATCAAACCAGATATGATCTAGTTAGATTCAATGGTGATTTCGGCAGAGTAATGATAAAAATGAATGTAAAGAAATGTGAAAGAAGAAGAGGAGTGAAATCAGATAATAATGTATATAAATTCGTTTAAAACAACCCCTATTTATAGTAAAACAACAGTCATGTCCATTCGTGAAAGGATATGATGAATAGACACTTCCTTTGAAATTCAAAATTTTGAAATAAACTGCCACCTTGTCGACAAGGGTCCCGAGGGGTTGGCGACAGGCCTAAGTGATTTTTGATAATTTGTTTTTCTTTGAAAATAACTTCTATCTTGTATTAAAATTATTTCAAACTTTATAAATATACGTAACTATAGTTAAAATACATAAATAAGTGTAGAGAATAATATTTTGGTATATATAAAATTTTACTATATATTTAAATCTAAGTATGAATATTAAAAGTTAAATATATTATAATTAAAAGATAGTTTAAAACCAAAGATAATTTGATTTTGAAGATAGAGATTATTTTGAGGCTAAAAGTATTTTAAAATCAGGATAGATGTTTTTTATTCTTTTAAAAGGAAGATTTTGAAATCATTTTGAAAACAATATATAATTTTGTAAAACATTTGAATAAAAATTAGTGGATACAAAACAATATTCCACTAGATTTTTCGAAGGTTCCATCCTACTCAGGGTTCCATCCCTTTAACGGGCTTGAAGTGGATTCCATTCTACGAATAAAATGAATTTTAAGATGCCAGTCCTTTTCTAGGAGTTTTAACAAAATTCCTAACTAAATTACTTATTATTGAAATATTGAACTCTTGATAATCTTGATACTCATGAGTCTTCAATCTTGATATCTTCAGTCTTGAATCTCTATAATGTACAGTCTTCATTCTTGATATCTACATGGTTAAATCCTACATATACATATATATCTAAACTATAATGTAAGTATTTGTATTTTATAATCTTATCCTGAGGTTGTTGTCATCAAAACCAACTTCTCAGGAACTAACAATAACACTCAACTAATTAAGTATCAATTATGGGGTTAAATGCTCCTATAATTGAGGCTTTGTAAGCTTGGATGATATTCAACTTGCCTTCTTTTCCAGTAGAAATTATATTGCTGAATGCCCATGTAATTTTGTATAATCGTTTGTTAAATTGCCTCTTTCGATTTATTCTTTATATCAAGATCAAACTCAGAGATAGAAAAGAAAATGCAATAAATACATAAATAACACAAAGATTTACGAGGTTCGGATTTTAAGAAACCCTACGTCCATGGAAAACTCCATTTTATATTCTTTCATTCATCATGTTGCATTTTTACATCACTACTTATTTACAGAGAATAATATGTTTTCTTTTATTTTCCAGAAAGAAAAAATCATATCCATTTGGCTAGAATGCCTCTATCTTTATAGCCTACTTTTTTCTCTTGGATTGCCGACATGGCGCTTTGTTTATTCCCCTTTGTTAGATTCTGCTACTTGTCCTTCATCGGTTGATCATTTGAATGCATGAGGACTGCCGATGTGACCTTTGGCGAAAACTTGAAATTAAGGCGGGAAACTTGAAATTAAGGTGGGAAGTTTGAAATTGAGGCAGGAAGTCCGCTCTTGAATAGGTCACAAATATGGTGCAGTGGCTAATTATCCGCGACTACTGGGGTAGTGCAATATTGGTTGTTTCGTTTTAGCATAGTGCGGTATCCGTTGTATATTTTGGCACGGTCTGCTGTATATTTTGGCACGGTCCGCTATATATTTTGGCACGTCATTGTATATTTAGCGATATATTACTTCTGTGTGCAAGTTCCATTATGGCCTTCGTGTCTTTGTTTCATTTTATGTATGTATGTATGTATAATACTGTATTATTTATTTAGTTTTGTGAATAATATCTTTGCAATTCTATTTTCCTGTACGTGCCTTTTGTCTTATGCTCATATTTTATTTTATGTGTTGCCACACATACATGATACATGTGTACATATATTTCTTTACATGCCAACATGTGAGATAGGCCGTCGCTATACATGCATGTATATATATTTGACCCTCTATCCGCAGTATATATTTTGTTGCTATAGTGATGTTTATCGCTGCACAATTTAGTATAGTTCACTATGTACAGTTCAACGCAGTACAGTTCAGCGCGGTCCACTATGTATAGTTCAGCACAGTTCATGATGTATAATACAACTCAGTTTGCTACATACAATTCAGCACAGTTCACTATGTATAGTAAAACGTAGTTCACTATGTATAGTACAACGTAGTTCACTATGTATAGTTTAGCGCAATTCACTGTGTGCTTTAACACGGTATTTATTTTGTTTTTACATATATTTTCCTTGCAATTTATATTTATTATCCATGAGACATTTCTACATGCAATCAAGCTCGAAAGTTTAATGTGGCGATAGATTTACTTTCAATGTTAAATCGCGATCGAGCATATTAGCTCGGAAAGATAATGAATTATCAACAAGTACTTGGTTTTAGTTAAAGTTGTTAGATTCTATATTATTTACTTACGCAATAAACATATGGCAAAACTTAAGTTGTTTTGCAATGAATATTGTAATATTGTTAATTTGTTTAGTACATCAGGCATACATAATACGTATATCAACCAGAAAAGACATTGCATGTCATTTCATTAATTCAATAGAGTTTGTGTAACGACCCGATATTTTCAACCCTTCGCATCCATACATGTCGGACTTGAATTGTTCAAAATACCAAATTGTAATTTAAATTTGGTAAAACTCAAAATATACAGTAAATAAATAAATCATAGATCACAGACATATAAATGCAGTGGAAGCAAAGAAATAGTAGTTCATGAAGCTACTATATAAATAATCAGAGTTAAACAAGGTACAACAGAAGTTCAATACAATAATCAAGTACAAAGCTGAATACATCACTGGAATCAACTGAATAATTGGATTCAACTGAATACTAAAATTGAAATAGATAGCTGGATCTTCAAGCAAAGCTCCAACTCCGGAGGTGAGTCTCTAATGTTGTATCACTCAGTCTGACCCGAGCGTAAAGCAAAACACAAAACAATCGAGTCAGGACATACATACTTATACAATGTAAACCAACTCAAGTTAACTGTAATATAAGGTACAAGTAACTTAAAGGATGGTTGGGACCGCCCATCCTCTAAGGATCCGTTAAACTATTTACTATGTAGTAATATTTCGTTGTTATAATAATGTCTATTGTAACGACCCAGAATTTTCGATCCCAAAGATTCCAGATAGTTAGGAAAGAAAAGAAAAGAGATAGAAGAAGAAACAGAAATGAAACACAGAATCTCACATTCGCAGCGGACCAAAATATAATATCAAATAAAATAACAATTATACAAAGGAAAAATGTATCGGTTAATTTACAATAATACATTATAGTTACAACATTTCACAATCACTGGATAGTTAACATAACTTGTCCCGGATAGATAACAATATATCACAGCGGAAAACACTCCATACATTCCTGCCATCCAGCTCGCCTCCTAAGCTCCAAAACGTTCTTACCTAAAAATCTGTAATACTCGGTCTGACCCGAGCATTACATCAAGGTAACACCTGGGTCAGGCTGGAAACCAGCGTGAGTAAATCCATCTAACAATAAATACTAACGCATATAACCTATTTAAAACCCGGGGTAACTCGTACCTTACCACGAGTTCATAACTTGTAATAATCAACACTTATTTTCACAAATCAAACTCTGAACAATCTTACTTAGTTTCAAAGGTCCATTTTATTCTATCCCAACCTATTGATTTCACATATCAAATTTATAAAGAATTACTGTATTCCAAATCGAAGTGGTTTCAGGTATTTACTAATACCCGACCCCGATCTCTTCGAATCCAATGACACCTTAACCTAAGTTATTCAAGTGAATACAATTCAATTTTAAACATAGGATGCCAACTTTACATAGTAATTTATCACAGATAGATAACCACATTATCACAGTTGAAACCAAACATATTATATCACAAATCATTTCATATCAGAGATATCATCCAATTCAAGGCATTTAACATCATTCAATCATTCATAAACAAGATTGATCACTTCCCAATTAATTTACTTCATCCCTAATTAAATTAATAACTAACTTTAATTACTTAGATTACTTTTACTTAACATTAATTAATTACAAACCAATTAAGTAATCATCCTTTAATTATTCATCTTAATTAATTACCTTTGGCTAATTATCCTTTGATTAATTAATTACACAAACTAATTAGCCTTCACCCATCACATTAAATAAGCCCTTAATTACTCTTATAAAGTAATTAACAATGATTTACTACATTTATTCTTAATTAATTACTCAAACTAATTATCCTATAATCACTTACATTGAGTAATTATCCCTTAATTAATCACACTTCATTAATTAACTAACCCTTAATTAATTTTCTTAATTAATCAATTCTTTTATTAATTACACTAAGTAATTAATCCTTAATTACTTCTTTTAAGTAATATACCTTTAATTACTTTCGCCAAGTAATTATTCCATTAGTTAATTATCCTTAATTAATTAACCTTGATCCTTAATTAATTTATCTTCTAATTTCTAATTAAATTAATTAACCCTCAATAGATTTATCCTTTAATTACCTACATTAAGTAATTAGCTTTTAAGTAATCAATTCCTAATTAATTAATACTAAATTTCCAATTATGAACGAATTAAATTAATTAATGATTCTTTAACTACCTCACTAATTTATCAAACCCTAATCAATGTTTAACATAAAGCATTTCCTTTATTAATTACCTAATCACATATTTTTAACATGTTTATCAAACCTTAATTTATATTTAAAAATTAAGTTCTAAAATAACTTTAACAAATTTAAGTTGATTAAAACCTATAATATCAAATACTTTGCTTTTCAAAACCTTCAAAAACAAGATTTAGACTACTGCTTCGGGTTCAACCCGGTATTTACTCGAGTATCCCCTCGCGTTTCCTCTTCTCCTACATTTATTTTTACTTGGTTAAAATTAAAAATGTTATAGTTAACACTTGCTCAAAAACTCGCATCCATCCTCGACAAATTCCTTCCCCTTCCTGAGTTATCACTCGAGTCAAATTCCACGTTCCCAAAACCAAATCAACCTTTGCACTAAAACCTGGTGCACATGCACCTCCACCAGATCGACCTTCGACCCTCACCACCATTGCTGGCAAGCCGCCGTTCACCCTAACTAAACCTCCGATCATCCAGTTTGATGAATTAACAATCAGCTCAAAATCGAGCCATTTACTACCTACAGGAACTAACAAGATCGCTAGAAAAACTTCACGCACCGACGTCTCAGGCCATCCGAGGCCTTTCAACTCTGGCCAAAGCATCGATGACCATCCACGCACCGATTTCCCTCAGTCCCATGAAGTATGATTTGACCTAAACAACGAACAAGCTCCTGTATCATCGACGAACAAAACCGGGCTTTAAACCCTAAAACGCTGTCGCGCCGTCGTCATCGAGGGTTATCACTTCATCCAATAATTTTCCAATGACCCATGGCCACCAATCCTACTCCAGCCTCAACCACGCGACCTACCTCTCTTTCCAATCGTCGAAATTCAAAAAAAAAATTCACGTTCAACTTCCAATTTCACACACAATACTAAACTAAAAATCTCAATTCCTCTTTTAAAATTCATGATTTAAGAAAACGATCAGGATCATGCAATCAAACCCAAATTTTTAATCAACTAAATTTTTGTACAAATCTGATTTCGCTGTGTTTTATTAATTTTCGAGCACTCCCATTCATTTTAACACTTAATTTTTTTTGAAAATTTTGATCTTTCCAATTCGAACTTGATTCATTTAAATATCCAAGTCTATTTATGATTAGAGGATGAGATTTTAATTTTTTAAAACAGATTTGGAACCTGTATAACTTGAAACAGAGATACATATGTCTAATTTCAGACATGGACATTCTTATCCATATATATGTTCATTCATTTTTTTATACATTCACCACTTTGTCACTTTACTTAAATCATGATTTCAAACAGCAAGAAAAATCCTGATTTCAAAAAATATTTACTCACCTATTCCTAGACAGAGGCCTGAAACCTGGAAAACTGTTCTGGATTTTGAATTTAATCTTGATCTTAGTTTTGAAACTTGATGTTGGCATTTGCTTTGATTACCGATTTAAATCTAAAGCTTTAAGTTGAGATGATTTAGCTTTGAATTAGGCTGAGGTTGTTTAGAGATTTTGATTTCCTGGTTTCTTTTTTTTCAAAGATGAAGATGAAGAATGAAGTTCTTAAAGTCAAAATATCCTGGTTTCTTATTCATTTTCATTTTCATTTTTATTTTATCAAAATCCTAAAGAAATGAGGTTGCCACTTGTATCTCTATAATAAATCAACTAACACTTGTACTTATAAAATTTACACTTGGCATTATGGTTTTGTAAATTGTTTACAGTTTTAACTATAATGTACCTAATATGTTTTATGTATTTATTAAAAAAAAATTAAAATCTATATAATACCTTTATACATGTATGTTTTAACCTTATAGATTTATATTATAAATTTTCAATTTACTTTTATTAATGTCTTATGTGTTTATATTTAAACTTTCTCTCTTATTTATCTATATAATTTTTTTAAAAGTAAATGATATAAAAATTTCAATTATTCACTTATAAATAGTTATACAATATATATTTTTATATATATTCTTTATGTATTTTTTAATTGTTTTTCACAAAACTTTTATATTAAATTTTCTATTTAGTAAATACTTTCTTTAATTATATAAATAAAATCTTTTTAAAGAGAATAATATAAAACAAATTATAGACTAATAAAAATCATATATACAAACTTTTTAAATCCAATTTATTTTAAGATGTTTATTCTTTGAATTTCGAATTCAAACTAAAATTCTATTTAAAATCAACTCATATATATATATATATATATATATATATATAAACAATCCATGTTTAGATTTGTTTGAAAATAATAATTTAGCTCATTTTAAATAATGTATAAAAGAATTCATCACATATTTATTTGCTTGAAATTCTGGGATATCACATCTATAGTAAAATAAACTTACTTTTAAATAGCGTTAAGGGGTTACCCATATAGCCCTTAACACGTAATAGTCCCAGTAGTCCATCCGGTATCATAATACCTCCTGATCGGGAGGCTACTAGAAGATATTCCAAGGGCTACAGGAGAAAACCAAACTCATACAAGACGCGATAGGGTGGGTGACACGGCATAACTAGGCAATGCCAGGGTAGATATACCAATTACACTTCGGGCCGGTGGTAACGCATAGTAGCTACTGCCGCCCACCTCTAGCCACACCCAAATCTAAAGAATCAAAAGTGGCCACCGAATCAATCTCAAAGTCCGAATATGATAGTGAAGGAGTGTGTCCGATCAGAGGAGCGACCTCATTAGCCCGTCAATTACCATACATTTATTTGCTTATATTCAATTTTATACCCAAATGCAATAGTTACAACTACACTAATAGACCAATTAAATTGTAACTTACAACCGTTACTATAACCTTTAATTTACATTTCATGTTTAACACTCACTTTATTATAAATTATCAAGTTTTTTTTTCTTTTTTTTTCTTATTTATTTCTAAATTTAATTAGAAAAATCTAATTAAATTAACCAGCTTAATTATCGAAATTTACAGGCCGTTATTCTCTCCCCCACTCAAAACTTTTCGTCCCCGAAAAGGAAAAAGAAGGGCAAAGAAAGAATTAAGTAAACAATACATCTTATTCAAAAATACGAACTTTATAAACAAATAAATTACAAAATTAATTAATTTGAATAAAATATACCAATTTATTAAAAAAAATCCTTTAACACCATTTTTTTAAGTTATTCAATTAACCTTTTATTCTATTTACCTCAATTAACCCTTTTTATAACTAAAATTTAAGTGTATAACATTTATTATAAACACTCAAATTTTATTTATAAAAATCCTTTTCTATTGTATATTATCCAATTACATTGTTAACTTCTAATAATTAAGGTAAGTTATATTGGAATGCAATAGAATATTATACAAATAAAATTTTCTAATTCCACTATTCAAGCTTAAATATTAATTCATAATTTTGATTTCAATTTATATTTGACATTATCCTTTAAGACAACGTTTAGGAATTAGATTTTCGATTAACTCTAAACTATTTTAGAGATAAATAAATATACATAAGATATATCAAATCAAATTTTTAAATCATATATCACATTTATTATAAATCAAGTCATATTTTAGAAATTCAAATCAATCTAATTCTCCAAAGCAAAACTGTAGCAAAACTACAAAATGGTCTCTTCACTTCGAAACTCGAAAATGAATGACGATGATGCTGCAGCCATCACCGAAATTATTTTCCAGCGATAAAGAAAAGGGCACTGATTTACAAATTAAAAATTCTTTGAAACAATTTATGCTTGAAATACATTAAATATTGCACCCTTTAAAACTTTAAACATAAAGTTTGAAACCATTAGAAATTAAATTCTTAATTTCTTGTTTTAAATTCATTTAAATTTCCAAATTAAATTTCCAACCGTGCTATATAATTCAATTATTCATATATGTAACAAAAGCCAATGGTTACAAGCTATATACAAAGTCAAATATTATTTCTTAACATCCAATTCAATTAACTATCAAAATTTAGAAAGATTATACATATATATATATAAGATAATTATACAAAATTTACTTTACTTACTAAATTTTAAAACCATATTGTGTTGGTTTGCTCTGTTCAAGTGTTTTGGAGATCCTATCGATAGCGTTGATCAGACGAATCGATCGGAAACCCAAATCAACATCAACAACTCAAACAACACAATGTAAAAGTAAAACATTTTAAATATTGGAAATTAGCCACAAGGGCCTTTTTAGCAAGTACAATTAGTTTCTAGGACACACAACTGAAATAATTACTTTTAAGGACAAAATGCAAAATAATTAGTTTCTAAGGCCTAAAATCCTATGAAATTATGTCCTTGAAAGTAATTGGACTGCTTACTTTGTTCTTAAAAGTAATTGTTCTGCTGACTTTGGCCTTGAAATTAATTTCTATGGATGTGTGTCCTAGAAACTAATTAGACTGCAAAGTTTTTCCTTCTAGTGAAACGCCCCTTTTAAATATTAGTTTACAAAGCAAGAATAAGGGTTCAAATTTAGTTGACTCAAATCAAAGAGAATTCTGATTTGAAGATAAGTTAGAAACAAAAGATGAGATGATTGAATAACAGAATAAGGGAAATGGATAAACTTATATAAATCACGGGCAACCTTAATCAGATCAACCGTGATTTCAAGAATTAGATCGATATGGAATTTTGGGGCAAATCCACATCCGATCTCAAGAGATAAGACAAGAGATACTAGCATCTAAACCGAGGATATATAAATCTCCGATGAGTCAATGCTAATTGTAAGGAGTTTCACCCCTTTACAATTCAATTTTAGATTGGCGAGACCACCGAATCATTATAAAGATCATTCGAAGTGGAGTTATGGGATACTCCAGAATCAAAAGAAGATGAGTAATGGGGACAAGAATGAATTAACCATTGGAAGCGTTCCAAAGTTCAAAGGAAATCGAGTCGAAAAGAAGAGATTCAAGCTCGAACGAATGTGATTTTGTAAATAAATTTACCATATATGCTAAGTTTTGCCTAGAGCCAAAGCTTTGATACCAAATGTAACGATCCGATATTTTCAACCATTCGCATCCACACATGTCGGACGTGAGTTGTTCAAAATATCAAATTGTAATTTAAATTTGGCAAAAAACTCAGAATATACAGTAAATAAATAAATCACAGATCACGGACATAGAGTAATAAATGCAACGAAAGCAAAGAAATGGTAGTTCATGAAGCTACTATATAAACATCAGAGTTAAACAAGGTACAACAGAAGTTCAATACAATAATCAAGTACAAAGCTGAAGACATCATTGGAATCAACTGAATATCAGGAATCAACTGAATACTGAAATTGAAATAGATAGCTGGATCTTCAAGCAAAGCTCCAACTCCAAAGGTGAGTCTCTAATACTGTATCACTCAGTCTGACCCGAGCATAAAGTAAAACACAAAACACTCAAGTCAGGACATACATACTTATACAATGTAAACCAACTTAAGTGAACTGTAATATAACGTACAAGTAACTTAAAGGATGCTTGGGACCGTCCATCCTCCAAGGATCCGTTAAACTATTTACTATGTAGAAATATTTCGCTATTATAATAATGTCTATAGTAAAATAAACTTACTTTTAAATAGCGTTAAGGGGATACCCATATAGCCCTTAACACGTAATAGTCCCAGTAGTCCATCCAGTATCATAATACCTCCTGATCGGGAGGCTACTAAAGGATACTCCACGGACTACGGGAGAAAACCAAACTCATACAAGGCGCGATAGGGTAGGTGACACGGCACAACTAGGCAATGCCAGGTAGATATACCAATTACAATTGCAGGCCGGTGGTAACGCGTAGCAGCTACTACCGCCCACCTCGAGCCACACCTCCAAATTAAAAGAATCAAAAGTGTTCACCGAATCAATCTCAAAGTCCGAATATGATAGCAAAGGAGTGTGTCCGATCAGAGGAGCGACCTTATTAGCCCATCAATTGCTCACGTTTTAGCCACTTTATGCCAACTCACGGGAGTTGGATCCACGTTCATACCTTAAAGGACGTCGCCACCATCCTACTTCATTCTGAAATCTCCACCGCGTACATGGTTGTTAAAGTGGTTTTTGCAGTTGGCAGAGAGTATGACAACTTCCGATCCCGGTCTCTTTAACAACCCAACGTTATTATAACCCATGGGTATATATTTCAAAATTATTTATACTTTAAAACCAAAATATTATATCCATTTCAAAAACCCAAAGTAATGATATACCATTTAAATCCCAAAACCAAATCAATATATCTTTTAAATAAACCCAAATTTTCAAATCATTGAATATTCCTTCAGTTTATTAGACTTGAAAGATTCCTTTATATCATCTTAAACCAAAACTATAACGTCTCGCAATTTCGTACGCTGTAAATCGACACACGTGCCAACTCAAACCATACGGAAGGGCGGATTGTTATGGGGTAAATAAAAAAAACAAGAAAGAAATAAAAAGAAACAGAATCTCACAGCGGAAGGATAAAATATAATAACAAAATATACAGTTCATAAAACTGTTTACAAAACATTTGATTCTTCTTTATACAATTAAATATCAGAGTTCACATACCAATAATATCAATGCAGCGGAATTAAATAGTGTAGTGGGATAATATAGTAGATAGTAACACTATAAATCTTCGTCTTCGTCCTCCAGAATAAAATCTTCAAATCTTGAAATGCTCGGACTGACCCGAGCGAATTGAAAAGACAAAACACTCGAGTCAAAACTAAAAGATCTTATGTAAGTTAAATTAACAGAAATAAATATGAGTGCAGTAACTCAAGAGATGCTCGGGATTTACATCTCCTAAGGATCCGTTAAACTATTTACTATGTAGTATATTGCGCTATTATAATAGTGTCTAATTATAAAATAAACTTACTTTTTTCTTAGCATTAAGGGTTTACCCATATAGCCCTTAACACGTAATAGTCCCAGTAGTCCATCCAATATCATAGTCCCTCCTGATCGGGAAGCCACCAGAGGATACCACACGGGCTACGGGAGAAATCCAAACTCGTACAAGGCGCGATAGGGTAGGTGACACGGCACAACTAGGCAATGCCAGGGTAGATATACCAATTACGCATCCGGGCTGGTGGAAACGCGTAGCAGCTACTACCGCCCACCTCGAGCAACACCCCCAAAGTCAAAAATCAAAAGTAAAAATAGCCACGGAATCAATCCAAAGTCAAAGCATAATATCGAAGAGGAGTGTCCGATCAGAGGAATGACCTCATTGGCCCGAGAATCGCTCCTGTTTTAGCCACCTTATGCCAACTCACGGGAGTCGGGTCCACGTATTTAACTTGCAGGAAACGCCTCCACCAACCTACTTCATTCTGGAATCTCCACCGCGTACACGGTTGTTAAAGTGGTTTTCGAAGTTGGCAGAGAGTATGACAACTTCCGATCCCGGTCTCTTCAACTACCAAACGTTATTACAACACCGCGGTCCTTTAAAATAATTTATACTTTTAAAACCAGAATATAATATCCATTTCAAAACCATATAAATATGATATCATTTCCTTTTAAAACCCAAAACAATATGATATCATCTTTATTTTCCAATATATTCTTTCCAAAAATCATAGTGGTTTCAAAGTAAAATATTTAGAAATCAAAACTCTTGAATATAATATTTCCAAATTATACTACCTTGAAAACCATAACTTTGAAACAAATTCCATCTCTCAAATGGTTAAATATTAAATTACTTTTATAAAACAAAATAGCTTCTTTACATTTCACAAATCAATTCCAAATATCGATTTAAACTTCCAAATACCATTTTAAATTTTTACGTTTCAAAGCTTTAAATATTACACCATTTCAAAAACAAACTCATTTGACCATCCCATATATATCAAATTCAATTACTTCATTTTTAGACTTGAAATGTTTACTTAATGAATTCAATATACTTTAAGTAAAACTTATAACTTCACATAATTGGATAATCTTTCAATTTATTAAACTTGATATATTCATTTAAATCAACCTGGTATTCATTCAAATTACTTTACACAAAAATCGAGTTACAAAAATCATATCCTTTAAAAATTCTAACTTTTCATTTAGTTTCAATTTAACTTAATATTCATCTTCCAACCTTACTCTTTTTTTTAAGTCATTAAAACTCCAGAAATTTAATTTTAAATAAATTCCTAATCGTATTTGATCTCGAAAATCAAACTTTATTTTATACTTCAAATCAAATTTATACAAAGCTTAAAAACCGAAAATTTACTATATATATATATATATATATATATATAAAAATAACCAAATCAATATCCCATAAACCATATATATATATATATGGATATATATATAGCTTTACAAAACCATAGTAAAACATTTCCAAAAATAATTATATATATTTACCGCGGTGCCTGTATAAAATTTTCTACCCTATGGTCAAGTGATAAGATGTTTATCATTTCAATCCGTAATTTAAAATAAAAATGCGGTTGTATATCATTTCAAACCGCTATCCCGAATGAAATGAAAATGCATGATGACTTGAAGTTTATACAATATAAATGTAGCATCCATTCATCCAAATATCAATCATCAACCATTATTTGCAATCATCATCCAATTTAAACAATCATCGATATAGGGCATATAAATTACACAGGTAATAAATAACATGTATTAACCAACAGTTTATATTCAATAATAAATTCAATAACTGTTGAACTAGCAGTTTATATGCAAATAAATAAATTCTAACTGTCAATCTATATGCAATAAATAAAATAAATTAACAGTTAAATTAAATAAATGCGAATTAACTGAGATGATGAATAAAACATGCTAAACAATCATAAATAAATTTTTACTTATATCTTAAGTCAAATTAACAAACATAAGAAATTCTAGAAGTTGTGAGTGGGTTAAAACACTCACCTTTTGAATTTAAATCGAATTTAAATCCGATTTAAACCCAAAAATTCGACGGTCTCCAAATCTGTCCAAACCAGCGTTAACGCGTCTGGAATTCTATTACGATCCTAACAAAAAATTGCGCGTAAATTGGACTTCGCATGTAAAAGTTATTAAGGTAAGAACAATTGAATTCGAAATAAAATAAAATAAAATAAAATAAAATAACAACACTCACACGTCAGCACCTTTATCCATCTCCAGTACACAACGCAACTCAGTAAACCCACGCGCCCAACCAAGATCGCGCTCGACACCACCGCGCCGCCACTGGGAAGATCGACGCCGCTTGCCCACTGCCGCCTCCAGAGCCGCGACCAAAACCCCCCATCGATCTGCTTCGTCGTTCGTGCTATTTCGTGGCAGCCGCCGCTACGTGTATATGGCCCTAATCGAATTAAATGCATCGATCCGACCGTCGATTCGACGAGCAATCTACGTAGATATGCTCCACTCGACACTCTCCACGACCCCATAACCTCCAATTGACAATCCGTTGACGTTCATATCAACTCGATGAACGGCCGAGGCTTGTTTGAATTTTTTCTGGGTAAACGGTGCATCGAATGGAAAAACGAACAGCACCAGAAGATTTTTTTCATTGAGGGCTTCAACATATATTTTTTCGAATTTTTCTGAGGTGATTGAATTTTCAGCTTTTGATTTGATTGCTTGAAGTTTGATTTTGGATCTAGGGTTTCTAGCCATTGGAAGAAGAGAAGGAACTGAGGAAATGAACGTGCAGCAAATGAGAATAGAATGGAGGCTAGGGTTTATAACAGCCTATTTATAGACAAACTTCAATGGAATAGATGAACACGAATTATAAACGTGCTATACGATAGTTGGCCCAAAAAGCCCGTTCTGACCCCGGAACGAAATTGGGTAAACCCATATATCGAAATAGGTAATTTAAAATATTCTGAACGCGATGGAAAAAGTTTCGCATTCAAATTTGATCGTATGAAGAAGTTATGCTGAAATCAATATTTTCAAATTGATTTCAAATTGATTTCAATTTATCGATTTAGGGGCGTTTCGTGTTCGTACGATCAAACGACAAGTCCGATCGTTACGAAACTTGAAATCCTATAATAATTCACTGTTATGGATCCGATGAAACTAGTTTCGTCGAAATCCGAGTCCGTGACCAAAATGGCTATTTTTATATTAATTAAATAAAATTAAAATAAATAATAAAATCAAATTTTATATATCCAAAGTCAAAGTATAATATCGAAGAGGAGTGTCCGATCAGAGGAATGACCTCATTGGCCCGAGAATCGCTCCTGTTTTAGCCACCTTATGCCAACTCACGGGAGTCGGGTCCACGTATTTACCTTGCAGGAAACGCCTCCACCAACCTACTTCATTCTGGAATCTCCACCGCGCACACGATTGTTAAAGTGGTTTTCGGAGTTGGCAGAGAGTGTGACAACTTCCGATCCCGGTCTCTTCAACAACCAAACTTTATTATAACACCGCGGTACTTTAAAATAATTTATACTTTTAAAACCAGAATATAATATCCATTTCAAAACCATATAAATATGATATCATTTCCTTTTAAAACCCAAAACAATATGATATCATCTTTATTTTCCAATATATTCTTTCCAAAAATCATAGTGGTTTCAAAGTAAAATATTTAGAAATCAAAACTCTTGAATATAATATTTTCAAATTATACTACCTTGAAAACCATAACTTTGAAACAAATTCCATCTCTCAAATGGTTAAATATTAAATTACTTTTATAAAACAAAATATCTTCTTTACATTTCACAAATCAATTCCAAATATCGATTTAAACTTCCAAATACCATTTTAAATTTTTATGTTTCAAAGCTTTAAATATTACACCATTTCAAAAACAAACTCATTTGACCATCCCATATATATCAAATTCAATTACTTCATTTTTAGACTTGAAATGTTTATTTAATGAATTCAATATACTTTAAGTAAAACTTATAACTTCACATAATTGGATAATCTTTCAATTTATTAAACTTGATATATTCATTTAAATCAACCTGATATTCATTCAAATCACTTTACACAAAAATCGAGTTACAAAAATCATATCCTTTAAAAATTCTAACTTTTCATTTAGTTTCAATTTAACTTAATATTCATCTTCCAACCTTACTCTTTTTTTTAAGTCATTAAAACTCCAGAAATTTAATTTTAAATAAATTCCTAATCGTATTTGATCTCGAAAATCAAACTTTATTTTATACTTCAAATCAAATTTATACAAAGCTTAAAAACCGAAAATTTACTATATATATATATATAAATAACCAAATCAATATCCCATAAACCATATATATATATATGGATATATATATAGCTTTACAAAACCATAGTAAAACATTTCCAAAAATAATTATATATATTTACCGCGGTGCCTGTATAAAATTTTCTACCCTATGGTCAAGTGATACGGATGTTTATCATTTCAATCCGTAATTTAAAATAAAAATGTGGTTGTATACCATTTCAAACCGCTATCCCGAATGAAATGAAAATGCATGATGACTTGAAGTTTATACAATATAAATGTAGCATCCATTCATCCAAATATCAATCATCAACCATTATTTGCAATCATCATCCAATTTAAACAATCATCGATATAGGGCATATAAATTATACAGGTAATAAATAACATGTATTAACCAACAGTTTATATTCAATAATAAATTCAATAACTGTTAAACTAGTAGTTTATATGCAAATAAATAAATTCTAACTGTCAATCTATATGCAATAAATAAAATAAAATAACAGTTAAATTAAATAAATGCGAATTAACTGAGATGATGAATAAAACATGCTAAACAATCATAAATAAATTTTTACTCATAACTTAAGTCAAATTAACAAACATAAGAAATTCTAGAAGTTGTGAGTGGGTTAAAACACTCACCTTTTGAATTTAAATCGAATTTAAATCCGATTTAAACACAAAAATTCGACGGTCTCCAAATCTGTCCAAACCAGCGTTAACGCGTCTGGAATTCTATTACGATCCTAACAAAAAAAATTGCGCGTAAATTGGATTTCGCATGTAAAAGTTATTAAGGTAAGAACAATTGAATTCGAAATAAAATAAAAAAATTAACAACACTCACACGTCAGCACCTTTATCCATCTCCAGTACACAACGCAACTCAGTAAACCCATGCGCCCAACCAAGATCGCGCTCGACACTACCGCGCCGCCACCGGGAAGATCGACGCCGCTTGCCCACTTCCGCCTCCAGAGCCGCGACCGAAACCCCCCCATCGATCTGCTTCGTCGTTCGTGCTATTTCGTGGCAGCCTCCGCTACATGTATATGGCCCTAATCGAATTAAATGCATCGATCCGACCGTCGATTCGACGAGCAACCTACGCAGATATGCTCCACTCGACACTCTCCACGACCCCATAACCTCCAATTGACAATCCGTTGACGTTCATCTCAACTCGATGAACGGCCGAGGCTTGTTTGAATTTTTTCTAGGTAAACGGTGCATCGAATGGAAAAACGAACAGCACCGGAAGATTTTGTTCGTTGAGGGATTCAACATATATTTTTTTCGAATTTTTCTGAGGTGACTGAATTTTCAGCTTTTGATTTGATTGTTTGAAGTTTGATTTTGGATCTAGGGTTTCTAGCCATTGGAAGAAAAGAAGGAACTGAGGAAATGAACCTACAGCAAATGAGAATAGAATGGAGGCTAGGGTTTATAATAGCCTATTTATAGACAAACTTCAATGGAATAGATGAACACGAATTATAAACGTGC